>CM057720.1:21400822-22108322 GCA_030064385.1 Melaleuca quinquenervia
GTTTCTGACGAGATTATTGCATGTGAATTGGTAATTGCCGAGGAGGGCAATCTGCTGACATGGTTCGTGCTCGTGTTGCTTCAGGTTGAACATGTTGTGAGGGAAGAGAAGATGATGGCAGCCTACGAGCTCGTTGAGATATACTGTGAACTTATTGCGGCTCGTTTGCCTATAATCGAGTCACAGAAGTATGTGGCAATGAGTATTTCATTTCATTAAACTTGAGTTTCTTTCTGTCATTTAGAACAGGAGTACTGGGCGTAAGATTATCGGGCCTGGATATAGATACTGAGCTGAGAAGATTGCACATAGCCGGAGCAATTACTGTCAATTTTCAGACAAAATGATGAATTACCTGATAATTCTTCCACGTCTGGCTTATAGATAGTGTTCACAGTAGAATTACGTGCCTCAAGGATGTCTTTGAAAGGGCTTTTCCAGCAAGTGCATTTTCTCTATGGAGGCAACTATTGTGGCACCTTGCTGCTCCAGTTTTCGATTGTGATAATAGCTTTATCTGAGATGTGTAGAATCTTGCCTCTCCTTCCTTCATTTATTTTTGCACCATGGGCTCTTCCTCCTTGGTGTAAAATACACTATACCAACCCCTCTCCTCTTTCTTACCATACCTTGCCTATCCCGTTGGCTGGAATTCCAACCTTCTTCCTGTAGTACACGATTGCTTCCACTGCGTAAGTACAACGAGGATTTAAGTGGGCCCATAACGATGGTCAGGAGTTCCCAAAGAAATGATAGTCTTGTCTTTTAATTCTACATCTATAATTACTTTTGGTGAGAATTATGCGACTAACTCTCTGTACATTTCCAGAAACTGCCCAATTGACTTGAAGGAGGCCATTTCAAGTGTAGTATTCGCATCTCCGAGATGTGCAGACGTTCCTGAACTTATGGATATCCGCAAGCATTTTACAGCAAAATATGGAAAAGATTTCATTTCTGCGGCTGTTGAGTTGCGTCCTGATTGTGGTGTAGCCCGCACTGTAAGTCCATAATTGTTCAACTTTCTTTGCAGTCCTTTCTTCTTATGAATGAAATGAAATGAGCAAAAGTTCCTCAGTTGCACTAGTTTCATAGGGCCTGATGGAATCTTTTCTTGCCCTTTATCAGTTAGTTGAGAAACTTTCTGCCAAAGCACCTGACGGTCCTACTAAAGTAAAGATTTTAACCTCGATTGCGGAGGAACACAACATCAAATGGGATCCTAAGTCATTTGGGGATAAAGATTGGCATAATCATGAAGATTTATTGGTAATTCTAAATTATGTTTGCTTTAGGAGTTTTGCTTCTGACTTATGGCCATGCACTAGTATTTTAGCATGTTCTTCCTCTGTTTGTTGATACAACATTTGCGTTTGCATTAGCAGAATGGACCAAGTTCTTTTGAGAAGGCCAGTAATTTGCAGACACAGTCTTCAAACTTCCAAGTGCCTGATAATGACAGAGAAAGGACCAATGTGCATGTAGCGCCTCAAAAAGTAGTAACGGAGGATGCCTCTGTGAACTTGCACGAGAACAGCAGCAGGTTATCATTTGGCCACCAAAATATTCCCCCTGGACATTCTAATGCTCCTACCACTTCACATCCAGAGCCGAGAGCTCCAGGTATGATGGGCTGTATCATTTCATGGAAGATTTGCTTTTAGTCATTTTATTACTTGAACGTAAGATTGTGGGAAACTTGCTTTGATATTCATACTAACAGATGTTCCATTTACAGGTAATGCAATGGAGGGGGCTGAAGCTGGACATGCGTATCCCAGGGAAGGGAATGTTGACAACATGGGCAGGCAAAACTGGAATATGGAATTCAAGGATGCAACCTCTGCTGCTCAAGCTGCTGCAGAATCTGCTGAACGGGCAAGCATGGCTGCCAGAGCTGCTGCACAACTTTCTAGCCGTGGGAGGGTTTCTACGCAATACTCTACAGAGTCACAAATGTCTTCTGCTCATGGTCCTATGGATGAACGGGCTGGAAGATCTGCAGGCTCCAGTATTCAAACTGAAGCCCATGCTAAAGTTGCAGATAATAAGGCTTCTGATGGAAATGCTCAACCTCACGCAGCATATAAGCAGAATTATGCAAAAGAACAACACATTGGAGAAGTCGGTGTGAGGTTTTATGACGATGGCCATGTGAGGAATAACAGACCTAGCCAGTATGCTTCCTCGAAGTCTAATATGGAGCCCATGGACAGTAACTCTTCTGCAACGTCCTCTAGTTATGGTATAAACAACATTCAGTCTGAAAGATTCATCAGCTCACAGTCAGAGGGTTTATTCTCTGATAGGGTTCCTGTCAATGATACTTTTGAGGCCAGCGTGCACAGCAGTCAACCTGATCTCCGAGATAGTGATAGGCTTGCTGGGGTGAATGAAAGGTTTTACAAAGAGAATAATGGGAGAAGCAGCGCATCCAGCCAGTCTAATTCTAGGAAGTCTAGTGCAGATTTCAATGGTGTTGACTCCTTTGTGAATGAACATGAAATGGCAGGCAGAAATACCCAGAACAGCGTGCCTGGGACTGAACCTGGCAATGTTTTAAATAAATCAAGTGGGATGAGGAACTCTTCTCGACCAGAGACTAGTGGCAGTTTAGATGGACTGAGTGAGAGAAGAAACTCTTGTGGATCTGAAGTGGAACCTGCTAATGACTTACAGGATGATTTTATATCTGCTAAACATTCCACCTATGCTTCCTATCATTCTCATTCGTCACGCTCAAGCACTTTTAGTGATAGGCCAGAGGTTATGAGAAATCAGAAGGAGGAGGAGGATGTTGATGAAAACCCCTTTGCTGATTTTGATGAAGAGAACTTCCAGAAAGATAATAAATCGGCAATTGAAAGCAATGCAGTAGTTTTTGATGATTATGGTTCAGATGGTGATGACCATGGGTTTGATTTGAACAAAGGAGTAGACCCCAGTGTTAAGACCTCACAATCAATCTGGGAATCGCCTAGCTATCAATCAGCAAATATCAGCTCGCCAAGCCCCAAAAGGACCTCAGTTGATACGTTCACAAAGATTACTCCCCAATCAAGTTTCTCAAAGAAGCATCATGTTCCTATTTCTTCTGGCGATTTAGCTCATTCTTCAGTTCATTCACAAGCAGATGAACTTGAGCCTGTGACCTTTGACAAGTCAAATGCGCCAAGTTCAGAAAGTGAAGAGGAGTGGAGCAATTATAAAGAAGAGGGAGAATATTCCAGTTTTGGATCTCAGAAAAAGTCTGGATTTGGTTATGTACCTTCTAGATCGGGGAAATCCTCGTTTAATTCAAAGAATAAAGGATCGGATGCCTCTGATGATCCTGTAGATAATAAGTACCAGAGTCAGCCCTTCAATGCTTGTGAAGATGCTTTGGTTCATGAAGTTGAGGAAAGCGCATCTGTGTTTTCAGAACCCGGTATGATAGATGATTCTAAATCTTCAGATGAAGATAGTTATGATAGTGGTTTGGGTTTGACATTTGGAAGATTGACTGGTGGCCTGAAAAATAAAGGTAATAGGTGCTCTTCGTATTTGAGGAGATCAGCAGGTGATGCTTTGTTATCTAAACAAACACCTGAATACACTGCAAAGGAAACCTCCTCTTCTTTCCCACTTAATATATCAGCTGATTCTGTAGTTCAGCAAGATGCAGAGAGTGAGGAAGGGGGTTCTGATATTAAGAAGAGACCAACCAGGGAGCCAGCTTTCACATCTGTTGGTTCTGGTAATGATCAGATTCCAGAGAAAACCGTTACACAAGAGAATTCTAGAAGTCGTCGACGACAGCAGGTACAGAAGATGGAGCAAGAAGTGGATGATACATTTATAAGAAGAGCAAGCACAAGGCCAGTGATCCCGTCTCTTGATCCTTATGGTGTTTATGCTTCAGAAAGTACAACCCAAGGCCAATTTTTAGACAGCCATCCAGAATCTTACTCTCAGCAGGAATCTGAAGTGGATGAAAGATCAAGCTCCAGAGGTTCAAGTGCATCTTTTGAATTAAGAGAAAAACAACGCGGTTCAAGAACCCGTCAGGAACGATATATTGAGAAGGTGCAGCAGGAAGTTGATGACAACTTGACAAGAAGAGCAAGCACAAGGCCAGTGATCCCGTCTCTGGGCTTTGATGGCATTTATGCTTCACAAGGAACTATGGAAGAACAGATTAACAACAGTCGTTCTGAACCTTTTGCCAAGGTGGAGTCCGAAGCAAACAAAAGGTCAGGCTCCATGAGTTCATCCGCAAATAGTAGAGAGCGTGTAGGTACTGGGCTTTCTCGAAGGACAAAAGCTGGTGCTCCAAGTACTCACAGAAGTATCAACTTGAAGTCAACTTTTGCCTCTGACGAATATGGAGAACGTAGTGCAGATTCAAGATCCTCTCTGGGGAGCTCTTATCCAACTGAAACGTTGTCAAGGCCTCACTCTGCGGCTGATGAAACCTATAGCTTGAGAAGTTCTGAACGTTCAAGGTACAGCAAGGAAGCAAAGGGCGAGCCCATTTCAGAAACCAAAAGATCATCTCGTGAGGAGAGCTTCAAGTCCACTGCAAAGGAACAACCTTCGTCTTCAATTTCAAAGAAATCTTCATCCAGTAAGTCAGGTATGAGTGAAGATAGTCCACAGTCTACTGCAAGGGAGCAACCCTCGTTGCCCATTCAAAAGAAGTCCTCATCTGCTAAGTCAGAGACGAGTGAAGGTTCTAAGGCTGCAACTCCAAGCTTGGAGTCCGCATCTAGGGAGGATTCCTTCAAACGAGCAAGTCACGTCCATCCTAAGCTTCCTGACTATGATACGTTCGCTGCCACTCTGCAGTCACTTCGAGCTAATCGGCAGTAACCCTTATTGTCTTTCTTTGTGGATATAACACACGTGTCAGTTCATTTTTGTGCATGGTTCTGGTATTATTTAATTTATGAGGAAGGAATAAACTTGGATTCTTATGTATTTGTGCAGTAGTACTCCGTCTTTGTGGGCTGAGTTGGGATATTGAGCTATTCTTTGGTTTGTTCACTTAATAAGTTGGAAGCATAATGGCGTGAATTTCCTTGGCCACTTCTTCATTGAACCGGAATTGCCTGGTTCCACTTGTCTTGTCAGTTTTTTTTTTCTCTTTTCCCTTCACAAAGTTGAGATTTTTAAGACGCAACTGCGTTTGAGCAGTTAGAGATGGCTCACAGCCGCCCTTGTTGTCCTAAGATCCTAAACGGAAACTGTCCATTCACTTCAGGCAGCAGGCTACAGCCTTCAGGTTTCTTGTGGGCGAGTGTGTGGTCTGTTGTTTGGGGCGACCTGATGCGGTTCTTCTCTGGGGATCTAATCTAAATACGTATTAGAAGCTGTATATAGACAAAGTCTCGATACGAGCGCTCGGATACGTGCTTGTCGATGGGGAAGAGAGAGAGAGAGAGAGAGAGAGAGAGAGAGAGAGATTATCGGCCGAACCGGAGGACTGAAACATACGTCTAGAGTAAACTAAGTTCCTGGAAAATTTGTCGAAGGCGTGTCTGTGCATCAGACCTGCTAATGAGTCGTGTGATGAACTCTATCTAGAGTGATACTTGCCCGACTCTGACAAAGAAAAGTATATAATAAAAAGAATTCAAAACTTCTCCGTAACGTTGCAGCAAAAAATATAATTTTTGTGGATGTAATTTTCTGGGACGCTTCTTTGGGGATTGAAAACGGGTACAGTTTGGTAACAAAAGTCAACATTGGGTTGCTGACGATAATGCCTTTCAAGGTAGCGTAGCAATACTAGATACAACCGCGGCCAGTAATGTAAAAGAGTAGTGGAATGTAAAGAAGATGGAAAGATAAAGATTGAACAATTCATGTTCCTTAATTGATTGGTGACCTCTTGTTCGAATTCCGGTCCTAATAATTACAGTTACTAGCGACGGTTAACGATGGTTATGAAGAAAGAAGATAACATTCTATGTTATTTCCGATTTAGCAAATCATATATTTACAAAGGATTATCAAATTACTCACTACTCGACGATCATGGCTTCATAACTTGCCCCATGTCGACGGCAGCTTCTGTAGCTTATGACCTATTCTCGGCGGTCATAACAATCCTTGTTTCTCAGCCGCTTTATCACTCATTGCTTTTGAGATTTACGGTTGTACAAACCGGAGGTAATTGGCTTCATGATCGAACGGGTCGTTATTGTTGTAGCTGAAAATTGTTCGCTTCATCGCTTGAATATCATCTCACTCTTTGTTCCTCGATCTTCGCTTCGACTTCGGTTCTTGTGTTGGCCGAATCGAGTTTCACTTACCAACACTTCGAGACTCGATGCTTATTAGTTTTCTCTCATATCGCTCGTCGATAACTCCTCGTCTTTATCGGCTATCGATACTATCAATTAAAAGGAATTAGCAAATTTTACCTCAATCATGTCTTGCTCGGTCTTTCATCTAGTCAGATTAAGAATTTGGGCAACTTTTTGTGTCGGGGCACGTCCACAACTTCTGCAGAAAGTTGTGCCCACAGTTGTCCATCTGACCAAATTGAAAGGGTATAAATTTATAGACACTATTATTTCTTAAAACGCTTTTTTGCCAACAACTATAATAATAATAATAATAATAATAATCATAAAACAGAATGATCTAGTAAAAAAAAAGTCGCAATTGGCTTGCTGATGATGAAGTTTTTTAAGGTAGTGTGGTGAACCCGACGTTGTCAAATCGCTAGAAATTTCGTAATTTGGACTTTTAGACACGATATGAGAGCAATATTTTAATTTTCCCAATCTGAAAATGTTTCTAAGTGAAAAGATTTATTGAAAGTGAAATTAAGACCGGATTATGTAATCTTAGTCCAGATAAATACAAAATACAATTCTTTGCTTCGAGTCATGTTAACAAGTCCCTTTCAAATAATGATTCATTTTTCTAAAATCCTTATTACCCGTATTTACAAAAACAAAGTATGTTGGTTTCCCGGAAATCGAAAACTATTCTTAAAAGACAATCTTTCTGTTTGGCGTCTCCGGTTTTGGCTCTTCTTCTCCTCCCGCTTGGTTCCTCATGCATGGCTGGTTCTGTGGTCTTGCCATGGTGATGATGCGCAGAGGACTCGGCAAATTCAGTTTCGCATTATCGTACTCAACTCAACAATGTCATACGAGGAAGGGAGTCATCTGACCGAAAGTCTCTGGCGGCTGCAAGGGGAGAGGAATGCGAGTGGCTTCATCACGATCTACCATCTGCATCAGTTGAAAAAAAAGCACCAAAAATGTCTGGATCACGTCAGCATGATAGAAACCTGATACTATCTGGAACGAAATCGGTTCTTATCCTCAGTGTTCAAACGAAATTGGGTTCTTACCACAGCCGCAGAGTAAGTCAAACAATCCAACTATAAGATGATGATACCCAGTTGACAAAACAATACCCAGATGACGCAGAAGTCGCCCTGCTTCGGCTCTATCTTGGAAGAGAACTGTATTTATATTATAGGGAAGTTTCCGATTACCGAAATCCTTGAACAAATTTCGATTATGAATGTGCGGAAGACCTGCCCAGAATCTATTGTTTGACCGATTGAAAGACATATTATATAGTCGAACATATCTTGATGGTCACGTATTAAAAGCCCCATGACTTCCATCATATATGATGCCCATCTTCTGCATTGAATTGCGTTGACTTTGCTGAATTAGATCGTGATCTGGGCAATTCTTTCTCCAAAGTAGAAGGTAAAGTTCTCTGATCTAGCTCTAGCTTTTGCTGCTATTTCTCTCACAACGCTCTTTCTGGGGTTCCATGAAAATCCTCAAGAGTCAAGACCTGGAGGTAATCTTTGGCTTCGCTCAAGTTTCTGCCCCCATTTTAATGGAGGAAGAGTTGCTTCACAGTGAAAATGAAGTGTCACACCTCCTTTTCATCTGTATTCAGCGTTGACACTCAAATTGTATGATTTTTCTCATCTACTGCTGCATAATGGGAAACAAATGTATCATTCTTTAGCCTTAAATGGTGGTGGAAGTTAGAGATATCTAGGAGTTACTCTATATCTCTTAGGATTTTGCAGATATCTCTTTGGCATTGTGCATATCCCGGATCGTGCAGTACAATTTTCTCTTCTGCATATTATTTATCCGTGCATTTGATTGATCTATGCATTGCAGAGATGGAACCAACTGTGCAAGTAGTCTCCAACGGTCCATCAGGGCTGCTGCAGAGTTCTGAACTATACGATGTAAAGTTTCTTCCTTTCCTTTTTTCTCCTCCTTCTGCACCAATTTCTACTGTTGAATGAAGATCCTAGAATAAGTTTGACTACATTATAAGTTGTTGTGCTGTCATGCAGTATATACTGACGACTAGTGTGTACCCCAGAGAAGCAGAGATTCTGAAGGAGCTCAGAGATGCTATTGCAAACCATCCACAGTAATTCTATTCCACATTCATGACTCAATCCCATATCCATTTTCATTGATTACCTTAGATTACGATTTCAAAGTAATTTCGCTTCAATTTAGAGTGTATGAACATGTTTCTTACTCGCTTTTGGAGCCGGACATTCATTTCGCAATGACGGTAATTTGAGTAAATTTGGCATAGTCGTAGAATTCAATGATCGAAAGCTGTTGTGCATATTCGAAAGCCAGAGCGTCTCAAGTTTGTATGTTCAGCGTTGGTCGAAATCTTACTGAACAGGTCATACATGGCAACTGCGCCGGATGGGGGTCAGTTCATCGCCCTGCTCCTGAAGCTATTGAATGCGAAGAAGACTATAGAGGTCGGCGTCTTCACTGGATACTCTCTCCTCCTCACGGCTCTCACGATTCCACAAGATGGCAAGGTGCATCGTCTTTCCCTGAGAAAAGGAAAAATTTGCAAGTCTGCTTGTCAAGCTAGAATCAATCTCCATATTTTTCTTCGCTGTTTCATATTGATTTTAAATTTTTCTACCACAGATCATAGCAATCGATGTAGACCGAGAAGCATATGGGATCGGATTACCATTTATCAAGAAGGCCAACGTTGAACACAAGATCGACTTCTTCGAATCCCAAGCTTTGCCCGTCCTTGATAAATTGTTAGAAAATGTGAGGATCACTTCTTCAGTAAAGTTGTCCTCATTTGGACTTGTGCAATAGAAATGATGTCTTCCGATCTTGTTCGACTCTCAACAATCTCACCCAACTTCGCTTCTCCGTGTCAGCAAGAAAACGAAAGCACCTTCGACTTTGCGTTCGTCGATGCCGACCGGGCAAACCTGAAGAACTATCACGAGAGGCTGCTGAGGCTGGTGCGGGTCGGCGGCATGATCATGTACGACAACACTCTCTGGGGGGGCACCGTCACCTTGTCCGACCCGTCCTCCGCTCCTCCAATGAGGCGGTTCGCGTGGAAGGACACGATCGAGTTCAACAAGATGATAGCGGGTGATCCTCGGGTCGACATATCTCAAGTCGCGCTGGGCGATGGGATGACGATCTGCAGGCGCATCTATTGACAGTGTTCTGATCATATCTATACAACGCATATTGGAAAACAGTTTCTGATGGAGGCGCGTCTTTCCCTTATCCTTTGAGATTAGAGCACGATACTTTCTTAGAAACAGTCTATAAGGCTGCTGTGTCATGTCCTCTTGAATGCTTTGAATAGACTTTGGAGGATTGTTCACTCAATAAAATACTGCTCATTTCGATTTCTTTAATCTCACCTAGTCCCGGTGTTAGTGATCGCGATCATTCCGTCCGATGCATTACTTATCCAGACGAGCTCCATTGCGGATGATGCGAAGTCTAACAGCATCAAATCTGAAGCAATGTTCATCTGCTGTTGCTTTCCTTACTTGTTAGGAGTAGTAATTAGTCTCGGCGCTAGCTGAAGTTGAATTTGCACGAAAATTATAACCCCCGACCTCTCGGGTGCCGACTGCGTCGACATGTGGTTTTTATATTCGCAAGAATTGCGCAGAGTCAGTTCAAGAACTGCTGCTGCTAAAAAGAAGATCAAAACCAACCAAAAATTAAAGGTGGGGGAAAAAGGGAAAAGGATTGAGATGGGGGCGTTCCGAGAATCGAACTCGGGACCTCTCGCACCCAAAGCGAGAATCATACCACTAGACCAAACGCCCACTCATTTGCTAGTGATCCAATCAATAAATGGATCATTTTATGTTTAACACCTGCCAATCCACGTGCCGAACACGTGACTTCGATGGCTCTTCGTATATCGCGGTTCGCCCAACGTCTTCCCCCCCTCTTCTCTCTCTCTCTCTCTCTCTCTCTCTGTAATTTCCCGCCTTTCCTCCTCAGATTTCCCGCTCGAAGAAACCCTAACGATGGCGCAGAAGCACAGCAGCGCGCCCGATCCGGCGGCGGAGCCCAAGAAGCGGCGGCGCGTCGGCTTCTCCGGCACCGGTAACTCCAGAACCGCCTCTTCTTGAGCTGCTTACCCGTTGAATTTCTAAACCATCATAGTCTGTGGACTCCCAGATAGTTATTTTCTTGAAAATTCCCGTTTGCTTAGAGCGCTCAGTGTGCTCATTTTTCCCTGCATTCGTGGCGCAGATGCTGGAGTCGACCCAAATGGCTGCATCAAAGTGTATCTGGGTAAGTCTGGGCGGAGTATTTTCTGCGATTTTGCGCGTTTCGTTTTCCCTTCTCTTTACGTCAGCAGTGGGCTGAATTATTTGAAGCTCTATATGATGTTAAACATTTAGTTCCTCGTAGTTTAGTGCGAAATGGGCCTGATGAAATCACTAGTATTTATTGATGTAGTGGAGTGAGCTACTCACGAGTTCCTTCATGGAGTAACCAAGTAAATACATGAAGAAGAAAAGGAACCAGAGGAGGTAATATGATTATTAAGAGTTGTGGTTGACTTGACATTAGTCGGTCTTCTCATCGTGTTAACTAGCTTCCTGCCAGCAAAGAGAAAAATTCTTGTGACAAAATACGGGTTGCGTATTTCAATCTGAGCTACGTTTAAGTAACAGAAATGTTTTGGTCTTTGCTGATCTATTGTACTTCGAGTTGTGTGGGCATTGCCTTTTTTTTGGCGTCCTGTTAAGTCACGAGGGAGGTATATTTGCTATGTTTTAATGCTATTGGAGCTGCCTACCCTGGTTTTTCCTATGCCTTGTCATTACCGAGTTTAGAGCTTTGTCTCGGTTTAAAGGCTCAGCTAATCATGAGATACTCTTGCTCTTGTTTGTCGGTCGTTTTTCCTTTTTTAGATCCTCAGCATTTTTGTCCAGCATGTGTTTCAACTTCATTTGTTCGTGAGTTGTAATTGGTTGCTGGTTTTGTAGTGTCCAGGGAAGAAGAAGTGGGAGCTCCAAATAGCTTCTGCCTCGATCCAGTTGATTTGAGTCATTTCTTTGAGGAAGATGGAAAAATCTATGGATACCAAAGTCTAAATGTAAGGGACATAATTTACATGCTTAATGCTATGTGTACTTTGTTGTATGAAATGTATGAGTTTCTTGCATTTTATTTTTCACTTACCAGATAAGGTGCTTTGCCCGTAGAGGTTGACTTTTGTTTCATTTCTGCATGATTAAGCTGTGATTTTTCTTTCATCATGTTTACTGCCTTTTTTCCTTGTTATATGACATCTAGAGTCTAGTTTAGCTGTTGCTTGACAGGCTGTTCCCTTTTTTGAACTATGAGACAATAGTTGTCTATATCAGCTACTGAAGAGCCTGGATACTGTAGCCTGTCTTTGTGCTTTTGAAGTGCATTGATGTCTATCAGTTAGTATCCCTTTGATGGTTCTGGTTGACTGCTCCTGTAACATAAGTATATATACTGAGAATGAGAAATATTTTTTGGTCTTTATTTCTTGCAGCAATATCTTTCCTGGCTGAAAAGGAGAATGTCTCATCTTGATGATTCTTTGAGCTTGTTCAAACATGGTGATATTGTGTTGCTTTAAATAGTAGAAGATGACTCCACCTAATGCTTATTGCACTTGATGCAGATAACCGTGTGGGTAAGTTCTGTATCATTTCATGCATACGCAGAGATTGCTTTTGAGAGCAAATCAGATGTAAGTATTCCATATACTTCTGCATTGTGATCGGTATGCATTGTTGACTCTTTTAGGGTTGTCCATAGAACGCAGGATAATGATGCTCTCTTCTTGCAATTTAGCTTCTTTATTTATGTTGACATACTATATTTGTGGTTTTTATTTGTTGAAGGGAGGCAAAGGAATCACAGATCTGAACACTGCTCTTAAGGTACTGTATTGACTGGTTGATGTATTTTTTGTTCTTTCCTCTAGACAGCCGTTGATTGGTTGATTTTTCACTCAGAATATGTTTGGTGAAACTCTTGTGGATAATAAAGATGACTTCCTTCAAAGTTTTTCCAAGGAGACCCAATTTATTAGGTACTATTTTTTTCCTGGTTATCTTTTTTTGTTTTTGGGTTGAATTTAGAGATTCACTTTCTCGGTTCTGGTTATTTATTAAGTTCTTGTGCCAATATAACTTTTCTCAGGTCTGCTGTTTCAGCTGGGGAAATGTTAGAGCACAAATTCTCTGATGGTCTTGTCCACGATTCCATCAGTAATCTAAAAGCAGTTAGTTCTGATGTTGAGGTGAGTTTAATTCTATAAGATTGGTGCTTACTATGATAACACGTGATAGTAGTCTTTTCATAGGGATGCGTTTTGTTTCAATACGTGCTTTGTAAATTTTCCAATTTCAGTGCTCATCATTGTCGTGCATGCATAATATGGTGTGAACGTGTCAATTAACTTTCATTATGCTTTTAATAGGTTAAGCCTGCCTAATGAATACTGCTGCTAATTAAGAGACTCCTGTTTCAATACGAGCCTGTCATGGGAAGCAGAACTCCTCTTATGGGCTATCTCATCATTAATTCTTTTAGTTAGTTGTATTATGAATGTTGGTGTCTCATAAGATGTGCATTTGTGCCTTATTATTGTGGGCTGGTGGCTAGTCAACATAGTGAAAATCAATTTCTGTCCCCCCCCCCCCCCCCCACTCTTCTCTTTCTCTCCCCTGGGGACCGGGCAGGGAGTTGGATTTTTATATTGCCCATGTGACAATATGATAAACTTGACAGTGTGTTTTTAGAGGTGCCCGGTTTACATTTTCCTGCTCTGCCTTTCATCTATCCTTTGTCTGCTGCATTAGGTGTTCCTTTGTATTTTTCTTCTTTTGCACAGTGGGGATACTTGTTGAACAGATAATGAAAATTGACTCTTGCTGCATGTTAGGTTGTGCGCATGCTGATGGGTGATATGACAGCAGGACACCTGTATAGTCGGTTGGTCCCTCTTGTTCTGCTTCTTGTAGACGGTAATTCATTGACTTTCCATGGCTTATTTGGGAGTGCATATGTTGCATTATATGTCAATAGTAGAAATTCCAATCGTGCTCAATTTTTTTTTTCTGATGAATCAGGTAGCAATCCTATTGATGTGACGGATTCAAGTTGGGAGCTGTATCTTCTTATTCAGAAGACAAGTGATCAGCAAGGCAATTTTCAAGATAGGCTTCTTGGTTTTGCTGCTGTATACCGTTTCTTTCACTATCCTGATAGTTCGCGACTGCGGCTGGGCCAGGTTTGCTGTTGTCTTGGTTAACTATAAGAAAGGAGACAAGTTTTCAGTGCTTTGGAAGAGCATGTAAAGCGTGTCTGATCAGTTAATTTGTATGACTTACGACGTCTTTTGCCAATGTCAGATCCTAGTATTACCCCATTACCAGCGCAAAGGCTATGGCCGCTATCTCCTGGAGGTGCTTAACAATGTTGCTATAGCTGATGGTGTTTATGACTTCACAATAGAAGAGCCAGTGGATAATCTTCAACACTTGCGAACGTGTATTGATGTGCAACGGCTTCTGAGCTTTGACAAAGTGCAGCAGGCGGTAAATTCAACAGTATCTCAGTTGAAGCAAGGCAAACTATCAAAGAAAACCTACATCCCTCGGTTGTTGCCTCCTCCCAGGGTGGTTGAGGAGGTCAGGGAGCATTTCAAAATCAACAATAAACAGTTTCTTCAGTGTTGGGAGATTCTAGTCTATGTTGGTCTCAATCCAGCTGATAAGAGCATACAGGATTATTATTCTGTCATTGCAAACCGTGTCAGAGCCGACATTTTGGGAAAAGATTCCGAGACCGCTGGGAAGAAAGTGATTGAAGTACCAAGTGATTTTGATCTGGAGATGTCATTTGTCATGCATAGGGCACAAGCAGGCGGTGAAGCTAATGGCATCCAAGTGGAGGACAACCAAAACAAGCAAGAAGAGCAGCTGCAACAGTTAATTGATGAAAGATTGAAGGAAATCAAGCTGATTGCTGAGAAGGTAACTCAGAAATGAATGCGGAAAAGGTTGTCTCAACAAATGTTGTAGCTCTTAGGGATGGAATTGACAGAGGTCCTGTAGATGGCTGAGATGGGCATTGCCCTTTTGGCTAATGATTTGGAAGACCCTTGCAGGCCGCAATTTGCGGATCATGACAGCAGAGTTTTGCTTATGCTCAATCTCTAGTCGTAGATGCAATTTTAGGAGAGGTAGATAGTTTACTGTTTTTACAGTGTTATGTGGGTCTAGGGAAGAAGCTGCATTCGGTGTCCTGGCATTTTTAAGGGCCTGTCTTTTGGTTCGACTTCTCTGTCTCTCTCACGTCTGGGCTTATATCTCCTAAAGCTTGTCTCTCTCACGTCTGGACTTATATCTCCTAAAGCTTACTACCATTGTAACCCGCATCGAATTGTCATGTTCAAATTTAACAAAACACCACCCTTAGATGACCGGTAGCGTGAGTTCCTCCGATATCTCCTCGGTTGAAGAAGACAGTATGCGCGTTCCTCTTCTGAGACATCCTTAGATTGTAGGGTTCATGCATCTCTACCGTTTCCATCAAATTACCCCTTCCATGGCCACCGGTGACAAATTGGCTGAATTGGTTATCCCGAGCCGGACATCACCAGCAAGATGAAAGCGGTAAGCCGTGTCTAGAGTGGGGTTCCTGTCCATTGTTTTGCGGGATATCATTCGTCTAAATTGACACATTCGTGATGTGAAAACAGCCAATTAAGAATTACCCTCGGCCAAAATTTGCTCTCCAAAAGAAAATGCAGTGCGCAACTCCATTGACCTGTCAAACGGAGAGAATTCTCAAGGCGGCTTCTTGCTTAGGGATCAAGCAACGGACATGTGCGTATGAATTGAGTGCAAAACAGGGGCTTAATTCTCCTGACCGTCAAGTCTCCTTACCGTCGAGCACACGTAATAGACTTCATAAAAAAGTTTCACGAAACCGGTAATGGACGACTCGGTCATTTCCCTGAGGTTATCACTCTTTAACAGATGCCTGAAGATGCAGAGGACGAAATGCTTATGAGACACGTAAATTTGTATGAGATTGGACGACACAATCCTTAGTCAAGGTATCCTAATGAAGTTGGCAATCGACAGATTCTCTGATAGGATCAGACAGAGAAAGTCAAACTCAACGGAAGTCACATCACGATTGCTTGTTCAAGTATATGACGTATCCTAAGCTGCTGGAGGTATTCGAAAGATTCATGATCAGACCTGATTTGCTAAAATTTTCAGTGAAATGACGATAAATACACCATTGCTTACTCTAAAATGGTTGGCTCAATAATTAAGAAGTTGCACATCTTTTACGAGATCCCAAGTTTAATTCACGATGACTAGGGAATCTCTGAATTAGATACCTGATGTATAATATGAATAGACTTATTGGACCCATGGATTTAATTTAAAAAATTCCGTTACGAGCGCAAGGCTTTTATAATGATATCCAGAATAATGTTAGGGCGGGTGGTCCATTCTAACCTTCTTTTATTTCTCTTCTTATGAAAAAAAAAAAGGGAAGAAAATAGTGTCCCCAAAAGAAAATGCAAAATGGTTTTTCTCTCCCACCATCCGGGGCCGTCCCATGCCGTAAAATGCAAAATCCAGGACGCAAGAGCACATTCCGTTGAATCGCCCCCCCGCAACAAGTCAAAATCTTCTCCGGAACAAAGTCCAAAGCAGTCACGAGTCCGCGCGCGACACGCAGAGCGAGCGAGCGAGCGAGAGAGAGAGAGAGAGAGAGGCCATGGATTTGCTCCCCGCGGAGACGTCGCAGCTCGGGAAGAAGCACGGCTTCCGGTCGCTGAAGCTGGCGACCTTCGGCATGGACGACGCGCTTGGGGACGAGCCCTTCGGGACCGAGTACGGCAGGCTCGAGAACGGCCTCACTTACTACGTCCGCCGCAATTCCAAGCCCAGAATGAGAGCAGCTCTCGCTCTCGTCGTCAAAGTTGGGTAAGCAGAAAGCGCGCTCTAAGCTCGCGCTCCGTTTAGTGCTCTTTTTTTTTTTTTTTTTGGTTGCCGGATGGGCGATTCGATCGCTAGGGAGCTTGAGATCGAAGATGCGTTGTTAACTTAGAGTGAGCTTCAAGCGTGCATTTGCGTTTGATTGTACGTGTCGAGTGAGGTGGCTGATTTACCAGTCGAACTATTGGAGTTTGACCGAAGAGACTGTGTAGTGGTGAAATCTGTTTGCAAATGAGATACGGCAAGGCAGAATGAAATTGTGAAGTAGCATCAATTGATTGGTACGGAGTTTGAGATCGAAGATGTATTGTTAGCTTAGAGTGAGCTTTGAGTGTGCATTTAAGTTTGAATGTATGTGTCGAGTGAGGTCGTCGGGTTACCTAGTGAACTGTTGGAATGTGGCTGTTGGAGTTTGACCAAAGAGACAGTGTAGTAGCGGAATCAGTTTGTAAAACGAGATACAGCAAGGTAGAATGAAATTGTGAAATAGCACGAATTGATTGGTATGGAGTTTGAGATCTAACACGTATTTTTAGCTTAGAGTGAGCTTTGAGTGTGCATTTGAGTTTGATTGTATGTGCCTAGTGAGGTGGCTGAGTTACCGAGGAACAGTTGGAATGTGGCTGTAGGAGTTTGACTGAAGAGACTCTGTAGTAGCGGAATCGGTTTGCAAAATAAGATACAGCAAGGTAGGACAACATTGTGAAGTGACATCAATTGAAGGATTGCTTCGATTTGGAGGGGATTTTTTTTTTCCTGGCTAATGTCAATATTGTCTTGTGACAAAGAGAAAATGATGTAAACCTTCATTTCCTTGAGGGAAACAGAATATGTAATTTGTTGAAATGCTTATAGTGAAACATTTTCTTAGAAAAATGGTGGAATTATGGGATTGGCCACTATTTTTGGAAGATCTGTCTGCAATAATAGTGGATAAAGTGACACTCTTCCATGATGAAATGCTTTTGTCAGGCTTGTGTTAGTAAGGTCGGGTTGCTAATATCTTTGCATGAACAAGCAATCCAAACTTTTGACTGATCCATCTAAGTCTTATATGAAGTGTCGGTACGCGTGATCTCGTATACAAGTCAAAAGTTAGACAAAACCAAATGCCTTGATACCTTGTGGATAAGGTGCTATGTCTTAGGCCCAATCACCACGCAATTATATCAGAGTAGTTGGCATAAAGACCACGTGCAATGCAGCTTTGTCTTGAAGCACATGCGGTATCATCAGCATTTGTCATTTATGATTGATGAAACTCAGCATGTCATTTATGATTGATGAAACAGCTAATTCTTGCTATTATTACAGACTCAGATTACAGAACCTTATAACAGTCTAGGATTCCACCTTCATTGCCAGTATTCTTTCTTAACTAAAGGGAAAAAATGGGGGGCGTCTTTTATCTAGCCAATACTTACGCTTTGTGCATTGCTTACATCTATGGCAAAACATCTTGTTGGCTTGACAAAGAGGATAACCTATTGTGTTTGTGGCAGCTCAGTCTTGGAAGAGGATGATGAGCTGGGAGTTGCTCACATAATTGAGCACCTTGCTTTCAGTGCCACTAATAGATATACCAATCACGATATCGTGAAATTCCTAGAGAGTATCGGAGCAGAATTTGGTGCCTGTCAAAATGCTGTAACATCTGCTGATCAGACCATATACGAGTTGTTTGTTCCTGTTGACAAGCCTGAGCTGCTGTCTCAGGCTATCTCTATATTGGCAGAGTTCAGCTCTGAGGTACCAACAAAACTTGGCAGGTTGATTGTTGTTGGCTCTCTCAATGTATTCAGCATTAATAATTGTGGACTTCAGGTTCGGGTCTCAAAATCTGATCTGGAAAAAGAACGAGGAGCTGTCTTAGAAGAATACAGAACTAACAGGAATGCAAGTGGAAGAATGCAGGATGCTCATTGGCGTTTGTTGATGGAAGGTTCAAAGGTATTTCCATGTAATCAATCATAATATATTGCTTGCTATCCTTTTTTTACTGATATTGCAGTGCCTCTTTGCTATACTGCACTTTTTTAACTCTGGCAAAAGAGAGTTTGCGTGAAAAGATACTTCTAATATATCTAAGCTCTTTCTAAACTAGTATAGACGACTTTTTGCTCTAGCCTCTTGGACGGCCAAATTAAAAAATGTTTTCATAGCCATGCTTGTAGAAATTACGAAGGATGTGCTTTTGCATCGCTTTTGAGTTCATTTCATGGTAGCCTTCTATTATGTTACCAAATTAATAGACGATCAGGTAGAAGTCATTTCAAGAAAAATAGCATGTCTAATTGCCTTTTTCATCCGCTCTTTTGGAGGTGGGGCATTCCTATTTCCTTTTTTCATTCTATCTTCTTTGGAATTTTTTCTGTTTCCTTGTATTTTAGTGAAGCTGCAATGCAAGAGTAGGATTTGAGGTGATTAGAATTTGAAAAATCGGCCAGTAATTGTAAATTTCTAAACATCAACTAAAGGAAAAGAAAGTTTTGCCAAAAGTTATGGCATTTAAAGTTACAGAGGAAGTTATAATGGCTGGTGAGAAATTGAAGTTTACCTCAGCGAAGTTGCATCAGTTTGTGGTTTGCAATTGAAATTGCGATATTGCAGTATGCAGATCGCTTACCTATTGGAACAGAAGCGGTGATTCGAACTGTCTCTGCTGAGACTGTGAAGCAGTTCTATCAGAAATGGTACCAGTTATGTCATATGGCAGTTGTTGCTGTTGGAGACTTTCCTGACACTCAGGTTTGGTGTCATTGTGTATCAGCTTTCCATCACACAACACCATGTTTAATTTCCAAATTTCCACAATTTCTAAAGCTGTCCTTCTCCATTACAGAATGTAGTTGATATGATAAAGGCTCATTTTGGGGATAAAGGTGCAGTGCTTGACCACCTACCCATTCCTACCTATTCAGTTCCATCTCATGACGAACCACGATTTTCATATATTGTTGAATGTGAAGCTGCTGGGGTGAGTGTGTGCTTAATTTTCTCTTTTATACATAATATTAGCCTTTGTCTGTCATCCTGGAAGTGTTTCTTCAAGATTTCATAAGCTTGATGTGTATTGGTGCAGAGTGTGGTAATGATCAGCTACAAAATGCAAGCTGACGATTTAAAAACCGTGAAGGACTACAAGTCCTTGCTCACAGAATCTGTGTTTCTTCATGCCCTAAATCAAAGATTCTTCAAGCAATCTCGGAGGAATGATCCACCCTATTTCTCATGTTCAGCTGATTCAGATGTCTTAGTTCATCCACTAAAGGCCTATGTGATAACAGCATTGTGCAAAGAAGGAGGAACCTTGGAGACTCTAGAATCGATTCTGATGGAGGTCAATTTCTCTTTGGTCAATAAACTTCTTTGTTGTTAATCTTTGTTCAACCATTCTTTATGTTTCAGGTGGCAAGGGTGAGAATCCATGGATTTTCGGAACGTGAAATATCTGTCGTTCAAGCTTTGCTTTTGTCGGAGATCGAATCCGCTTATCTGGAGCGTGATCAAATGCAATCAACCAGCTTGCGAGATGAGTTAATCCAAGTATTTCAACAACCTATAATCTTGATAAAGTCATTATTTAGATTCATTAGTGCTAGAAATGATTACCCTTTACGTATAAACCTGCAGCATTTTTTGCATGGTGAGCCTGTGATTGGTATTGAGTACGAGGCACGACTCCAGAAAACTATCTTACCCCGTGAGTAATCACAACCATCAAATGTACTTTACTGCTTTTCCCTATCAGAGAAAGCAGAGGTTGTGTGCACCAACTTAATCCTTCTGTACTTGTAGATATTTCATCATTAGACGTATCAAAATATGCGGAGAAGCTGCTTACCTCAAGCAGCTGTGTCGTTAAGGCCATTGAGCCTCAAGCATCTGCAAAGGTGGATGATCTTAAAAGTGTTGTACTGAAGGTCAATTCTCTAGAGGAGGCAAAACAAATTCCACCATGGGATGAAGAACATATTCCGGAAGAGATTGTCCCCATGAAACCAAATCCAGGGTAAAGTTGGGCCAATAGTCTCTTCTTGTACCTATCTTTGCCTTCGGAAGTATCAAAATCGTAAATTTCCTACATCTAATTCATGTATATTTTCCAACCATGTTCCTATCTCAATCTATATGGTTACTGTTTACTCTCTTGTACACGACTGTTAGATGTGGATTTTACTCTCCCAAACGTAGTTTCAGCTGAGTCAAACTTTAGGCAATGAACATGTGGGTTAAAATTCAGCGGAATTCCTCAAATATTCATGATTCTGCTTGTGGAGATCTTCTTGCTGGATTTGAGATGGTTGTGCTATAGAACAAGAGGTCGGCAAATCAATCATTGAACATCTAGGGATAGCACAGTCAGCTATCTTATGATTGTGTGCCTTGAACCTAGCTGCATGATTTGTGACAAAAAAACATAAATAGTGTATCTCTAGGTATTGGGCTCTTGAACTCGTCAGATTACAATTGTCATGGTTTTTTCCATTTTCACTATGGTCCTTATCTAACCAAGATATGATCAACAACTACTGAAATTCTTAAGGAATTATACATGTCACTGCTACTCGGACCTGCATTGTGATTTCCATTGTTTGTATTAAATGAACTGCATTCTGTAGATTAATATCTTCTAGAGTCCCACTTCTATCAACATAGAAATACCTCAAAGGGTGATTTGTATTATGAATCTTGAAAAGTGCTGATATTGCTGCAAAAGCATCATGCAGATTCTGTGACAGGGTCAAACTACCTAAGACTGATTTTGTAATTCTTCAAGCTTCTTGTTATTCTGTCAAGTTTATAGCCAAGCATGTTCTCTCAACTAGCTGTTCAATCAATCTAGGTGGTTCTGGCACGTTTTTATTTGAACTTGGACTTTCAAACTTTAACCTTGTGAGGATGTTCTTTTCAGCTATGTTGTCCAGCAGCTTGAATACTCAAACATCGGAGCCACTGAATTGATCCTATCAAATGGGATGAGAGTATGTTATAAATGTACTGACTTCCTCGATGACCAGGTAAAGTCTGGACCTGTGTGCCTTGTTACTCCTTATTGTGAGTACTCTACATATACTATCTCAGAGTAGTGGATCCTGAAAGTTTATGATATTTTTCTGAATACTCATCATTTTCATATTCTATTAATGGCATTAATCACACTATATATGCTTCCTTGCGAGTAAGGGGCTGTTAGAGGCAGAGAGAGAAACAAAACATGGACTTCGCACTATCTTAAATCCCTGTGCATGCATGTATTATCTGTTAAAGTTGTAGAGTAGTCAAAATATCTAAAGGTCATGATTCTTATATAGATGTCTTGAGATAAAATGTGAGTACCTTTTGGCTCTTGAAAAGATGTGTCTGGCACCTTTGAGAAATTCTTTCTTACCAGAACTGATGAAAGTAGGCCTGGACTGGAGAAAGGAGTTGTGATAGCACCACATATGCATGGCATCATACATTTGAACAAGTGCACACGTGACATACATCTTCATGTCATTTTATATTTTGTTGGTTTTCATTGTTCAGCTATAGGTCTGTCTGTTGCTTGCTTAACTTGAAATCATTTTATTTTGGAGAAGGTTAGTTGAAAGCGGTTTAACCTTTTCACTGAATTGTGGAGTTCAAGCAATTTTTCAAAGACCTTCTCAAGCCTTTCTTGTTGCAGATTGTCAGCTCCAGAATCCATTGATGATGACCAAAAAAAAGTCTAGTTGAACTTGAATTTTCCAATGTTCACTTGTTTCCTTTGATGAGTACTAATATTTGGCTTTCTGAGAAGGTAGAGCAAGTTGATTTCTAGCTTAAATTTGAAATTATCAGAAGTTTAGTTCTATAATTTATGAACCTCATTGATTTTATGTTACTTTGGTGGGCTAAATTGCGTTAGAGATGTCATAGTTAGCAATAAATGGTTCATTGCTTGCTTTGGTGAAAGAACCAACTGATTTATTGCCTGTGCAAAGGTTCATCTGATAGAGCAAACATGTCCAATGTTAACTCCTTATTTAACAATCTAATTATCAAGTGTACTGAGGATATTCTTCTTCTTCCTTTTTTTTCCCATATTTCTGATGCATATCATCGCGTTGATGAGACAATTAGCAGAAATTATGAGATTTTTGTTTTCTGCATTCTCTCATTTTTTTAAAAATCTAATACACTAATAGTTCTGCACTACAGGTCCTGTTTACTGGTTTTTCATATGGGGGTCTGTCTGAAGTACCAGAGAATGAATACTTTTCATGCTCTATGGGATCAACAATTGCTGGAGAAATTGGTGTATATGGCTATAGACCTTCTGTACTGATGGATATGCTTGCCGGTAAGAGAGCTGAAGTTCATACAAAAATCGGAGCTTATATGAGGTCTTTTTCTGGGGATTGCTCTCCTTCGGACCTGGAAACTGCTCTGCAGGTTTGACTTAGTAATTCTATTGTCAGGACTGAAGAATCCAGTCATGTCATTATTACATATAATAGTCGTATATCCACATCTGTATCAAGATCAACTGTAGGTCCATCCTATTTTCTGTTGATTTTTTAAATGACAGAGGCTTGGTTAGACTGCAAGAAGAGACGCATCCTTCTAACTTCAGTCCATCTCTTTAATATACTTATCTCATTTTCATAGTATTGTTAATCCATGTTTCCTAGTTAAAAAAAAAATCCATGTTCCTCATTCTTTCCTCGACATTGTTCTCTCTCTCTCTCTCTCTCTCTCTCTCTCTCTCTCTCTCTCTCTCTCTTATCTGAATTAATTAGATGGATTTTATACTAGTACTAATTCCTATCAACTAGTGAATACCTACTTGGTGCTATGGGCAAGAAGTGCATGTTGACAAACATCAGTTATCAGTTTATTGATAAATGATGAATGCTCCATCACCTTGTAAAATTATTATTTTGATTATCTCCTATCTAAACCATAGATCTGCATAATGCCATTGTTCTGGTGGCCCTATATTTCAATGAGAGATTCAGATTTGTAATAGCTTAGGGATAAAACTCAGATAACAAATAGGATGCCTAGCAATATAAAAATACTATCGGCCTCATCCCACGAAGATCTCTACATATTTGTCTAGTACAAGGCAACTGAGATGAAAATGCTTGGCCAAGTCCATGCATCTATTAAGAGAGTCCTTTTTTCTACCAGTTTTACAATCTTCCCATTGATTATTTGCGGGTCTTTCTTCTCCTAATTTCTTCCATTCCAATTCCTTCCTAATACATCCCAGGAAAAATCCGGAATTGGATTCCACATTGATTGGTTAGTTTTGAGCTTTTACATTGTCTCCTTAAATCATGCATATTTAGATGTATGCTGAGGCTCCTAAAAGGGAATACAAAGAACAAAGTAACTAGTAAGGAAAGAAAAGGATAGAGAGGAGGACTGCTTAAGATTTGTGAAAGACTTTGGAGTCGTCAGAAAAGTTATGAAGCAATATACTAGAAAAAAGATCATTATGTTGGAGGGCATTCCTCAAACACAACCTAAATCTCATTCCAGTATTGTGGCTATTGGACCCATGCATCTTTTTATGTCTGCACATTTGGATCAACTACTAATGTCAGAGAAAATGGAGATAAAGTTTGTCTGCATAAATACAATAACACTCATTTTTAGTATAAAATTGTCACAAGAAGAACAGACAAGCTGTAGCGCTCTCCTACCACAGCCCAAAAATATCAAGTTATGAACCAAATAATAGATGAGACAATTTGGCAACCTCCATGTGTAGTTTTATAGACAACAGCAGCATCTGCTTGTAATCTTATTCATTGCGAGATTGGTGTTTGAGATCTTTCTATGATTTGGGTTTGGTAGTCATCTAGAACCCTAACCGGCAAGAGTTGCCAATGCCTCGTTTGCATCATATGTAGTCAATTGAGCAGCCTTATCTTCATTCTGATATCTGCTGACATAGAATTTACAGGATGCCTGTGTTTTAATCCTATGTTTCTTGCAAGGGATTATTCTCTTAGTTGAGTATCTAGCTGCCTGGAGTTTGGACTTATTTGAGTGAGGATACCCTATTTTGACATCTCTCGTGCCACTATGAAATTTGTTTTCATGTTTTCTTTGAATATCACTTGGTACCTTTTTGCATATTAGATGTCACCACTGCTGTTCAGTTGTTCGATACTGAGCTCTTCATTTTGAAATTGGCAGCTTGTCTATCAACTATTTACTACCAGTGTGGAACCGGGAGAAGAGGATGTCAAAATTGTCATGCAGATGGCTGAAGCAGCAGTTCGTGCTCAAGAGAGGGATCCTCATACTGCCTTTGTAAACTGCGTGAGAGAGCTCAATTATGGAAACTCATATTTTTTCAGGGTATGCCTGGCATCATGGTTTTATTTCAGCTTTGATTCTAAGATGGTTATTCCAAGGTCAGAAATGAGCTGACATTTTTCTCTGCAGCCCATAAAGTTAAGTGACCTCAAACGAGTAGATCCTAGGAGAGCCTGTGAATACTTCAGTTGCTGTTATAAGGATCCATCAACCTTTACAGTTGTGATTGTGGGCAGTATAAGTCCTACAATTGCTGTCCCTCTGATCTTGCAATATCTGGTAAGTAATTTTTGTGGTTTATAATTTCTTGATCACTAGAGATTTGGAAGCCTTTTGATTATTGTGTTCTAATTCTTCATATAGGGTGGAATTCCAAGGCCTCCTGAGCCAATATTAAGATATAGTCGTGATGACCTCAAGGGCTTGCGAGTCACTTCTCCTACAAAGGTTGTCAGGTGGGCTCTCCAGTTATCATGTCACCCCTCCCACCAAAACAAGAAGGGAGGAGGTTAGGATCTCTTTTGTTTTGAGAACTGGTCAAGCGTGAAGTATTCAGGACTTGGTGTAATGTGTCAGATCTCCACTCACCAGCCACCCTATCCTTCTTTCTTTTAGTTTTAGCTAGTGCCCTTGCATTCCACTCTGTCTTACCATCTGTGAGAATACTAAGTCGGTTCTTTGTATTTAGCATCCTTTGTTGCTTAGATTTAATCTTGCTTTTCATATGCAATAGCAATTTGGTATGCTTCAGTAGGAGTGAAATATGTGGATGGGCTTCCACTAATCTTTTTTCATGATGAAGGTCAATTTACCTTTTCTAGATTCTTATATGCTACAAAGCTTAATTTATCTGTTTCATATTCTGATACTCTACATACCCTTACAGAGAAGTTGTTAGGAGTCCCATGGTGCAAGCCCAGTGTTCTGTTCAGATCTGCTTTCCTGTGGAATTGAAAAATGGGACAATGGTATGTGGTTCCTTGTGATCGAATTTTTGCTCATGGATAAGAGGGTTGCCATGCTTTTCTAACCAATTTACATTTGTCCTTCGGTCAAAAAACAAATTGCGAGTGAAGGTGGAGGAGGTTCATTCTATTGGATTTTTGAGCAAACTTCTTGAAACAAAGCTAATGCAAGTTCTTCGTTTCAAGCATGGGCAGGTATTCACTAAGCAGATATTGTTTTCACCATTCTGTTCTTTTGACTGTTTTTTGGTTCTCACCATTATGTACAGACCTATTCCACTGGGGTTTCAGTATTTCTTGGTGGTAATAGACCGTCAAGGACTGGCAATGTACGTGGTGACATTAGCATTAATTTTTCTTGTGATCCAGAAATCTCCTCAAAGCTGGTAATTTCCATTTCAATTCTCTTTCTTGCTCTGGCTGCTATGAGGTTGATGCCCTAATTTTAGCTCATTCTGCATTGTGTCTTGACAGGTTGATCTTGCTTTGGATGAAATACAACGTCTTCAAGAGGAAGGGCCATCAGAACAGGATGTTTTGACAATTCTGGAGATAGAACAAAGAGCTCATGAAGATGGAGTGGAGGTAAAATTGAAGTTCTTCTTAGAGATTCTGCATTCTCCGTGATCATGATCTAGCAGTATAAAGGAGCCATAAGAACTTTCACCATCGATACATTTCTAATATGTTTCTTTTTCAGGAGAACTATTACTGGCTTGATAAAATTTTGCGCAGCTACCAATCAAGAGTTTACTCCGGAGATGTGGGCACTTCATTCGAGGTGAGTTATTTTGGTCATCCTCTGATTTTCCTTGCTGTTGTGTTTTTCAGTCAGCATCATCCATCACACCATGTGGTTTCTGTGCAAGTGTTTCATTTGACACAGCACTGAACTACGGTTTCATGAGGCATGAAAATCTATGTGAAAATTGGCACCCTTGTGGGATCTGTTCTTTGACATTTTGAATGTTCTAAACATAAGTCTGTGGTTTGTTGTAACTAAAGAACATACAACTCCAACAATGGAAACCAATGCACATTAGTTGGCCAATCTTGTTTGGACTATTGTTGTTAGTACATTTGCAAAGAAATTTATGCATGAATAAGACCATTGTCATTATATGTAGTATATAAAATTTTTCCTTCGAAGTTAAGAAAAATGAATATGCAACTTTTAATTTCGCAAAATTAATATTATATGATTATTATAATATCTAACCAAAAAGTTTAAAGTATCAGATGGATGTAGACTACTTGTATATAAGGCCCATATGAACTTTTTAGATAAGCAATGCGGAATAGTATAACACCCTCTTATATGTCCATTGATGAGAAGGGGCTAGGGAAAGCTTGAACCCAATTCCTACAGTAGGTTGATGATAGCATGTGAATGTGAACTAAACTTCAGGGAAAATGGCTCTAATAATATGTTAGAATAGCCAAACTTAAAGCTTAGGTAATATGATGGGGGGAGATTATAGGTATATAAAGCCCACCAAACCCCATGGACAAGTGTTATAGGATACCATAGGGATAATAGCACAAATGTTTCATGTATTTTGATCCAATGTGCAGTGTCGTTTCTGAAGTTTTAATTTGTGCTATATGATTCCTGAACTTTGGTCTAATATGCAATACCATTCCTCAATTTTTGAATTATTCAATGGGTCTTTGAACTATAAAGAAATATTCAATATAGCCCCTAGATTATATGACAATGTTTAAGAGTTCAAATACTACAATAAATATTGGATTAAAGTACATGGACCACATTAACAAATTAAAAGTTCGGGGACGAAATTGCACATTGGACTATAGGGACCATTTGTGTCATTTTCCTAATACTTTAGCATACTTGATCTTGTAGCGGAAGAGGGACAGCTTTGATGGAATGTCTAATGACTCATCCCACTCTTTACAATTCTGGTGCAGGTTCAAGATGAAGGACGTTCAAAAGTCAGAGACTCTCTGACACCATCAACAGCCCAGTCAGCATTACAGAGAGTAGTACCTTTTCCTTGTAAGAGGCAGTACACGGTGGTGATCTTGCTGCCGCAAAGGTCTCGCCTTGGGATGTTAAAATCACTATTTGGGTTCTCTCGGATCACATATGGAAGAGATACAAAGGTCAGTTGCAATTAGCTTGACTGTTCTCACAATTTCTGAATTAACTACATCCTAAAGATGTATTGTTTCAACAATCATCCTAGGAACTTCTTATTTGTCCTCATATTTCTCGCGCATTGATCGACCCTCTTGTGTTCTCTATCTGTTGGCCAGTCCTCGGTCTTGCAATTATTTCAAATCAAAGTGGTCGTAATTGAAAATTGGCAATCATATTTGACATTTGGAAACTATAGGTCATGAGTGCCTTCTCTAGCTTTGCATCGCTTAAAGCTCCTGATGATTTATCAGTTTCTTTCATTTGAGTTTTATCTTTTACTTTCAAAGACAATAATTCAGGAAAAACCACTCTTATGCAGATTTTAGTTGGTGTCGCTGCTATGGCAATCTTGGCTCTGAGTTTGTGGAGATATTCACGCCGCTCTGTGAAATCATAGGAGATTTTTGTCAAGTTAAATGTTGCATAGGACATAGACCATTCACTAAGGTTCAGCTCATAATACTTTGAGATTTCAAAGTTTTATGAGGGTAAAAACATTGATTGATACAAAGAAATGGTAAATCTCAGGCGCTTTAAGCTTACTTTCCGAGCCTACTTCGTCAGATCGGCCATTATTCATGAACTACAGAATTGTGTGACGACATATCCGCCGTTCTTGTACAAAGACAGCTGAAGAATTCTTATAATTCCAATTACTGTGAATGCTCCAGAGATTTTGATTTGCACTGGTGTAAAATTGATGTGGTCTTCGGCCATGGTTCTGCTGTTTTTGAAGATCATTAGATTTATCTGATGAAGCTTACAACTGTTCTACATAGCTTATACATGTATTAGGACAATTGCTTCGACCGTGTTGATTGGCCTCGCCGGTTGTTCAACCCGAACGGCCAGTGTTGTTTGAGGGTAGAAAGTTCAGAAAATCGCTTGATCGCATACTGAGCCACGTCTCACATGAATAATAACCCATCGTTAATGACCTTATTTCTTGCCATAGAAATGTTCAATTGATTTACTTATATATTGCTATAGACTCAAATCCCATTAATTATCGTAATGTTTAGTCCTCATTGACCCTTGAGTATCCATGCAATTTATTAGTGTGGATTTTGAAGAATGAGGTCTTTTTGTTTGCCATTTGGCCGTATTAAGGTCCATCTTATCTCATATAGTGATTACCAAAACATAATTTCTTATTTTGATACGAATTCATGTACGTCCAAGTATAAATAAAAAAGAGAATCCATGCATAGCACGGGCAAAAATTGCTAGTTCATGATCTAATCATAACAGAGGATCTGCACAAGAGGTTCTGCACAAAAGAGTTTGAACCTTAATGGAAAAAAAAACGTGCATTAGTGGATCAGTTAACTAGAAAAACAGTTTGTTCCCTGGGATAACTGTTCTAAATGTTCTTTAACCATCAAATTGCACTTAACGATCAATGTTGCCATTTCCCTTGAAGTTAGCATGAGGGGACCTAGCCGACTATCAAGACAGCTGGAGCTTTCACTCCAGCTTACTCCAACAATCTCGACATTTTCGATCATGAGTCCTTTTCTAATCCATGAGCTCTGTCCCGACGTCAAAATCGTCTCGATCATACAAATTGAGAAGCGCAATCCACCTATCAAATTAAGCAATTTATACCGCAATTGTCATATCTTGCGTAATCGCTATTTTGATAATTCTAACATTTTTTTAATTGAATATCACCTCAATTAACAATTGCCGGGAAAAAAAAGAAGAAGCCATCGCCCGTCGATAGGAAGAAATTGAGCCTAAATGCATGTTTATGAAACGGGGCATATCTTGGGGAGTTATTACGGAATGCCACTAGGGTTTTATTTGCCTCCCCCTCATTCTTCCCGTCCCCCTAGTCTCGCCATCGCCTTTGCTTCGCCCGCTGCCCTTCCGCGCCGTAAGCTCTCTCTCTCTCTCTCTCTCTCTCTCTCTCTCTCTCTGCGCTTCTTTGGTTGCTCAGGAGCCGAGGAAACTGAGGGAAAAAGGTCTCTCTATGTCTCCGCCATCTCTGTTTTGCTCAGAACTCGAATTGAAGTCAACTGTTTACTAACTACGGCTTCGTGTGTTTGATCTTCTTGTGGGTACTGCCTGAATTTATCTATTCCTTGCGTTACGTTCGGTCTACTGCCACTTTGACCTGTGTTTTCGACAATCTAGTTCAGTCGAGATCGATGGTTATACTCCGATAAAAAAAAAAAAATAGAGATCGATGGTTTTAACGCAAACTGTGTTGTGCGCCTTTTGACAACAGTTCTAAATTCTTGGTGGCTGAATGAATAGGCGGTTGAATTGAAGAGGTTCGTCGAGAATGGTGGAGACTACAAAAGGGAGGAAAGAGGAGGTGGTCACTAGGGAGTACACCATCAATCTCCACAAGCGCCTTCATGGCTGGTAAATCCCTTTGACTTCGTCTTTTATCTTGATGACTTCGCTGTTGCATTGTTACGATGATTGGCAAAGTTATTTGGAGGTTTTTGCCTTATGAATTACTTGAAGGAATAGGATTAGGTATACACGGAAAGGGGCTGAAGCTGATGGCGGTTTTCTAATACGAAGCATTTTTTGTTTTCGGGTAATTTGTGATAGTTCCTCATCTAAGCGTATGGACAATCTAATTCCGCCAATGAGTACATATCTTCCGGACTGATCGGGCGCCTATGTTGGTGAAATTCCATTCTATCATCTTCTCAAAAGCAATTATATACTTTTCTGACCCAAAAGAAAGGCAATCATCTACTTAAAGAAGTTTGCGATTTCATGTTGTGATATGCTTCCTCTTTTTGGCTTTGTCGTTTGGTCGGTGGCTCTAATCGATAGATCTTGTAGCAAAGTGTGAGTACAGTTGTCTTGTTCACCTTGGCTAACAAGCATCAGTGGCCCATTGAGTATCCTTGATTTGTGAATCCTCCTGGAATCTCAGTTCCTACATGAAATGTCGAGTTATAGGTTTTGTTCAGATCTAAAAGTTCCTAGTAACAGAAAAGGCTGCAAATAGTTACATCTGCTGAATTGGTGGTGTGATTGTGCCTCCAAAAATGTGTCTTAAGGTTTTCTGTTGGTTTTGGGTAACAGCACCTTTAAGAAGAAAGCTCCCAAGGCCATAAAGGAGATCAGGAAGTTTGCCCAGAAAGCCATGGGAACCACGGATGTTAGGGTTGATGTGAAGCTGAACAAGCACATATGGAGCAGAGGGATCCGAAGTGTTCCGAGGAGGATCAGGGTCCGCATCGCTCGCAAGAGGAATGAGGACGAAGACGCCAAGGAAGAGCTCTACTCTCTTGTCACCGTTGCCGAGATCCCACCGGAGGGGATAAAGGGGTTGGGTACCAAGATCATTGAGGATGACGAGTAGTTTATTTTTGCTACAGTTGATTGTATTTGACCCTACATTCTGTCGGCACATCAGTTTTGTCGAGCATTTTCATTATCTTATGAGCTTATGGGACACACATATTAGTTGGTTGACTGTTCTTTTGCAACATTTTCGAATGAATTTCCAGTTCTGCTTCTTTGACTCTTTTACTTTCGCTGGTCTTACTTGAATTTTCAGATACAACTGCAACAGAAGCAAAGTTTTCCAGGAATAAACATTCAATTATCAATAGGAATTGTGCAACTCATTTGTTGAATTTGAAAGTTCGTCATATATTTGACACTTGTAGTGACTTGATACTCTTTCTTCCATAGATGATGTACTATCTTATAGAACTTCTCAGCAGCGAGTTTTGTTGGTCTGATGCTTATGGGGCAGTGTGAATGATAAGTATATTGCTCCTACAAGACTTCCCTCTGGCCTTATGCCATGGGTGGACGAGAGAAGGATAAAGCGGGGCTCTCGATTAATGTTAATGTGTGCGAAGATTTCACATATTCTTTCTATGCTAATCGCTGCTGCGATTGGCTGCTTGTGCCTTCTTTGAAAAGATGCATCTGAACGCTGAGCTTCTGATGTAAAGATTGGGAAGCAGTAGGAAGCGAACGAGAAACATTCATCTTTAAGTTCCTTCATGTGTCTTAAGAAAGCTGGCCATTTAGCGAAGGGTCACAAGTTGAACTTACTTGCTTTTATTTGAGGTCTCATTTATTTCGTAGAAAATAAATAATTTTAAAAATGCTTTTTAAAAATAATCATCAGTATTGTTTGAAATAATTATTTTCGTGGATGATGAAATTATTTTTTTCTTTGTTCATTTTTATAAACAATATAGACGATCATTTTTGGAAAAATATTTTTTGAATTTTTCACTTTCGCCAGACAAATGGGCACATATAATCCTATTGGCTTTAACAATCTCAAGGTCTAGGTTAAGGGTTCAAAGGCTGGTAGAAAGACTAGACTCATTTGACTTATCCCCAAGTTAGGATTAAACTTATATATGATAATTTTAGTTCAATTGGGTTCGACTCTACTCGAATCATCCATGTCTATCATTTTCTTGAGCATATTCATTCAGACTCTATGTATCATTATAGTTAGATATTTTGAATCTAAAGTGCCCATGGGTAAAAGCTGATACTTTTGCCTATCTTTGTCCCTCTTTTAGTCTAAATTTAGAAGCGACTTCATTGATTTTTATCCACTTTTTGATCAACATGCTCTGGCTTTTAGAGTTGATGGATTAGTTTCCCCAATTTCGGATATCTATCTCTCCTTAATAAAGAACATGAACCGCGCAAGAGGACGATACGTCACCTGTCTTTCAAGTGAAAACCATTGCATCAATCGCCGCACAAGTATTCTTGAAATGGGCCTTCCAGGCCCAAAACGAGGTCTCCCTCTTTCAGGCCCAGCTCGTCCTCTCTGTCCTCTACGTGAAACGCATATAAAAGCCAAAACCCTAATTTCCTCTCCCCTCCCCAGCATACGAACCGCGGACCCGACGACGCCGGCCGAAGCGAAGCTCTCTCTGACGCCTTCTCCATGGGTAAGCTCCGAATCGAAGCTCTCTTCGTTGTCTCCGGTTCGGCCTCGTCTTCCGAGGGCTTTTGATGGCGGATGATGATCTTGAGCTATTGTGTCTTCCTTTTCGCAGGTAAGGTCCACGGATCGCTGGCTCGCGCCGGTAAGGTGAGAGGCCAGACGCCGAAGGTGGCGAAGCAGGACAAGAAGAAGAAGCCGCGCGGGCGCGCCCACAAGCGGATGCAGTACAACCGCCGCTTCGTCACCGCCGGTAACGACCGAGGCTCTCTCTCTCGCCTCCTTTTGAACTTTTGGTTACATCGGTTCTGTGAATTTTCTTGATGTTTGGTTGATTAATTATTGATTCTTACCTCTGGTTAAATTCTGGTGCGGTGTAGTTGTTGGCTTTGGGAAGAAGAGAGGCCCTAACTCGTCCGAGAAGTGAGCTGCAGACGTGTCAAAAAGGAAGAGGAACTGTGTAGGTCTGCAAAGATGGGCTTTTTGGTTTTTTGTTGTTGCTTCAGTCGATTATTATGCTTGTGATTCAGGCTTTGATTTCATACTCTGGTCTTGGTGACTCGGAACTTACTGAATCATGTTGAGGCTTCGCCTACGCATTTAGTTATAGATAATGCAGTTTTGTTCCCTCCTGATCCTTAAGTTGCTGGTTTTGGATGACTGAGCTTTCTCCGCAAGTCTTTTGCTTGATGTCCGCGCAATACTTTTAACTTAAATTGCAAGTCGGGTGATGTCGGCTTTTGCTTGCTTCAAAATTTCTATGTATGAAGGAGGATGAGAACGGATGAGATTACTAAAAAGCATTGGGATGTCTTTTTTTTTTTTGGGGGGGGGGGGGGGGGGGGGTGGTCACCGAATGCTGATTAGCCTCGGTAATGACTGGTGTCTGGCGAAATCCGTGAGTTTGATAAGGTGTTGAAGAAATGTGAGGTCTTTTTTCTTCCGTATGGTGAGACAGGAGAGAATGTGCAGCACTTGACCCAGGTGTGAGCTACACTAGTAGGTTTTAGCTCAACTTACCCAGATCGAAGAATGCAAGAATAAACTTGACTGGAGATGATGGTTTTTCAACTTTGAATGTACTCAGATGATGATGATGGTAGCTGGCAAATGTTGCTTGTTAGGTTAGTGTTGGTGCCTGCGAGCTTGTATGGAATGTCACATGCACGCATGTGTAACCTAGGCATGCTGGGGGGGTTGAATTGCTGGTCTTTCAGTTGAGTTGGGATGCTGGTTCGGGTTGTTTGACAGTGCACCATTTAACGAAATCGAATCGCGAGTACATCTTGCCATCCATTAGGACACTGTGTGAGTGCCTCTTTTTGTGAAATATTTCCAGTTGTTCGAACCTCTCAAGTTTCTAATTCCAAAACATCCTCAACTATGCACGGCTGTTGGGTGCTGATGACACCTAATGATTTGCGAGGCAAGCGGCAGGAATCGACCATATCTCTGATGGTGTGGGTGAGGCTGTCGGTCCTAATGAAATGCTGAAACATAACTGGAAGTAGAGAAAGAAGAAAGTACGCCTGTGTGTAGGGGTGAGCAACGGTCTAGGGTCGACCCTGGACCAGCCCAGGACCGGCCCAACCCGGCCGGTCCCGGTCGGGTTTTTGAGAGAACGGGTCGGTCCTCGGTCCTAAAATCTCGAACCCGGTACTGTACGGGTTGGTCCTCGGTCCTAGGAGGTCGGTTTGGTCCAACCCGGACCAACCCGACTATATATATATATATATATATAATCATCATCTATCAAAAGAATTTTTTTTGAAGAGAGGGGAAAGACTTTCCGTGAAGGAGAGGCCAAAAGGAGAAATCAAAAGCATTAAAAACTAGATCAAGAATTATATAATTTTTCCTTTTCTTTACACATAATCTTGTCCTGGTTTTTATCAAACCTGCAGTCGTTTGTTGTTGTTGTTGCCGTTGTTTCATTGAACTTGGAATCTCCATTAATCCTTTCATTTTATTTTCCCCTCTTTCCCCTTTTTTTATCTTTCGGAGGATGCTTCGATCCCTCATCTTAATCAAACCCCACCCCCCCCCCCCACCCCGCCCCCATCCCCGCCTACTCCCTCTACATTTTGGCACATCTTCTCGTGTTTATCTCCCGTTCTAGAATTTCCATTTTCCCCCCTGCATTAAATCCCACATAATTTCCATAAGAGAGTGATGTCAAGATCAGACGATCCCCAACCAAATTCTCCAGTCGCCGAGCGTATTTTGGTGGTTGATTAGTTGCATTTAGGATGTCCTTCGAATTGAACCTCTTGCTTTTCGTCTTACTTGAGCTTTGAAGAATGAGGTTACCCTAATTTGTTGAGCCCTCAATCCTATCGGTTGCCGCTGCTTTGCGTGCTGGCTTGCCCATCGCTCTCTCGCTCGTCGCTTGTATGAAAAATTTAGCGGTCCCCGGGTTGACCCTGGGACCGGACCGAACCGATAGGGTCGGTCCGGTCCTCGGTCTTATGCTGGACGGGTCGGTCCACGGTCCCAAAAATTGATGACCGATACTGTGCGGGTTGGTCCTCGGGTTGAGCACGGGACCGGCCCAACCCGGACCATGCACACCCCTACCTGTGTGCATTGACACACTCTTTGAAAGCAATTATTATCTGGGGTCGATCATACGAGGCTTAATATATAAGGTAATGACCGGATTCTTTTGCTCTGAAATTGCAATCTTCTAGCTTTCTAAAAACAAAAATTCCAGCAATAGGGCTGAGCTGAGGTCGCTCTGCGGACATAGTAGCCACTTCTATGTGCTACCTCAGCTTCAGTGGTAAGCAATGCCATTCGTACAAACAGCTCCAGACATTCGTTTCTCTTTTCCCTGCTTTGGGCAAAAAATCTCCATAGAGTCGTTGACTGTTGTTAGAAGCTTAAAACAAGTTTACATCATGAAAGCCCGAGCGCCTTACAATTCGTCATGAGGACTTCCTATTGCTGGAGCCGACTTTTGTTGGTTCTCTAGGATGTACCGCGTTGCAAGTGCTGCGTGAAGTGCGGCTCCATATGGAAGTGCATCTTCGTTAAGTCTAAAGTATGGGGAGTGCCCTGACTCCATCTTCCCTAGGTTCTCGTCTTTCATCCCAACGTAGTAGAAGTAACCTGGGATCACCTCAGAATAGAACGAGAAGTCCTCTGAACCCATCGATGGTTCCATCTCTAGAATTTTGCTTGGTCCCAGCATATCCTGCGCAACATTCTTGAAGTGCTCATGTAAAACTCCGTCATTGACCGTCACCGGGTAGAATGGCTTAGCACTGAATGAGACCGTTGCGTTGCACCTCTGTACACTAGCTTGTCTCATAATGACCTGTTACATGTGTTTAAATAGAATAAAATTGTAACTTAAGGTATCATGCTATCCAAGAATTAAGAATTGTCCACAACGGTAAAAGAAGACGACATAACTTTGAGAACCAGGGGTGATAAATCAGAAGATGGAAGAGCAATAAGGCATCTAATTGAGCGGAGATGAAGCCAAGGCAAACCGGATGATTCTCACCTCCTCGATTCTTTCTTTAAGTTGGATTAAGCTGGCCATGGAAAATGCCCTCAATGTGCCTCCTATAGTCACAGAATCAGGAATCACATTGAATGCGCCACCCCCTTCGATCTTAGCCACTGTAACCACCTGCAAGTATTCACTAAAGAGTTGAGATGATGATTGAATAGCTAGTAATACAGTCATAGCCCTGCCTATGAGGATCGGACGAGCTGTATCTTGTCAATCTTGAAACGTAAATGGAGGTTTGATTCATAAAATCATAATTAGAACGTCCATTAAACGATTCCACAACCCCATGAGCTCATACAAAGAATTTACTGTTGCACAGAGAGAGAGAGAGAGAGAGAGAGAGAGAGAGAGAGAACCTGCGAATCCAGTGGATCAGCTTCACGTGAAATAAGATGCTGCAGACTAACGATTATGTTGGATGCAGCTAAGATTGGATCGATTGCGTGCTGCGGAATCGCTGCATGACCTCCCTTCCCGCTTATTACTGCCTCAAAGAAACCACTTGCAGCCAAAACAGGACCAGGTCTGGTTGCCACCGCGCCAATAGGGAATCTGACAGAAAGGTGCAGTCCAAAGATGGCATTGACATTTTCCAGTGCTCCAGCATCTATCATTTTCTTCGCTCCTCCGCCTCCTTCCTCAGCTGGTTGAAAAACAAGAATCACTGTCCCCTGTTAGAAAATTCATCTACTCATCAGCTCTAACACAAGGAAAGACAAGCAGTGACACAGAAATAAACCTTGACCGGACAGAAATGAATTTTCCAGCAGTCTGTGCAGAAGAGATGGAATATTTTTCCTCTCTAAGGATGTCTCATACACACACACATGCAAAGGTTTTGTTTGTCAAAAATTACCTATGTTGTTAGAGTTTGTTCTACAGCAATTTGCAGATTGTATAAAGTTTTTACCCATGGAGGACAATTAAAAGCTTCTCTTACACTCCAATGCTTAGTGATATATGAGAACACACTCGGCAGTCATAGTTTGAACATTGAAGCTAGCCCACACTAGTTATAAACATCTTCAACTCAGCACTGCAAACCAGTACCGGAAAGAGAGTGGCAGACGTTCCACCAATTCCAAAAATTGGTTAAGCACTCAGACAAAAGTCAAGCAAGAAACGAGTGGGTCAAGAACTGTTGTGACTGCATTCCCTTGTAGATGATTGATTTCGCACATTTGTCGATATAAAAGCTACAATACATCAACAATAATATGATTATCAGAACAAAAGCACGAACTTCTGCTGGCGGAAGATTACGGAAGAGATACGTTAAGAGAAAAAAAACAAACCTGTAACTCGTCGCGATGACTTTGAAGCAACTTGGCTGCACCAAGAAGCATAGCAACATGACCATCATGTCCACAGGCATGCATTTTCCCAGGAACTTTGCTCTTGTGCTCCCACTCTACGCTTTCCTGTTGCAGCCCAAAGCCTCATCATTCTGTTTGTTTTCAATAGCACTAATATCTCACATAAATCAGGGAAACGATACATACTTGCAACAGCTAAAATAACTGCTTCTATTCACATGAATAAATCAAGAGAATGCCAAATTCACCAAAGCATTGTCAATCAGCTCAAATTGCTCTGCAAGGTCCACCACTTTCTTTTCCTGTTCAGCTCCAGGAACACTATTTGATCAATTATACTTAGAAGTCCATGCAAATCCACCCTTTTTTTTCCTAGTCTTCTCTTTTTGATCACACGACGCAATCGAGTATTTAAGTTGACTTATCCGTACTTTTTCACAGTGTAACTAATCCCCAGAAAGAGGGGGAAAAAGCAAACTTTTAACAAACCTCCATTGCCAAAGCATCCATATCAGCTCGAATAGCCACAAACGGTGGCTTCCCAGTTCCGATATAGCCCAAAACACCAGTGACAGCAAGTGGGTGTTTATACTGGATACCCATCCGATCAAGCTCTGACCTTATAAGCTTGCTGGTCTCAAATTCCTCAAAACCAAGCTCCGGGTACTCGTGTATCCTTCTCCTGATGCTCACCATGTAGTCCACGATCTCTGGCTTCCGAGCGAGATTGAGGAAATCCACCGGGATTTGAGCCAGTTCTTCTGGGGTCAAACCTGGTCTTGATGAACACAAACATGATCGTGGGATGAGCAAGTATGGAATTAGAAGCAGAAGGACCCATTTCGAGACACCCATTGAGTAGAGATTGAGATTGCGAACGAATTGAGATTGTCCTCTGAGAAAGTTGGGATATTTTCTAGGGGATACAGGTGTTGGGTTTCTCGCATTTGTCTTTGGAGTTGCCAAATGAAAAGAAAAGAGCAAATTCTTCTAACACGAAAAAGAATTGGAAATCAAATGCGATGACCTCGGCTCGACAGGGACAAGAAATTGACATTGGCAAATTGAAAATGCTTTCTTTCTGGCCAAAATACTTAATAATTACTATCACGGGATGTTACATTGGCTGAAATGCTTTTAATCTGATCACATTCATAGACTTCCCTTTCTCCTTGACAATGATATTATTTAGTGATAATCAAATCCAATATTATCTTGTTTTCCCTCAAAATGTTGGTAACGTAGTAAATAATAACCCTTCAATTAGTAACTTCCCTCGAGTTACCCTCAAATTCATGAAATCCTCCTGATTTGATTGCACTTATGTTGGCGGACTTACTCTCATATGTAGTAACAAGTTCAATCGAGGATAACATCACTCAATAATAATTTGACAATAATATGATCTCCTAGCTCGTGAATTATAATTCCTATCCTTGATAATTGTACCTTCAAGTAATTGTAAACTTGACAATAATAACTTACTTGAAGTAATTGTTAACTTGATTGCACTTGTAATTAGTGCTCCTTTATGCACAGCAATTCGGCTATTATAAGGTGGGAATGTTATGGTGCGTTTGCAAACATTTTGAAAGAAATCCCTTGAATAAATGCAAACAGTTTTAGGTGAAAGGGTTTTTCCCAAACTCAAATAACGTTTGGTAAAATATAATTTGAAACACATTAAAAAGTAATTTTGATATAAATATCGTTTGAAACAAACTATACTTTGTAAAGAACTTTTACCATAAATTTATTTTAAACATTTGTCAATGGAATTTAGACCATTGACGAGCCAAATTGGCCAATGTCCAACCTCACTTGAGGTCACTCGATTCTTCTCAATATTTAAAGCTCAAAGTAGGTTTAGACTTGCCTTTGAGGATAATATCCGAAAGATGTCCAAAAATTTGCCAAAGGGACTTTGGAGCTTGGATCCCCTTGGAAATGCAGCTCCCAAATGCATCCGTTGTTCGCTTCCTCTCTTTTTCTATTCTCATTGTTGGTGTTGGGGGATAATTGCAACTAAAAATCCCAATACTAGTCAGAAATTTGCAACTGAATTCGAAAACTTTCCCAAAAAAAATAATAATTAAGTCCTAAAATATTTCACCAAAGTTTAATTTAGTCATAAGGCTTTCAAAAAATGGAATCAAATTCAAAAACCTATCGAGCTAGTGCAATCAAGTCTTTTTCATTAATTCTGTTCAACTTGATAAACGAAAAATACTAAACTTAATTGCAGCAATTTGATATGTTTTAGGATTTAATTATACTCTTTCAAAATTTTAGGACTTAAAAACATTTTCATCATAAGTTTTATGAATATCAATGCCCTTATTCTTTGGTGTTAGAGAGGTGAAAAAGAGTATGACTTCGAGCTCTGTACAAGTCCAGCATGGCGAGCCAAAGAATTGAAGATGTTGCTTCATAGCATCAGGGCCATTAACAATCCCATTGAAGATGCCTAGATCATTCACATGTCTTTTCTAGCTCGAGAGATTAATGAGCTAATTCGCAATCTCGGATGATTTTGCTCAATAATTGATGAACTTTTCAAGGTTGTGAACGGAAGAAAATAAGAAAAGAAAGCGTCTGATTGAAAATTGGAGTCAATTTAGGCTCAATTCGTTTCACGAAAAATATAGTATTTCTGAAAAATATTTTTCAATAATAATATTTTTTGTGTTCATTTGTCAAAAGCCGCCAGCTCGTCGACCTCGACTCAAGCGAGATCGAGATACGTTGTTAGATGCTGCGATATTTAAATGTAATCAAAGAATACGGAAAATATTTATATTATTTTTTGTAAAATGAACAGCAAAAAATTTAAAAAGTATTTTTATGAAAATTATTTTTTATGGAACGAACGGAGCGTTAATACTCGATGATTCGGTAATATTAAAGCAAGCAATCAAGCAAATCATCTCAACCTAAAGAAGTGGTAGGGAGCTATGATCCGACGGTCCAAAAGCCCTCTATCGTGATCCCGCGGCCCACATGGGTCCGCATAAACCAATGTCGGGACACCGCAGGATTTCCCTCCCTTCGATCGACGCCTGCTCATCTTCACGCTCCCAAAACGCTCCCCCGCCCTCATCAGTCCGTCACGGCCCGGTTCCTCCATTGATGTCCTCCTCCCGACCCTCCACCGAACCCTAGTCATCTCCTCATGGAGCTCTCTTCTACCTTCGCCAATCCACCGACCACCAGCCCGTTCTCTTTCTCGTCCTCCGTCTCTGCCTTCCCGATCCAAATCCGCCTCAAGAATACCAGAAGGAAGCTCCCCGCCTCGCGGAGCCGCCCCATTTCCGCGGTCGCCGTCGACCCGAAACAAGAACTCCCCAGGAACAGCCCCCAGCGGCTACTCAAGGAGCTCGCGGAGCGCAAGCGAGCGACTTCGCCGAAGAAGAAGGTGCCCCCCAAGAGGTTCATCCTGAAACCCCCTTTGGACGACAAGAAGCTAGCCGACAGGTTCTTGAATAGCCCCCAGCTGTCCCTCAAATCGTTCCCCTTGTTGAGTTCCTGCTTGCCCTCTTCGAAGTTGAACAATGCCGACAGGACTTGGATCGATGAGTACTTACTGGAGGCGAAGCAGGCTCTCGGGTACCCTCTGGAGCCGTCGGACAGCTTCGGGGATGACAACCCGGCAAAGCAGTTCGATTCGCTGTTATACTTGGCCTTCCAGCACCCTGCCTGCGAGCGGACAAATGCCCGACACGTGAGGTCGGGGCATTCGAGGCTGTGGTTCTTGGGGCAATATGTGCTCGAATTGGCTCTTGCGGAGTTCTTTTTGCAGCGGTATCCGAGGCAGTCGCCGGCTCCAATCAGGGAGAGGGTGTTTGCATTGATTGGGAAGAGGAACTTGCCCAAATGGATTAAAGCTGCTAGCTTGCAGAATTTGGTATTCCCATATGATGATATGGATAAGCTGACTAGGAAGGACAGGGAGCCGCCTGTTAAGTAAGTTGTATTGGCACTTTGGCTCTTGTTTATACTTGGTCTGTGCTTGGATTTCTTGTATACTTTTGGAATGGAATGCTAGAACATTGATTATTGATTGAATTTTGAAAATCAACTTATGAATGTTGAATTCTGAGCTATTACTATCGTGATGGGTATGATTTTTCATGGGAGAGCTTTCATTTCCACTTTGTCCTGGTTGGGAGTGAAATGTTCATGAGGTTCGGCTTTTGGGCTGGGGATAATGCTATAACGTTCAAACATTTAGTGAAGACCAATGGATTTGCAAGGAAACAGATTTGAAATTGGACTTTAAGCATGTGCAAGGTGAAATTGGTGGGAAATGTGATAGATGCAGAAAAATAAGCAAGGTGAAACTGATTGGAATGTGTTGCTTATAATGATATGACGTGACAGTTTGATTCTGATTTATATGCTTCTTCCACAGATTTTCGTAGGATTAATCGATTGCCAGTAGAAGAATTAATATGATTTTATTTTTTTCACTAATCAATGAAAAGCTCATATTGCCTGAGAATTATCAAAACATCATTCTTGGCTTCCTCCTTTTTATCCGTTGAAGTTCACACTTACCTACCTAAATATCTTGCTGCATAAATCATTCACCTTCAAAAATGAGTACTGTGGTTTCTTTGTTTTAATTAGTGAACACACTCTTTCATTTCACTAAAATGAATATACTATATAGGTCGGTTTTTTGGGCTCTTTTTGGGGCAATTTACCTGTGCTTTGGAATGCCAGAAGTATATCGTGTTCTTTTTGAAGTATTCGGGATGGACCCTGATTCTGAGGACTGCCAACCAAAACTAAGGAGGCAACTTGAGGACGTTGATTATGTGTCTGTTGAATTTGAGACCAAAATGCTCAGCTGGCAAGATGTTGCTGTCTATAAGGCAAGTAATTTTTTGTTTTCCTTTCTGTACTTGGCGTATTGTAGTTTCTTGCCCAAAAAAGAGAAATGGTCAGGGAGAGAACTTGGGAAGCAAAAGTTCTATAATTCGTCATGCTCCTAAAGGTTGAAATTGTTTCATTATATCAATAAGCAAATTGGAAACGTTAATGGACACTTGTCCACAGCCATTTGTTCTCTTACAACTGGCATTCTCAGTCGAGGAGTCAGTAGAATCGATTGGAAATGATTTGAAATCAAAACCAGAAGACACTTTTGACTAAGAGGAGGTAAAGTTTAGTTGACAGGTCAATGTTAGTTCATGTACTAGGGTCTTTAGGATATGCTTAAATAGCAAGTTTAGAGATTTATCACTTCATCCTTGTGAGAGTTCTGTATACACTTTACTTGCAGCCTCCAGAAGATGCACTCTTTGCACATCCTAGGCTTTTTAGGGCTTGTGTGCCGCCAGGAATGCATCGATTCCGTGGAAACATATGGGACTATGACAGCAGACCAAAAGTTATGCAAACTCTGGGATATCCCTTGAACATGACAGATAGGATCCCTGACATTACTGAAGCCAGAAATATTGAACTTGGACTTGGGCTACAGGTGCGACTTCTTTGATTCTCTTGTCGATCAAAGCTTTATGTGCTAATGGAGAAATTGCCATATTTTGCAACATGGCTCTAGTCAAGTACATAAACTTTCTATGAGATTTATATGGGTCAAGGCATTAGTAAAGAAAGCTTATACTTAAAATTCTTTCATGTATTATGTTTCTTTATTAGTATTGTGGGATTAAGATGCTGCTGGCCTTCTTTATCGGAAAGGTAGGTACTCTTTAGATCCATTGGCCGCATTTGACTATGTAAACTGTGCATTTAAGTTCAAAATGGCAACACTAAAGTAAGCACTGCATTTTATGATTTTTCACATCTTTCATTTAGTATGACATGATCTCGCATTTGCTTTGACACCGCAGGAATTTATATCTGCACGTCATTACCTCCATCATGTTATATATTTGACTAAATTTATCGAGTTCAAATTGTATTGTCTGACGTGGCTTCCTGAACCATTGTTTCTCTTGTCCTTACCATGCAGCTATGTTTCTTACACCCATCAAAATACAAGTTTGATCATCCTCGATTCTGTTATGAGAGATTGGAGTACGTTGGCCAAAAAATCCAGGTAAATTTCGCTCTTGCATCGGTCATGATAAAAACACGGTCAGTGTCGTTGCGAAGATAATACTTTGAATCGATTTATGGAATTCTAGCCATCAGCAAGCAAGCAGTACATAGTGAAGGGTGAAAAAAAAATAGATGTTGCTGCTTTGTTAGATTATAATTCGGTGAATAGACTTGATGCCTCTAAAATTGATGTTTTCATTGACTTCAAACATTGATGTAATTAACGTGGCCCTGTCAAATTCAAGAGGTCGAAATCCAAAATTGCTTGTCCAGCAAGCAATAACTATAATTTAGAGAATTGAGGTAATTTGTCATCATGTCCAATAACTTTACATAGATATTAAGTTCGCCATACTAAGGATGAACAATAGGTAGATTTGCTCAAAGATCAAATATGGGTAGTGCAACAAAATAGAGACGAGAGGGAGAGAGTGGATGCGAAATCGGAGCAGAAACCTAATCAATGCACATTAACATATGCAATTGGATATTTTTAGTTCAACCTCAAACCATATTATCGATTTCCTTCTAATTTCCCATGCTGACTTGAAGGATTTGGTAATGGCGGAGAGGCTGCTGATGAAGCACTTAGATGCGCCAGGAAAATGGCTGCAAGAGAGGCACCGGCGTCTTCTCATGAACAAGTTTTGTGGAAGGTACTTGAGGGACAAGCATCTTCATCACTGCATCATTTACTCCGAGCAAGTTCAAGACTCGTACGAGCACAATCGACGACTACGGAACCCGGCCACGACAGCTGTCCAGCAAGCAATTCACGGGCTCTCATACGCAGTATATGGGAAGTCAGATGTACGGCGACTCATGTTTGACGTTTTTGACTTTGAGCAAATCCAGCCTAAAGCTGTCGTTTAAAGATAGATCTGGTAGAGTTTTTGCAAGCTTCCAAAATAGTGAATATAGTTATTTTCTGCCTTCATTTTGTGCTTTATAACGCTCCGTAATGCTTGCGTCAACTGTAAAGTTGTAAAGATGTAAAGAGTCTAACAAAGTTTCTAATGATTCATCAATACGATTAGAAAAGGTGTGAAATTTTGGCGAGTAACTTAGGGCATGCGTATAGATTTTCAGAATGACCTCTTGCTTAAGCGATCGGATCAGATAGGCTGGATGCCGGTGTGCATTGCCGATGTAATTGCTTAGAATGCCGGACGAGCGTATAAGCTAACGTATCAGGTGAAGTCGTTTTGTATGGCGGTAGACTGGTTCGGGGAGTCGCTGCTGAGGATTCGAAATCAGACAATACAAACCACGACATTCCACACGCAGGCGACGCAGAATCTGCAGCCCTAATTTCATTTAGGATGTAAAGAATGATCAAATGAAATGAATCGGTTTCGTTCACATGAGACTTAAAAATGGGAGGAGCTACGAGGAGTGTAGGGGGATTCAGTGGATGATGTAGGTGAGCACCAGAGCCACGACCATCAGCAAGCACGCGATTCCCTGATCGATCGCCACTCCTGCACGCCACAATTTCATTCGACGAACTTCTTCACCAACATTTCACATCACCAGATAGAACGCACAGAGAGGGAGAGAGAGAAGATTGACCTACCGTCGCTAGAAGGAGCAGGTGCCGGGCTCTGGGCGGCGCCGACGGAGGAAGGCTGGCCGAAGACCGTCAGGAACAAGAGCAGAGCGAAGACGGCGGCGAAGCTCATCCTCAATCTCAACACCTCCATCGTCGTCTCTCCCACTCTCTCTCTCTCTCTCTCTCTCTCTCTCTGTGTGCAAGCGAGTGAGGTTTTGAGAACGGAAAGAGAGGGTTGAAAATATATTAGGTTGTAAAGCTGGTGACCGTTGATGAGATGCCAGCTGTACGAGCAGCGAGCCGCCAGGTGGATTTGAGCTGTTAGACCGCAAATACAAATTCCTTTTGGTGCACCCCAAGTAAAACTCTTTCAGAGATTCGGCATCGGACGAGTGACGTGTGCATTTGAAGACGATCGTGTATTCACTCGCGTGTTATCATCCAACGGTGGAGTACGTGGCGGAAAATCTACGCGCGGGATTTTTTTTTTCTTTTTTCTAACTTTAGGTAGCGATTTCGGGTGCGATCCTAAAAAAGGTGCAACAAAAATTGCACGGTTGAGTTTATTGTAAATGTGTTTCAGTGATATGTGTCGGGATCGAATATGGATTGCTAAAAGTTATAATACTTATAAATAGATTAATAGGAATTATCCAATCCACTCATTCAACGGGCCTAATGGTCATAATAGGTGGAAGTAGTTGTATTTACGCTTTTTGACTTGTCAAGGGCGTAAATTTTACTCAAAAGCAAGCTCAGTCGTTGCTTCACAAGTATTTAGGAATGCTCCCTTCTTGATAAGCATATCGCATAGTTTATGACGAGAGACTGCACGTATTATTTTCACGAAAATTGTTAGAACCAGTTACTCCGACATTGATTTATAAAATTAGTATGCTAAGTGACGTCTCGAATTGCTATTGAACGATAAAAAAAATGCACGCTGACGGCACGTCATATCATTTAATATAGTAACGTTATAGATCGCTTAAAGTCTTTATGTAATCTTTTGGCTATAGAACAGTCTCTCTCTCTCTCTCTCTCTCTCTCTCTCTCTCTCTCTCTCTCTCTCTCTCTCTCTCTCTCTCTCTCTCTCTCTCTAATGAATGGAGATTCCTTGGTACCTTCCACGTGAACGGTGTGATTGGGGTTTGAATAATTCTCTACCAAATGAATATATTATTTCGGATTCCACCGATTGGTTCTTCTTCTTCTTTTTAATTTTTGATTTCCTATATCTGATTTTTTCAAACTGGCGGCATTAAAGAATTTAAAATCGAGAAGCCGTCGTCTCCAACTCAACCGTTGACTTGTTCCCTCCACGTTCGCAGTCCTGTATTAGAAGTACTGCGTGTTAGGATTTCTAGATCAATAACAATTCGAGTTCCGTCATTTATGCATATTTAGGATAACTTTCTCGTTCATTCCGTACAAAGTATGAACTCCGTCGTCTCTTATAGTTATACGTGTCGCTTCGTTGAATTGGATTCAAGGGGATGTGATCATATGAGTCGCGCAATTTGCTTGAACTGGCAATCTTATTAGCGAGTGCTAAGGATTGTGCAGTCATTTCTGCTTACCGAGTCAACTACTTATAGTGCGCTAGGCTTTAGGGAAATTCTGCAGCTCTGTTCCCTCCTTTACATAATTCAGCCCTCTGCTACACAATGATGGAACTTTCAGGTAATTTCCATGGAGAGAGGCTTCACAAGAGCAGCTGAACATAAACTCTTCTTCTCAGTGACTTTTTCCCATTTCCCCTGCTATCAGGATCGTTCGGCGACTAGTGCTACGAACCAAAAGCCTGGTCTCATTGGGTGGTCCCGTTCCGGCGTCACCCTCCAATGTGGGGGGGGGAACCATCTTATCCTCGCGGAGGAGGAGGGTTTCCAGGAAATAGCCGGCCTCATGAAAGCTAAAAGGAGGATAAGAAGAAAGCCGACGACCATCAATCGCGAAACACGACTTGCATGATCAACCGCTAGGAAAATTAGTGTGGACCTCATGGAGATGACTGATGACAAAGACGACAACGCCATTTCCTGCCATGTTTATCTGTCTTCCTTTTTGCATGAAAGAACAGCTGGAGAGCTTTATGAGTCTATCAGAGAGAACACAAGAGACTATAACTACATTATAGACCAGAAAATGGGAGACCACTACAATATGGAAGACTGAAAGGGATGGGTGGGATGTATATTATACAGCAAGTTGGAGAAAAGGAGAAAAGAAGGGTTTAGGTGCTGCACAGAGTAAACGAAGCTCTTTCCTGTTAACTCATGGCTCGTTGTCGAGTCTTGCAAGATCTTAATCACAGTAACCATATTCAAGTCATCTAGTGGAGGCAAGTGTGAGCCTTTAGCATTCAATAATTTCCTTTTCGGGGTTGCCTAAACCAACGGATTTTTCAAAAATTTACTTAGTAAATACAGCACCTGTCAGGAAGTGAGGAAAGTTCAAGGAAACATGGCCTGGGAGGAGCTGGTTGGGGTCGCTCTGCTCTACTAATCTCATTAAATATGATGTGAGCCACCGGTTTTAGAAATTGAAAGCAATGACTTGACTTCATTGAACCATCACCACTGGAATGTGACTTCTGCCTTTGTGACGAAACTGCTGTTCTTACTGTCTAGTCAAATGTCACCGGGGAAAAGGGACAGACGCATCAATCTCTTGGAATAGTCTTGATAATAGAAGGTCCCAAGGAAATTGTGTAGCCGTTTGAAGAGTCGTAATATGGACAGAACAAGATACGCTGCCTTGAGGAATCGATGCGAGAACAGATTCCGAAAGAGATATCATTAGATAATTTCTGACGAAAGGCATTGGCTTCATCATACTATCATGGAAGTTAAATGTTTGTGATATGTCATGGCTAAGACTTTGATTATGTACATTTCACCAGTTGACCAGCTTTCACAGTTCGAGGACCGTCGTGTCGTTCTCAATCAAGCTATATGTGGACCATCATGCGTGCGCACAAGCCTGCATAGGAGATGGGGAAGAGAGCAAGAGAAGAGATTTTCGTCCAGATAGAGTCTTTCATCTTAGCATGTGTACTGCATCCAGCTTGCGGAAGAGAGCATCTTACATTAATTTTTGCAACAAAAGTGGCTCCATCGAGCACGTCACTAACAAACTCAAGACTCGATTATCCAGTTTTGAGAGAGTGAGCGGATGTAGATACATGAGCAAACTTTCGCATTGCGATTTGTACATTGACTCATCCTAAGACGTAAACTGAGGATATACCTTGGAGATTCTGATGAGCAGGCCATAGCAAAATATATATCACGATAAAGAACAGTGAAATCTCAAATCTAACTTTGACTAAAACGCCCCTCAAGACTGTTTCGATGGAATTAAGACACTAAAATTTGGCATCACCTACTGAAAAATCTTTGAAGTTCCTAGTTTTCTTGCTTTCTCCTTGGGTCGATGACTTGGCCAGTGAAGGTGACATTTGTGAAACATGGACTGTGCTTAGCTGCTCTGATCTTGGAAGCCAAATTCATTGAGCATACTATCAAGATCAAAGTCCAACAGGACTTGCTCCTGTTCGGAACTGCCATTTGCAGACCCTGAATAGTTGCTCTTCATTGCCACAGAACACGAATCAGAATGACTCGAAACTTCTGGTGTGGACGAAGGTACACGGCTCAAATCCGCAACTTTAGTGAGACTTGCAGGATAGAGAAGACTAGACTTCGGAGGGGGTATTCCTGGATTGAAGTTCTGCTTGCAAAACCCCATTGAATTATCTGCATATTCCCGACTCTTGCTCCCAGGATCAATTGATGTTGAGTTCTGTGCCCCGACCTGATAATTAGAGTTACTTTCAGGCAAAGTTTTCAGGGAAGCCAATTGCTTCATTAGCTTCTTCTTCAGCTTGGTGTTCCAGTAATTCTTCACATCATTGTCCGTTCTTCCTGGCAATTTGGAAGCAATCACCGACCACCTGTGTCGACAGCAACCATTTTGTTTCTTTTGATTTTCGCATAACTAAAATGTTGCGGGCTTTTATCAAAGTCTAATGAAACTAACTAGTGTCAAACAAGTTTCTGATTTTGGATGGAACTTTGTTAAAGCTTGCCTGCTTCCTATGGTGTAGAAAAGAGTGCATATAATGTCATCCTCCTCCTCAGTGAAACCTCCATGCTTTATGTCTGGCCTCAGGTAATTCAGCCACCTTAGCCTGCAACTCTTGCCGCAGCGCTTAAGCCCTTCAACATCCAAATAAAAAAACAAAACAAAACAAAAAAGGAGAAGAAGATCCCATTAATCATCCAGATGAAACAATCAAGTTCTTCCAAAGAAGACGGAAAATGAAAACTTTTTACACAACCCTGAGATTCCTGAACTCAACTCAACAATGTTAATTGCAATTTCAAATTGAAAGGAGTACGTGAAAAGCAATCACAGAGAGAGAGAGAGAGAGAGAGAGAGAGAGAGAGAGAGAGAGAGAGAGAGAGAGAGAGAGAGAGAGACCAGCTTTGCGAGGAAGTGCGATCCAATTGCCGCCAGTCCCATACTTGTGTATGTAGTTCACGAGGGTGGCATCTTCTTCAGGTGACCAAGGCCCTCTCTTCACGTTAGCCTTATCACAGCAAGGAGCTCTTACCATGGCCACCACTTCGTCACACCAGACAAGCGCTCAGGGACAGCAATACAGCCAAACACAGACAACTCAAGTTAGTCAAAGAGCCGATCGATGAGCACTTGTGACTTTATACATAGAAGATGAGAAAATTCAGATATCCACACCTTGACCTTGTGACTACCGAGTCTTTCTTTTTGTAATCATTTCCTGTCTTGATGCACCGCTTGCTTGTAGCTGCACTTTCTTGTGATCTTAAGTGAGGGCGCCCAGTCAATGCGGGTACTTGTGAAGAAATATCATTGCTTGTCTTTTGAGGTCATCTTTTGGAATTTCTGATAAGCAGTCGTGGAAGACCTTGCTCTTTGCACATTATCCTCTGATAAAAAATTACGAAATCAGCCTCTCGGCTTGCGACCGGGTCGTCGGTATGCAATGGCGGACGTAGAATTTTTAAGTTGTGAGGGACGATGCAAGAAACTGCACCCGCTCGCCACTCAACGCACTCTGCACTTGGCACAAGACGCAGGTACAGAAATTGGTTTATCAGATGCTGTGTCGGCCCGCAAGTTAATGAATAACGTGATGGACAGAATCAGTTGTAGCCTGAAAACTTGTTTCATGCTCGTGGATGTATGATAAGTTCCACTGATAAAGAGAGTTTGGGCCCATAGTTGATTGTCGTGCAGGATAGGAGCAACCTCGGAAATGCTGTCCAAACAAGATGCTCACAAGAAAAACTCTTCTTGGTCGTGCTGTGCTGAGGCTCATTTGTTCATCCAGGTGCCGTTTCCCTCTTCTCCCCGATAAAGATAATGAACTGGATCTCACCCCCTACGTCAAGCAACATTCCAACGCTTTAGACTCAAGAATCCGAAACTACAAATTCGATTCCTGTGGCAAGGAACTTAGATCTAAGCGAGGAATTATGGCGGTGGATTGCTATGCTAGTTCTCCACTAAGTAACCAATTAATATTGCGTGCCCAGAAAAAAGAAATTTCTATGTTTAAGTCAAGAAAACTCATCCCTTGTTAGGTTTGAGGAAAGACGACCGGTATCCGCAGTCTCCCTAAACGTTTCGATGGGAATCCCATATCCATGATTGGAGCCATTACTACTGCTTACTTTGAACGAGCCCACTAACAAAGCCCTGTCAAGGTGACGGTAGGGAACATAGTCGGGGCTATTCGAGGAAACATATCATCTAATCTCATATTAGGTGATCTACTTCCCACATGGGCCGTCCAAATTAGATCAGACGGCACATTTTTTTATTAAAAAAAATCCTACCAAAACTTGTGTCTTGTATTAAAAGGGGGACTGTCCAATCTTATTAAAGAGATTAGGTGATCCGGATTTGTTATTCGATACCATGGCACGGTCAAATCCATTCCCCTAGACAATCAAGGCTTTTCGAGATCGAGGAGCGACCTAGGGATTCCGAAAGTGGCTTGAAGTTATCTAGAAGTGAGTTAAAAGCCAACCACTCCGGCGACAATTTCCTAAGTGTTGGATTCTAGAGGTAGTGATGGGACCAAGTCGTGGGCTTGCACTGGCTCCCAAGAAATTCAAACCTGTGCCCTGTTTTGACAATTTTACAATGGCAAGCTCCGCGGTCGAATCTTTTTGTGGCATTGACCGACATAAAAGAGATGTAGTGGGAAAGTATTGGCCAAGTCGGGTTTCGTGCTCGAGAGAGATTTGATTAGTCTGCGATCATAATCCGGAAGCCATAAAATCTCACGATTGCATGTGGAAGTAATTTCTACATATACACATGTTTTTAACGCGCTTCAGTGTCCGTTTATGTCACGAAAGCTCACTTCTAGATAACATTTTCCAAGAGTTGGTTGCTCGAATCCGTTACAGAAATGAATAAATGGAAAAAAAAAAATCTTCGTCCGCAAAAATATATTGGCCCAAATTACTGTCGAGGATAAAAATGTTTTTTATCGGCTAATTATTTTGAACAATATAACCAATCGTTTTCAAAAAGATATTTGTCAAATCGTTGGTTTTTTTCAAAATAAATTGATCCTAATGTGATTTTATTTGAGTTTTAACCATGAACAATGGAATATAGGAGGGTAGGACTGCCTTTTTCAACTATCAGGCGCATCGAGTCCTCTTTTTTTTTTCTGATTTTACTCTTTTGTTTTTTTTTCCTTTCCTAATTAAAATTGCTTCTTTTCATTTCGTCTCAAGTAACATAAGATTTGCTCTCTTTATTATTATTATTTTTTAATTCAAGCAAAAAACATATTCAACATTCGTTTCCTTTCGTGCTTTTCAAACTTATCTTTTGAGAATAGGATTGCAATTCTTTTGTTAAACATTTTCGAATCAATCTACTGGTGTGTATTATTATCTTAAAATTTTCTCTCTTACTTTGTAGATAGGCCTTTAAAAGTATATTGCAGTTGAACCCAAAATATGGAAAAAAAATCATCTCAATTTTCCTGAGCAAAATTCTTATGTGACAAATCAAATTTATAACAATAAATGAAGAGTACTTTAAAATATTTGTCATAGTAATATTTATTCCAATCAATCTTTGTTCCCCTAAGGCGTGTGTACGGAAGGGGCTTCCACATCTTATACCTTATGTCAAATGACAGGTAAATCAGTTTTGTTTTTACATCTAAAACAATATGGGAAAATGCTAGTATTAAATTATCATGTGTCTCCACAAATTCAAAAAAAAATTAAAATTTTATTGTGCTAGATTGACACAATCATATTAACTAGTAACAAATCATTCGATATCATAGAAAAAAATGTCTTAATATCATCTTTTATTAAAAATAATTCATTGAAAAAAATTGAATTTCCATTTTACCGACACGGTGTTAGTCCCAACCCAACCATAGAAATGGACCTCGATTTCTGGGCTCCGAGTTTGGGCCGACAACAGGGGAAAGGCCCAAAATCTTGATTCAAGCAAAGCCCAAGCCAAGCAATTTCTAACACTATCGATGCCGACATTAAAAAACGTAAGAACAACAATCATGTAGGGGTCCCATTAAAGTTCAACATTCTTACTTTCCCGACAAGTTAGTATAATCACATCGACGCCTAAGAAAAATCTAGGAAATATTTTGATAACAGAGAAGAAAAAATAACGAAAAAGTAATTCGCAATCTCCTTTGTGCGATTCGCCGTGATTTCCACAAGATCAGAATTTGACTCTCCACTCGATGCTCACGGGACCATCGGAAAATCAGATAAATCGTCAAAAAGAAGAAGAAGAAGAAGATTGATATTTAGATCGATCTACTTCCTCGATTAAGAAGGGGCCGAAGCATTCCATGTAATGGAATAGCGTGCATAGCACAAAACACAATAATCAAATCGCATAATGCGTGCAAGACGAAATCGATGTGGATTGCGCCAATCTCATTTTAAACCCGATTGACTTATCGAAGCAAAGGGCGATCGATGGCGACCCCATTGCGCCCGCTTCTTCCCTTTTCACCATCAACCTACCCATCAAAGCGCGACTATGGAGGTTTTAGTGGCCAACGCACATCATGGGGGGTGCGATCACGCATTTGGAATTTTATTACATACTTACATAAGATAGCAAACGCAAGGGTACGAATCACATCCCCGGCGATAATCTATACAAATCGGGACCAAAACGACGCGACGTTTAGTCTTTAAGTATTTTATTAATGCAAAACTAGTGGCTTGTATTAGCCTCTGAGAAAGCACGCACAGGAGAACGGAAGATGTATCATTCACCCGGTGTTTGACCGGAGCTTCCGTTTGCCGGGGAAATGACCAACACGGCCCCTGGCCCCTGCTTTTTCCCTGGATTCCGTAGCTTTGCTTGTCATTGACAAAATTGAGAATTTTGCTACAGCTTTGGGAGGGACGATGGTTTAGGATTCTGGCCGTAAGGGACAGATATTCTTTGCTTGACATGAAAGGTCGCGGATTGTCGTGCGCCAATCGGAGGGGGGAATTCCGATTTTGGACACCAGATTATCTCGGATTCTCCGACGCCCCGAATCGACTCGCTCGACATTTAAGGAGTAATTTGGACGATCGAGTCCGTGTTTGATCGTTCAGGTTTCTGGTCGGGACGCGATTCGATAAAGACGGGGTATATGAAATTCGGGGGGATGTTGGGTTTAAACTCGAAAACGAAAATCGAGAGATTGATACGTTTCCCCTCCCCTGCCGGGCTTCCAAACTTTAAGAGCTTGGCACTTTTGGTGCCCTTTGGCCTTTATTATTTCTTTTCCTAGATAATTATCTCTATTTCTAGATAGTGAGGTAGTCTTTTTTCAAATATATAAATATATAAGCAACAATAAAAATATTTAGGAAAAAAGGTATATATCAGCATGTTGTACGAAACTTTTGGCACTCCGTATTTATGGAGCCTATAGCTATTTCTAGCATAGAATATATAAAAGTAACAATCGGGCTTTTTTTTTAAAAAGAAGTACACGTAAGTCTAGATGTCAATATATGAGATCAAACTATAGTCAAGATTTTAGAAATTCGCAAGACGCGCACAAAGTCGACGGTGGAAAACCGTGATTGGAATTGGAATTTTAGATTTAAGTCGCACGCGTGCCAGTCGCCGGTAATGCCACGTGGATCCGGATGGGTTCAGGTGACTTTCTCCCCACCTCCTCCCCCTTTTTCCTCTTCTTCTTCTCCAAAAATCTTGAGAGGCATGGGTTTTTTTTTTTTTTTTTTTTGTGCTTCTTCTTCTTCAATTCCAACCTCAAATTAGTCGTAGGATGGCGATCCGGATTTCAATTCCACGGACCCAACGCCCCCCCACTCGGACAATAATTTCCCCATCGAAGCACGAATCGGCAAAACCGCCGGCTTTGGCTTTTGTTGCTCTGTCTTTTTCGCCTTGGTCTCTTTTCATTATTATTTATTTTTTTTACCTTAATCCACGGCAAGTTTTTTTATTTAATTTTTTGACAATGGACACTCGGCTCGCGTCACTGGGGATTGGTCCCGTACATTGACTAGGGCATCCGACGGCCAGGGACCGAGCCCGCCAGAGGAGGGCCGATCCGACGGACGCCGGGGAGCCGAGGGTGGAAAGCTCGAGAGTTTACCGGGGACAGCGAACGTGACGACGACTTTCTTTGTGCGTATTATTTGGAGACGGTCGTCTCCCCCATACGCCGATGCTCCTGCTTTCAAGCTCTCATTCACGATAGTTCTGGTGACTTCTTTCATTAAATTTTGCAGAAAAATACCGTAAATGAACAATTTTTTTTATTATTGTGTGCCCCGGTCTGCGGGGACCGAGACAGACACCAAACATTTCTGGCGTAATCTCCGAGCTTCTTCGGATATTATAGAAATATCGAAAAAGTATTGAACTTCATATACTATAACAATCAAAAACCTATAAATCAAACGAAACGAATTCAGAATTTAGAAAGGACGCGCACATTTTGATTAGACTGGAGAAATGTCCGTCAAATTAGAAATAGGGAATTCTTATTTGACATGTTTTCTTGTCGTCATACCTAATTTGATGAGCACTGTTCAAGGCTTCCCAAGACAACTGAAAGAATTGAAATACTAATTTCAGAGCGTGAATCTTTTAGGGTTTGGGGTGGACCCTTCAATTAATTGCAGCCCATAATAATGTTATCGCATTAAAGTAAAGGTCCCATCGTCCGAGGCAGGCTTGCAGAAGAAAATACGAAGCCACTTCAGAATTTTCACTTCACTTATCCCGTGTTAACATTATGATGCCATGAAAACTCAAAATGTCACTTTGAGTTCAAGCAAAAAGTCAAAAGTGCCGTGCTTTACAAGATTTAGACTAGATGGAAGGTAAAAAATAAGAGCAAAAAATCACGCCTGCAGACCACCATCCAAACTCCATCATACTCGGATGGTGTTTCCTGGAGTCTGTCGGCCGCCGATCGAAAAACCTTACGAGCTCTTCTTCCTCCATCGAAGGACCATAGGAGCACAACAACCTGATTACAAATACCCAGAACAACCGAGCAGCAGTAGATTGCCAGGAACAAATACACAGAAGAAAGGACCAGAAAGAGGGACGAGAGAGATAGAACTCGACATAAGAACGAGGGATACTGATATGAAGATTGACAAGAACAGATCATTTATCATATGTTTGCTTCAGATTTTACACACACCCAGGAATCGTTTGATAAACCTCGGCAGTCCATACATACGACTTGAAGATAAACATGCACAGACTACAGTAAAGGAAAGGTGCCGAGTATCGGCTCGAAAGAACATTTACAATAATCAGTGAGTGCTACCTTACCTCTTAATCACTCCTCTCTCTAAACCCCAAATTTTTCACATTTCCAAAAGACGGATAAAATTGCAAATCCAATTCTCTGCTGCCTGACTTGAAAAAATTACCCAATCTTGCCTTTTCCCCCCTTATGATCTTCGCGGAGAGCCTCTCCACAAATACAAAAGATCAGGACAGCTTCCATCTGACCTCCCAACCCCTCCAAGAACACCTTCTCTCTACAATATTTGTATCTACTATAGACATATATGCTGATTAATTAATAATTTAATACCAGACTTATATATACACGAATCTTGCATTGCTGCTTCTGTTCTGGAGACCATATCTCCTCTCTCCCTCCCTCCCTCTCCCCATATCCATATTCTGTACACTGCATGTAGAAGAACCCCAAAAAAGGAACATCAAGAACCACTCGCTCGTCACTTCCCACTTCCCAGGATCCGCAATCAATTCAACAGATCCGACACCCACTCAACATCCGGCCCACCACCACCGAGGCTCGGCTCTTCTGGGTCGGCCCGGTCCAGAGAGCTCTCCTCTCTCAGCTTCTCAAACATCCTGGCCCTCAGGTCCCTCCCTGACTCCACCCTCTCCATCAGAGGCTCCTCCTCCTCCTCGACCTGGTCGCAGAAATCCAAATAACCAATCCCCGAACGGGCTGGAACCCGGGTCGGTGTCGTTGGCACGCTACAGAATCCGGGTCGCAGCGGTGACCCGAAAGAACCACTGGCCGTGGTGACATGAGCATTTGCATTCCAGGAGGACGGCAGAGACTTAACCTTACCAAGCTGCAGGTTCCTCAGCGAAGCCATCACCATCTCATTCACGGAGTTCGACCCCAGGGACCGGCTCAGAGACTGGTGAGTCACCGCGGCCGCCATCGGCGACATCGGCGGCGACTCCTCCGGCGAGACCGTGCTTGGGGAGGCCAGGAACGGAAGCTGCGTCGCAGCCCCCCTTGGGCTCTGCTGCGGGGTCACCACCCTAAGCTGCTCCGGCGTATGCGCAAAGAAACACACGCGCCGCCGACACCCGGCGCCGTCCTTGCACGGCTGCGTCCGGTAGCGCGCCGGATGAAGCCAGCACTCAAACACGCCGTGCGCAAACTCACACGCGTCGCCCTTCCGGCAGCTCCCCTTACGGAACTCCGGGCACGCGGTGCCGGAGTAGTGGTACTTCCTCGGGTCCCTCCGGCGGGCCTTCTCCCCGGGATGGGCATAGGGGCACTCAGTCCAGTCGTGCGACCGCCCCCGAGCACAGCGCCTCACCTTAAACTCGTACATGCGGAAGTTATCGCACGAGTAGACGTCCATGGGAAAGTCCGCCTCGCGCGAGGAAGGAAGGTCCACGTCGGGGTCCGTATCAGGACGGTTCGACGGCAGGTACCGCCGGAGCGCCGCCATGACGTCCTGGAAGTGGCCGGGGCTCGCTGTGGAGGACGGAGAGGAGTCGTAGCAGCCGAAGCCGGCATTGAGCGAGAAAGGAGAGTACGGAGAGTGAGGAACCCCATCGTCCGCCGGATCGTCTAGGGTCGGCCACGGTGGTACGTCGATCGTTGGATTGGGCGGCCGGTGAGGCTCTCCGAGCATCATCTTCTCCTTCTTCTTTTTTTTTTCTTTCTTTTTTACAAAGCTTGGAGTTGCAGAGGGTTTTGGAAGTTTATGGAGTGAAAGACGACTGAGGTTGACGGTTTTTAAAGCGGTGGGGGCTTAACTCTGGTCGGGTTGAGATTTAACCGTGGTTGAGAGAAAATACCTTGGAGGTAGAAACTAGAAAGGTAATGCTGATTTGTCGCGGTTAAAAAAAGAGTTTTCCGAGCTTCGCTAGCATGACGTGCGAGGACAAGGGATCTTGCGCGACCGGCCTATTCGGGGCTTACACGTGGCTACTTACGGGGCAACATTCGGCACGTGGCACAAAATGTGTGGCAATGAGGGAGGGAGTGCTGTCGATCTAGAGAAGCTTTTCCTGGAGAAAAAAGGGAGATCGGTGGGTCGCCCCTAACGCAAGCGAAGTTGAGGCGGTGGTGTAGGGAGTAAAATATACGCACGAAAAGGAAAGTCATTAAATAAAAAAGCTTTGATAAAATCTAGAACCTATAGAATAGGTGCTAATGCATAGCCAGTTTTGAATTTAGTAATGCGAATCGAATAATGGTTGATAAGAAGGAAAAGAATACTGTTTTTTTTTGTGTGGGAAAAAAATAAACGAAAAAAAAATTGAGACTACTATTTAATGCTATATTTAATATCGTAATAAAATATTTAAACTTATAATTCACCACTCTAACATCTATATATTTAACGAAAACTAAGATTATAATTTATGTCATTGAAATAATAAGTTCGTTATAAATATTTTCATTATTAATTAGGATTTACATCTAAATATGTTTGTGAGTAATCGAAGTTTCTTTACTAATCATATTATGGATCAATAACCGAAGAACGTTTTGCAGAAATATCATTTTTAAATTATTTTATTTTTTATAATATATTTATTTTGCAGAAAATAAGTGATTTAATAAAATTTCATTCGTTCATTTCTTTAAGCAATTCAAGAGATCATTTGTGAAAAAAAAATATCAAGTCATTCATATGTTTATATCACTTATAAAATCAAATAACAACGAATATTTTTAACCATTCATGGAAATATGTGGATACGAATTTGTTATTGGAATAAAAATATTTTTCGTTTAACTAAATGACACGAGCAATTATTTTTTTAAATGTTTCTCGATTTTTTTTATATTTCCACTGTTAGTAATTATCGATACTAATTTTTTTTTTCAATTTTTGTTGAACAAGCCCTTGGAATTTCGTACGTCAATTTAAGCACCATGTCAGAGGTTGGTCTAGCTCAACTGTTTTCTACAGAAATTAAGTTTGTGAACATGAATGTTTTTGTATTGTCTTGACACTATACAGAGAGAGGGACCGGACAAAAGAAGATGGCCCTGCATTCTCTCGCATCTTCTCCTTATTTGAGGGAAAAAAAAGAGAGAAAGAATTTCTCCCCCTTATTTTGGACACGTGGACGGCGATGAGAGGGCCATAAATTAAAAACCGCAAAAAATTCGCAACCCGATTTCCGAAACACTACGGAAGTTTGAGAGCCGCACATCAAATTTGTCCGTACGCGTCCCCAGTCACGTGAGTAGCGCGTGTGGTTTGAATACTTTTATATTTATTTCCATCCGACCGACATCATCAAAACTGTTCCTGTTTTTATCTTTTTTAACCACGAATAAGACACGCGTTACCTTGACACGCGTTATCTTGACTACGTTCTGCTAAATTTTTTCATTGATTAACTTAAAATTATAGATGAGCAAACATATTTTTTTATCTGATTATGAAGAGTTCGATGGTAGTTGTATTGATTGAGAGTTTCTCTTCCATTACTAAAAAACGTTGTTAGCATCTTAAATAGGAGTCGTGGTATTTTTAGTTTTTTTCAAAATATAGGGGCTCGATCTATTGATACCATTCAGGTACGGAGAATCCATGATAGATCCCTCGGTTATAAAAAAAAATAGTTTGGTGCTTTCGAGTTGCTTGATTATGTTTGTGTTTTTTTTTTCCTTTTCGATACCCAATCGATACTCTCTTTCGAAAATTCTATCATTTTTGTTCTAAGGGACAAAACTACAAAAAGAAAAGCTATTTACACAGACGTAATGAAACAAGCTACTATATCCAATTAATGCTTTGCCTTAAAATTTTATCCTTTTGGCCTATAGAAACAAGACAAAAGTGAAAAAAAAAAATGTCTATCTAAACATAACCAAACCACTTAATTCTTTTTTTTGGGAATTCATTTTCATGTGTACCGTTACGACCCTGGTCATGTATAACTAATCCGATTCAAAAGGGAAGATCTTGTCTCAGCACCCATTCACTCAGCCTCATCTATTCAAAGCGGCTCGCCCCCTCGCTTCATCGGCTACTCGACTTGCCGACGGTCGATACGAATCCCGAAACTTCACGAGAACTATGGGAACGCACGAGATATCGACCTCGGTCCCTCTTACCCTCAAAGGTGGGGGGGGGGGGGGGGGTGCATAATAATCAAGGCTTTGATCGAGGAGGTCATCTTTTACACGAGCGAGCAAGGGATTGGGGTCGCCCGCTTTAAATTCAAAGCGAGGAAAAAAGAGAAGGCTTGGGACTGCCGACGTCGTCCGTCCCCACGCCTGGAATTCTCGGCGTGCTCTCTCGGTCAGCTCCGCTCGTGGAAAAGCGCCGACGGCCACGTTGCGGTTGAGCAAATCAAGGGGAGTTAACTCCTCAGGGAGCAGTCCCTTCCTAGAGCGACTTAAAGGAAAGATGTTTGCTTTTGGTGACCCCCAAAAGCAACAAGTTTAGAATATGGACCGACGTGTGCGGTGGCAGCATTAAAGTCTTCTTCATCCTTTTCCTTCTTTCTTAAGAATAGGGACAGTTTGTATCATCATAACCCTTTTTTTTTCTTAATTGAACTATGTGGTGGAGAAAATTAAGAACTTAGGAGTCCGTTTGTTCAAAGGAAATTTTATTTTTGGGGGGGTTTTTTTCACGGTCAGTATTGTAACGTTTATGTTTCTTAATTTTTCTGTTCTTTTGTTCCCAGGAATAGAAAAAAAAAAGGAATAGAAATCCGTTTGGTAACGCCAACTTACTTTTTTGTTCCCGGTAATAGATTTGGAACAAAAACAAGAAACAAAAAAAAAACTTCTCGTTCACAAGAACAATTTCTATAAATAAGTTAGCTTTTTATTTTTATTTTGCTTCTCTCTCTTGCCACGGCCACCTCCAACTACCGTTGCCCCACCTCTGACCGTCGCTACCGACCAGCCAAGAACAAATTAATTGTGAATCATACCATATACATTCCTATTCTTTTTCTATTCAAAGAATATAAATTTTGTGTAATTATCAAATGCCTTATTTTACTTGGAAAAATTGTTCTCAGGAGTATAAATAGAAAAAATAATGTTTCTAAAAAAAATTATTTCCCAAAACAGAAGCGTTACCATTCGCACTCCTAGTATATATGGAAAGTATGAGTAACAAGCTCGAATAGAGAGAAAGCTGCTTCCTCTTAGAGCAAGGAGAAAACCACTTACCCTTATCATAAAAGATAATGAAAACTAGATATTTTTCATTTAGAATGTTTTCCATAGGAAATATTCTCATTTATTATTAATTTTTTGGTGAAACAAACGCACCCTAGTGTATGGTGGATGATACATTGTAATTGGACATAGTTCGCCTAGAGCCTATCGAACGATGCTCAATTTACATCGCTAGAGACGGGGGGCCTCACCTCATCGTGTAGTGTAGTGTGCGGAGCATCGATAAACAGATCGTGGAAAGGGACGAATTTGGGCATGCACTATGCACTCATTGTGAATCTAGACATAGAAAATGGACGAGCTTGAATTGACAAGTCGTGTCCCAAATAAGGCTCAAGATTGTCTTGAACCCTATCGAGTTTTCAAACAATCTAAAAAGATCCATCCCGCTCATTGTAGTTTCATTATTTTGAATTACAAATAAGAAGATAAATAATGCCATTATTTAATTTATTTAGAGTGTTATCCAAGGGTTTTCGAATCTGGACATAGAAAATGGACGAGCTTGAATTGACAAGTCGTGTCCCAAATAAGGCTCGAGGTTGTCTGAACCCTATCGAGTTTTCAAACAATCTAAGAAGATCCATCTCACTCATTGTAGTTTCGTTATTTCGAATTACAAATAAGAAGATAAATGATGCCATTATTTAATTTATTTAGAGTGCTATCCAAGGGTTTTCGAATACCCACGTACGGACATCTTTGCCTAACTCGTAAAAGCCGTCCAAAATCTTACAAGATTAAGTGAACAAGATAGTTCGAATCAATCCCTAATGAAGTCGCCGGAGCACCCGCAAACCCCACGAATCTATCCAGTTCTCCCCAATCCCCAAGTTTACCTATTCGCTGTCTCATGGACTCGACTCGAACAAGTTACGAAGATCATCCTCAAAACAGTGTCCGAAACCACGAAGAATTCCCCAAGGCCCCTCCCTTTACTCGTCGCTCCAAAGCGACAATGGCGACGAATGCGTGGAGCGCGGGGGGCGATGAGGAGAGGAATGAAGAAAGGACCAAAAGCAGCCATGTGCGCAGAGCAGAGCATCAAAAGCTCTGCAAGTCTTCGTCCAAAATCCATCGCCCCAACTCATTGCGAGAACGCACATAGCCCCGCACTCGGAGCTCCACTCCAAAACTGTCCTTGAAAGCAAAAACAAAAGGGAGGACATCCTTGCAGGCCCTTGAGTGCAAATTGCCATTGACGGCGCCAAAGGTACCGTCCTGCAATTTCCCCCCATTTCCTAACGCAAGAAATCAGCACGGCCTGTGGAATTATTGGGTAGCCCCACCACCACAAGTTCCTACCCCTTCTGTCGATTTCCAGGGGATTCCAGAGCCGGAGGATTGAACTATTCCTCCTCCTCTTCTGCTTCTTCTTCTTCTTCTTTATCTCGTGGCCTTATCGTCCTTTATACTTTGGGGAAAGTATCGCAGGGGAAATCCGAAGCAGGTAAGGTGACAGGTTTTCCAGCTTGGATGGGAAATTTCTTATCTTCAAAAATGAGACTTTGAAAAGTTAGGTGTTCCTATCTGATCCTATTATTAGCAATGGCTAGGCCCGACCACAGGGCCACATGTGTCGTGAGATTTTTCGTTAGAAAGCGAGAAATGCACCCGGCATTTTTCTAACACTTTCTTTTTCCCAGCTTCCGAAATTGGGAGTTAAACATAATTATTGGCCCAAAAAAAAGGAGAAAAAATATTTGAAAGCATCGATTTATCGATCGCGCGCTATCGACTCGACGATACCGTCGCGTCATATATGACGATCTTTGATTTAATTTTTTGTATGGATAGTGGGGTCGATATTCAAAATTGCAGGTACATGGGGGAAGTATGAAGTGGGAAGTTGAAACGTAACTGCTGAACTATGGTGGATGATCATAAATCATGTTAGACTTTAAGTGGTTGATGGGAATTGATGGATGATGTTGGTGCATAAATGATGGTCACCCGAAATTTACTTTCTCCATCGACTATGCAGCAATCTCTATCACCAAATCGGGCATTGGCCAATTATCGCACCACTTGACTATTGTCACGTAAGATCGCGACTATGAAAAAACGCGTGAAAGCAATCCTTACTTGAAGGGCGATTAAAGATTCCGACCCTCGGGGTCGGCGAAATGCAAGTACAATTTTCTAATGTCCTTGGGACGCTAGCCATAAGGGTTAGGTACAAATTTCGATAAAATAGTATCTATGAAATGCCATGCTATCGATGTAAGATATTAATTTGCATTTGGTCGTTTGAATCTAACTAAGACGAAATTAGATAGGATAAAAACATGGAATTTGGGGATTTCGCAACATCATACCCACTATTTGGTGAACGCAATAATAGAGACGGATGTTTCACGTCTTATCGCGTACATTATTTAGTATGAATAATATATCCATATAAAATGAAACTTAAAATGCAATAATGATTATTATTACAATCTCTCGCAATTCGCTATTAAAGAAATAACTAATAAACAAGCGAAAATAGCCTCTATCAATCGATCCATGGTTATTGCACGATCTAAAACTTCAATAGTAAAAAGAATTTGAAATATCATATCATTTATAAATACAATACAACTCATGCGGTACCATCACGACTTGTCAATTAATGACACGACGCTCAATAATCACTTAATATTTACGATATGCTTCCGGTCCAACGGATAGACCCCACGGTGCGAGCAGCTTTGGGCTCCGTCCATTGCATCCGGTACGCCCGTACACGAGCCAGCGGCGACAAACGCGTCGCCCGAATCGAGTGAACAGGATTCCGAAGCGGCGACGGTACAGATTGCCATCTTCGATCGCAGGCAAATTCCGATAATTGGAGCCGGAGGGGGGCCCAAGACCGCATATGACGACGGTCGCGTGAAGAGCACGGGGGGCCGCGAGATGTCGACACGTGGCGCGCCGCGGATTTCCGGACGGATCCTAAACGGCCCGCCGTACGAGGAAAATCCTGGCTGCCCCGCCTCTCCTTTTGCCCGAACGCCCACCCGCCCGGATTTTCCCGATTTTTTTCTTTTCCTTTTCTTTTCTTTTTTCCCCTTCTTTTCGGGGATGTGATGTTTGCACGGGACCGTTCCGCGCTTTGACGTGTCCCCCCCGGTTTTTATCCCTGGCCGCCGTACGCGTGGCCGTTTTTGTCGTGTTGTGCTTCTGCGACACGACAATCTGCGTGAGGTTGCCGGCAGCCGGGGCAACACGTGGCGAGATCTGATCTACTCTGACCTCGAGATTGTGGAGAATAATTAAAATAAATAAAACTCGTTTTCGAAGGAGCTCGACCCCATCTTCGTCACTGCATCCGGATTTATCGTTATTAAAAAAAAAAAGACTATAAATATTCACAAATCATTCCCATCCTAACATAAATATTTTAAACTTTTTGTACCGCTAAAGATATCGAAATTTATTTATTTCGACGCACGCACCGCGAATTCTTTATGTGTAATAGCAAATTAGAAGCATTTACACGAGTATAATAAATGTACTTTGAATCAACTTGTAATAGAGAGTGTATTTATGTTTTTTTATGGTAGAAAGAAAAATTGAGGATGTTTATATTGGTTTTTGATAATGCATTTGGCATAGTTTGAGTTTTTTTTTTGTGATGTTAAATAAACATTTAGAATGTTGCGGACATCCTTAACGATATTATGAATATTTATAATATTTTAAGTATCTTAACAATATTTTAGATATATAATATTCTTAAATATTTTTATGATTGAGAAACTATAAATAGTCTCGTGGATTCTTTACAATCTGATTGATCGAGTATATAGAAATTCATCTATTTTGCTATATATTTAACTTGGTATCAGAGCCACATTCTTGATAAACTTTTTTATAGGAATATTTTGCGACGCCAGTCGAATAGGCCACGTTTACTCCACGTAGTTGTCATGACGCCAGTTGAATAGGCCACGTTCACTCTACATAGTTGTCACGATGCCAACCATGTAAGCTTCATCTTCTTGTTTCTTCGCCGAGTGTCTTTTACTGCTTCTTCGAAAAATCCCCGATATTTCTAGGCTCATCATCGGACGCCGTTATTATGGGCTGTCGTCAGCTGATTAAACCATTGATATCTTTATGAAGGCATATCCACTCGAGCGTCTTCAAGATCTTTTCTTGAAACTCTTCAAATTCCGGTTGACTCGTCCATTACCTTGAGTTTGAGGAGTTGTTACTAAACAACTAATTTATTAGTATGTGTCAAATTATGTAATAAATTGAGCCTTATACAATAACTTATGCTTCCGTAATTAATACGCTTTCGAAGGATACGAGTACTTCCATTGCGCCGGAAGAAAGAGAGCGAATTCGATTAGGCATCCCATCCCCCTTGGTGATATACATCTCCAAAGTACTTGAAATCCGCGGGCGCAGCGTTTGTACATTACCAAATACAAGAGTCCAAGCCCACGGAAGTTGTACATCATTGAATTGGAGTTTAGTTAAAGCTAGGGTTTTCCTTTTAGGCACGCCTTGCGCATCTTTTGAGATGCTTTTGATTTTATCCCTCCTTCTTGTCATTTCATAAATTTCATCGATCAAATTGTCTTTAGAAGCATGCATTAATCGTGTGAAAATATGCTCAATTGCGTTGTTCTCGAAAGATGACATGACAACATTGCAACTCAAACGAGCCGATTTATGTTTAAAGGAGCCATTTCATTTATATCAAGACCCGACCTGTATCGTACAAACTACAAAACAGCTCACGTTGAGAATTGCCGACCCGTACGTCACTTGTCACCCACCTTATTGACGACTTTGATTGATCCCATTTAAGTAAACCCGATTCCGAACGAGTCTAAGCACAAATTAGTCCACGCGCATAATCTCCCAGATGTCGTGTTTTTTGTCTTGCAAATGTACACAAGAGAAAAGTTTATAAACCACTTTCATCTAATCCGAGCACATCAATCAACATCCTCGATTTTGAAAACCTATAACTACCAATTGCTCCTTTCATTTCAAGTTACATTTGACATCATCGGTGATTTCGATCCTATTCATGAACTTTTTAATTTTTCTTCGGACTTTATCCGTGCCAATAGTCGAAACCTATTCGTCATGAAAAACGACCTATCAATAACTCTTAACCTAATCCACCCATCGCTCGGCCCCTCTACTTGACAATTTGCCACCCCTCGCCATCAAGTCGCTGCTCGCATCGGAGTCACAACCTCGCAGCCCTCAGCCAATCCCGACGGAGCTCGCTCCCCCCCACTCTCTCTCTCTCTCCAACATCGACGATAACTCAATGTCGGACACAGAGGAGCTCCGTAGCGGCGTCGAGCTGGACATCGCCATCTCCAAGTCCGGCCATGGAAGAGAGAAGGGAGAAAGAGAGACGAATACAAAGAGAGAAGATAAATAGACTCGGAATGGACGGACACTGATAGAGTGGTGAGGGGGAACCTCTGTAGTGCTCCATGTTGTCTCGTTTCTTATTGGTTGGCACTAAAATAATGAAAAGTAGAAGAGCAAACGTCCAATACCCTTCCAATACCAATAAATTTGATCGAAGCAGATTTCCCAAACATATATTATATCATCGCTGAGAATAATCTCGAACACGGAGATAAGAATCGAAACGGTTTAAAATTGAGTACGTCACGAGTTTAGAGTCCCGTGCCATACCAACGACCATGTCGGCTTAAAAGATTAATAAAAGGCGTTCATCTAAGCTAATACTTAGGACCGGTTGATTCGCCCGAGAGTATGTGATCATCATGCATGGCTGAAGTGAACGCGCAACCGAGGCGATAAGCACGATCCGAAGCCAATCGATTAGCTCTGACTTTCCACGATCGCCTCTCCTTTTAGGTATTAAAGGAGAGTCAAGAGAAAATGTATGGTCCAAGAGGGTCCCCCGGATCCATCATGCACCGCATGGGGCATGCTCCGGATTGAGTGAACTCGGCCCGCCTTTGGCCGACCAGTCTCAACCAAGCCATCGTCTTTTAGGTGAGGGGGCAACAGTGCTTCGATTTGGATCGCCGGACGTCACGTCTCTCGAGCCTGATTTGACTCCGGCCACTGTTGCCCATCCTCGCATGGAAGGCAAGGGCCATGTCCAAGTTCATCGTCTAGCTCCTCTCCCCTCCGTCCCCTAGCAACTTGGGGCGAATCGGGTCCGATCGGGAGGACCTCGGCTATGAACGTGGCTTGTCTTCCTGCCCGAATTGGGGGAAAAAAATCGTTCGATCTGCTTAGAACATAGGTAAAGGCTCGCGCGGTATCTTCCCGATGGGTTTTTTTGTATGTTTAGATAGCGTCGCTCTCGTCGGCTTGTATCAATTATCGCGAACAACCTCACCGGTTTAGCATAATGTAGTGGGAATCATAGTACTGGATTAGCATGAAGCAATTGATCTGGATGGACTTTTTGGAGTTCCGGATGGGGATGGCTATGAGCAGCAAAAGGGGGGAACCACTTCATATCCTCAACATAAGAATCCGACGGGCCCCCCCTCCCCGATGGTATGAAAGCGACTTAGCCTTAGTGGAAGATGTTGCCATAAAAATCATAATCCATGGCTGGCTTCGTCAAAAAGCTTTTAAAATCCCCAACACGAAGGTCAGATTCCCTTGGGGGGAGAAGAAATCAAAATCAAAATCAAACGATTGACGATGAAATCTCGAAATTATAAAGAAAAATTCGTATGGACTTATTGTATTCGCGAGAGACCAGACGGGAACTTATCCTCTAATAATATCTCGCAAGAATCTGTTTATCTCCTTTCAGCCACTGTGGACTTAGTAGTTTATGGGGCGACTTTTTCCCAACGTGATATTATCCGACCCCATTTTTAGATTCACCTAAGTCAGGCAAGATGACTTCAACTTAATCGATGAAGGGAGATCACGTGTACGTAAAAGAGCGCACAAATTGCGTACACAAGCGACGCGGGATACCGTAGCAGCCCTCCATGTGCGGGCCGAGATAGGAATGACGGGTCGAACCCGGCTCTCGTACAATTCAATTCATGCAGACCGTGTGTGGACTCGAAAATCATATAAATTTCATAAACAAGCAATGCCACATAAAGTTTTAATGCAATCGCCACCTACAAAAGTAGGGGTGAGCTTTGTTCGGGTTGGGCTGATCTCGTGCTCAACTCGATGACCAACTCGTACAGTATCAGTTCTCAATTTTTTGGACGTGGACCAACCCTTCAAGCTTGGAATTGAGAACTGGACTGACTCTATCGGTCCGGTCCGGTATTATGATCAACTTGGGACCGCTAAATTATTTGTACAAAAAATTCTATGAAACAACATCAGCCTGTACAAAACAAGAAGAGCAAAACATTGCACATAATTGACAAGCAGCAAGCGAAGAGGCGAGCAAGCAACATCGAGACCGATGGGAAGGTTGTCCTCAAGAAATTAGGGTTTGTGAAATTGTGAGCGACCGAGTCTGAGCGTTCAATCTCAACAAATAAGAAGTGAAGAACGGTATAACACTTGGGTTTGGAGAACTGAAAAAAGACGTAATATACGTTGGACTTGTGGGTTAGCCTTTTTTTTCTTGGTTCGGGCTTGGGAAAAGCTGAAGTGAATGAGGAAGGCTGAGCCACTCTTTGCTGCAGCTTATAAAAATAGGCTTGTAAAAAGATGACTACATTCGGACCAACCCGACATCCAATCTACACAGAATCGAATTAGATATTTCATGATCGATGATCAATCCATTCATCTTAAAAATCAAATCAAAACCGGTCGAGTTGGATCGGTTCGGGATCGATCCTGGATCGTTGCCTACTCCTACACGTAAAGAGGATAAGTGATTGAGTGGTGACCCATCGATCCACTCCGGAAACAGTGGGGATCGTTTTGCATGTTTAAATAATGAAGGAGGAGAGAGGAGGGGGTCCCATCGACTTCATGTGACAGCGACGGTCTTTGGAATGGAGGATGGGGGCTTGTCAACGTTGGGGAGATATGGGGGATCTTGCGGAGTCGTAACCTCGAAAGCGATGGACCAATGTCATGGTTGATCAGTCCTTGGAAAGAAAATATAATTATTATCGTGTTATTGCCATTATCATCGTCATCATTAATTTGTTAGTCCTGTTTGAGGGAAAAAAGTAATCTCCATTTGGTGGAGTGCTAATTGTCGACATCAGAGCCGTCTAGGTCATAATCTGGCGAAATCATGGACGTCGACGTCTCTAATTTTTTACCCAAAAAAAAAAAAAAAGAATGATCCTTCAAATGTAAGATATCGATATCGAAACACACGAGATATCGAGTTTAAATCTCCTCATATCCAGCATTTGCCTCCCTTGTCGTGATTTTCCACATTTATCTCGTTTTTTTTAACTATGTATCGCGCGCCTTTGCGAAGTCGGTAAACTCGTGAATAATTAATATCAGGTCACGCGAGAATACATAATGTCTCATATCTCATTCTACGAAATTTAATGGGATCGTCGTCGACTGTTCTAAAAAATTTAAATTGATTGATAAATGTGCGATTTAATATTTGAATATCCTAACATTCTCTTTCATGTATGGACCGAGCTCTACCCAGAGCGTGAAAATACATAACAAACGAGACAAGTAAGAGGTCCTGAAAAATTTAAACTTGAGAGCTTTGCTCTTATATCGTGTGGATTTTTGTAAAACCACGTTGTTGGCCGTTCTAAACACTTAAACCGTGGATCGTGTGATTTACTGTTTAAGTAGCATAACCTTTCTCAATAACGATAATAATCTCTCCATAAAATCTCCGATTTCTTAAGCAATCCAAAATCCCTTCCTCGACATACAATCTTCTCGTTTCTCCATGTGCCGGTATGGGATCTTACCCGATCGTTACAGAACGCGAGAAAGAGAAACGGACAATTAGAATTAGATGATACGACATCGAGCCGAAGCATAAGCTCCTCCTTCTAACCGGTCCATACGAGTAGCAATTGTGGTCCGCAATCGATTAATGGGAGGCTATGTGATTCGTGAACCTAGGGTTTAGTCCCATCATTATCAAGATAAAAAGCCAAAGCAAGGCATGGACCATCTTGAACGTGACTTCGATAGACCACCTCCAACCCCACGTCCCACTCAAACCCAAATGCATGTTACCTGCCGACAAGTCTCGTAGTTGCCCGTGCTTGCTCCAAGGAGGCAAAAATCTTAGATTAATTTCGAAGAACCCCAACTAAATTCACACCTACTTCTCTTCATAATAAAGATGCCATCAGTTACCGCCTCCATGTACTCGTCGAAGGATACTTAACGAAAGATAATTCGATTTTCAAAGCATCGATCGCACCCGATATAAGGGGGGAAAGAACAGTCCGTCGACGATCGCAAATTCTCCTTGTTTCCACAAGCGTGGGGGAGATGGTAATTAATGAAAACCCTTTTTTTGGGCATTTCTATGACTCGTAGAATAAGATTTACCCATTTCCCCATCTCTCGCGAGGTAGAGAATTAACTCGATTTACCCGTGTAATTAATCCTCCGAGAGTAATTTGATGATGGGAATACTTTCCTTATAAGGGAGACATTAGTGGTCTCAATGTGTCCGAAAGAGTTGAGTACTCGAGCGGCACGAATCATTGGCCAAGGCTTTAGCGGTGGGAAGGAGTTCTTGAAGGTTTTTGCTTTGGGAAAATGACATCACGAAATCCAAGTCGTGAGTTGACGTCGAAAGGAAGTGGGGGGAGAAAAAAAAAATTTGGAGGTGACAACTTTTTTTCCCCAGTTTCCCCTGTCTTTTTGGCGGGTAAATTGACTTGGGGTTATTTTGCTGCCGTTGAGTGTCGCTTTACAAAGATTGGTGGCATGTTCGGGCTGTACCATATGTGGGGCACGCCAAGTTAGGTTTTCGATCTAGTGCTCTTAATAATGACCGCACAACCATTGTTCCCAAACGTTGGCACGATCCTTTGGTTACCTAGGAATAGACAGAGAAAGCATTATATATTTCGGACACATCACGGGGCGAGGGAATCTCGGGGGACGGCCGGATCAAACAGGAATTTCTTCGAAACTTGGGATCGACGATCGTCGGCGATGCATCTCGGATGACAAAAGCAATCGAACGTGGGTGCACCATGCCGGCTCTGTAATTGATACATAAGATGTTTTTTTCGAAGCTAGGGCGCGCATGCACAAGTGAGGAAGTCCCATGTCGAATAGATATGCACCAGCTATTCTTGATATAAGTAGGAGCTATCCGGGTTTGACCCGTAACGTGGTGACTTTCACGCTCGTGGTTTTTTCGTCGATTATGCAATAATTTGATTGCCTCCAACCATCTAATGTATTTGGTTATCCCTTTTGTACCTTGGAGAAAATGACGTAAATGGTGTTTGGACTTTGGTTAAGTGTGTAATGTGGTTTTTTAAAATTTTAATTTGTTTGATATGATCGTTGAACTTTATCTCAATATGTAATGTCGTCTACAAACTCGATGAATTTTTTGTATACGTTTAAATTAATGTGGTCCATATCCTTAAATTAATGGAACGACCACATTGAATATCTTTATGTAGTTTAGGGACTAGTTTGAACACGTACCGAAAGTTCATGAACCATAATGTACAAATTAAAAGTTTAAAATCACATTGCATATCGGGTTAAATATTCAAGGACCATATTGGATAAATTGAAAGTTTATGGATCACATTGCACATTTTGTCAAAATTCAAGGACGATTAGCGTCATTATCCCTTTACCTTAAGGTCCTTAACCACGGTTTCACATTGGGCCCCAAAGAAGGCCCACTTGCCATCAAAGAACTCAGACACGGATAGGCTCCTCCACAAGCTTGTTCAAAAAAGCATGTGAAATGGCCCCCCAAAGATCACTTATAAATCCGATAAAATATGAACAAATCCATGCGAACCATGATGGGGTTCACAGATGGACCTGTTAAAGTTGCCTTCTTTCTAAAGATAGAATCATTGAGAAAAATTCTTTAACCATGAAAAGCATACAGAAAACCATGTCCCTAGTCCTCAGCTCCTTTTTCCAAGCACCTTGATAATTTGGCTCTGCCTTTTCACCTAACCAATTGACAATCAGAACAAAATCGTGCTTTTCTCCATATTCCCATCTATAATTTAATCCGGAGCAAGTACAGATTCGGTCGATAAAAATAGTGGGCTGGACCACAGTAAGATTCCACGGTATCGGTGAAGTCGACGGGCCGGGCCGCACGAATATTCAAATACGAGAATTGTTTCGAAATCTCGGGCGTCGGATTAAAAATTGAACCGGATAGCTGGTCCTGCTCTAGTTCCCCCGTTGCTTCTGCCGGAAGCTCTCTGCTTTTAACCTCTTGACTCTTCACAATCTTTCCGATTCTTTCTTTTTTGGGGTTTTCTTTTAGAGAAGAACGTTTCTGGGCCTTTTGAAAGGGATGTGAACTGTTCATTTGGGCCAACCCAAGTCCAAGACTCTATCTTCTTGGGCTCCAAGAGCGAGTGAAGAATCGTGTGTTGACTAGTGACTGATTTGGTTTTGTTTAGTCGTTCCTAAATGGGCTGACATGGGCCCATTATGAATTATGAGGCTGAAGCAGCCCACTAATTGATGTATAATGTGAACTATAAGGATCCGATTTCACTTTCCAGTGCGCAAATTGGATCGTATTCGAACCGAACCGAACCGAAACGATCTGTTAATCAAACCTACTGGCCCATCTTCAGTTGGAGCTCTTATTGCTCTTCGATTTCATCCTAAAGTGGTGCAAATTTGGGCCTGGACTGACCTCTCCCGGGCCCAATTCAAAATCACTAGACGGACAAACGAATAAAAACAGTCGGGTCTTTGGAAAAGTGCACACGTGCCATGCACAAGTGCTGCTTTCCGTCCACCTGTTCACCTTTCTCCTTCCTCTTCCTCTTCTCCTCCTGGACACGCCTTTCAACGTTCCTCTTCTTGACGACGATTCAACCATAACTTCGTCAAAACCAATCTTTATGTTATTCATGATTACCCAGAAATTCAACCTCAAATTCGGTCCAATTCCGCACCATTTCCTCCCTTTGAAAGCGACTTCCTGTCATCAATTCGGAAGATAGTTTGGTCTGATCATCACGCAAAATCAAGAAACTCGCTCGGCTGCATTGTGCCCGATGGCCGGCCAGGATTCCTTCTCCAATTTCTCCCTTTGAGAGGCCCCTTTGTTTTCGACGAGTCTTCTTCATTGCGAAATGGCTAGAAGCGCAATTCAAGCTCCGTGCTTCATAATTCTTCATATTCTTGCTATTTTCGCCATGGAGCCCGCTCTTTCCGGTGATTTAGGGGATGAGTTCTCGGTCGTCGCTGACAACGACGTGCTCGGCTTCCACGGCGACTACACGCCGCCCTCGCCGCCTCCGCCGCCCGCCCTGCCGCTCCCAACCCCGTTGTCGTGCGAGGATCTCGAAGGAGTTGGTTCTATTGATTCGACCTGTGAGCTGAATAAAACCTTAGAATTCGATGGTGATGTGTACATTAAAGGTTTAGGGAATTTATATATACTTCCGGGGGTTCATCTTAGCTGCCCAATTAGGGGCTGTTTCATGTTGGTTAATGTAAGTGGCAATTTTAGTCTAGGCCAAAATGGGGTTATTGTTGCAGGTACAGTGCATGTAGTAGCTGATAGTGTTAGTTTGATTGATGGGTCTCTAATCAACGTTTCGGGATTGGCTGGGGAGCCGCCGGCGGAGACGAGCGGCACTCCCCAGGGGGTACAGGGGGCGGGCGGCGGACATGGTGGAAGAGGCGCGAATTGTTTGACTGATACGAAGAAGCTCCCCGATGATGTGTGGGGCGGAGATGCATATTCTTGGCAGTCTTTAGACAAGCCGTATAGCTACGGGAGTAAGGGTGGGACCACCAGTAAGGAAGAGGACTATGGTGGGGAGGGAGGTGGGAGGATTAAGTTCGAGGTGGAGAATGAAATTGAGGTCTCAGGGAGTCTTTTGGCGGATGGAGGTGATGGTGGTGACAAGGGTGGAGGAGGTAGTGGTGGCAGCATTTACATTCAGGCTCATAGAATGTAATGTCTCTTCCTTTTGAGTAATTTAAGCCACATTTAGATGTTCTTCTTGGCCTCCTGGAGCATTGTGATTTCTGAAATTGATTGTAGATAGTTTTTTGTGTATCATGGTTGGTGTTAAAAGCGAGTGGCATTAGATTTGATGTCCCATGTGTTTTTTCGCTGTTTTCGTCAGCTGATGACTATGTCAATCTTCTCTGGGCTTGAGTGTAAGATTGTTATTTGCATGCGTAGAGGCTTCTTTCCATCTGTAATAGATACTACTGCTGTTTTAAGAAAACATAATGAGCTTATGGATGGTTAGGGAAGAAGCAAATTAGATTGGTACGCCTACAATTGATTCATGGAATTAGTTTGTTTGCTGCTTAATGTCTTGAACCAGTGGGTCCTTTGGTGATCAGTTGAAATGGACCTTATTTTTATTGATTCAGAATGAAAATAGGTTGACTGTAACTTTAAATGCAAAACCACATCTTCTTCTGAGAAGTGCATTGTGTACGTGTTCATCCAACTATTATTATTATTAATTTTTTTGGGGGGCATGCATTACGAAGCTAGAAAGTATCTTCTTCTGATGGTTGGCTACATAGAATTTTCTATCATTATAGTGTTTCTTCATTGAAGGTGTTTGATATTAAGAAAAACTGTAACAAGGGGCTCTAATACCAATTTGACGCAGTTGGAGACAGAGAAGATAGCAAAAAGAACAAAAACTGGGCTAAACTAGTGTTGAATTGATGCTGGAACAGAGGAAAGATATCCTGGGGTAAATGGAAAAACCGATGCTTTTTATCGGATGAAGAAAGCTAATGACAAAGAAATTCTATTTATACTAGGATTTCAAACTCTCAACTGTCATCTAAAATATTAACTTCTAGTCTCAACCATTGGAGCTCATTGAAAGTTGCATGAGTGGTCTTATGACTGTTTATTAACCTAATAACATCATAAAAGACTTGAGAAAAAGAAAAAACTTAAAATACTACAAACCAAACTATGCTTCTGCCTCACTGCAGAAGGATAAACGTGGCAGTGTATGCTATATTAGGATATCTGGAATTAGACATAGGATTAGGATGTCTTATTAACTTTGAAAATAAGTTTCATAGTTCATTGAACGTAGACTGCTAGAAAGTAGTTCACTTGACATAGCTAGTAGACTGCTAGAAAGTCGACCCAAAGTTTAAGCTGATAGGTGGAGAGAGATCGCATGATAAAAAAGAGCATTTAAGACTCGTTGCTCAAGCGATGTGAGAGAGTATTGGTGGAGAAATACCACGTGAGTATAAAGAACATCGAGGACTTGTTGTCAAGCAATGGGGGACAATACTTCAACACCTTCTCTCACGTGTAAGTTGCAAAAGAGATAGCACTAGCTCTAATATCATGTGAGAAAATCCAACCCAAAAGCTTAAACCAATAGGCGGAGGGAGACTATATGCATATAAAGAGTATTAGGACTCGTTGTGAAGTGATGCGAGACAATACTTCAAACCAACCTGTGCATCTTGCTTTGAGGCAAATTTTGCAAATTCTGATGATGAAACTAGAATAGCCAAGCATAAAAAATTAATGCTTTGACAGTGTAGCTGCATATGCTTTCTTATTTTTTTTAGCAGATGTCTTCAGCAGTTGGTATCCCGCTCTCTAATATAGTATTGGTGCTATCGTATCATTCATAATTTACAATCAAACTTTTCATAAGTCGTTGCATGACTTCTCATTTCAACTAAAATGATGTTAATGGGGCAGTTGTTTTCATCCATGTCACTTCACTTCTTGAAGTGTAAGAGCAGCAACTGCTGGTTTTATTTTGAAGGCAACTTGCAAGAGCTCTTTATGGGCTCCATGAGAAACTCACTAAAGCTGCTGACCACGAGGTTTTTTGACTAGAAATATGCATGCGGGCATACTTCTATAGGGTCTTTTCTGTGGCATTCATTTGTTGCTAGGTTTGCATCTAGCCACATAAATCAGATGCATCATTCATCAATGTACTCATTTCTGTTTGATGAAATGTTTCCTTTTATTGTGCCCATGTCAATGATAATTTCATCAAATTGTGAACTAAAAGAGATCCTTTGAAAAAGCAGGATTGGAGGTGGCACTATTAGTGCTGCAGGTGGTGGCGGTTTTGCTGGAGGTGGGGGCGGAAGAATCTCTATAAAAGTTTTCAGCAGACATGATGACACGGGATACTTCGTCCACGGTAAGACCAGACCCTAATTTTATTTTTTGACATTCATGTAGAGTTATCAAAGTGGAGTGCACTTCAAGTTATACAAGGATTCTCTGCAAGATTCACTTGCAATAAGGAGTTTCCCTGACTGTACTGTTATAATGTCTTGACATTTTTTCTTCCAGGGGGAAGAAGTTTTGGTTGTCCTGAAAATTCAGGCGCTTCTGGAACCTACTATGATGCTGTTCCTCGGAGTCTTACTGTCAACAATCATAACTTGTCCACTCATACTGACACTCTTCTGCTAGAGTTCCCTAAACAGCCACTTTGGACAAATGTTTATATTCAGAATCATGCCAAGGCTTGCGTTCCTTTGTATTGGGGTCGTGTCCAGGTGGGTGAAAAGCTTTCTTGCTCTATTTCTGCTGTGTTATGTTCTCTTCAAAATTATAGTGGTTTGTTCAACTTCTCGAGAACTGTCCATGGTAAGTTTCTAGGAGGCCATTAAGTACTTCAACAATCAAATTGGTCCAGGTCTCAATGCTGTGTTTCGCAGTGCTTTTGAGTCAATTGTACTTGGTAGAAATCATCTGCTGTCTTGACCTTTAAGCATCAGAGAGCTTGTTTGTTTTCCTAATCAGGTGGCCACTGTGCACTCTCTCTGGAAATACTTATCGGTGGATCTGTAATCTGCCAGTCATTGAATGTATTGTGAGTTATTCAAAGAATAAAGCTTGTCAACATTGTTTTCTCTTGTAATCTTAATAGAAACAGAAAAATAGTGGAAAGATTATGTCAAAATTAAATTCAGTATACCAAATGTGGCTTCCAAGTTTTGGCCCTTTCCATTTGTGGTTCCTGACTTTATTTTCTTACACTTGAATGGTTTCTATGCCATGTTTAATTTGATCAATAATTTTATGGATCAGAAAATACTGGGTTTGTCTGTCTTTCGTGATCTTACATGAGCCCAACACAGGGAATTTGCTAATTATGGGAAAGTATGTAAGATTTTGAAAATGGTCTCTATTGTCCATCTTTTTTTTTTTTTTTTGAGTTTTTGTTTGTGCAACCAGGTATGCTTTAGTTCTCATTCTTCTCCCTTTTCATGGTCGATTACACCAAATACTGGAGTTGAAATTCAATATTTTCAGTGTAACATTCGCCAATCGGGATGAATAATGTCTGCAACTCTACCTTCTATTTAGTTATTAACCTCTTAAGTTTTGATATCTTTTACTGTGCTTTGGTTTACTTATGAAATGGAAAAAGTGTTACTTGCTTGCAATCCGTCAGAAAATTTAGCCCTCTTATATGGTTTCACCTCCTTTCCGTTCTGTATGATGCAGGACCTTTATTTGTTTGCTCATGTTATTTTTGTATTCATTAATGCTTTAGTACCTGATTTTGCTATGAGATGTGATCTTGTTTTTGCAATCAGTTTGCAATATGCTTACAATCATGTGCCCCAAAAAGAATGCTTACAAGATATTCAAATATTGCAACATGCTCACTTGGAATTTCACTTCGAAGTTCCTTGAGGTGTTTTTGGTAGTAACACAACTAACTGTGCCTTTGTCCTTTGACTAGGTTGGTTTGATCATATGAAGTAGAGGCTTCTGCTATAAGAAAAATTGATGGAAAATCGTTATCAACAGAAAAAGAGCATAAGCACAGGAAATTGTAATTTATGTACATTGGTATGTTCCATATGGGACTGCAATTAACAATTGGAGCTAGTTTAACTGCTTAAAGAAATTGTTCAGTCAGACTTTCCCTTAGAGTTAGCTGAAACAGCAGTCTTGGATTTCACTTTTAGGTTGCAAGTTGATTCTTGCTATATTGCATTATCAGTTTTTCTTTGTTAAAAAAAGTATGGATCTATAGGTTCGAGGCCAACTTCAGTTGTCATCTGGTGCTTTGCTGAGCTTTGGACTGGCACATATTGGCACATCGGAATTTGAGTTAATGGCAGAAGAGCTTTTAATGAGCGACTCTGTAATCAAGGCAAGTCACTGGCCTTACAGGCTTCCTCCTTCGAATTTATCTCTACCAGTTTAATATTTATGACTACAGCTTTATGTGGATACAAACATGCTCCGTCTTCTGTGCATGATTTATAGTCATGTTCAGAGTAAAGTATTGTATTCAAACTTTTCAGTCGTAATGTATTGTAGCATCTCAAACAGAAGATGTGTGGTTAATTATCTTTTTGGTCATACTATGAAAGCTTGTTCTGCTTGTTAGAACTTTATATAGGTTTTACTAGTTCCATCCCTAGAAGTTGTGCAGGAGTTTGTTGTGAGTAGTACTTGAAAAAGTATCAAATCATAATCTAGACTAATAGTAGCGATAGAAGGAAATTGATAAATCGTGACTAATGAGCTTCTTTTGCTGCTGATCTTATATTTAGGGCAGCACAAAAGGTCAATGCTAGGTAGAAATGGATATACCATCTTGATGTCTTTTTGCATCACTTATTAGTTGTGTTGATATAGAGTTTCTGGTATGACTGCATATTTATCTAGGATTGTCAGACTTCATTAGCGACTCTCATGACAGAATTCATGGATCCTGCACCATAAACAGAAATTCCAGGATAACTGAGATTCATTGATTGGGACGCTTATTGGGAATTTGTAAGGCTCTTATTCAGTTACTATTGTAATATGAGGAGAAGGTTCTCCTTTACAGTAAACCAGAATTGGACAGCGTTTTGGCTGGCACAACTTGATTTATTGAAGAATGGGGTTTGAAAGATGCTTTGAAACAAAACTTGGAGAATAAGCATGTAAGTTGCACAATATCTAGCGTTGTTATGCTGACTGAATTTTAAAGGAGGAAGTAAGAAAGATGCATTAAAGTCTTATTCCTTCATTTGTTTGGATAGAACTTTCAGTTTCCATCGTTGTGCATATCCATGGAAGGAATATGACCTAATTTTTCTGTATGGGTACTTGCAACTACAAGTGCTATTCATTCGAACCCACAATGACAAAATTTGAATTATTGAATATCCTGAAAGGAAGTCATGTTGGCACCGTATCATATAACTCTAATCTCAATCTAAGATGATAGAAGCTTGTCTTTCAAATGTGTAATCCAAGATATAACAGGATGCAAGCTTCTGGAGAGGAGAACATAACGACGACCAAACCCGAAATGTGGAACCCTTGCTTTTCCTTTTGGGTTTTTGGGTTTGTCAATGTCTGAGTAATAAAGTTAATGTTCCAATCACACTTTATGACTTTAGATTTATGGAGCTCTTCGTATGTCGGTCAAAATGCTCTTGATGTGGAACTCCAAGATGCTTATTGATGGTGGCCATGATGCAATTCTGGCAACATCCTTGCTTGAGGCTAGCAATCTTGTGGTTCTGAGGGTAATTCATCTCTTCCTACTTTCTTAATTTGTTCCAGACTTTGGTTGTGGTATGACAGAAAATGACACCTTTACTCCTTGTACCAGGAATCATCTGTAATACATTCAAATGCAAATCTAGGAGTTCATGGCCAAGGTTCCCTGAATTTATCAGGACCAGGCGATCTCATTGAGGCTCAACGCTTGGTTATATCATTATTCTACAGCATCAGTGTAAGATGAGGACCTCTTTTCTCCTAATCCTTCTACAATGACTACAACTTTTTTGTCAAGTATGAGTCATATCTCCATTGGAATTATTTTTAATGTGACATATTTGGACTGAAGTATTATGCTGAAACTTCTGATGTTTTCTCTTTCACCTATACTTTTTGACTGGCTGAACAACTAAACTTTCTTGATGGCTTGCTCAGATAGCTGGAATTACAGAGAACAGTGGTCTTCTTGCAATCATAAGCTTTGCTCCATAAAAACATATTATGCTGACTTCATTCCTTGGTTTCACTTTAGTGTATTAGGTCTTGCTTTTCTAGTTTCCAAGTTTTCCTAATTGAATCAGTATGGTGTAGCTCTTGTTGTTTGATTTTAATTTGCTTTGTCTAATTGATTCTATTGCTCTATCGAAAAAGAAATATGACAAGCAAGGTTGGTGGTCATATTATATAGCATGGGATTACCTACATCAGTCCCCTCGTAACTGGACTTTTGATTAGAATAAATCTCATATGCTTCTTGTGCTTTGTCTTGAATTTATTGTTCTCTCTTGTGTATTCTGTACAAATTGGGCTGATTATCTTCTAATTTGTGAAGGTTGGACCGCAGTCTATGTTGCGAGGACCTTTGGAAACTGCCAGTGATGATGACTTGTAAGTTGGGGTGCTTGCCAATTGCAGATAGTGCATGTTGATGCAATCACATCTTTATCTTCATATTTGAGTTTTACAGGACTCCGCGACTTTATTGTGAGCTCCAGGATTGTCCAAGAGAGTTACTGCATCCACCTGAAGACTGTAATGTCAATTCTTCATTGTCATTCACTCTTCAGGTGTCTTACTGGCTAGCTGGTTCACCATGTATCAGTCAGATTTGTTTCTTTCGCTGGAAAATGATTTGGCCTTAGTGTTCTGACATTGGTTCTGCAGATCTGTCGTGTCGAAGATATAATTGTTGAAGGAAGCATTACAGGTTCTGTGCTTCACTTTCACTGGGTCAGAACTGTACTTGTACACTCCACCGGAACAGTTACTGTATCTGGACTTGGTAGGGAGGATACACTGTCTCATCTGTATATATTTCATCGTGATTAGGTTTTGCAAATCGTTAAGTACAAGGAGTGTCTTATTTTTGGCACGTGTAAATTATCATCCGCTCTTTATGATGTTTGCATGAGCTTTACAGATCTTCATTATGCCCTGCAGGATGCACGGGTGGCGTTGGTAGAGGTAAAATTATGGATAATGGGGTTTGTGGTGGCGGTGGACATGGTGGGCAAGGTGGGGATGGATATCATAATGGGAGTTTTATCTCAGGTGGGGTCACATATGGGAATGCAGAATTGCCTTGTGAGCTTGGTAGTGGTAGTGGAAATGATAGTCTTGCTGGTGCAACCGCCGGGGGTGGTATCATAGGTAAAGTTTTGGTAAAGCGCAGCTGCCATTTTGATTTCACATTCATATTCTTTCAGACCTTTGTGATAATGTGGTTTTAGTCATTACTTGAAGGATATCTTTTGAGGATCCGCTTTCTTATGATCTTTATGTTAAGTTATACATTAAGTTAGTGATCTCACTTTTTTTCTTTTACACAAATGCTAATCTTGTTTTATTGCTTTGAGTAGTAATGGGTTCGCTGGAGCACTCATTGTCAAGTCTGTCGATTTATGGTTCCCTTAGAGCAGATGGAGAGAGTTTTGGAGAGCGTAGAAGAGAAACAAATGGTAGGGCCATCTCAGAGGGAGGACCTGGAGGTGGATCTGGGGGAACTATTCTTCTGTTTATTCATTCGTTGGTCCTCGGTGACTCTTCTATTATCTCTACCGTTGGAGGATATGGGAGTCCCAAAGGTGGTGGTGGTGGAGGTGGTGGGAGAGTGCACTTTCACTGGTCAAGTATTCCTGTTGGGGATGAATATTATCCTATAGCCAGTGTCAAAGGAAACATCCAAATGGGGTTTGTATCTACTAATTTCTTCATTCAAGTTTGAGTGCATCAATTAGCATGCTTATGTACACGCGTTCGCTGCTTTGATTTGGACAAATTACTCTCGCTCTAGGTTTTTCTAAGGTCAAGGTTTTCAATATTATACTGTGATAACTTTTGACATTTTTTCTCTTGGCCGACCAGTCACCATTTATTCTTCTCATTCCTTGATTAATGCTTGCCAAATTTTGCTTCAAGCTTCTTTTTCTCTGGGCTGCTATATAGTCTTTATAAATGTTAATAAATGGCTTCAAAAAGGAGAAACATGGCTTGTAGGAGTTTGTTCTTTTGTCATCATGATGGAACTCTCACTGCATTTCTTCAAGTTTTCTTCAGAAAGTTTTGTGTTTTGTAACATATTTGAATTTCTTGGCTGCAAGCCTTCAACAACCAAAGCTTATTGCCAGTCATGTGAGCTTAGACTTGCATGGTTTATTTTTACGTGAAGACAGAGGATATTCTGATCATATTAGGCTGTCATCACTCAAGAAAGCTGACTCTGTTGGCCTTGGGGTGCAAGGCTGGTCCTTGAATTGAGATGCATTGTCTTTGCATTAAAATGCTTTGGATATACCATAAGAAGTTGAAATGCAAATTTTGACGCCTGAACCAATACCCTCTCCTTTAGTGACAAACAGTTTCTTAGATAGGCTCGAAGTTTTTTAGTTGCTTTCTGGGTTGTCATCTCTCTACCATCTAGGATAAACAAGAGAACACTATGTGAAGCTTTAGTGATGCTACCAAATAAACATTGTGATTTTGCTGTTTGGATCAGTTTCATACTTAGGTGGCCTACATTAGTAAAGTATGGTTGTGCTAATTGTCTGAAGTTTTGGTCTGAATTCTTTTCCTAATGACAGGGGAGGATTTGGCAGGGGCCATGGTCATGCTGGTGAAAATGGAACCATTACAGGAAAGGCCTGCCCCAAGGGGCTTTATGGTGTTTTTTGCAAGGTAAACTTATCATCAAATCTGTTGATTTTGCAAAAATCAAGTATAATAGATTGTTTAGAGTCGGTTTGTAATTAGAGGAGATATGATCTTGGTTTTCAACAGTTCGAGATCACTTATTGACTGAGCTGTACTCCTATTAAACTCATTAAACTATAATTTGTTTAAACTTGGTCACTCGAGTTTGTGAAGTGCATTCATTAGGTTGCTGCCATGCTGTGATTATTTTCTATCTAGATTCCTCTATGCCCATAGCAGGATGTGGCATGCATCCGCTGGTATAGGTGAAAGAAGTAAAAGGAACACAAATAGCAATTTTAATTATTAATCCACTGCTGGTGACTGGAAAAAGCATCTATCTGTTCATGGAAGACCAGGGGATTGAGTTTAAACAAGACTGAACCTCAAACAAGATGACGGTGAAAACCTGGTATAGGGCCTAATCTGGCTTCATTTTGGTTGCTGGCAACAAGGAAGGGGAGAGAAAATGCTTGGATCCAATCTTACTTGTTGCTCTATTAATTTCCTTTTTGTGTGAGATGGGAACTATCGCACTTAGTGGTGATAGGTCTTATGCTTGAAGAGCCTTAGACACCTCATTGTGGTAAACAAATCCTCCTAATTTTTAGCTATCTAATTGACATCAACATGCGTGATGATCAACAAGTGAGACCTATTAATGCTATTGTTAGAATATATAGACATTAAGCCACACTTTTATCTAATAGCTTGAGCTTTTGAAACGGTTGACAATGGTTCTAGAAAATCTTTATGGTATTAAAGTAGGAGGTCCTAAGTTTCAATCTTTGAGGCCTCTAGTTGTCTCTCTAATTTAATTTGTCCATCTAGTACTAGACAAAATAACCAAACTAAACATGAGAGGAGAGGGGGATAATATTTAAATATCAAATCATATCTTTATCTAATAATTTAAACTTTTAGAGTAATTGACAGTGGTCCCACAAAATTTCCATATGATATCGGAGTGGGATCTCGTTAGCTCGAATCTTTTCAAGCTCCTATTTGCCTCCTTAATGAAATATTTCTACGCTTAGAATTATGCAAAAAGATTAGACTAAGTATGAACGGGAGTATTAGAATATTTAAATATTAAACAATGTCTTCATATAATAACCTAAGTTTTTAAAACAATTGACAGTAGTTGGAAAAAATCTTTCAGCTATGATACATTGGAGTGGCAGCAAATTTGCCATGTCAACAATAGCAGGTAAAAACCATCTAAAAAAGGAAACTACATATAGATCATGGAGGCCAATGGCATGGGGCTGATCAATAGACTTAGTGAGTGACAACTTGAGACAAATGAAAGTTTAGTGGCCATTGTAGTTCAAATGATAATTGATCCAATAGTCTGTTAGATAGGTGCAATTCAGATGGTCTCAGCAAGTTATACAAGTCATCTTGTTGATGATTACTGAAATTGCAAAAGCTGAGATGACTTTAAGTATGCTCTTCAATGCCTGTGTGCTGCAGTTGCTACGATCCAGCTCATACGTCTGCATATATTTACTCTTTTGTATGATTGTCTTATGCTGATGCAGTTATGATCTTCCTTTTCATGTTCCAACTTAATCTCTCAAAATGTGTGGCAGGAATGCCCTGTGGCTACTTATAAGAATGTAAGCGGATCAGATAGAGCCCTTTGTCAGGATTGCCCACTACACGAGCTTCCTCATCGAGCAATATACATGGCAGTGAGAGGTGTTTAATATTTCATTATGATTTTGAAATGTTTTATTAGGAGCTCTTAAATTTTGATCTTTTCCATCCCCAGAAGTATTCCCTAGCAGATCTAGTTATTGATTTTGTGTGGCCTCCATCTTCATTAACAGGTGGCGTGACAGAAACTCCTTGCCCATACAAATGTGTTTCCGAAAGATTTCATATGCCAAATTGTTATACTGCACTTGAAGAGCTAATATACACTTTTGGTGGCCCATGGTTATTTAGTCTTATACTCCTGACTGTCCTCATCCTGTTAGCTCTAGTCCTTAGTGTTGCAAGGATGAAGTATGTTGGCGGCGAAGAATCACCGGCCATTGTTCCTCCTCGACGTAGTTCTCGAATAGATCACTCTTTCCCTTTTCTGGAGTCATTAAATGAGGTACTTCCCTTCATTGCTTTCTTCCATCTTATTGCTTCCGATACCTAAAATTCAGGTATCAACTTCTCATTTGTATTATGTTAACGATGTGATCTTTCAGGTTATGGAAACAAATAGGATTGAGGAATCTCAAAGCCACGTTCACAGAATGTACTTCATGGGGTCAAATACCTTTGGTGAACCTTGGCATCTACCTCACTCTCCTCCTGAAGGAATTACAGAGATTGTGTAAGTGCCCTCTCTGTAGGGTCCTCACTGCTTATATAGAGTGGATTTGATGTCTCATATCCACCCCCTCTACGCAATGTAAAAGTTGTTGCTTTGTTAGTTTTATCATAGCTCTCTAGACCTTACTGTTATGATGATTCTTCTTTTCTAAATATGCAGATTCGAGGATGCATTTAACAGATTTGTAGATGAGATTAATAGTTTAGCTGCTTACCAATGGTGGGAGGGATCAGTCTACAGGATTCTCTCTCTTCTCGCCTATCCGCTGTCATGGTCATGGCTCCAGCGTTGTCGCAAAAACAAACTACAGCAACTTCGTGAATTTGTTCGGTCAGAATATAATCATGCTTGCTTACGATCTTGCCGTTCACGTGCTCTTTACGAGGGAATTAAGGTTTGATATTGGCTAAGCATGTAGATCTATTAGCTTGACGTCAGCTGGTCTTTTGAAAATATTTTCTCACTTCAATTTGCCATCTGTTGTGAAGTTGATGGTGTCAGTTCACATGCCCCCAGTCTTTTTTTTTTTTTTAATTTACTGAACGGCGTAAGCACAGTGCCCTAGAAGTAGTACCTTTCACAGGTCCTAGAAATATGGGATTTCACACTGACTAGTAAAAGAATTGGAGAGGTGGGTTTTTGAACCTTATGATCATATTGTAGGTTTGAATTGCATTTAAATATAATGAGGAGTATCCATATGAACTCGAGAAGTGAATGTCTCATTTTATGCGTATCTGTATCTAAACATCATATATCGCGGTATAAATACATTGTAAAAATTTATGCTATGTTGTTGTCATTTATAGCAAGAACAAGAACTATACTAAAATCTACGCTATCAACTTCTTTTAGGAATTTGGTTAAAAAAATATTTAGGATTGATCTGTATGTCATAATGCAGGTGGCTGCAACATCTGACCTAATGCTTGGGTATTTGGATTTTTTCCTTGGGGGAGATGAAAAGCGAGCTGATCTTCCTCCTCCTCTGAATCAAAGGTTTCCAATGTCCTTGATATTTGGAGGAGACGGGAGCTACATGGCTCCTTTCTGCCTTCACAATGATAATATCCTCACTAGCCTCATGAGCCAAGTACGATTGCTAGTAACAATCATTTTTATGCACGTCGTTGAAATCATATTTCCTAAAATATCTCATTCTTTATTATCTGATCTCAGGCGATACCGCCTACAATATGGTATCGACTAGTGGCGGGATTGAATGCTCAATTGCGATTAGTGCGCCGTGGACAACTAAGAGTAACACTTGGTCGTATTGTTAGCTGGCTCGAAACACATGCAAACCCTACTTTAGTGACATATGATGTGCATCTCAACCTAGCTTCCTTTCAGCCTACTGCTTCGGGATATTGCCAGTTTGGTCTTATAGCATGTGCTGCTGGCAATCAAAATTTACCATCATCAATTGAAGGTCAAGGTGGTTTGTTGCAACCTGAGCAGCGACCATGGTAAATATATTCGTGCAAGCTACTTTGAGGCCAGAGTTTTTTTTTTTTTTGGTAAATAATTGAGGCCAGGGTTTTGGTAGTGCCATTAAGCTTAAGTTTCTTGTATATTTGCAGTTTGCCTCAAGCTTACAGAGATGATCTGGTGGACCACTCAGGAGTGAAACAACCTCCAATGACATATAGGAGGATGTGTGGTGGTGTTCTACATTCCAAAAGCCTGCGAACTTTCAAAGAGAAGAAGGCTATGTATTATCCCCTATCTTTCGTGGTCTATAATACTACACCACTTGGTCATCAGGTAATAAATAGAGTCCATCGAGTTTGCCAATAAATCTCTCTCTCTGATATCCAGATGAGTTTATAGAACACTGTTTTGACCGATTCTCTCATTAATGCAGGATCTCGTTGGTTTGGTGGTCTCTATGCTGCTATTAGGAGACTTTAGCTTGGTCTTGCTTACTTTGCTGCAGCTCTACTCCATTTCGCTGATGGACTTCCTTTTAGCATTGTCCATACTCCCTCTTGCAATTCTTTTTCCTTTCCCGGCTGGAATTAGTGCATTATTTAGTCATGGACCGAGGCGATCAGCTGGCCTGGCGCGTGTATATGCTTTATGGAACATCACATCCTTGATCAATGTTGTAAGTTCTCTTGATCTTAAGCTTACACTTTGATCAATGTTGTAAGTTCTCTTGATCTTAAGCTTACATTTTGATCAATGTTGTAAGTTCTCTTGATCGTAAGCTTACATTTTATATTGGAGTGCAAAATTTGTGATTGCTTGTGCCTTGCATGTACCAGTATTTCTGATGGTGTCCATTAGTGAGATGAAGATTTAAGATCTACTGTTTTGCCACTTTCAGTCAATAAGACACATCATTCTGGGAACAGAATTTTTAGTATATGCCAATGAACTGGAAGACTAGCCTTTTTCCTAGGTTTGTTGTGGGTTCAAGTGCCTTAGTTATGTTCCTTGCCTTGTTATATTCACACTGCTTCTCAAGTGTGCATTTTGCCGAGATGGACATCTGTCAAGCAGCAGCTAATATTGGAGATATATTTCCTTCATATTCTTTATCTGATAGTAAAAGGCTTAGCTTTCTAAAAAGTATTACTATCTGATAGAGAAGCAACACAAGAGTTATAGCGTGCATCTATCTTCCTTCCTATTCACCTCTGCTGCCACTGTTTACAGCAGTTTAAGTAGCACATGAGACATGTCGAACAGCATATTCAAGTGGTGATTTTTGCTTTGGCAAGAAAGCAGATTCTAACCATCTTTATGACTTTACACCTGAACAGGTAGTTGCTTTCATTTGTGGATTTCTTCATTACAAGAACCACAGTGGAAAAAAGCATTTGAACTCAAACTTTCAGTCCTGGAATTTTAGTGCGTAAGTATCTGTCTTTGGCTGCCATGGCATGGCAATTGTTGAAGCCCTCTTCTCTTTTGCTGGACACTGCATCAGCCAGAGCAAAAATATTAATGTTCTTGTTCTGATGGCAAATAGGGACGAAAGTGAATGGTGGATGCTTCCTTCTGGGCTGGTGCTGTGCAAAATCATTCAAGCTCGTCTCATTGATTGGCATGTGGCTAACCAGGAAATTCAAGATCACTCCCTGTACAGCAACGATCCCGAGGTGTTCTGGCAGTTCTAATGTGCATTCTAACCAGGTACAGTTTAGCTGGCGATATAATTGGATACGATTTCTCTTTTTGTTTCCATGGGGATCTTCATATATATAGAAAGAGGAGGGTCCTTTTTACTACCTTCTCTTTTTAACTTATAAATGGCGTGGTTTACGGGAGAAAGGAGTTCTTAGTCATGCAGCAGCTCTTTGGTTACAACGAATTGATCTGATGTCCTGTTCATAAATGAAATGGTCAGAGCTCTCAAAGCCACTCCTTCTAGGGACATTCTTTCTTCTGGGTTCGGCACGCGGTTAAGATGTGATTATGTTGGAGCTTACTCCTCTAATTCTAGTCATTGTGTTACTTGTTAAGAAGAAAGCAAGAATGAGTCATGAGATTTACTTGAGTTGTAAAGTAATTGTAATCGTGTCATAAGATTTACATGAGTTGTAAAGTGAGTGTGATTGTGTAAAAAGGGACTGTCAATTCTTGGCTCTGCGAAAGCATGTCAGCTCAGTTTTGGTTTTGTACTGATGGTGTACGTTGTCTCTGGGCTATTGTTATGTATGTAAAGGATCTCATTGTTTATGGAAGCATAGATTTGTTCTTCATTTACTCTTATTTTGGTGTCTTGTTTGCTTTCTTCTAGTTTTTGTTCTAATTGCTTCATAGATTCTTCTTTTATCTTTATGTGGGCGAGTCTCTACATGCAGTATAGGGTTGCACAAGTTTTATCCATCGACGAAAATGCACAGCTAGCAAGCTGTGTTGCTAAACAGGAGAACACGCAAATTCAGTTACGGCCTCAGTGAGGTCCTTTTTCAGTGCTAAGAATTGAACTTTGACAATGGAGTAGTGAGCTAATCACATTTTTCCAGCATTGCCAGCGCTTAACACTTCCTGCGGTATGCTTTGTACCAGGAGGGTTTTGCTCCGTGCTCCCTGCATGGCTGCGCCGTTATCAGTTGAGAGATAGCAGTAGCGGCACTAGAACTAAAAAAGCCCTTAAGCCGTTCCTTTTTCCTTTGCTAAAACACAAAAGCAGGCTTCGATGTGAATTTAAGTTGTAAACGCAACTCGGATGTGATTTTCAACTACCGGATGGGGATCGATGGACTTTGCATATGCTAATCCCATGTAGTGTAGATCGGTTACCAATCGGCATCTTGGATAATGCCGGGTATATGAACTTTTAACTCAATTAACGCGTAGACTGTACATAAATTGCCACCTTCATGTGCATCAAGAAGGTTTGGAGGAGTGGAGAAGCATGATTCGTATATGAATTTCTCGCAATCATATCGCTCAAGTTGCAACTCTGCCAATCGTTGGGGGTTAATCTCAGTCGTTTCTTAGTCACTCCTTGTAAATCAAACAATTTATCACCCAGCCAACCCTTAGGAGTCATCCCTGTCAATGGGGTCAATCGAAAAGGTAACCACATTTCCTTTAGCATAGTAAAGTTTCGTGAACGCTCCATTAGACAAAACAAGGAGGATTTGCCTGAGTATCTAATGAGACAGATTCCATTTAATTCAATTAAACTCGATACATATATCTCATCTGCCGTGCATGGCAATGCCACGCGCTTCCATTCGGGATCTTTCCATTTTCCAAGTTCATTCCTAGAATGACCAACAAAGAGCTCTATATACTTGCAGTGCACCGAGGACGGTGGCATTCCACCTTGCTTTGATCATCAATGGCACTGAATAAGCTGAGTGTTTTTAGGATCACACTGGTTATGATACTTTTGCTTACTATGCTCAAACCGAAAAGGAAACTGAAGTTGGAGAACACCGACATGCCTTCACTGCAGGTTGACGAAATTTTCAAGCGGACAATGCTTGAAAAGCATTGAAAAGCCACCATCAGTCGGGGCATCTCCAGCACTTGTGGCACAAGTTGTAGGAGAGGCATTTAGGCCGACGAGTCCCAGTCATAGTCCCGGGGTTGGAAACGCCACTTCCGATCTAGGTTAGCATCAGGCAATAGCAGCATTGCTTATGTTCATGCTGATGTTTCTGTGTGGACATATCTACAGGCTATGAGTTCGGTTGTCCATTCCCTACGTCAAGTGACATTTGACACAAAATAACAAATTTGTGCATGGTTAAGTCGTCGAATCAGCAGGACATATGAAGTTTTGACGTTTTCATGCTCATTTCTTTTGTCATACACAAAACATTCACTACCTGAATAACAACCGCTTCCGGTTGGCGTGATATCTGTCTTCAAAGCTACCCCACTACACGTATTAGCTCGTCAAAGAGAGCCACTCATGTCAGATCAATGTTCCTTCTTCTATTCCAAATGTACCAGGAAGTGCTATTAATCAGTATCATGTAATACTCCACTGATCTATGATACATACATGTGCGTAAATTCTTATTCCTCTTCCCTACTTAAAAATGACGTAGGGTTCAATGATGACGCGTCAGCTTATTTTCTTCCCCATTTGGAAGACGGGACAAGGACAATGAGCTTGAAAAAGGGTATGACGTAGTACTTATCTGCAAATGATTTCACTGGGCTTTCCAGTTCAACTTGCAAAAACTAATCCAGTGGCATAAGTAAGTGATGATGAACAAGTCAAAAACTCTAAAACCCAACATCCGTTTCGGTTTTGACTTCCTAAACACAAACTGGCGGAGGGGTAAAACTAAATTTTAAAGCATGATCAGGAATTTCTTCTTGTAAGGAGCTAAAAGAATATTTGTTGGCAATAACAGATTGATACACCAGCATAATCACGAATTAAGAAAGATGGTTCAACAAGGAAAGGATTTCAACTTCACGCACCTCTTCCTTGAACGAAAGAATCATAAAGGATGGTAGTGGTAACAGCAGACTCAATGATTTGGGCTACGATGCCATGCCCGTATCACCTACTTCAGACTAAAGCTATAACTTAAAATACAATGCGACTGAGCATAAGATCTGGGTCAGTTGCAGCAGATCTCTTTCTTGACCAAATTACTCATATCCGGGTTGCTCTGGTTGTCTAAGAAGTGGGTCGTTGCCTCATCTTCTCTCTTGTCCTCCTCACAATCTTTGGCACTCAGAAAGCTAGGCTGGTTAGTCGACGAAAGAAGCCTTGCCCACATTCTATCAGTTATCACAACTTTGTTTTGCGTCTCAGTGATTCGCTGCAGAACAATGAAGAGAACCATCAGTTGACTATAAGCAATGTCCAGTCTTACAAGCGTAGGGCGATTGGGTCGTCATAGGATCCGATAGTTTTCTTTACTTCTTTTGAGTAAATGCATATGCAGGATCAAAGCTTATCAGCTTAAACATACGAGGGAGCATGTAGAAGCTAGAAATTGCTCGAAAGTAAACAGGGCCATGATTTGCTATTTTCTGCATAAGGCATACTAGATGGTGGTGAGAACTCACTAAAAAGCTCCGCATAAAATTGAGTTGCCAAAGCAATTCGTTTTCAGAATGTTAGTACAACATATGACATAGATATAGAAGGAAGCATGGGTCCATTCAGCAGAAGAAATTTTTTCTTTTGTTTTGGTCTGTTAACTAAATCAGAAGGATTGGAAATAATTGTATTCTATCAGCTAATCATGTTTCTTAATTGCTTGCAGAGTCTGTTTGATGTCATTATTCACTGAAAATGAATGACAAATGTAGGCATCCTTCCTTTATGTTAATGGGATTAAATGAACTTACATAGAAAGGTATGTACGAATGTCTTCCATTGACAAGCCCACTTGTAAAGCCTGTATAACCTGCCATTGCTCCATGGACGGCACTTTGAGCAAGAAGTGTGCAGTATACATTGTCAGAGGCATTGCTTGGGACAGCCCGGATCATGTAAGTAGGGTCTGCAGGACAAAACAAAGAGGAATATTGCATGAAATGGTCACTTCCCAGCCTTTCTAGGTTAAGAGAGGAAGAATATTACCAACCTATATATTTAAGATTTATGATCATTTTATTCTTCTTGGCGAAATGTTCCTGCCAAAATGGAAAATCTGAGTTTAATGATACAGTATAAAGTTCAGCATCAGAAACAGATAATGCAGAATGAGGAAGCGTCATCTGATTTAACTGTCTCCAAGGCCACTTATAGCAGAGCTTTGACTAGGATACTAGCAGAAAGTTTTATCAGTATATGGACTCTGAAGCTCCATCTCATTGGAGAGTTATCTTTGGTTGTGTTATAAAGAGGCAATAGATCATGAGAGCCAAATACGAGTTACAAGATAAGGAGCTGTATGAGTGTATTATTTCTGTAATCAACAAGTGGTAATCCTGCCGGTAGAGAAAACAGACATGGGTGTATATTGACATGATTATGCAAGGGGCTATGCCAATAGACTAGAAATAGCCTCTAGCCTATCGCGGGAACAAGCTGTATCCCTGAATCAAGACGCTCCACCTCAATCACATGCATCATCCTATTAAAAACTTGCCACTAGCATGTTTGAGAACAGAGAAAGCTTGTCACTGTTAATAAATAAATAAATAAGTAGAGCAGGAGCAATTAGAACTATAATCTGACAACCAATAACAAAGCACATATGCAATGAGCTTAATTGAAAGACCCTTCAATTCTCTAATTGCTAAATCAGAAATCCAATTGTATGCAGTTTCAAACAGGGTGAAAAGTCTCAGAAAATGATATGAGCATCTAGCTTATGACAGTAGTTTAAGTAGGATAGTCACCTTGATCTTCTGGGATATCCAAAGGCCAACATCTCGAAGAAGCTTGTTTCCAGAAGCGTCCTTCGAATCTGCAGAATACATGCTCTCAGAAAGAAGCTCCTGCCCTGCGCCTTCAGCAATGACGATAACCATGTGCCCATTTTCCTTGAGTCGTCTCTCTATATACTCAAATAGACCACCAGCCCCTTCAAGGTAAAAGGGCGACTCAGGTATGAGGCAACAGTCGACGTCCCTGCTAGCAAGAGTAGCATACATTGCAATGAACCCTGCAGATTATTTCTATTTTAGCCAAAAAAAAAAGAACATAAAGCATTCAATATAAATGGTTTTATTAAGAAACAAGCATATACACTCATGGATATAGCATCAACTTTTTGCAATTAAAATTTCAGCAGCAGCAATTGAAGAATGTGTGGGGAAGACAGTTCAAGCTGGATTTCTAGGTGTTTATGCTTGTAGGCCTATATTCTTTTAGAGGCAGAATATTGCGAGTCAATTTAAACTCCAGAATCTTATGTTTCAAGTTTGCATTGCTCCTTTTTTGCTTTTCTTTTCCAGATAAAACCTCTTAAGCCAGGAAATGTTAATTTGGTAGAGATTTTACTGTTCAAGCGTCATGGAACTAAAGTGAGGGCATATGGCAAATTACCGCTATAACGACCCATCACTTTCACAAGACCAATGCCATTCTCGCCACTTTCTGCTTCAACGTGTGCAGCATTGATAGCACGTTGAGCTTCTTCAACAGCAGTATCAAAGCCAAAGGACCTATCTATGACCTATATAAACAAGGACGCAGTTCACACAAAGGTTTCGAGATCCATCAACAGCAATTTCAGAGATTAAGTTAAGCATGAATTACCGGGATGTCATTATCAATGGTTTTTGGAATTCCTGCCACTGCTACCTTAAGACCACGTCTCTTGATTTCCTGAAGCCAGAGTAGTGGAAATAGAATAGACATGATAAGATTATTGCTAAAAAATCTGACCGATAACTATTTTGTGCTGAAAGAACTTAAAGAAAGTACATAAAGACGTGTATGACTCGGCAACATACATCAGATGTATAAAAGCCATGAAATAGTACTTTCTGGTTTCAATTCTACCTCAAAAATGACAGATGCGCCCTTTTGAGTTCCATCTCCGCCAATTATGTAGACCTGGAACCAAATGGGCTAGAGAAATTATTTCTGATGCACTGAAGAAGCAGGAAAAGGGTTTAACTGAATCCTAATGCAACTGTTAACCTAGCTTTCTGACCGGTCAAATCTTAAAGTGACCTGATTTATTCCACGGTCATAAATGCTGTCAACAATCTTTGAAGTATCATGGCCACCTCGCGAAGTTCCGAGGATGGTCCCACCACGTTTATGGATGTCATTGACGACTTTCGGGGTAAGAGGGATGGTATTTCGAGAATAAAAGCCTTTGTAACCACCCTGCATAATATGTTGACGTTAGTAGGAGTGCAAATTCCTTCAGATAAAACGCTACACATTGACATAGAAAGGCAAAACTGAGCAATGTGATGAGCAATGCTTTGTCAGTGCAGCATATGTGGACAAGCTAGGCTAGTTTTCTTTCACTTGTACAAGAACATAAAGAGGATTCTTTTGGCCAGCCACCACCTCAGCTGCGTAGATAAATGATCCTATCCATAGACCTGAAGATTGAACTTGAAGTGGTGCATAGCCAGCAGTCCTATGAAAATATAAACCACTGCATCTGCTCAATTGTGGTTCATGGTCTCTTATGAAAATAACATGGTTAGGTCAGGTTTAAGAATCACCTCACTGATAAAGCAGCACGTGCCTTGAGTCAGAACATATAGCATCAATTGATTTTGTACCATTGAAAGAAAAGACAGATATTAACTAAAGAAGAAAATGGAAGGGGGATACTCTTGCTGCAGAGTTATCGCAGGATATCCAGTAGGAATGCATGTAATTATCGAGCCTCTGATAAGGAAAGGCTCCGAGGGGAGGCCAATCCATCACAAGTGACGACCCCATAGAAAGGTTAATATGCCAAGTTCTTCCTCTATCAGGCAACAGACTTGCACTCAAAAGGACTCCTCAACTCTCTAGCACCTTTTCTCACCCTTTCTAATGTAACCTGAGAGTCCACCTAATTCATTTATTAGAATGAAGAATGGGAAGGTCTTAAGGGAACCTCTCGGCGCATTCTCGTTCTAAAATTTCCAAAAGGTGAGATTTTTGTGACAAATTAAGTTTGGGATCTCCAACCAAACATCGGAGTGAGTCCTCATGAAAATTAATTACATGCTGCCTATACTCTGAGAATGTGTACTGATACAATGGACACCATGGTAGCCTGCTACTTCTCTTAGCTTCTGAGGGGAAAAGAGAAGAAAAGAAAACCTCTCTCTCTCTCTCTCTCTCTCTCTCTCTCTCTCTCTCTCTCTCTCTCTCTCTCTCTATATATATATATATATACACACGCGCTTTTCGCATTGGACCTCATGCTGCTTCTACTAATGGCAATATTTAAAATAGCTAGAAAAGCAACAAAGGAGAGTTTGTCCCGATTACTTACATCTATTCCAAGAACTTTCTTCACACCATACATGTGGTACAGTCCGCACACAATTTCCCTGACGACCGTGTTGAGCCCTGGACATAGACCTCCGCACGTGACAATACATGCATGAACCTCATCTGGCTCAAAATAGACCTAAAGTTCATTCAAGAATTGCTGTCAGCTCCACAGCCATACTCCAACCTAACATACCTATTTTCATGAAACACTGGCATACCTTTTGACGAGGTCCAGCCCGTCGAAAGTGTAAACCTCTCGGACCTTTTTTGTGGGCAATAACCTACAAATTGGAGTCCAAACTGACTAAGAGGAGCTTTTGTATTCTGAGTTAATGCATCTACAGCCTCTAAATTATAACAATCGAGCATGCTAAAGTGGCATCATATGATTCAATCTTTGCGTTAAGGCGACGACTATACAGCATGGCTAGTCTTTTCTGGCGAAGGCACTGATACAATGAATAAAACTTCAACAATTAGAGTCATTGAGTTGAAAAACTTTCAGGTAGTTAGAAAAAAAAATGAAACCAAATTCTGTCTCTCAAAACTCAAGGGCATGGTTGAATACTCTGAAATTCTTTCGCCACCATCGAACGAGTATATACGCAAGCCAACCAGAGACAATAAAGAATTCGCAAGTAGAAACTGACCTTTTGGGTAACAGTATCATCATCGTGAACAAAATACTGCCTGGTTCGAAATGTGACGGTATGTTATTAATGACGAAGAGTAGTTTGCTGCATTCACAACTGATAGCAGCAAGTTTGATGAGAACTTCAATGGAACAAAAGAACTAAACTCACTTCACGACGCAATATGCAGGATGGTCTTGCAAGGGATTGGAATGAGTCTGCCAGGATACGTGATAAGGAGAATCAACATGAAGGTAGCATCGAAATAATAATGAAATTCTGCCGGTGTCTATAAACACATGCATGAACGTGAACATATCGTGCATAACGCTAGAGAAGAAGCGCGCGACGTACGGGGAGATCGGGAATATAGTCGGAGAAATGAGGGACGTCTTCGAGCACGTAACCGGCGTCGCCGGTGACGATCTTCTTCGAACTGCCGCCCATCCTGCTCACGTAGGAACCAATTTTGGCCGGTTTTTCTCGTCCGAACAAGCTTCGGTATCGGAGAGCGAAAAACTCTGCGTTCGTTTTCCACAGCTCGTCGTGTCACTCAGCGGCGATCGTCATTGGTGGAAGTGATCGGAGGAGGAGTTTTATGCATCGAAGCGCGAGAGGCGGAGCAAATACAATCCACTCGAATGGAGAGAGAAGCGAGGCCGAGGAGAGAGAAGCAGCGAGCGCCATGAAAGTAGGAGACAACTGTTTGACCCAAACATAGCACGTTGAAATAATAATCAATTATTACAAAACACAAAAAAAAGGACAAAAACATTTACGAGAAGAAGCGTGCAAAATAAGAATGGATGTCGAAACTGATCGGAATAACTAAATTAATAAATCATTTGATATTTTAGGATTAAATTAACTAAATTGAAAGGTTTATGATTTAATTGGTAATATATTCAAAAAAAATGTGATGAGCTAGTTAAAACATACTTTGAAAGCATCACGTTAAAATAAGGTCTAAAAAAATCATTTTCATTTTGGAAAGAGTAAGGTCAAAGAGTTTTAATATTGTTAGGTGATGATATTCGGTATATACTAAAGACTCTTTTTGTTTTCTCTTATAATTGAAGGAAGTGCTCCGATCTCTCGTAGGTCTTATAATTCTCCTTAACAATTGTGTCTATGAAACCCTTGAGCAACCGACTAATTAATCATTGAGTATAGCCCTCTTTCATCCTACCCGCCTCCAACGAGCATCGGAGCTGATACTTGGGTCTGTGCCTCAAATCCGGATCCTCTGACCGGGTGGGATCCGATCAGAGGTTTCTTTAAATGGGAGAAGGGTTTTTTGGTTATTTAAAAAAAAAAAAAGCAATCGTCCCATCCAAGATCAGATGGCTGCGCTGCATTCTGGGCACCTGAAAGTACCAGGGCGGGGGATCCGTTTCACTGTACTTCCGGCTCAGAAAATCCGAAGAGGTGGTGCTTGGTATGGATAACATGTTGGACCCATTGGGCCACCTAAATGGTTAGTCAAGTATAGGGGGCCTGGACATCTGGGTCAAGGCCGGGCATGATGGGCCATGGAATCTTCCCATTAGCCCGGCCCGTCGAATCAATCGGATCCTCGATGCAAATCCCCGGCCGGGAACCGGTCCAAGCGGTATCCGGTTGACCCGTTCAAGTGCTTCTCTTCGCAGCTGGAAGCCCAACTGTACAGAAGAAGAAGAAGAGGAAGAAGACGAGGAGGAAGGGAGGACGTAGAAGATCGAAAATGTACCGAGCAGCAGCGTCGAGACTGAGGGCTTTGAAGGTCAGTTTCGTTTCATCCTTCGAGAAATGACAGTCTTCGGTCGACACCGATCTCGCCGTTCTTCATCCCGATTCGATTCGACTGGATGTGCTGTTTGTGGTGGACTTGTTAGTAGCTCAGTGCGGATTCTTCGGAATTCCCTTCTTGTCTTGATTGTAGACCGCTTCGTCGTTCGTGGGATGTTGGAAAGTCTAGCGATTAGCGAGAGCGAATTGCATTTGGGGTCGTGAGGTTTTATTGGTCGCCGATTCGAGGCCTTAACGAATCCCTTTGTGTCATTGACGGGGAACGGGTTATCTGAGAGCTTGGAGCGTTGAGATGCTCCTGATTTGAGGAGCAGCCGGTGAATTAGATTCGGCCTCACATGTAATTCGAAGAGATAAAATTAGAAATTGTGCAAGTCATAAGGGTTCAAATTCCTTCTCGAAATTCGCGGCTGGTTGGCAATGAGCACAGACCATTCTATCAGTCTATCTTTCAACCTCCGAAGGAATACGATTTCGCATCTGGCACCTCCAAGCTCGTCTTACTTGATCAGAAACCTCACTACAATCTGAAATTTTTTCCAGTCCGCAATGTCAGTGCAAACTGCCCACTTCGTCTGTGCTTTGCTTCCATCTGGTCGGAGATTACACTCCTGAATGGCTGACCCCACCTGCTCTTGTAACACTAGTATATTGTTCTACCGTACCATGACCCTGTGTACATAAAGATTAAAGACCCATTGAACCTGAGTGTCTGTGCCTTACAGTTCTTCGTAGTGGCATTTCCAATGAAATCTGGTTTCTTGCAGTGCAATAATCAGCTTTGGAGATGATGTTTAGTAATTTCAGTGGAAGCCCAATGTTTCTTAGGGAAGGTGAGGATGTAGAGACCAAATGAAGCTGATAAGTCCACCTGTATACAATTCCACTTAAAAGCTTAACTTATAGAGTTACCGAAAAATATTTCACATTCTCCCTTTTAATTTTGGACAATATGCATAGCTTGCTGAGGCAATGATCAATAGCTGGTCTGAGGGTAAACTTATCAGCTAGAGATGATTGATAGCTGCTTCTACCGATCATCGTCTAAAGCAATGATTGATAGCTGGTCTAACTCAGAGTCCCAATAGCGTGTAGCAGCCCTTGTCATGTTCTCATTCACTGTCATGCAGATAGCATCTTTCTTAGATGATCTTGTTTTAATTTTGGTAGCATCTTTTGACCAGCGGGGCATCATTTTCCTGAGCTAGGCCTTGCATCACTCTAATAAATTTTTGCTGGTTTGTTACTGGCCGTTGATGGGACCAAAATAGTCATTTTGAGATCTTGTCGCCATAGGCTTTAGTTGTGCGGCTCATGTTATTTTCTTTGAAGTGTGGACGTAATTGCTGCGCATTTTCATCAAAAGAAATTTCTCTGAGTTGTATTGGCATTTCGTGTTTGGTCATAGAAGACTATACACCTTCTTAGTTGCATTTACTTGTCGTTTTACCTCTGGATTTACTTAGCCGGTAGGCTTTGCTTCATTTTGTACGTTCTGATAAGCTATAGGACCATATAGAATCTGACCATGAAATAGTATGTTGTAATTTGCTGTATCTTTTCCACAGGGCCATGCTTGCAACCAGCAGTTGGTGAGATCTGCCAGTGCCAGCACTGTTGCGACAAAATCCTCTTCTTCAGGGGGCATCTTAAGCTGGCTGACTGGTGGAAGCTCCAGTGCTTCGGCTCCCCTTGAATATCCACTTTCAGGTGTTGACCTTCCGCCACCATTGCCAGATTATGTTGAACCGAGTAAAACCAAGATTTCAACTCTCCCAAATGGCGTGAAAATAGCCTCCGAAACATCCACAGTATGTATGCTTTCTTCATAGGGTGCATCTTTTTGCTTTGCATTTTCTCCATTTGAAGGGCAGGACCTTGTTCAAACTTATCTGACAAAGTTGTGTTTGCTTTTTTTTGGTTACCAGAATCCTGCTGCTTCAATAGGTTTATATGTTGATTGTGGCTCAATTTATGAGACCCCGATGACTTCTGGAGTCACACATCTCTTAGAACGAATGGCCTTTAAGACCACGAAGAACCGTAGCCATTTGCGTGTCGTCCGGGAAGTGGAGGCAATTGGTGGCAATGTGCAAGCTTCAGCTTCTAGAGAGCACATGGGATATACCTATGATGCACTGAAGACTTACGTTCCTGAAATGGTTGAATTGCTTATTGATTCTGTGAGGAACCCTGCATTCCTTGATTGGGAGGTCAATGAACAGGTGTTTTATTACATCTTTGGTTTAAGTGCTGCTATTTATTCCTTTACATTCGATAAGTTGTTAAATGATATAATGCTTACCTTCGTGTATCGGTCATTTTCAGCTTCAAAAGATCAAGGCAGAGATAGCTGAAGTCTCGAATAACCCACATGGCTTGCTTATAGAAGCACTTCATTCCGCTGGTTATTCTGGTGCATTGGCCAATCCTCTTCTAGCCCCAGAGTCTGCCATAAACCGATTGAACAGTGCAATTTTAGAGGAATTTGTAGCCGTAAGTCCTTGGGAATTCAATCTGTAATTCATGCTAAGTGGCTCAAGAACTGAAGTTTGCCAGTTTTGGTTAAATGCTTCTTTATGTGGATTTTGCTGTTAAAAGTGATATGCATACAAAACTTCCAGGAACATTACACTGCTCCTAGAATGGTGCTTGCTGCTTCTGGGGTAGAACACGAGGAGCTATTATCGATTGCCGAACCGCTATTATCTGATTTGCCAGGTGTACCCCGTCTCGAGGAGCCAAAATCTGTGTATACAGGAGGTGATTATCGTTGTCAAGGTGAATCAGGGGTGCGTATGATTATTTTTCTCCCATGGTTTTCTTGTGATTATGCTGTACTTTTCACATAAAATGTTTGAAACTATGAGCTATTTTTCTTTTTATGTTAGAGAACCCACTTTGCTGTTGCATTTGAACTACCTGGCGGATGGCATAAGGAGAAGGAAGCAATGACTTTGACCGTTCTTCAGGTCTTGATACTGGCTTTTGTGATTGCACTATTGGATTTGATTTGCTTTATCTTTCTATGTCTTCAGAGGAAGCATGGTGGGCTTTTGCTGTTAGTGTCGGAACAGAAAATCCTTTTATATGGGTGTTTGACAATTTCTGTTCATTTTGTGTTTCTGTAGATGCTTCTGGGGGGTGGTGGATCCTTCTCTGCAGGTGGTCCTGGGAAGGGAATGTATTCACGGTTATGTGAGTCATCATTACTTTCTTGTCTTTTTCTTTATATGTTATAAGAAGTGGAGCCTTGGAGCAATGGAAAAGTCGTTGCCGTGTGACCTAGTTCAAGTCGTGGGAGCAGCCTCTTGCAAAAATTGCAGGGTAAAGCTGTGTACATTAGACCCAAAGTGGTCTGACCCTTGCCTGGACCCTGCATATCATGGGATCTCCGTGCATCAGGCTGCCGTTATCCTGTATTATTCTTTATATGTTATAACAGCTCTTGGTCCATTCAACTGGGTTTGAAATTTGGTGTATATCCTTCTATGCCCGTGTCCTAGACTACATTTTTCTTCCATCTGTTTGATTATGCATTAGACTTTCGGGTTGTTGATCATATTAACATGATGTTATTGAGCAGATCTTCGTGTTTTAAATGAGCATCCCCAAGTTCAGTCCTTTTCAGCTTTCAGCAACATCTACAATACCACTGGCATTTTTGGCATTCAAGCAACTACTGTAAGCCACTTCTCGAAAAAAATTTCATTCTGTGTGACAGTGTAGATATTCTTTTCCCTTGCTATCCATGCTACTATCTTCTCCTGCGAGGGGTGCTCTCTTATGTTGTGAAGCAAAGAGGCCCTCATGTGGAGAAACTCATTATATGCTCTATAAGAGAAAGAGCAAGCAGAGAAAAAAGGACAGGATAGCTGCATAAGTCAGGGACTCTTTGTTTTAGAAAATGGTCCTCAGAGGTGGAGGTACATTCCTATTATAGGACTGAAGGTTTTGTGCGCTTGATGAAGTTGAACAAAAATGGCATTTTAGGTGTATTAGCAGCTATCGATATGGTAGCTGTAAATGGCCAAAGAAAGGTACTGTATGTACCATACTAGTTGGCTATGGATGGGATGGTGTGGATTACATATGGTGAGCTACAACAATGGTTAAAAGGTATATCATTAATGGGTAGCAAACATGTCATTAAGTAATCATGCCATATTCCTCTTGAGATAGATTTGGAGGAGGATGACACGTCAAGTTGTCGCTTATGGTCTTTCTTCATTTGATTATCCTGGTTGTATAACTGCAGCTTCAGTGTTGATATGTGATATTTAATTCTTCTTTGAAACTTCTTTTTTTTCTTTTTGAGTAGATAGGCACTTCCAGCACTGATGATTTAGCTTAGGTGTCATCAAACTCTGCATGGAATTTTGAGAAATTCAGAGAAAATAGTATGTTGAACAAGAAAGGTCCTGCACAAGATGGATGATGTAGCAGGAAGTCTCGTGCAACTACGTTTGTTATATTTAGGAAATGTTCTGACTAGCCTCTGTTGGAAGTACTAAAACAATACTAAGAGTTGGTTTCCCTTAATATCATTCTAGATCCTAATCTTGAATACAAACTGTTGAATAAGGAATATTTCCTCATTGCTTCGAATAAAATTGTTAGCTGTACTTTCCCTTCACTTTCTCCTTGTCATTACATTCTCCCACAGTGCACAGTCACATACTTCTTCCTCTAATATTCTTTGACCTACTTCAGGACTATTTTGTGATGAATGTACTGTTGAAGAAGTTGATGCTATCAATAGAGTTTCCTTATCTCTTGATCCTTTTGCCTGAATATGCTAGTAATAGGATGTTGCAATGTGCAGGGAAAGATGATCTTTGCCCTGTTTTTTTTTTTTTTTTGATCTTTGCCCTGTTGTTGCTTCTTTTTCAAAAAAATATGCCTTGGCAATCTCATGCAAGTGGTTTCTGGTAGTGGTGACCATAATATAGTTTAAAACTGTTGAACCATAGCGAACTAAACCGTTCTGGCGGGTTGGTATGGTTTCCAAGAAATTTAAAACCAAACCAAATTGAAAAACTGTATTTTGCATATATGATAGAGATCATAGTTGTTTATTGTCATTTTTTTTTAATATTTAAGGTAACATCCTGAAGAAAATTGTATTTTGTGTTCAATTTGGACTTTTGTTGGTCAATTTGGATCAAGATGCTTAGATTGATATATAATTCTCTGATGGTGAATTGGAGAAACTTAGTAAAATGCAATAACCATTGGTCACAGTTCAGTCCAATCGGCTTCCAATGAGTAAAATGGTTTGCTTGAGTTCTTATCAAACAATTTTTTTATGGTTTCGTTTGGTTTGGCCTTCAAATTACACCAACTGCACCATGCTTAGCCCTAGTTCCTTAACTTGATTGTGCCATTTATCTTAAGAATTTGGAGCTCCTTTTTTTACTTGCATTTTTATATGTTCTGGTCTTTTTCCTTATTTACTAATTATGTACTCAAGCAACTGAACTTTCTGGCTTTCAGGGTTCTGATTTTGCGGCCCAAGCCATTGATATTGCAGCGAGGGAGCTTATAGCAGTGGCAACACCAGGAGAAGGTTAGGTGCTGTGCCTTTATGTTGATAGTGCATTTCCTGTAGCGTTTGTTCTGAAAACTACTAAGGAGTATTTTATTTTGCTTACAGTTGACCAGGTGCAGGTGGAGCGTGCCAAACAATCAACGAGGGCAGCCATTTTGATGAACTTAGAGTCCAGAGTATGTGAACATTGCCTGTTATTATTTCCTCTGCATTATGAACTTAGTCGTTGACTAAAGTTGATGTATATCCTTCTCAAGGATCAGTTTGCGCATTCTTTATTAACTTCCTTATTTTCATTTAGATGGTCACCTCAGAAGATATAGCCAGACAAATTTTGACATATGGTGAGAGGTAACAGCTATGTACAGACTATGCTTCTATTTCCTGATGGAATTATCTTTACATCTTTGCATAGGAAACTCTGATCTGTTTTTGTTGGATCGCGATTTAATTTATTCAGTTATATGTTTTCTAGTCTCGTGGAACTGAGTTTGAGATCTTTTGCTGATGCAGTAGCAGGACAAAAATCCCTGCTAAAAAGTTTCTAGTTGTAGGATAAGTGTTGGAGGCTGGGTGAATTTGTAGTCTACCTGCAAGTTATAGTTTGTAATTTCTGGGACCATGGGATTGAGTTGCCTTCAAGGAATTAGATAAAATTTCCTAGAATGATAGTTTGGGCATAAGCATCCTGGAAATATGCTTCTCTAATCTGGAATGAGAAAAGAATAACACCTTGGAGCTAACTGCCCTTTCAAGGCTAGGAGAAAGCTATGTACATGTTGCAGAAACTCGCCTGCCCAGATAGATTTTCTGCAGCTTTTGCGTTGGATCTAAAAACTTATTCTGGAGATTTTGAGACTTGCATGGATGATCCCACATGTTGCTAAGCTAAGATTTTTTTAAATGTCTGCATTTGGTAATTCGTTGGGATCTTTGTTGACTTTCTGTTCTATGATTTATCTGACTTTTCAGTCCATGGCGAACTCTTGTAATCTGTCATTAGCTTATACTCATTTGCTGGTTAGATTGTTCCAAAATGCAGTCTTCACTGCAGTAATCATTCTTTGATTCTTTGTGTGTACCTCATGTTGCTTTTATTTGCAAACTGCATATCATCTTGTTTCTGAAAATTTCTTGGTTCTTAAGAAGGTTCCCTTCATTCATTCTAGGAAACCTGTAGAGCATTTCCTGAAGGCTGTCGATGAAGTGACCCCAAAGGATATTGCTTCCACTGCCCAAAAGCTCTTAAAATCCCCCTTAACTATGGCATCATATGGGGACGGTAAATTCCATGATCACGGTTTTTTCTGGAATTTAAGCTATGCACTTATGTTTATCCTAACAGCAGAATCCTCCTTTGCTTTTGCAGTTATCTATCTTCCGACTTATGATTCAATCTGCAGCAAGTTCCAAGCAAAATGAGGATCTACTGTGCTGGCTTGTGACATGCTTGTCTTTACAGTTTATGCCTTTTAACAGTGCATATCTTCGAGCGCTCTTTGCCACATTCCTGGTGAAAAATAAGGGAGGACTCTGATTCTTTGTTGAACAATAATAAATGAAACAGGGAAGCAGCAGCTCATGCGGGAGATTTTTGTCGGAGGCCTAGATTGCCTTATGCTGGCAAGTCTGTTGGCTGGCTTATTAACGTTGATGCCCATCTGATGTAATTTGGTAGATGGATCTTCTTTTTGAGCTTATCCTACAGCTGCCTCAAGCTCATGAACCTTCATCAACTAGTTATTTCGTGATATTTTGTGCAATGTTCTAGATCTAATAATGTTTTTCCTAGACAAAATCTAGGCTGAACTGTGTACTCGGGATGAATTATGCATCGCTTGGCCGTCAGCTTTGGCTCGTTGCCGTATTTAACATTTACTAATATTGAAGCAACGTTTGATACTCTGGATTGTCAATTAATGCTTAGAAAATAGAATGCACTTCCATGCTAAATTGAAGTGCATGTTAAGGGGGGAGCTCGTAATGCAAAATTACCTATGTGAATTTGATGTCGTTGAATGTAAACTCTCTAATCAATTGAATTCAAAGTTATCCTAATTCAAAGTATTTAAAACACATTGCAGTGAGAGCTTAGGCTGATTATCCTGGATGCGATTTATGGCACATTGTTAAGCATGTTTATGCCAAAGCTTATCTTGTCCATGCTATTGATGGGGCCAATCCATTTATAGATACAGAAAAGGTGTTAAGTTGAACTATATTGTATTTACATACAGAAGCGATCATATGTGACTAAACAAAATTCTCTTTTATATATGGTATAAGTACAATTATTGGCTATGTATTCAATTCTTCCATCAAACTTATAATTTGCCCATTCAACTTAGGGAGAGTCTCCACCAGCAGTGGCCATAGCTGCCAGCAAGCGTCGAGGTTACTTGGGAAGTGTCATGACTCAACACTCTATCAAAGCCTCATATGATAATCCTGTGGAAGTAGGACGTTAACAATAACCTGAATATCAAAGCAATAACAAGACTGCCCGCGTTACGTATTTGGTAATCCAGGGACACCCATTGCCCCAGGTATCACCGATAAGTGGGGAGATCATTTTGTTTTGTTTTGTTAGGGGAGATCCATTGGCTAACAAGAAAAAGCGTCAGCATTCATTGCAGAGACTTGTGTACAACAAGATGAAGCAGAACACACCGCACGACAAATAGTTATTTTGTTTGTATCTTTGTACTCACTTGACCTTCTCTCTCTCTCTCTCTCTCTCTCCCTCTAGACACAAAATACCGGCGACAATTCCTACTCGATACAATTTATTGCCAGGAAATTTCCCGCAAAAACATCAAAAAAGTGTCTCCACAACATGCAGACGCCTTAGCAAGCACGTGCCTCCGGTACTGGTAACCGCCTCGGCAAACTCCCAATACCACCAGATACTTTTAGCGAAGCGAAAAGACAAGACAACTTTGCATAAATGGGTCTTGGCCTCGTCACCTTGGGGATGATGGCCAGCTCCTTACCATAACTATCTTCTGAGGTGCACTGGTACCCTTCAAGATCGGCATCCGTTATAAGGACAGTGTCCCCTGAGCGTGACGGAGAAAATATCGCCATCGTTCTTTGGCCCCTACTGTATTCTTGAACTGCCTGTTGAGATAATAAATTGAGAAGAAGAGGCAAAGAATAACTTAGAACTGTTAACAGGAGGATGCAATTGCCTAAAACCCATTGGATAAGAAAGCATGCAGCTAAAAAATCCATCATTCATTGAGTTGTTAACATAGAACGAGACTTTGGTATCTAGTTTTCCAAGTCACCAGATTAGGTTCAGGCGTCCCAGTTCGACTAGTACAATAATACAGGAAAAGAGATCGTGGGCTAGCCTTCTTATAAGAACAAATCCTTATTCAATAACTCTTCAGTTAGTTTTGCAGCTAAAGGTCAAAATCCTCTCTCATTGACACAAGCAAACAGAAATATAAACTTAAAAAAAAAACCCTAAAACTTCAGTTGTGCCATTTGAGTCAAGTTCAATTATGAAATGTTAATGCTTAGTCAAGCTCGAGCGTCGAGTTTGTAAAAAATTCAACTTTGATATTCTATTGTGTTGACTCCATTTGACTTGATGATACCCATATCATCCTTTTCCATCCAAGGAAAGAAAAAGTTATAATTAGACAATCCGAAAATGAAAACCAGCATGTTCTCACCTTCCACTGTGCAGGGGCTAGGAGAACACGGGGCCTTCTAGACCTAACATATTCTAGAGCAGCAGCAGGAGTCATGTGTTTATACTTTACCTGCAAAAAATGGGAGCTCAATCTTCTATCTGACAAAAAAGAGGAACGAACTTCCATGACTTCAGCCACATGCCAGAAGCAAAAAGTAACGAGTCTATTCCTCTGTAGGAGATGAAACTCACCAAATAACACAGCACTATTGTCGTGCTCCGCCCACGACCAGCTTTACAATGGACATATGTTGTTAGGCCACATGATGAGTTTCCTGAATGAAGGAAACAAACAATATCAGATGATTGAAGGAATCCCCATAGCAGAGATGACAGCATAGAGCCAGAGTGAAAGGGACACTAAGGACAAACAGAAAGCAGAGCTTCGAAGATGTCATACTGTAAATGAAATCCACTGCACGGCCAATGTCAATGAAAGATGGAGCAAAGAGATAATCCCTGGTAGGTATTACAAGGTGGTCAATTCCATGGGCCTGAACCAAACAAGCGAATTAAGTAATGAGTAGGATATTATAAGCAACTCATACATACACCACCTCAAAAAAGAAAGATATCTCTAGAACCTGTGACAGGTTTTCAGGATGAAAATGTATCACAAACTATAACATGAAAGGTACCCTCTTTACAGTGAATCCTGTCAAGAACAAGGGTTCCGAGGAAATAAATTGGTAGAGAAAACTCAGCACATGGAAAAGAATAAGCATATCATATGATCTCAAGGATATACGCACATGGTACAAAGATGATGGCACCAAAGTTTCATAAGGTTCATTTAAGGTGATGACACCACCGACACCAAGATGCTTTAGTCTTGGAACATCCTTGGGGAATGGCACTGCACCCAGCAAAAGGAACTGCAGAACATAAAAAGAAAACAACTCTGTGAGAGAATACCAAAAAATCAATTTAAATATGCATCTTTGGAAAGGTCAGGACAAACAATTTATCTCATAACCGAAGAAAGGCACTTTAGCTACTATCTATACAGCATCAATAGTAGTATGTTTCTGGAACACCGGCTTTAAATTTAATCTCAGCAAACACTACCATATATTAGCTTAACCAACCCTCTATTTGGCCCTCGATTTTCAAAATTCATAACATCAAGAGGAACTTGTTCCGCACCAAAGATTGCGTCAAGGCTCCAGCTTCCGGTGTGCCCATTCATCATTTAATTCACATGCGCTCCTCAGCCATCCAAAGTAACAAATAACACACAAAAACACACAGAACACACCAATACAAAAGACAGTTCTCGACCATGTCAAGTTGCCAACGTAAATCCCGATTCAACACCTCCTGCCACTCTCTCAAAGACCAACCAACCAACCAAACCTCAAAACACGTATCAGTACATAGTCAACAGGATGCACAGAAAGAGACCGTATCAATTTCTTGAATTTCCACCGAATCGCAAAAACAATTAAAAGAAGCAACAAAGAAAGAAAGAACCAACCTGATCGATTTCATCCCACCATCTGAACTCAGCTTGGATCTTGTTCCGGAACACATTATACAAGAGGGTGGGGTAAAACAAGATCCTCGCGCCCGCACCCACCAGGACCCTCTTCGGGTCGTAGCTCACGATCATCTTCCCATGGACCCCGTCGTCCCTATCCCTCTCCGCATCCTCCAGCTCCTCGATCTTCATCCCTCTTCGGCCCTAACCCACGAGAAACCCAGAATCTCGAACGAACTGGGAAGCCCAAATCTGCCCACGGGGGCTTACTTCCGACCGCAGCACGTGGCTTCCAGGAAGCCGAGGAAAGGCATTTGAATCGGGAGGCAAAAGGAGGGAGGTGGGTGTGAAATGAATCGAAGATGGGTAGGCCTGATTCCGGGGGCGAAGAGCTTTTGAGCTGGAGGGAGTTTGGGCGCCCTCAGATTCGTCGATGCGCAGGAGCAGGAAAGAGAATCGGATCAATGCGTGATGGGATTCGTTTCCTTCTCTCGATTCGGATTCAAGAACTCCATCAATTCGAGGGAGTATCTCTCTCTCTCTCTCTCTCTCTCTCTCGTTTTCCGGAAATAGTGATGAAAGAACCCAGGGGGACTGAAACTCGTCCAAATCCGGGCTCCGTGTTGTGATTTATTTACGGGATTGCCATTAACTTTTTTTCTATTTCCTGGCGATCCGTGTTTTTACAGCTCGGCCACTCGAAATTCGAAAGCCTGGCCATCTCTCTCATATGCTAATTCCCTAAAAGGTCCCTCAATTTCAGATCTAATTTCAACTTTTTTTTTTGTTAAAGAAACCCCGAAATTTTTACTCTATTTTCAAATTTTGCCCATGCATATAGCCACCGGTTTTTTTTTTGGCTATTATTCCAGTAATGAACATCTGATTGGCGATGATGTATTTAATCTGAAGAAACCGATGACAAATTTTGTATGTGTGGATAGATTTGGGATTAAAGCAAAAGTTGAGAAATTTTTCGGAACAGAGTTATGATGGAAGCTAAATTGAGATTTTTCTAAAAGAATTAAGCCCTCTATTCCGAGCCTTTTCTCCTTTCCTCCTCTGTTCTTTTGCCACGCTTTTTTTTTTTCCTACCCATTATTTGGTACAAAGCTTTATTCTTTTTTTAGACAGCTTCGACTTCTTTCGGGGGCCAAATTAGGTAATTTGGTGACCTAAAAATTACCTAATTCGGAACTCATTTGTCACTACAAACATGCTATTAAGCATGTGTTTAGGTGACCTGCGCCTTTTGACTCTCTTGTTACACTCTTGCTAGTGGCGCAGATTTTCTTCCATGGGACATGAAAGATAATACCGTTAGAAACATCATTACATATTGAGAATATTATTTGATATTTTCTTATATCTCAAGATCGTCAGATTTATCGAATCGAAATGATTTATTTCCTTATTGAATTATATTACTTCTTATCCTTTGCACGTTGTTCAAGTATAATACCTACATCGATAATACAATAATCTCTTTCCAGTGTTCGGTTTTGACCGAACTGAATGTCCATCCAATTATTGAAACTGAAAAAATCACATAGTATACTTTTCATGATTTTATTGTTTTTACAACTTTGTGCCATGAGAATTTTATTTCACAAGAGAGTAAAAAATATTTCTAAACGAGGAACCGAGCAAATTAGGATAAAGGTGTTTATTTGGAAGCGGGAACTGGGCAAATTTGTGCATAAAATGTTTTTTTTCTGTTAACAAAATGTGTTTGGGTGTCACTCTACATTAATAATTAAAATGTTAGTATCTAATTGGTAATCACTAGGTAATAATAATTTTTCCTTGTTAATCTCGTCGAAAATAGTAAATCCAATTGGATCAACGCATCAGCATCTTACCAAGTGAAGAATACAACTTCACTGTTGTCACACCCACTTTCTATCGGAATGTTTCATTGTCATTCGTCGCTTTACATGAAACAATCGCTTTAGTTACATTTACTAATAATCATTAATTCAATGATGCGTTTTTTCGAGGAAAATTCACAATTGAAGAAATAATTCTCCAAAAACAATTATTTATCTCGCTTACAAAAATAAAATAAAAATAAAAATAAAAATATTTTTTCATCATCCACAAAAGCGTTTACACATAAATTATCATCAACAATGAAAATTATTTTTCGTTCATTGACTTTCATGAGCGATATGATCGATTATCTTTGAGAAAATAGTTTCTAGATCGATCAATTTTTTAGTTAAAGAAGAGAATAATAATGGGCCGCACTTTTTTTCCCTGTATTTTGACCGTATTATCGTTTGTAGAGGTTACCACTTCAAGTACAAGTTTAAAAAGGTTATCTATTTGGTCAACTCTTTTCATTCTATTTCTGTATTTCCTTGCGGATCCCGCTTTCCTCGTCCTTCTTTCTTTCCACGTCTTTGACGTATGAGTTCTCGACTTTTGAAAATCCTGTCCGTCATCTTGTTTCTTGTAGGCCATTCTCTTCTTTCCATGCCTAACACTCCTCCCCCTCCTTCCACAAATCCTACATCTACGGGCCATTCCCTTCAAATTTTCAGAGCAAATTGTAATTTTTGCTTCATAAGCGTAAATCGGTGACATTTCGATTCATTTCCTGCTTTTTTCTTGATAACTTCATCAATGTAGCCTATAAACTTCGAGAGGCTTGCAATTACGAACCGTGGTGACGAATTGATGCACCCTTTACTTGTCGATTGCGGTACATCAAACCATATTATTCTTCAAGCCAAAGGCACGCACTGGGGGAGGAATAGTCAGCTCAACCTTGTGGCTATAGCTCAGCTTTAGGTGCATCCTTCAGCCTCAGCTCTAGCTTTAAACCCAACACCTAAAATCTTGAGAAAGTGAAGGAATTTGGCTTCCATTATCTTCTAACAAATTAGATAACCTCAATTCCCCTTGAGATCAGACAACCGTATTAAGAGTATCCCGCGTCATCATTTTCAATAAGTCAAGACATCCCAAAAACAGACGATGAAGCAGTAATGAAAACAATAGCGAGAAATTGAAGCTAGAAGGAGCAAAAGTCTACAGCAGGTATGCTACAAACTACAAAGCAATTGCACAATTAATGAACAGACGCTGTTTTGGTGTATGCTATGCTCTAACTATAGGATTGAGAAGGCATTCCCACGACCCAAAACTCAAATTCACTTTGAAGAAAAGGTATCAAGAAACACTGTACCTCCGGTAGAGATTGAGGTTGACGCAAAATAGTTGAGATCGGCAGTCTTTTGGAGATAGCCGATGCATCAGAGACTTGCGGAAGAAGAACAAGAAATGGGAGGCGTAAAAATAAGAGAATGGACAGCAAAGAGAGAAAACAGAGAGGTGATTTTGCAAGAGCGAAGAACTAAAAGAAAAAAAGAAGAAGGAAAGTGGACTCACAAGGAAACAAAACAAAAAAATAAAAATAAGTTGACCAATTGATAAAAATGGATTATTTTATAAAGTTATAATAAAAGTGGTGCGTCCCACAAGAGATAATACGTTTAAAACACCTACCCAAAAAAATAAATTGTTCGTCTAAGTCAAGAGAGGAGCGGAAAAGGCGCGGCTCAATAAAGAATTTCTTAATGTCTAAGTCCTAAGTGAAGCATATCGAAAAGGAGAAGAAGGAATGCTTTTAATGAAGATGTCATTACTTGGATTATCAATCGGATTAACTTTCCCTCTTAGACTCCAACATTCCGAGGAGGTCGTAGATGCATTGATTGGTTTAAGTATCTTAGTAATCAATGCATGCCATGTGATTAATCCCGAGAATCACGTTTAGAAATTAATTGCACCTTTATATCCACTTTTTGGTTTGACTAGTCAAGCTCATGCTACGTTATCTTTTTCTTTTTGCAACTATGGGATTATAATTAGGTTTTTTTTTAATTTGGTTATTGCTACTATATATAGTAACATTCTTTATGAAAGTAACGAAAATTATCTCTCACCGATATAGTTCGAAAGTTAAGACTCCGCAACCAGTGTTCACTTCGTGCATAGATCGTGAAACACATGGAAAAGTTGATTGGCCACACCTCTTTTTTGAGCTCTCTAGCATGTCGTTGATAGAAGCTCATATCGTTGTATATTTCATTTTAAACTTGGGTCCAGAATAATTATTCAATAAATGTACTATTTATAGAAAATGGATTCAAACTTAAACACATTGGGTCTCATGGAAGTTCCGTGAGATCTGAAAGTACGAATTCATTTGGTACATATATTAAGTTTACTTGAGTGACGCGAAAAACGAATTGCGCCTTCCTATCTACATTTTGGTTTGACTACTAATGCTCGTGTTATATTTTTTTCCCCCTTTACAATTATGAGATTAATCAAGTCAAACATTCAGTTAACTATTTTTAGTAATTTGAGTTAGCGCTAATATGCATAGAATAATATGTCATGTGAAACTAATGAAAACAATCTCTCATAGATATGGTTCGAGTAGTTAAAACTCCGCACTCCATATTCTTCTTTGAGTTTGTATCATGTGAATCACATGCATAAATTGATTTTCCCTCCCCTAATTAGATCACGATTCTAATATATCGTCGACAGAAGCCACATCATATATTTTTCACATTGAGTTGAGAATAATTACTCAAAAAATCCATACCATCAAAAAGAGCAGATCTCGCCAAGATCCATGAGACGTGATGGTACATATACAATCGATACGCGCATTAGGTTTACCGAATAATTATCTTTTGTATACATTATTGGTCGAATTCATACCAGAATAGAGAAAATAAACAAGAATTGCAGAAGGCCAAATAAGTAATTTTGCGTACCTTTCATTGCAAGGCGAATTACATCACCAGGAAGAATGGTAGGTTGTCGACTGTGAACGAGCTTATAATTGAGAATATTCGAGCCAAAGGATAAAGAATGGGGTCCAAAACAGCGACATAAACAATATTATAACAAATTAATTTTTATTGTCTCGAAAAATGTTTAAGGATAATGCATGAGCGTTTGAAGTGACAGGCTGACAGACAGGCTTCTTGATTAGGCCAATTTTCTGTTCCTTTTTTTATTCATTACGTGATGTTGACTACCTTTTTTCTTCCAATTAAAAAAATATTTAATAATATCCTAACGCCACATTATCGACTGACGTTACGCGTCAATTATAAATTTACACGCGGTATTACAAAAATTACCATGCATTTATGGTACCACGTGTAAATTTATTATATTACGTGGTGCTATGATACTATTTGATATTTTCTTGAAATATAGGCTACTTGACTAGTTGAGACATGAGACTTTTATATTTCTCAATGCAAATCTTTTGAACTATATATATATATATTCTAATCATGAAAGTTCCCTATATTGAAACTAAAGAGGAAAATTAAAATAATAGGAAAGGTGACTAGCATTTTACTCGATGATGGGTCCATAGAAGAAGCCAAGAAGGTGATGTGACTCTATTTCGAGATTATCTTCTTTTTTATAGAAAAACATCATCCAAGATTGTCGCCAAAGATTTTTTATTTCTTAAAAAAAGGCCAAAATAGTAAGAGAGTCTACTCTTCGGTTCGAGTCTTATTAAGAGCATTCCACCAGCAAAATTCGGATTGCGCCATTAAATTTGCTCGAGGACGAGGTCTAGTCAAGGCATGCGATAGTTATCACGGCTACTTGGAGATCCATGAAATGTCCTGCAAGCCTCGATGAGCAAGTTAAGTACAGAGCTTTGGCTTGCATAGATGGCTCTGATATAGAGTGGTGTCTATATGCGGTATGGTGATCCATGTTGGAAAAGCTTCCTTTAGTATTTGGAAATTGCCAAAATCATTCATTACTGATTTTTATTTGGTTAATGCAAATGCAATCTTATTTCAAGTAAGGTTGCCGTTGATGAAATATAAACTACAAAGCAAGAAGACCTTGATAAAGGATGAACAAGTTAGGAAGAATGGAAGCTCATGGCTTGAGGTATCATGATAAGGTGAACAATTTGGTAAAGTCTTGAATATCAGTCTATTCAGGTAGACTGAATGGATTGTGGTATGTAAATCGACTATCATTGGGAAGCATGGATAGATCTATGGGAGTTGATTGAGTTGTTTGATTATGAAATAACTCGAGAAAAATTTTAGCCATCCACATTAATCCTCAACATCCATAGGACAAATTGACGAGCGCCTGTAACAACCTCAAGGCACAAAAAGGAATAACAATTGAGAATCAAGCATCAACATTATACAACCAAAGAATTATGGAATAGAATCTGGAAGGCAAACTTACAACCCATAGTTAGATTTTTTCTTTGGCAAAGTTGCAAAAGCGCCATAGCAACTAAGGAGAATCTGGTTCAGAGACAAATAATACCTAAAGCCACTTGCTCAATATGCCAATAGCATCCAGAATCCATTGAGCATCTCTTTCTTCCATGCTCCTAGACTCAACAATTATGGAACAACCCAACAATAAACATTAAAGTAGATAGATACTCAGTGACTCAAATTGAAGAATGGATGTTCAATTTTAGACATACATCTATCTCCTTCGAGTTCCTTACTTTAATATTGTGGCACATCTGGAAAGATGGGAACGAATTCGTGTCGAGAGCTCAGAAGTTAAATCCGCAACACATCTCCACATCAGCCATCACAGAAGAGAGAAACTTTAGTAGATGGTCAAAGAAAACGAATGGAAAATGACAATCACAGGAAGACTTACCTCCATTGTCGACCCCTCCTCCCCCCGGGTGCTTAAAATTAACGTTGATGGATCTTTTGTTGCAGAAACAAGGGCCCATTGAGTGTGTATGCCGAGACAATCGAGATATCTTGATAGATGGATTTGTTCGATTGGTAAGAGTTTCATCAATGATCCAAGCAGAGGCATTTGATGTGCTCAAAACCCTAAAACACTTTGAAGGGAGAAGCAACATGAAGATCGTCTTGAAGATAGTTCGAATTGATCTGGTGGAGATGATAAGCAAGAGAGCAGATCAAGCGAGTTGTGAAGCTTTTGCACTGATTACCAAAGCCCAAACTCATGCGAAGTTATTCAGCAACTTAAAATTGCCCTATTGCCTAAGAGAAAGTAATTATGTTGCGGATTAGATTGCCAAAGTCCACCGCAATAAATGATTACCCATTAATTGGGTTGCCTATCCCCCTTCTTGTTTTTTGGAATTGCTATGTTTTGAAGCCAATACATTGTCTTATCAAACTTTCACATGAATGAGAATATGACAGAGTGTTTTTCGATAAAAAAGAAAAAGAAGAAGAAGAAGAGAGAGAATCAAATCAATTGAGCCCATAAACTTTCGATCGCTAGAAATCACATTTCAAGTTATTTGGGATCACACAATCAAATTTTGGATCGGTTGAACTTCACGAATCCGACATTGTTGCGCCCGGTACATCGTTATTGTTTAAAATGCATTTCAATATCTGCTTCTCCCTCTCTAATTTAATCAATTCTCGTCTGTAAGAGAAAAGCAAATGAAACCTCGTATGGCTTGTTCAAATGAACCGCCAAGTTAAAAGAACAGGAGTAATTTTCTCGAGTTAATCTTCATCGACTATGCTTTTGTGCAAAGTAGATTCCATTTCGACATTATTGGGTGAGTTGTAGTTTCCAATGGAGAAAAAGGGAGATGCGTTCTTTGTTCCCTTTTTATCTATAAATGTTCGCATTCCATGTCGATTTCAACATGGATCGTCGGAAAAACAAAAAGAGAGAAAGAAGAACAAAGAGAGTTCATCAAATTTATTAGATTGTTCATTGCCATTATCTGAGCACACGAAGCAGAATCAGATAGTCTTAGTGAAAGAGTACGAGGGAACAAAAAGATGTCTTGTTTCTCTCGCGGATGAGATGCGAATCGACCTTTCTCTTTCCCCTACGACGGCATTGCAAGAGCCAAATAAGGGTAAATTATCCAGCTTCTTATATTGATTGATAACATGATGCAGGATCGCATATCTCGGATGTTTTGGGCTTCTGGTAAGGAAGTAAAATCAAGCAAATGTGCTTGTTCTCGATCGAGATGATTTATCGAATTGACTAGAGATAAACATGAATTCTCACCTACCCTTTGCCAAAAAAAAAAAAGTTTTGTCGTGCCGCGTTCAAGTGATAGTTAATTACAATCGGGTTCTTAATTATATAAAAAAGAAGACTGGATGTTTTTGTTTTCTTTAATAGGGTTGATACATCATTTATGAAATAAATACAACTTAATCTTTTGCTTCAAACATATACCATTGTGGGTTCCATTTTGATTCATAAGATGAAGCTCGATCTCATTAAATTTTACAGGATGGAGCTTTCACAGTACAAACAATCCGTGGATCATGCCATACCATAAATCCTATATTTAATGATCCAAATTCATTTTCAGTCCTGGTCATAATATGAAGGCTAGGCAAGTCAACGACGCCATTTTTTGACTTTGACCGAAATAAATAAATAAATAAAAGAACTTTTGTTGTTCAAAATTACTTTTCCCGTGAATAATTGTATCTAACTTAGTCATGCAAATTATTCGGTGGCTCATAAACTAGCGTGAAAATTAATCGGGTGTTCGAAGAAATTCAAACGTTCCAATTTCGATAAGACAGACGAAGATCGGGAGATCAAGACTCCAAATCTCATGATAAGGTTAATTCACGTGATTAATCATTTGATCGACACACACCGATATTAATCACTTCACGTGATTAAACGAAAGCGAGAAAAGTTAAAAAAAGAAATCCCTTTTGTCCGACCAACACAAAAGAGGAGAAGGAATTGAAAGATTGTGGGCCTAAGTTTGGCTAGTGAATTATAAAGTGAAGGTGACCGTGGTAAGGACATTATTGTCGACTTCTAGAGTCCATTACCTGGCAACCATTATCCGCACCCAATTTTCCAAGAATTTAATAGAAATTATATACAAATGACATTTATGTGAACTAGGGTTGCTACTCTCTTCACACAATGCGATCAAGGGCATAAATGAATCCAATTAATCCATAAGTAACTCGAATTCGGCTCGCCTTGACCCGACCACATACCAACTCAAGGAATCACGATACGCTCATTGATTTAATCTAATCACGAAAGATATACATGTAATAGTAAATCTCAAATTCGGCTCTTTCTTCTTCTATTTTCCAGATTCTGACTGAAAACGAAAGAAGCAACTATTGCGGTAAGTTTTTTTTTTTGCGATTATAGGAAAGCACTATCTTTCTCTGCTCCAACAGCTTCTTGTTCCGCAGAGGCCCAGAAGGCTAATCACATGAGGAAATCGTCTGCAGATTCCCTCGCTCTTCTGCTGTGAAAACGCACTGAAAAACTCGGCAAAAGGATGTTCTGGCGTCCAAACAAACACAGGCGCGTCTTGTCTTGTAGGCCCAGAACAAATCTTACTTAAAGTAAATCTGAAGATGGTTATGATATTAGTACAGTCGGTGTGAAAAAAAAAAATCTTACTGGAAGCCCAAGAACCGTACGGAGTCTGCATGTTTTGCAGGCCCTAATTCAATCCAGGGCTTGCCCTTTTGGTGGGCAATTAATCCGAAACTCACCTACCCTTTCTTCTCCGCCAGCAATGAAGTAGCAGTGACTAGTCAGCTGAAGACATGGTACATAAGACCAAAAGCCTAGGAGCTACCTGGAGACTGGACGTTCTGAAATCATGGAGGGAGAAGATATATTTCATGGAAACCCCAAAATAAGTTAGAGGTGAGGGAATTCTGGAGGCACATTCAATACCAATAAACCCCACAGCCATTCTCTCTCTTGCTCTCTCTTTCAATGCATCAACCACATTTCTGGGCGACATATCTCTGGTCGACGTCTCCACGCCAAGGAATGGAGAGAACCTGGCTTCTGGCTCTCTTGCTCCTACAAATCATGCCCAAGGAGGAGGCCTTCGGCGTTGGAGCCGGTGTAGGTATCGGCATCGGCGGCGGCGGCGTGTGGATTGGTGGAGGAATTAACAGCCCATCAAACCCAAAGCCGCCTGGGTCGTCTTCTTCACCCAACCTCGAAGTGGCCTACAATGCCCTCCAAGCATGGAAGTCCTCAATCACAGAAGACCCCCAGGGGTTCTTGCACTCCTGGGTCGGTCCAAACGTGTGCTCTTACAGGGGGATTTTCTGTGCAGATTCCGCGGAGAACCTTCTGGAAAACAATGGCCCTGTTCTCGCAGGGATAGACCTGAACCGCGCGAATCTGCTGGGCACTCTCGTCCCCGAGCTGTCTTCCCTCACAGACCTGACCCTCCTCCACCTCAACAGCAACAGGCTCTCGGGCTCGGTCCCTAACTCCTTCAGTGGCCTCACCTCTCTCCAGGAGCTCGACCTCAGCAACAATCGCTTCTCAGGCACATTCCCAAGCTCGGTCCTTTTCATGCCCAGCTTGCTCTATCTTGATCTCAGGTACAACAGCTTCTCTGGATCAATCCCACCCGCGCTCTTCGCCAATGGCAAGCTAGATGCGATATTGCTCAACAACAACCGCTTCGATGGTGACCTACCTGAGACATTGGGCAGCTCTCAGGCCTCCGTAATCAATTTGGCCAACAACAAGCTCAGTGGAAGCATCCCGGCCAGTCTCGGCCTCATGAGCGGCAACAAGATCAGAGAGATCCTGCTCTTGAACAATCAGCTCACTGGGTGCATCCCGGATGGGATTGGGCTGTTCTCGGACATGGAGGTGTTTGACGTGAGCTACAATTTGCTGATGGGTCACTTGCCCGACACCGTCTCGTGCCTGACCCAGATCGAGGTCCTGAACCTGGGACACAACAAGCTGTCCGGTGTCTTGCCCGACGTTGTCTGCTCGCTCAGGAGACTAGTGAACCTCACTGTGGCCTACAATTTCTTCTCTGGGTTCAGCCAAGAATGCACGATGCTCCCGTTCCGGAACGTCGGGTTCGATTTCGCGGCCAACTGCATACCGAACCGGCAGATGCAGAGGCCTCAGCCGGATTGCTCGGCGATCCCGGGAGGGGGCTTGAATTGCCTGAGGATCCCTGGCGCTACTCAGCCTCTGGTCTGTGGGGCAACAGGGGTCTTGTCAAGAACAGTCGGTGATCTCACTGGGACCGCTGGCGATCTCATCCCAGCATCTCCATGACAGAAGGGATCCAGGGAGAGATAGGGACAAAAAAGAGAGAGTCGCCATTTTTGTTTGGGCAAGACAAAGTGGTCGGTGATGCCGGCGTCTCTGCATTGAATAGCGCTGTTCAAAATAGTAGACTATTTCGTTCCTCTACTCATCCTCTTGATGCATCAGCTTGTTAGTTCTTAAAACCGGTACATGCATTAGGTGGTCACATGCCTCCTATGGAGAAGACCGGGACATGAAGGGAAGAGCTGCGTTTTTCTCTCTTCTTCCCGGTGAAGTATGAAGATAGTTACCACAAGCCCAGATTAACTATCACAAAAGTTCCCTCTTGTCTCCACCAATTTATTAGATAAATCTGGGGCAATTACGATTTGGCCCACTTAAATCTTTCAAGCTGTCGGCAAACTATCTCGACATGGTTTCTGCAGTCTTCTCTCTTATCTCCCGACATAAATCGCAGGTGGATCGGCCAAGAACTAGTTAAGCACGCGGCGAAGCGATCGTTGGACTTGGCTTGGCAAGATTCAGGCGATGAACTCCCATTGAAAGCGCTGATAAAAAGCCAAAATGATCAAAGATGAAAGGAAACTGCGAACTACAATGTCACCTCGTGACATTCTTGTCGATTTGCAGGCATACAGTGCCACGCAGGTCTTTCCTCTCATCAAAGGAGTCCGGACCTCGGCAGCCCATTTTGCAGATGATGAGATGAGAAGGGGCGTTATCCGTAAATACGAGTTCGGATCGTAAAAGGACTTGGAATATTCTGGCTGGTTAAAATGAGTCGCGTTAAGTTTTTCTTGTTTCTTTCTCTGCAGCAGCAAAGATGGAAACTTCCTTTTCTTCACGTGTGCCCACAGCCCGGTCGGTCACAAGTTGATGGTCCGTGGGTTTAATTCCCTTAAAAACCCCTTACTTCAAATCTAATCTCAAATTTAACCCAAACTTTTTATTTTTGTCCATAAAAAGACCCATGACTTTAAGTCCGGCGGCCTTAATTTCCTCGAAAAAAAAAAAACCAAACAACCCCTCCAATTTCAAATGTAAAATGAATTTTTTTTATCTGAAAAACAAATCTACCCTACTAATCTTCCATCCAAAATCCGAACTTTTTTTTGTTAAGTTTGGCGAACCTAATTCCTTTAAAAACTCTCAAACTTTAAGTCTAGTACCAAATCTAGGCTAGACTCTTTTTTTTTTTTTTGTGGTTCTCAAAGAAAAACCTCAACCCCAAGTCTAATTTCAAATAAAAAATGGAACTTTTTCGGTCTGAAAAAGTTTTTATCTCCTGGTGTATTGATATTCTACGATTTCAACAAGAAGTCTCAGATCGTCACTTCACATAGAAAGATCCCTAGAAGTTTTTGCAAAAAAAAAATTTCTGAAAGATATAATAAGGAAAAAAAAAAAAAGTGACAGTTCAGTAGGACCCGGCCCAGTGGACCATAGCGGGTCTGAGCAGCAGCGGCCCGTTATCCTTCCACTGCCGAGAGCGGGAGGTTTTCGCTGCTCTGTGAAGCCAGCCTCACGCGGACCCCTCCACTCTAGGGCACAAGTGAACCAAGCCTTCGCCCGGTCCACATGCACCAACTCCCGGCTTGGAACGGGCGGGCCAGCAAATAGCCACGACAGGCCCGGCCCAATGGATCCAAGCCCATGTTTCATCACCTTAATGCCCCCACTCGGGTTACAAGCTCGCGTTGCCAAGCTCGGCGAACTGCTATCCTCTGCACGGGATATATTAAGCGCTTGTTAGGCCTGTTCTCGTTCGATGTGGGACAACGAGAGCAGCTTCAGCATCCCCTTAGACGAAGCGCAGAGCACTATTGAGAGAGAATTTGTCGTGAAAAGAAGCTTCGCGGCACGTGAATGGAGGAGGAGGACAACAACTCCTCTCGGAGTCTATTCTGGACAGGAGATGCCGCCCATCATGTACACTCTCAAGCTCTCTCTGGTCTTGTTTTATATCTTGACTCGATTCCCATTCTCGTGTTCTAACTCGCCGAGCGCCGGAACCACTAGGTCAATAAGTTTAAGTATCAAATCGAAAATTAAATGATCACCTAAGTACCTTCAACAATAAATTCCAACCTACATTGCTTTTTAAATTATTTTTTGGCTCACATATGGCTTTCTTAAAAGAAATTGAAGTGCAAGTGGAAATTTCTTTTGTCGAACATAGCAAAGTGAAGGAAGCGATATCGCTTTCTTTGGGGAAATCTCTCTCTCTCTCTCTCTCTCTCTCTCTCTCTCTCTCTCTCTCTCTCTCTCTTTGGAGCTAAAAGAGAGAGCTCTGTTTTCACGATGGAGAAACAAAGCAAAGTCTTAGCTTGTGATTTGCCTCCATGATGCTCAATTTTCTCATTCGCCATAGCTTGGGATGACGAAACCTGAGGCATGGGCGAAGAAGGGACCCGTTCTTCGAGACCGGAGGAGAAAGAGGGAGGCCTTGCAGTGATGATGAGACCATGAGTGGGTATATTGAAAACAAGGCTTCGCAATGAAGACGAAGGCGAGGCCAACGAGACGCATCGGTTGAACCCACATCCTTGCAGAATCTCGAGAAGATCTTGAAGACCGTTACGCAGCCAGTGGGCGCACGCCCATGAACAATAGTAAGCCCTAATCGCAACTTGACTCAGCTGAGGGATGGACGAGAAGAGCGGCGAGCACAAATGCTGTGGAAAGTGAGCGTCAGTGAGGGCTTTCGACTTCATTCCTCTTCCTTTGGTTGGACTGTGGAGTTTGGGGGAGGACTCTGCGCTTAAAAATGTGGGTTAAAATATGAGTCAGCACCTGACCCATATTTTAACTCGTTTTTTAAATTTTGATATTTGATAACTCATGTTAACATATTTTTCACATTTTTTAAATTTTAATATTTGATAACTCACTTTTAGGATGTTTAAGATTAAATTTTAGGATGTTTAAGAAAAGCGAGTTATAAAAATGAGAATTTTAATATTTAATAACTTATGTTAATCCATTTTTCACATTTTTTAAATTTTAATATTTGATAATTTTTTAAATTTTAATATTTGATAATTCATGTTAACCCATTTTTCAAGAAAAGTGAAAGATTAAATTTTAGGATGTTCAAAAAAAGTGAGTTATAAAAATGAGAATTACTTATGTTAATCCATTTTTCACGTTTTTTAAATTTTAATATTTGTTGATCCATTTTTCAAGAAAAGTGAGTTATCCAAATAATAATTCATGTATCCTAAAAGTGAGTTATAAAAATGGATCATTGATCCCTTTTTAAGGTAGAGGCCTCTACCTTGATGCCCACTTCGGTTACGAGATCCCGTTCCCGAGCTGGGCGAGCTGCTCTCCTCTGCACGGGATATATTAAGCGCTTGTTAGGCCTGTTTCCTTCGATGTGGGACAACGAGAGCAGCTTCAGCATCCCCTTCGACAAAGCGCAGAGCACTATTGAGAGACAATTTGTCGTGAAAAGAAGCTTCGCGGCACGTGAATGGAGGAGGAGGAGAACTCCTCTCGGAGTCTATTCTGGACAGGAGATGCCGCCCATCATGTACACTCTCAGGCTCTCTCTGGTCTCGGTCTGTATCTTGACTCGGTTCCCATTCTCGTGTTCTAACTCGCCGAGCGCCGGAACCGATGAGGGCGGCTTCCTTGATGAACCGAGGGAAAGAAAGAAACCTTTTCGGGCATTCGACAGTTTTCGGTCTCATCTGCACAATCAGAAGCGCCCCCCAAGAAGGGCGGAATCGTCGCCTACGGCTCCCGTCTGTTTCGGCAGAGGCCCGGCAGAACTTTCTCTTTCGCTCGACATAGTCATGGAAAGTGTCTCCAACTGTGGATTTGCACAAACGGAATTCTTCATACCTTGTTACGAGGTTTTGCTTTTGCCTCGTCAAAGATTTGGAAACGGAAGTATGCATCCTTTTTGCTTTGTGAGTAATAGACCTGATCCAACAGATATTGTTTCTGACATAGGGAAAATGTCTGGTCTTCTTTGATGTTGGGCAGAAGACACAATCATTTGAGGCAACGAAAATGCATCTCCCAAAAGGAAAAATGTCGTGCATCAGAGAGTGCAGCCAGTTCCCAGTCACTATCAGAGGGAGACACAACCTCGGGGCACAACATCATTTTCACATGTCCACAGTGCCAAAGCCAACAAGAAGACAGTATGAGTAGCAGCTTAGCTTGTCAAATCCCGAGTTAGCAAAGCAATCAAAGAATCAGTCAATATATTCTTATGGACAAGCAACTGTAGCAAACCCAGATCTTCCTGTCTGTACAATTACGATAAGCAAATTTTACAAAAAGGAAGAAAGAAAGACAAATGTCTTCGACAAAGAGAGAATCCCTCCAAAAGTGTTGGCATTGACAACACCAGTATCAAGCGCCCCAACTCTACAAGTACCAAAATCATCAAAATCCAATCCAAGAAGCATTCGCGATTGCGAGAAAGAAAAATCTGTGAATTGCGCAGCCATGTCTTTCCGCTCAAATGCACAGCCTTTTTCTCTCCCGGGGAAGCAAGTACTGATCAGTCATCACTGCGGAAAAATCGGTTAGCAAGGCATATGTTTCGAATTCAGGTATCTGCATTTTCAGGCATAGCAATCTTGATCGTCATGGCATAGTTCTTTCCTCAGCTTATGCGAGAAAAGCCGGCACGCATCCATGCTGAGGTCGATGGCGGCGGAGAGCGCGATGAAGAGGGCGGCGTCGGGCATGCAGGTCACATGCTGCACGCCCACCTGCACTGCTGGCTTGCTCGTCTTTCCCTCTCCCTCCACCGTGGAGGCCATAACGAAGCCCTTGATGGGCGACTTCAGGCTCGACCCGACGTCGATGCTGAACTGCCCCCCTCTTTTGACGCTCATCGTCGCCTCGGCTATGGGGATCCCCCTGGCGGGCCCACCCTCCGTGACCAGCTCGAACTTGTAACCCAGGCCGTCCGTGGGGCCCCGCTCCCGCCATGCCTCAAGCCGGCCCCATGGCTTCCAGCTGCTGACCGAGTACCCGTTGGGACGAAGGATGAGCCATGCGCCGGGGTTCGACCTGGAGACCCGGTCAGATCCAGGGGAGGGCACAAAGGGGGTCACCATCGAGGCAGCCGCCACGGGCGAGCCCGAGAGGTCGTGGATCGTGACCATCCACCCCTTCCGCTCCCGGCTTTGCCGCTCTCGCTCACTGGACAAAGTCCTCATCCATCCTCTAGTACTGGTGAAATCTGACGGCAAGGATCTGTTTTTTAACAACACACCAAATTCAGAATCAAAATTGTCAAGCCAACATAATCAAATCAGTTGTTACTGAACTGGAAAAACGATATGCATAATGATGCCGACTGGACTAAGACTACCTAGTCATTAGGCACGGTACCAAACAAGAACTAAACCATCAAATGTTCTATAATCAATGCAAATCAATTAAATAATCGAGGGTCGCCTTGAGAATCTATCGAAAACATCAATTCCCAATGATCAATTTGCAAATTTAATACGGCGGGAGCCAAGTAGTTGCACATGGGAAGAATCGAGGGGTAGTTGTCGATGACAGTTGGAGAAGATTTGGAGTCGCCCCTTTGACCAAACCGGGCTTCGTCAGCCAAAGACGGCCTCGTTTTTCCTTAAACTAATCTCACCGATGCCTGTCCTGAAGATCCGAAGCTACGAGAGACTCGTTTTTACTATTAAAGACATCACAGGGGACGGATCGTGATCAGTGATGATTGGGTCGATGAGATATTGTATGCGTCGGAGTATCACAAAGCGGCAGAGCATTAAACAAAGCTGATTCACGGGAGACACTTTGGCATAAGAAAAATCGACCCAACTTCTGTAATTCATAGGAATTTGGTTACATCTACACTCCGACTCCATTGAGAAAAAGGAAAAATCAGATTAGTTCATGCCGGCAAGAGGGCGAGTTCTTTCGAAAGCTTTAAACTTTGGGTCCCTCTCGAATTTCGGACATCCTAGGACCGGGGAAATACCATGAACAACACGATGCTATTGCTCTATACACGTCGAGTTTCCGAATAGCGACATGCCTAAGTTACCTATTTCGATTAGGCTCAGACTGCTGGCAGATCCCTAGAAAAAGTAGTGATAAAAAAGGAAGGGGGGGGGGAAGAAATCCTCCCAAGATTTTCACTTCTTTACCCTTTTCGCCTTTTTGGATCTTTTACAGTGAAACTTTCAATTTATTAACATTTTGGTACAAATTAGAGAGAGAGAGAGAGGGGTCAGGGTCAAGGTCAAGGGGCTACCCACCATGAAAGAAAGGGAAGGTGAGGACCAGTTAAGGGGAGGGGAGGGGAGGGGGGGGGGGGGGGGTCCTTGACCAAATTGCTACGAACCCATGTGCTTTAATTTCTTTTCTTCTTCTTTTCAGATCAATAGCTTGCAAAAGGAAAAGGAAAAAAATGGAAATTTGACAACCCCACAAGCGTAAATTAGCAGGAACCAAGGAGGCAAAAGAAGCCTGAAAAAATCATTTATAGTCTATAGGACCCCCCCCCCCCCCCTAATTAATAGACAGAGCACAATGATCATGACTCCTTCCCCGGAATATATTTCTCATGTAAGAAACCGCCAACAACTACCCCCCCCGCAGCGCACGTTAGCGCGGAGACGTGGGTTTACGCTAGAATGAACGTGAAAAATTACCGGGATCTGCAATTCCGGTCGGCGCTGAACTTGCAGCTGAACACGGGCTGCCGTATGTTGCTCCCCTGGATTTGGTACACGACCGGGCTGAGCTCGGGCTCGCCGCCGAACTGGAACAGGAACCTCGGGTCGGGCTCCGACCGGACCACCAGGTGGAGCCTCGCGGGCGCGGGCTTGCCGGGCGCGGGCCCGAGCTTCAGCCACCCGCTCTGGAAGACGACGGGTCGGGCCTGGGCGCCGTCCAGGCCGACGCTGACCTGGACCCGCCCGAGCAGCTTCTTCCCGCCGCTGACCCCGCAGGTCCGGCCACCCATCCGGCCCGAGTAGACGGAGACCCGGAGGGCGAATGGCTTGCCGGACAGCCGGCGAAGCGCGGCGGGGTCGAGGTGGAAGCCGGGGGCAGAGGTGGCGGTGTCTGGCGGTAGGTCGCCGGCGGCGGAGGAGGAGAGGGGGAGGAGGGCGGTCTGGGAAGGGAAGTTCTTGAGGCGGATTTTGCAGAAGCAGGGGGTGGCGGCGGGGTGGACCCCGCCGCTGGCGACGGCGGGCTTGGAAGGGTCGACGGGGAGCTTGAGGGACAGAGACTCGACGATCAGGCGGACGAACGGGCAGGGATCCATCCTGGGCTTCCTCAGCGGCGCGGAGTGGGCCGCCGGTGTCCGGCAGGAGGGGTTTTACAGAGGAGCACAGTGAATGCAGAGAGAGGAAGAAGACAGAGAGAGCTTCGTGAACATCTAACTTTCATAAGACTGGCAATGAAATCTGTCGTCCTAAGCTCACCAGTTTTAACGTCTCTCTCTCTCTCTCTCTCTCTCTCTATCTCTCACGCCCGTGTGGAGTGTAGCGCAGCTGTTTTCCTTGTTTGTTTCTCCATCTATGGCAATTTCTCATCCTTCTTACCAACTGGATTAACAAGTGTCCCCATGACACTTGTCAAATCATCTTATTTTAAAAAAAATATATGCTTTTAGGATGGGATAACCGCGATTCAACCTTCAAACTTTCAAAAAAGAAAATGCCATCGAGTCATAAAATTTATTAACTTACTTATTAATATTATCGAAGTAATTAGAAGGACATGATTGCATCAATTTGATGAGTACATTTTTTGAAAGTTTCATGACTCAACTGTAATTTGGTGACAATATCCGAGATTTGATGGCATTTTTCGAATCAAGCTGCACTTTTATGATTATTTATGTCCTCTAATGACTCAAAACATACGTAACATGAGAGGAGTCCACGTATTAAAAAATTTCTTTTGGTCGATAAAATCTCCATTCTCGATTAATTCTTGCGGGTATATTTTAATCGTTTCAAAAATTAGTTGTATCGCGGCTCACTGTCTTTTGTTTTTTGGTCTTTTAAGGTTTATTTGTTAATCTAGTCTTTCTTTCTCCTACGTTCGCGGGAAAAATGGATAGGAAAGGTGACCCCATGGAGACTTTTGGGTGAATACAAAAGTGCATACAAACCATTATGAAATATTCCACGGTCTACTGACTTTTGCGCCGCAGCTTGCCCTGTCTTTTTTTTTTTTTTTTTTCAATCTAGATAGTGTAGGGTTAAAGTCACCTGAGGGATGTTCTTTATGTCCGAAAGCACTAAAGAAGATGATTTAGACTATGTTGGTTTCACAAAAAATATTTTTTGAAATTTTTTATGTTCATTTCACGAAAAATAAAATAGCCAGGGAAAAAATACATTCAAAAGTGAGAAAAATATTTTCCATATTTTTTTGTCTATCTTTAAATATCGCGGTCTCTAACAGCGTGCATCAACCTAACTCGAGGCCGGAGAACCGGCAACCGTTGACAAACGAGCACTCCAAAATATTATTATTTTCCAGAAAAAATTGATTTCCCGAAAAATATATTCCACAAATGCTATATTTTTCGTAAAACGAACGGAACCTTTGGTCGCGAAGATGAAATTCTTCTTTTTTTTCGATTTCTAAAATTTCACGAGTATTATCTTTGGAAATTACCCATTTGTACTTTCCTTTTTTCAAGATGGGCCAGATGGAAAAACACAATATACATGTTTATCTAAAACATCCGACTTCCCGAAAAAGCAAATTTGACTAGATGGAAAAACACAATATACATGTTTATCTAAAACATCCGACTTCCCGAAAAAGAAAATTTGAGTAACAATGTAAATTGTGCTCGACATTTCAGAAACGACCAAGCCGGGCATTAACAACATGGGTTGGATTAATATTGGCTAATTTGCTAAGAACTGGTAATGCCAACTCAAAGCATTAACCAAAACACTAGTCCATTTATTAAATTCCCACCAATATAGCCGCAATTCAGATTTCCCCTACATAAACTACAATAAAGGAGTGCATTTTTGCACTTGCTTGTTTTCCCCCCTATCCGAAAGAGTTCTAGACAATCGAGAATTTTAATTTTCGGATCGGACACTCGAGATCAAGATGAAATTTTCAAGTACGGAATCATTTCTTAATGAAGCAAACTAAAATCGATCGACTTATCGACCTATCTATGTACTCATTGTCTAGTCACAATTGCCCAAAAAAAAATATATTATTTGTGCACTCATTTAAGGCTTCGTTCATTTTATGGAAAATATTTTTCAAGATAATAATTTTTGAATTTTCCGGCGTTCGTTTCACGAAAACTACAATAATCAAGAAAAATATTTTCTACCAATGAAAAAAAACCTTTAGAAATGGAGAAAATATTTTTCATTTTTTAAGTGGAAAACGTTTTACATCTTCTTCGTTTACCTTTAAATATCGTCATCTCAATAATGTGTTTCGATCTCGCTTGAGACCGATAAGCCGGCAGTTTTTGACAAACGAACACAAAAAAATATATTATCATTTTTTTAGAAAATAATTTTTCAAAAAATATTTTCTTTTTTATGAAACGAACGGAATCTAAATATTCGTGAGGCGATCTGTTGGGCAGTGTATTACAAGGCAAATATATCTGGGCACTGGCATTGGCGCTGGAAGATCAAGGAGGGGGCCCCCCATGAAAGGGCTAAGGAGATGGGGGGGAAACTTTTTTTCTTTTCCGGGAAAAAAAAAAAGCGAAAAGGCGGGATAAGCTGGCGAGAAAACATTTTCTCGAGAAAATTCCGGACCCGCATTCACTGCGCTCGGCGGGGCCCAGCCCAGCTAAGCCCAGGCTGTCACCCACGTTGCGATGATGGGGGGAAAGAAAAGATTGAAGAGAGAGCCTCGTCGAGACTTTGGGGGCACACTCTATTTTTTCTTTTTCTTTTTTCTTTTTTCATTTTTTTTGTTTTCCAGATAATTAATTCTTACTGTCGTGGAAAATAATTAACCCCGCAACAATCAAAAGAATCAACTTTTGACGTGGCATTCGCGGACGAATTTGCCGATTGTTCTTTGGACAACAACTTTTGGCGGCGGGATTAACCGCGGTTTTCTTTTTTCTATTTCCTTCTCAGGTCGGAGGATTAACCGAATTAATAACATCAATTAGCGGATAAAACTCCAGCCTTCTTCATTTGCAACTGTGTAATGAACTAGAATGGATGTAAAGGATTTATGTCCATTCAAATTTTTTCATATTTTAACTGGGGAAATGTAACATCATGTAGTAATAAGTAGAAATAGTTTGAATTTGGGGGTGATTGCAAACTTTCTTCTTTTTTTTTTTTAAATTGCGAGTGATATAGTAGATCGAAATGCGTACTCTTCGACTTGTTTTGAGTAGGTACGGTAATCTTCTAATTTGATCTTTCGTGGGATAAAACAACCGATAGGATCATGCTCTGTGTCGACTTCCAAGTAGTGCTCTGTCATGAGAGATTATCGTGCTTATTTCTTATCAAGTATTGGTAAGAGACAGTAATAAAAATAATAATAATATCACAGTAGTAGCATTGCTTATGGGCAAAAAGGAATAATCCCAAATGTTATCCAGTTGTTTCATCATGTCAATACAATGACTCTTGCCTAGTTTGTAAGAAGAGACAGCTAACATGAGGAATGGCTTCATGGAAACGACCAAAACATCCAACCAAACTACTTAGAGAGAGAGAGAGAGAGAGAGAGAGAGAGAGAGAGAGAGAGAGAGAGAGAGAGAGAGAGAGGAGTTGGGATAATCATGAAGCAGCTAATCATGGACATGGGTCAACCAATTTGAAAGCTTATCTATTGTATGGTATGTTATATATCATGTACACATTAGGGTCTTATTTAGTAGCGTGTGTAAATTCCAGTCCATTTTGGAAACCAGACAGGATGGAACTAGCTAGTTTCGAGTTGTACCTACGCGAATCAAGTCTTTTTCCCATTTACAAATTTTTGGAACTGGGAAGAATTATTGGTTCTTGGTTCTTCGGGAGGAATCAAAACGAACCACCCCACCTTCCCAAAAAAAAAATTCAACAAGGGCAAAAGCTGCAAATTATTTGTGAAAGTAATCTCTTAATTTACTACCAATCCGGTCCAATTCCAAGGTAAATAGGGTTGGTTCCCAATTCTATCGGCAACCCATTTCATCTCCACTGCATAACCGATCAAACCTGATTTTTTTTTAATGTTTCATTAGTTGGTTTTGCCATACTGCAGAGAAGCTATTATCTCCTTTCAATGTATATATTTTACAAAAGATGAATAACTTAAAGAATATTTTTTATAGAATGATAATTTGTGTTGCTTGAAATAATCAATTAGTGAAAATATTTTCATCATCGATTACAAATTATGTTTGAATGACGTCAAGGATGATGGGAATATTTTATGTCAACTCATCAAAATAAGGATACGAACGATCATTTTTCGAAAGACATTTTTCAAAATCACTAGTTATTCGCGAAACGAATAGATCCCTTTTCGTGATGGGCAGTGCATTAGTTTGATGGGTTTGGATTTTTTGAGGGGCATATGATTTACCTTATATCAATTACTTGAAAGAAAAGAAAAAAAGATGGCATGGTGACATGCAATGTTAGAGGTAATACGTCGTGATCTTGAAGGAAGTAAATCGAATTAAAGGAGGTGATGTGCAATCAGATGTTTCACTTTAGCTAAGGTAAGTGGCACTTTCTGTCCCGAGCACTTTGGCTCCTCGTACTACTTTGTTTTTCAAGCTTTTGATTCGAGTATTCAATTTGGATGTTTGAAACCGCAGTGGAATTGATAAGTTTATCTGCAAAATCACCAACCGGAGAAGGTAAAAAGTTACTCACTCCCCAATGATAGTTTTAGCTTCTATTGGGTAGTCAAGGAAAAAAAGCGTGGAAGACATGGAATTTTATATCTAATGAAGGATGGTTCTTCTACTAATCTCTCCTTTTTTTTTTTTAAATATGGAATTATTCTTTTCGTTTTTGTAAAATTCTGAAAGAGTTGGTAATTATCATAGAATTATGGGTAAAAAAGTAAAATCAATTGCCTGATTTCCCAGTAACTTATTCATAGCTTACCAACACTTCTATTAATTTTCCATTTTTTTATGACAATTTGCAAATTACAATTTTGTTTTATCTTGCTTCTGCTTGTCTTTCTTACGATAGTTTTAAATTTACCGGCTGTTATAATAATTTACTAATCTTTATTAGAGTGGGTTGCCGATATCTTTTTTATTAAATAATCAAAAAGGTTAGATATTAATTCTCATTTGAGGTAATTACTAATTTATCTTAATTTTTTATTTATCAATTTTTATCATCATTTAACAATTTTTATTTGAATTTTTTACATAATGCTTTAAAATTGTCAACACTCGCTGCAAACTCATTGAATTTTGCTCATGTGTCTTACTATCGTTTCACCCAATAGATTATCATTTAGTTTTCATCTGTCAATTTTCATTCGAGTTACTTGTGAAATTTATTTTTTTAGTACTTCAATTAAGTTACCATCTTTTACAAAATAAAAATACCAACATTAACTCAAATTTATTGGTTCCACTCATTAAATTTACTAACTCTTTAATTACTAACTCTAATTACAGTGATTACTTTTTTTCTCATTAAATTATCAACTAGCTAAGCATGCATTATCAACTCTTATTCGAGTTAATCACCCTTTTTTTAATCACCAACTTCTCCTATCTCGACCAAAAAAAAAGGCTTCTCCAATATTTGACCGACCTTATATTTGCCTATCGAGCCAATACCTTGAACGTACCAACAATTATAGGAAATTATCAACCTTTATCTAAGCAACTCCCTAGCTTTTCTCCAATTAAGTCGTCGATTAGTTCTGTTTACTAACTATCATTTGAGTTATTTATCAATATTTGACTGGTTTCTCAAAACTTTCAGCTTTCCTTATCGTTTGTTCTTACTTTGTCCATATCGATATGTATAAAGAAGAAGAATATTAAAGAGCTCAATCAAAAGAATCCTCAATCATCTTGGCAGTGGTCCAGAATATGCTACCTAATCCCCACACTCTGGAAGCTACGGACCCCATTTGACTTTGAAGGGCATGATTATCGTAAAGTTGCTTATTTAATCGCTTGCATGCACCTTTTGCTGTTCGCTTTTCTGACCTTTACCCTTTTCCTTCACGACATCAAATTACCATGAAAACACTGATAGCCTCCAACCCACTTTATCCATCCATCCATTCATTTAACATTCTCTATGATCCGAGCGTGGGGAGCATGCAATTTTCCATCCCACGTTTAAATGCGTTCGATATCCACACAGTCGCCTGGTACAAAAGCATGCATCGATGCCTTTAGGGAGTCTGGTTGAATTGCTACGTTACGTGGGCCGGTGCCAACGGTGGGGCACTTCATGAATGGGATGGTTCTGACGAGGGGAATGAGCTGTGCGAATGATAATTTATTAGGGTTTTGAAGTCTGTGAGAGATCTCGATTGATGGAGTTTGTAAGTTGGAGTTTTAAGGAAAAGGTACACGAAGACGCCCTCCTTAATGGCAACAACATAAAAGGAGTTTTCTTTCGTGGCCCTTGGAAACCCTGATGGGATGTCGTCTCGTCTAAGGTTTTTCCAACTATTGCAAGAGTTTAATGTTGTCGGCCTCTGGTTTCGTGGACGTACATGAGTAGAGTTTCAGTAAACGCACCGAGAAAAGATTTGCGTAGGGACGACTTTGTATTCATTGTGCATCTATTACTTCCTCGAATTGATTAAGGGAGGGATAGGTTGAACAGAAAAGCCTCTCTTCCTGTTATCGGACTCAAAACATTGTCATTTTCGTTAACAAGCCTACTGCTGGCATATTTTCTTATACCGACCGCGTCGCGGAATGAACACGAAAAGAAATGAATGGCACGAAGCTCTAGTCATTGGAAACAACTAATGAGCATTGTTCTTGTCGCTGGTCAATGACGGTGACCGTGGACTGGAAGAAAATGAGGGAGAAACGGGAGAGGCGAAAAACCTCCCGCCTTTGCTCAATCTAGGTCTGTCAAGAATTGACCGATAAATTTCCTGCTCGAGCTCGTTTTTACATTGGTTATAATATGTTATGTAAGTCGCACTATATTTTGTCGCTTAAGTCCTAATTGTACCTTGACATGTCCAGCTGGTACTGTACAGTTCAAGCTAAAGATCACCAAGAAGTCACATCGAGATCTCTCAAGCCATTAACCATATAATTATTCGTGAGTTTATCTTTCTAATGCGAAGTGATCAAGTATAATCGCATCCCATCGAACGTCATTCTTTTAGGACTTGACTTCATGCGGGCATTCAATGGTCCGACTCCTGCTGTTAGAGCTAAACCCTAAAGCTTTACATCTCTTACGCTTCTCTTCTTTTTCCCTTTCTAATTTTTCCCTTCGAATGAGAAGATTTATTTATAAGAAACTGATACCGCCGTCCAATCATATCTCCTTCGTAAGGTTGAACAACGACACAAACGTCCACATGAAAGTGCAGTGGGCTTTCGCATCTATTATAATTCCATCCAAAGACAACGGGACACTGTTCTTTGGTGGGTGGTGAGCGACATAGCATCACATATGCTCATGTCGTCTACATAACGTTAGCAAGAGCGAGGTCAATCCAAAGAATCCCGAGTGCGTCCAAAGGAAGATTATAGATCCGTTTCGATGTTTGCTTGTGTAGGGACCCGATTCAAGAACCGATCGGGAACGTCTCTCTCAGCTGTCACGTGAAGCGAAAACATCTGTCGATGCCTGTCCTCTCTTCCGCTCTACAAGTGCTGTGACGTGATCTTTCTTCCCTTCATGAGGGTTTTCCTGGAGATGATCAGAGGAAGAGATGACAGTTGATGTATCCTCGAATACCTCGACAGGAACTGTAAGAAACCTACGTGACATAAAGATTCTCGCACGTTATGCTTTAGATCATTGCTATGAGTTCATGATTGGCCCGAGTCCTGCTAGTTTAATTTTTCGGTTAAACGGTTTGTCTGATGTTCGTATCGGGGCACATGTCAAGGGCTTAAATCCCAACAACCCCTCTAGATTTTCTCTTATATAATTTGTTGGTATTATGTGAAGAGGAACTACTCTCTCTCTCTCTAAAAATAACTTAATTCAAGTGTGGATATAGATGTGTTCTGAACGTTATCGCAAATCATAAAGATGAATCGAGGGGATATGCGTGAATGCTGATTCAAGGCGCGGGCATCATTCCTGCTTGAAGTGTTACTTACCTCAACACATGTGAGATTATGGTCTAATCCATGGAGGACGACTACATAAAATGGAATCCTAGGTTGGTCAAAAAAGAACCTAATCAAGCCTCGTTCCAAATGTCACCTTTACTTTTGACTTTAGTAACAAGAATGACTTGCTTAGTCAAGCAAACGCCAGCATGACACGACCATGCAGTTTGATGGAAAAGGCACGGCTTTTGTGGTGGGGGCAAACTTCACTACTTTGTCGTGATTAGAATCAACAACCGTGGTGCTCACTGCTCACAGGTCCCCCCCCCCCCCCCCCCCCTCTCAGCCTCATGAATGTGGATCCTACAATCCTCCCTAATGACGATGCTAATTATCACAATCAATTTGTACTAAACCAAATTAAACAATGTACACAAAGATACCCCAGCTTTCGTGGTAGTTAAACCTGACCGATCAATAATGGAGTAGGGAAGGACCACTCCCCCTCAAGAGCATGTCAATGCAATAATAATAATTTAGGTGCAAAGAATCATTGATGCTCTCATTGACTGTCCCCCCAAGTGGATGTTTTCTTTACGAGCAAAGCTTTTGGTCCGGTCACCGGCGAGAAGAATAATCAGGGTTTTTTGTTAACGAATATTTTCGAAATACCCATCACCTAACTAAATAAGGAGACGTTACGATTTTCGATAAACGGATTGCTCTGTGTCATGCATAGTCATGCTTTGATATACATAATAAGCATTTCGAGAGCACTCTCTCAGTGGGATCGATATAATTTTTCTCTATGGAGATCAATTTTGTTATGCCTGAAGCAGAAGAAACGAAAGGAGCTTTTTGAAGTCATCAGAGTAATCAGACCAGGCGTAAGTCAGTCACATCAAATGGGGCAATAGAGAGTTAGAAGACCATGCTTTGCGTTCTTGTTCTCCCGGGAAATGAGGGACGGCACTTTTCTCTTTCTGTCGGAATAGACAAATGAGGGACGGCACGTTTCTCTTTATTCAAGGAACTTCTCCTTACTCTATAGCTTTATTATATGTGTACTTTTCATAGCTATAGTAGCCTTTGGACAGTTAAATTATGGCATTATGTACTTGGTTTCTGGCAGTTTTAATTCGATGTTTTCCGTCAAGAATATCGCATAATCTTACCATTGAAGCGCGAAGGTATGATCTATGTCGTATCCCGGGAAGACCACGAGAATAGGAACAGCATGAGCATCGAATAAATAAGTCCATAGTGAAGGTATCCAGCAAACAAGGATATAAAGGTCGGTATTACGAATAGACGGGATTCGGTGGTTGGCATTAGTCGGGCTTGGTAAAGGTCGTCGCATCACCTAGTTCCAAATATATAAGTTCTCCGGCTTAACTATTCGAATCGATAAAAAAAAAGTCAGAACGAAGACGGAGAAAATGTTCAATTGTTATAGTTAAAAGGGTGTAAAGAATGGTGTTCTAGAGTGGCCTTTGAAAGTCTAACGGATGTAGCACTTTTCACAATTCGGCCACATACCGCTTCCAATTGAGGCCAATATCACAGTATAGCCGAATGACTTGCTATGATGTACACGTCATAACTTCTCTCGGATCAAAAGTTATGAAGATTTGAAGTTGACCTGTCGTTTATGAAGTGAGCGGGATCGTCCGCTCTTGTGCAGCACAAATGTTGTCATATAAAAAAATTTCCGTGTGTTATAGTGAGTTATGTTTTCTATTGGTCTTTTGGCAAGCGCCAAAAAAATGCATTTAGTATTAGTCTTGAAACATACGTCAATGTCTTTTCTATCCCCAATGAAAAAGGGAGATGCCCCCAAGTTCTAATCAATCGGCTTTTGTCTTTGGGCCGATTAGTAAGGTGGGCTTGTTTCACAGGCCCATTCTTCTCCTTACAATGAGTGGAGGAGCTATTTAACCCCACCAAGAAAAAATGCTCTTTAATAATTGCTCGGAAAATATATAAATTAAACGAGTGGCTTCCCCCATTTTATTTTTCTTGATATCCTAAGGGTACATACGCGGAGGCCCGACCACTTGGAGGCCCATGAAACGCTCTGTAAGCCCTATGATCCATTTAAATTGTGAACTTCGGTTTGTCATATGACCAATCGATATGTACTTGGGTAATGGAATTCAAACGGACAACCCCCCATTCTCGAGTGGAGAATCTTCCAATGTCCCAACTAATCACATCAATCCTTAATAGGGTCGGATTCACCTTCGCTATTGTCTAGAAGAAACATAGTTTGACACTAAGAAATGTGCACATGTGACTCTTTTTCACTATTCGGGAATACACTTACATTTCAAAACGGCATACTGTCGATATCGCTGGTATGGGACATGTATTTCCAAATAATCTAGTCATTCGAGGATGTATTATTCGGTCTAAATCATAATCAAAGTGGAAAAATTCTTCCATTAAAAATGAGTAAATGTAAAAAAAATAAATCAATTCAAGTCTTGTAAAGAGAGGCCTAACTAAAAATAGTGATGACCTAATTAAAGACAAAATGAAGAGGGGGGAGAGAGAGAGAGAGAGAGAGAGAGAGAGAGAGAGAGAGAGGGTCCTCCTCCTCCCTCCAAGGTCCGAGCATCAAGGGCGGACGGGAGAAATCGCCGCCGGAACGAACGGCGGAGAGAGCATCAATCCTACGCCACTCAGATCCCCTTCTCTCTCTCTCTTTCTATCTCGAGCTCTGCAAATTCAAAGCCCGAAGCTCTTCCCCCACTTCCCGAACCGAGGACGAAAGTAGAGCGTACACTTGACTCTTGAAGAGCGAGATTGAGAGCGACGGCGCACACACCATGTCGTGGCAAACCTACGTCGACGATCACCTCATGTGCGACATCGATGGCCAGGGCCAGCACCTCTCCGCCGCCGCCATCGTCGGCCACGACGGCAGCGTCTGGGCTCAGAGCTCCACTTTCCCCCAGGTCTCTCTCTCTCTCTCCCCACACGTTGGCTCGTGTTCTTGTGCCGTCGGTTTAACTGGAACATGTCGATCGGATCGGATCTCGCGCGGCTTTATCCCGCGGTTTTTTTTTTAATTCCTCTGTTGTCCATCCGGGGAGAGCGATCCGATCGCCTCGCGACAATATCAGATCAGCAGTCGTCTCTATCGGCGTTCGTGCAGATGAGCAAATGATCTGCATTGGCGCGATCGGATCAATCTGCACTACACTCGTTCTAAACGTTACGAAAATGTTGGGTCGTGTCAACTTTGATACTGGGGAACCGAAATGTAATTGCTGCCTTGCTCTCCGACAGAGCTAGCGTAAGGAACTCGTGTGAAGTGCTAAGTGCTTGCAATGATGATGTAGGATCATCCAATGTGAAAAGATCGATTTTTTTTTTTTTTTTTGCTTTGTCGCTCTTTATAGATTATTATAAGTATTGTCGAGCTGTTCTAAGTAGATCCGGCCTTCTGCTCGCCCTTCCAGTTCAAGGCTCCAGAAATTGCTGGTATTCTGAAAGATTTCGAGGAACCGGGTCATCTTGCCCCGACGGGTTTGATTCTTGGAGGCACCAAGTACATGGTCATTCAGGGGGAGCCCGGAGTCGTCATTCGCGGGAAGAAGGTGAAGTACAATACTTCTTCATATCGCATCTTCAATCTTTAGCCTTCTCTAAAGAGCCACTAACATTGTGGAAGGTTGAGTTGGTCGAAAGAAAGCTCAGATTTGAATATCAACGACTGGATTAGCTGATTTAACCTTCACTTGTCAAGACAAGTTCTTCCTAGGATCTTGCATTGCTTTTTCTTGGGTGCTCCAGAGGATTTCTCGAGCCCCTCTTGTAGATGCCTGTCGAGCCTTCCCAAGGCCACTCCTTCCTCCAGTTATCTTAGTGTATTTTAGGGTAATGCATGACAAAACTGCGCTATCGGGCTAGCTGTCCTGTGGGGTTGCCCATATGGAATATAAGGGTAAATTTGTTCATGCAGCACACCCCTGACCTTTCATTTTTTTCTCATGGTGCGGGTGTCTATTCAGTCATGTAATCTGTTCCAGAGGGTTGAATGGCCTTTTTAATATCTATTATGTTACCTAAGGGCATTCTGATGCGACAGGGATCTGGAGGCGTTACAATCAAGAAAACCGCACAAGCTCTAGTTTTTGGGGTCTACGAAGAGCCCGTGACTCCAGGACAGTGCAATATGATCGTCGAGAGGCTTGGAGATTACCTGATCGATCAGGGCCTGTAGGCCTCTGCTCAAACTCCATGCATACGGTATCCCTTGGTCCAAGGTCTAGTTTTTGGCTTTGCATTCGAGTTTTGCACACCCTGGATCGACAAATTGCGTGAAATGACCCTGCGACCTTTAAGGCATTTCGTTTCCCAGGTGTTCTTGGCTTATTTACCTTGATTTTCGCATACCGTACTACATATAATGTATCAACCTTTTCCTCTTTGGGGTTCATGGTGCTGGCAATAGATTTTCAAGTTTTGACCATGTGTTGAATGTTATTGATATTCATGTTTGTCAAACTCGAGACATGAATCTCCTCTACTCGAGGAATTGTTTCAGGTTTAGCTATTTCATTGGGAATTCATCCCTCTATCCGGCTCGATAATTAGAACAGTGCTCCCATCAAAAATCATTGACATGTTGATGCATAACTACTTTAGGTCCTAGACTCCAAACAAACGGAAGGATTGCAAGGACATGTAAATATGATCGTTTTCTTTCTGATTTTGTGTACGATCAAATTCTTTTGTGCACGCTGGCTGATGCTTTCAACTAAAAGCAATTCAAACAAGTATTTTTCTACATATCAGCCCTTCAGGATTCTGATTCAAGAGCTTCATCGTGTCCATTGTCAAGCATATATTATGGTCCACCCCACCGCAGCTCAGTGCCATTTTAAGTATGAATCCTCACAGCCTTCTCTCTTTTCCTATAATGATTCTTCCGTCTTTTTCAGCTATTCAATTCATTATATCCTCGTTATCCTGTCCTTCATTTTTCCCGTTGAGAGAATACACTGGGGATGCTCCATTAAGTTCAGTCATTAAAAAAGACCAACATTTGCTCCACATTGAAAATAGAATAATCAAAGAGTCTGGAAGTTATTAGCCACTGATCAAAGAAATCAGCAAAACCTGGAATTTCGAATGGGACCAGGGGGTATGAAACGGCCTTCCCGGAAAGACGATCATTTCAATAATGATGCCACGACAAACCGCTATTTAACTTGAGAGCCTCGACATAAGATAGTACATCGAACGCTTTGTTTAGTCCCAGACTTCGGACAAAATCCTTTAAACTTTTGAGTTTTCACATCTTGCGACTAGCATCTCTTGCATGGATGGGTTCGCTACCGCAGCCCCTTTCACTTTTAGAATTACAAATGACTACTAGATGGTCCACCAAAATCCTAACAAAGAAGAACCGGCTTGGGCCATTTGTAGACTTTAATTTTCCATGAAGACAGGATTTCTTGAACCTACCTCTGTGATGCAAAACTAAGGGCTCGAATGTGCACTCGACAGACTACATCTTTTGGACAGTTAAAGAACAAAAAAACGTAATTCTTTTCTCCCACGGATATGTCCATATAAAGTGGAAAGACTTCCACATTCTCGTCACAGCCTCTATGCCGAGTTCCCCATGATTCTTTAGACATTGCTGATGATCAAAATAAATGACAGGGAAAATGTCATAATAGTGTAGCTTAATGCCGAGATATGGACTTCACCTGCCTGAGAGGAAGAACGTGAGGAAATGGCCGTAGCATTGCTTGTAGCTGTTTTGTTGCTCCTGCATTGAGTTTACAAAAGACAAGGACATCAAGCATCGGTGCAAGAATTATCGAGTTTTAGACGTTAGGGAGTTGTAATTGCAAACGGATATTTACCCAGTAGTCATATAAATGCACTTGTCATAACCTGATACACAAGAAGCAACCAAAAGCTCCAATTAGCATCGCCCAAAACTCAGTTAGATATTAAAAGAAAACATTCAAAAGTAGAAGCTAAGTTGTGCTAGCATCCTAAGTCAGGTATGATCATTGTCAAGAGAAAATTAACACATACGATAGCAGGGAAAATGATAAGTTCTCCTAAATCACAATTTCCAACATGGAAGTTCAACAAGCGGTTCGGTTAAACATTCTCATGTTATTATCCCTAAACCAACGCCTCTTCAACCAACTCAAATCACATAGAGGTCACTTAATTTCCAGCATAGATAAGCATAAGGAAGCAGGAATATATATTATGCTTTAATGGGTGACAAAGAAGAGATATACTTGGGTTCTTGTCGACTTTTAATCCCGCCCCTCCAAAGCTACAAGCAACATCTGTTGCACCATTTTGCTGGTAGTAACTGTTGAAGGCAAACGAAGCATGAGAAACCAAGGTGTCCGGCTCATAACACGGTTGGCTGGGTTGAATCGCAGAACAGTCCACATCTCCTGGTCCACAGGCCCAGTCTAAGGCACTCTTCAAGTCCACATCTGACGCATTAGACGTAGCAATGCACCACGTAGTTCCATTAGAACCAGTGATATTAGCTCCAGTTATCACATCCACAGAGCCCCTTCCGGTGAAGTCCAAGTTATACACACTCGTCTCATCAGGATAAAATAGGCCCCAGTTCCTCTCAGAGTCCAAACCAGGCTTCCTGTTTTCATTGAAAAGAGAAAAGATATACACATCCAACTCTTCACCGGGCTTCGCAGGAGTGCCCGTGTCATTAATCACGTGGCGGATCAAGTTTGTATTGTAAGTCTGAGCATTATCTGGAGTTGCAGCAGTTTCTTTAGCAGAACCTTTAGATGGCCATCCTGTTTCGGTTACCATGATTTTGATGGTCCGGAAGTTCAAAGCAGTGAGGGCAAAGTAAAGAGCATCGATCTGGGCATCGAACATGTTAGTATAGAGCAACCCAGTGTTTGGATCAATAACTTCTGAGGACGACTCAAACAGGGCATAATCTAGAGAGACATTGTTCGGCGAATCTCGATAGGCATAGTAAGGATAGATGTCAATCATGAAAGGAGATTGGTTCTCAGCAAGAAATATCAGAAGGGGTTTCAAGAAAGATGCGTATTTACTATTAAAAGCACCTGCTGAAGGCGGAAAAGATCTTGATAGAACTCCGAGAGAATGAGTCGTGGAGACTTTGATCCTTTTGTGTAGACCGATTTTTCTTAAGGCTGTAAAAATGTTTTGCATCGCCGGTACCACAAGCGCAGTGACATTGCCGGAAACTTCTGTTGCCTCAGCACCAACAGTGATGTACGTGATCTTTGTGGCAGGATAATATGGGAGGATGCTGTTCTTCAGCCAAGTGTCAGCATTTGATTGGAACTGAGAGAACGGCAGTAGGTCTGAGTTTGGAATACCAACGATGAGCTCAACTCCTGTGTTTGCAAAGGCCTTGAGAACCTGAATGTTAGAGTCATAAATCCTGAGGTACTTGATGTTGTGAAGCCGAACCAATTGTGCCACTTTGTCAGGAGTCGGGAGGTCATCTGCATTTCTACCATAGCATATTCCGATAGTGCTTCCTCTGCACAGGTCTGCCACAAGGAAAAAAGGGTCCTAAGTTACTCACTCAAACTAAGTGTCAGGAAGTGGCTAAAACATATCGAGTGTTGTAAACATCTGACAATGGTCACACATGTTGTGCACTATAGATTTGACAAGGTATATGGAATGATGTTTGTGTACACTTAAGAAATGGTTGATCTACTTGGAGCAACCGTTCAGAAGATCAAGTTACCAAACAAATTTCAATGAAAATCAACTTAACTCTGTCTAACGCATTATAGAGAATCCTCTACTGACTAATCATTAACTTGAATAAATGGGCAACCAATTAGCTAACATGAGAGTGGTGAGATAACTACACTACCATTAGAAAGTCCTTCTCCACTCTGCACTCTATTTGGCGCTTCTATTACAGAAAAACATTCATGCACCATAGACTCCAAGACTCATTTTTCAGCAATCATCTCAAATAGAAAACCTTGAGGCTTGGTTTTTTGGGAGAATTGCTAATTGCACTTTCTACAAAATCGCTATACCACGTGATGTGGCAAATCCTTATGGCTTGTGGAATACAATGAACTCCTTCAAATGTCCATTTCCATTCTGTCGCTTACAGAATATACCAATTTTATAGATCGGTCCTAATATACCTATCATTGCTCTTATTCAAGGGATCGGCAGCTATATTCAAACAAGAACAGCCTCCCATTTTCAGATAAATATTTAGACCACTTTGTCCATCACGTTACCAATCAGTGCCATGCCAGAAGTATACCTCACTGCCTTATATATTAGTAAATCCCTGGTTTCTCCCGAAACACAATGTGCACGAATAGACAAGATCTAGTAATATGCAGATGCTACTGAATAGTATATTCCCCTTTATTCCACAAAATTTGCCCATGGCTTTCATATACAAGAAATGCACTTAGACTATAAGCCTAGGCTTCTCTCTCTCTCTCTCTCTCTCTCTCTCTCTCTCTCTCTTAGAGAGGTAGGTTGGTCCACATGGGATTCTATGCAATCTGTGAGGTGGGTCAGCCAACTTAATAATTGAATTTCTAGCTGTACGTAAGAATGAGAGCCTGCCTACTTACCATAAACATTAATGCAGGGCACAGCATCAACACTGATTAGAGCAAGTAATCGAGGGCAAGAGAAAAGATCAAGTTAATGTCCCGGAGCGCACGCCACTCGTGACGAAACCATTGTACGAGTGTGAGAGGGACAGTGCACGCATTGTACGTCCCCAGACACAAAATATATCAAGACGAGGGGAAAAAATATGCAAACTTGAGCGACTTCAAGAGCTGAATGCAGACAAGGTAAAAGAGGATGGTAGCGACTATCAGCCTTTTTCAAGTGCTCAAGTTATTTAGAAAGGGCAGGAGATAGAAAGATCAACACTGCAGACAAGCAAGTGAAGAAACTACAAATAGTACATGCATCAGTCACAAGGAGGACAGCTGAGAAAAAGATAACCCGTTGAAGATCGAGGAGGAAGAAAAAGCATCAAGATTCGAGAAGATAGACGAACCCAGAACCATAAGCAACAGCGAAGTGGCAAAGATAAACCTGAACCCTCTTCCCATTTGCTCCCTCTCTCTCTCTCTATCTCGGTGAGGGAACTCTTGAGAAGACTTTCCCTTTATTCCCGAGACCCACTTCACCAATCTGCTATTCCAACGTTCTGCTTCTCGAGAATTGCGTCTCTCTCTCTCTCTCTCTCTGTGAAAAAACAAAAGCTTGCTCTTTAGATGCAGAGCTCGAGAGTCGAGAGTGTCGACCCAAGACTCTGCCGAACGAGAGATGACGAGCGTGCGCTCGGCGGAGCGTAAATTGTAAAGTGAGCTGTGTGTTTTTGTCACTTGCTCGCGTCAAGTGTCAGAGAGTTTCGGACAGACACTGTGCGACTGTGCAGTCGACGTACGGGAAGGCGGAGAGGGACCGGACTTCAGATGGTTTCATTAATTGGATTTGAATCGGATCCGCCTCGCGTACGCCCCCGCCCTTTTGGGCATGTCTGTCCTTTCCTCTTGCGTTGCGTGGAACTCGAAATTTAAAATATAAAACAACAAATATAGTACCCCAACCTTTTTAATTTATAATAATCCCTAAAATGTAAGTAAAATTGAATTAAAATAATCCCTGAATTGCAAATAAATGTTTCAGTCAAGCCTTAGGTACCATGAAAATATTCCGATGTAATCTTAGACTATATAAAAATATTCAATATCATGTCTTAATTAATTTCAATTAACGGAATCTGTTGATACGGCTTCCAATTCGTTAAATTTGAATGGTAAATGGAAAAATTACATGTTTATTATCCGCGTATAATAGTTTGCATCATCAAATAATGATGGGCACCTCTCCAACTCGATTCTTTTTTTCCCCTTTTCTAAACTATATGGATAAAACGATGAACATATCGACAATCGACATCAACGACTAACATCCGATTTGTCGTTCAAGCAAAACAGGAAAGAGCGCGGCCAACATTTGCCGGTGATTTAACAGTCCGCATTGAATAGACTGAAGCTTGGGGGGCAATACTGCGTGTCGGGCGAAAGTTCAAGGACCATTCGTACCGTTTTTCCATCAAAAAACGGTTTTCTTAGTCAAATGCGATGGCCCGATTGGCCCAGGATTCGAAATCGAGCTCAACCCGCATCAGACGATACGGCCCGATTGGCCCGATTGGCCCGGGATTTGCCCACGCCTTTCGGTTCAAAAATCGACGCTCTTTTTGCCTTTTGCCCAACCTCCGTTGCTTTATTCCTCTCCCCCTTTGCCTCTTCCTCTTTACGGATATTGGACTATTCACAAAAAGCAATTTCCACACACGTTTGGCCCAATCAAGAGTGCTATCTTTCGACGGTGGCGATTTCATCTCGAGCCCATGGATGATCCTCTGTACACTTGTCGGTCGTCTCGAAAATCTTGTCCGCATGTGAAATGGTTCATGGTCGGGAGGTGTACCGAATCGAATCTAAATTTATCGTACATAAGTGTAGATTTAATCCTAAATCTTTTCATAAATTCTCGATTTGGGTCATCCGATGAATTTACTCCTGAATGGGATGATGTGAGGGTCCAATCGTCGCTAGCACAACGATTGACGTAGAGGAATTATCGCAAAATGAGGTGGTTTTTGAGATTTTTTCTTTTCTCTTTTATTTCCTTTTTCTGCAAAATTGTTCATCTTTTTCTAAGAAATTTTCAAATAATGATATGAAACACCCTCATTCTCTCAAATAAGCATATGAATGGATCTTATTTCAAATGAGAGCCTGAATTGATCATATCAATCTCGAAAAAAGACATAATCTCATCGGTTGATCAAAGATATTTTTATCCATTATTTTTTTTTTGGTCTTTGTTTTTTTTTTCTCTCCTTATGCTCTATTCTCTCCATTTACTCGGTGACAATATCAAGTGATGGTTGGCCATCGACAATACCTATTGAGGATCGAATTAACAAATAATGTTGATGGATTTTTTATTATTTTAATTCCCCCACATGGTGTTAAGCTTAACTAAAGCACTAAACCACATCATTTTTATCCAAATCTTAATTTACAGAAATTCTTGATTAAATTAGGTTAAAAATTCCAAATTCTTTTCAATTTTGCACAGAAAAAGACAACCTCAAAAAAGAAAAATAAGGCTGAAACTTAAATAAATAAATACAAACACACGAAAACAAAAAGAGAAAACCCAAGCCCTCTGCCCCATTGCCAGTGAGCCGACAGTGATGGCCGACAAGGCGAGGGGTAGGGCAGCCCTCTGGCTCTTTTTTTTTTTTTTTTTTTTTGCCTTTTAAAGAAATTTTAGCTTTTTTAATGGTCCGTTTGTTTGGCAAAAAATATAACACTTCCGGAAAATGTTTTCCCAAAAGTTATTTTTCTGGAAAATGACACATTTTTCGGTGGTCGTTTGAAACTTAAAAAAATTTTAAAAAAATTTTCCGGAATTTTTCTTTTGAGAAACTATCCGGCGTGAGCGGCGGGTGGCGACCGGTAGGCGGCCGGCGGGCGGATATTTTCCGCTCTCCGAACAACCCAGTTTCTATAAAATATTTTTCGAAAGAATATTTTCTGCCAAACGAACGGACCCTTAATTTTAATTTAATTTAACTAAAATCTAAGTTAAATTTTGAAACTACCAGTAGGATCAAACCCTAATTTGAATTTGCTACGACCATTTCATGTCCTTATTACAAACTGTCCTGGCCACTTCAAGCAATTTTTTTTAACGATATCCATTTCATAACCTTATTTGAGATGATGATGGCATTTCGAGCACTTTTCTAAAATTTCCCCTCTTTATACTTATAATCTTCTTCATGACATCCGCCCTCACATCCCCGCGAACTTCCTAACTCTCTACTTTGATGAGAAGGGCATCGGCCACAACATAGGGCCGCCTCCGGTTGAGGGGTTGACATTGCATCGCATGATCTCGGGGTTCACGGGCCAAGGTGGCAACTTCACCGCCGGCAAGGGCACCGGCGGGGGGTCGACGTATAGGCCCAAGTTCGAGAATGAACGAGCTGCGGTCTCTTCGTGTGCATGGAGAAGATGCAAGGGCTGGACTTGGGGAAGCATGCGGTGCAGGGGATGGACATGGTTAGGCCCATCAAGGAGGTCGAGTCTAGCTCTGGTAGGACTTGCAAGGATCTTGCCAGTCGACATTTCCTAGAATCCCGAGGACCCCATGATTCGTCGGACTGCCTAATTGCCTAAGTTCTTCTGTGCCCGCTTAGGGTTAGAGCTTGGAGGGTCTAGACTCGACTAGAGAAATCCCTTTTGACTCGAGCGGGACGCAGCCCGAGTTTCCATCTAGCTTAAGATGGAAAGACCGCGGTTCGCCTTCTTCCGACTCGGGGTTGGAGTCGCCCGAGCATATCGGGCCCTCTGTCCCGACAAATCAAGCCGAGCTCATGAGATCAAATTGGACCGCGCTCGACTCCAATGGTCGAGCTCCGTTCGAGCCGGGCTCAAGTAATGAATCGACGCTGGCTCGACTTGGCTTGATCGGCCCGAACTTAGGAAGGTCTCCTGGACCGCATGCGTACTATGAGCCCCAAAATGAAGCCCGGGAGGACTTTGCCCAAGCCCAGTCCGGTCGATGAATGCGTGCACTTCGAGCTGCAAATCACATTGGAGAGTTTGGAGGTGAGGGATGCAAGACATTCTCTAAGTTTGTAAACCTACCAAGCTCAGAAGAATTAGAAGCCAATCTCTCTAAATTTGTGTTAAGCCAAGATATTTTAGCTCGACCCCAGGCTCGATTTCGGCAGGGCTAGACTATTGAAGATGTTACATCACTCGTCTAGCCTGTCCATGGATCGCGTCTACTTGCATATAAATCGAAATGATAAAAGAAAAAAAACGAATTTCTTAAAATAAAAATAAAACAGCCTCGAGCCATTTCATTGATCAAGCAATCCCATCATTTCTTCCTATCGGTTGCGCCATAATCAATAATTTAAACCTCGGAAATAAGAACGTATGCGCCAGCATTGTGGATCTGTCTAGATACACGAACCCAAGTTCTTGCAACACACTCTTGATGCAATCACTTAAGTAAATTAATTAGTGTCCAAATCAACTGTCTAATCACCCTCTCCCGAAGCTGCCACCAAGGGGAAAAAGGGAAATTCCACACGACACATCTGGCACACGTGGGGAGGTCGGCTCGGCTGCTAGCTCCATTAATGTCCGGTTAAGACGATAATTTCAATAAAAATATAATATATGATGTTTCATTTTAAAACGACGAATGAGAAAACGAAAAAACATTTAGTAGTATCATAACGTGATGTAGCGTGCATTTTTTCCATTTGGATCAATTACAAATTTACAAGTAATATCGTAAAATAAAAAAAATAAAATTAGGAAAATACATATCACGTCAATAAATAACGTGACGATATGATATTATTGGATATTTTCTTTAGAGGAAATGTGTGGAAGAAGATGAGTCCGTCACGCGCATGAGGACGTCCTCCTCTACGTTTGGGCCGTCGGTCACATCCACCGTCCAGATAACGTCGGCCTCCGCAGCCGCCGTTATCCAAGCGTCAAGCACGAAGTCCATGTGACTCCCCTTTCGAGGCAATTGTCTTCTTTCTTAATTTTGCAAAACACAAGGACAGATGGATAATTTTGGGGGTTTACGTGTAAATAAAATAAAAAGTCAATGAAATTTGCCCTAGTTTGACCAAAATAAATAATCAAATGAATTTTAGCCTAGAGTGACTCCAATTTGTGCTGGATCGTTTGAGAACAAAAATCACGAGATTGACAAAGTTGGAATGGGTCTGGTTCCACGACCAAGAATATTTATCTAATTTCGCGTGTGATCGATATTTTGTAAGAACTTTCAAGATTTGATCGAGCTAAGAATATACAATCGAGTCAATATTGATGCCGTGTGATCTATACCACATCGGTAATTTCAACTGGTCATGTTCTATCGACCTCGTGGGTTGGAGACTGGAAATGCCTCCTTTTCGATATTCACAATAGATGTTGATGCACGCTCAAGATGAGAGGGTGAGGACACCTCGTTCTGTCTAATTTTATTTGATTTCGCTCTAAAACTCCCTATCTTTTCGAATTTAATTATGTCCAATGTGAATGCTCCCTTTTCTATTCACACCTCACATGTCCACATGAGGGGCGAAGCATACTTTTAAAAATATCCAATAATTGCTTTAATGATTCCCTTGATTCAAGAAATCATGCTTGAACTTAATTAAAACTCGAGACTCGAAAACCCTAATATTACAACTTGAGCAAGCTGGCGCTTTATGCTTTCCTCGTCATCTAAATTATTATTCTTCCTTTTCTAGTTTATACATCGATTATCTTCTATGAAAAAAAGGTTAAATTCGGACAAGACGTGATGAGGATCCAAAGATTACGACGAATGGACAAAGTTAGGTCGTAACTCCAGCGTAATTCCCCAAATGGGCCTTGCATCTACGCGTGGCTTGAGTGTAAAATGCTAGCAATTTTTTTTGTAACATTATCTCGATATTCACGGAAAAGTATTGTTTACTACGTAATCTACATACTCCATCAGATTATCCAAAAGAAATGAATAATAATGAATGCGCGTGCAACAATTTTTAATTTTGTTAATGTAACCACGAATCTTCGCTTAAAATTTCAACGCGGTCCTTTTGGTCACTTGCCAGCCAAAATTGTTGACGTGTCGCTCGACAAGTCGTCCACATCAGTACAGCGTGCCATGTACGACACTCGATAACGACCGGACGCAACGTTAGGAATCTTCGACACCGATTAATTTGAAAAATAGTAAATTAAAGTTTCGTATAAAGATTTAGGACCCTATCTACAAAATCGAAAAGTTCAAGGTTGAGTTGACACTTTTGTAACGAGTTTATAACCGGTTGAGTAATTATCCTAAGAGAAGATCGTCGGGTAACGTTGATAAGATACAATTTTATCAGGATTGATAGCGATTTTATTTATAAATGTAAAATGTGCGACCACCCTTCTTAGATTAGGAAAATAAAATTGAACTTTTATAATCTAGAATGCATAAAAAATGCACCGGGTCAACTTCTCTCTCATCATTCTCATAAAAAATAAAGCGATCGAATAAAAAAATAAATAAAATAATATAATACTAAAATTTGCGTATCGCTTCAAGAGGAGAGCAGTACATGATGCGATTAGAGAGCGTTCTCGTGGAAATTACAATCACGCTCGAATTAATCGAAAGTTCTCGGCATTTCCCGACCTTTTAATTACCCTAAAAAATTCACGCAGCGTTTATAACAAGAACATTAACACCTAATCCGAGCATGCTGTTTAGGAAATCTCGAATGTGTAACGAAATCCGATGATGTGGTCCAATCAGGGCCCACAACCAATTGGAGGGGGGCCAGCGATGCACATGGTGGGGGTAGGATCGCCATGAGGAAACATCGTCATCCCTTTCATGATCCTGAGCTGTTCACGATTCTCAGGCAAGCAAAAAGGAAATTATTCTTCTGAGTTTTGAAATTCGAATCATTTTAAAAAGCGAAAGAAAACAGAGATAAATTAATAAACAAACCCCCCCAAAGCAACAAGGCAAAAGGCCCCCGCATGGCCGCCACGTGGCACCCCGGGTGGCCCTATAAGTACGACCTCGGATCTGGCATAGCTGGCTCACTTTCCTCAGCCATCATCTCCTTCAATCTCTCCCTCCTTTCTCCATTGACAGAGCTCCTCCGAGAGATCAGCCTTTCTTTCTTGCAGAGAGCAGAGATCGAGCCCTGCTTTGCTCGAGCAAAAGACCGACAGCAGCAGAAGGAAAAAAGGTTGAGAAAATGGCGGACGAGGGCACCATGAACTGCATCGACATTATCCTCGCCATCATCTTGCCCCCTCTGGGCGTCTTCTTCAAGTTTGGCTGCAAGGTGACGATGATCAAACTCCTGATCTCATGTTCCACGTCCTACTTCTCTCTTTACTTCACTTCTAATTTAGAGGGGAAAGACATATAATTCGCCTTTTAACTTGAAAATCCGAGTGTTTAATGGGGTTTTTTCAGTGCTTTGTAGTTGATCAAGAAAAGAGAGAAAAATTCATAATTCTGGGATTGGCCAAAGGATAAATAAAAATCTCGCTTTTGATTCTATATTTGCAGATAGAGTTCTGGATCTGTGTGCTGCTCACGTGCTTTGGCTGGATTCCTGGGATCATCTACGCCATCTACGCCATTACCAAGACCCCAAGTAATCTCTCTCTCTATCTAAATTTACATTTATGACTAAAAAAATTTTATTAGGGAACAAATAATTGAAGCACCCCTTACTTTCTCTCTCGCACGACGGCGCCAACCGCCCGGTGACACGTGGCAGTGCTTTCTGGCTTCTAAAGTGTGCATTTCACGCTAATGCAAAACTTAGCTAAAGAAATTACATTTTCTACCTGCTTGACAGGTGGAGGCATGTAAGTGGCTGACGCGGGCCCCGCTGCCCCCAACGGTCGCCGATCTCGTGCGTGGTTTGATGTTTACTTCGAACGTGCCAGAAGTCCCTTCTCTTCGTGTTTTTTTTTTCCTTTTTCCTTTTCCATGTTCTGTCATTAGTCGTCGTTTTGTAATTGTCGGATTCGATTTCTTCTGTAAAGCGTGACGTGGCGTCCTCGACTGTCGGCAGATTTTCGGGTGTGCTTTTTAATCCCATTTCTTTAATTGATCCCACTTGATATTATTGTTATTATTATTATTGTCTCCTGATAAAGAACGGGGACGAGCTTGAACGTTCATGAATGGGAGTACGTCCCAGTTGCCAAATTAAAAGTAACACGAGCCACTTTCATAGAGACATTCAAACGTGCGTTTGTTTTCTGAGGCGGGAGCACAGAGCCCTATCAATCAATTCTCAAGTTCAACTCTCGATCCCTCCTTCGCACGCAAAACCCAATTGACCGTCGATTCGACGGAGTCTATATCGAATTACTATTTAGATGTCGATTCACGACTTTGCCGTCGACTACGAGATTGCTGATCAAATTTTCTGTTGTTGTTTGGTGATCCACTGCAATGACTATTCGGCATTTGGAATTGACGCCCGAAATGGGCGGAGTCAAAGCTCATGTTTTTTCATGAGTTGTTGATTCCCAAGTCCTCTGTGTCTTTAAGACCGCTCCTGTGTCTTTAAATGTCCAGTTATTTCCTATGCTTTAATTTGTCCATAAATAGAGATGTGTAGTCTCATTTGTATAGAATGCAATACAAGACAAACACAAAGACTTCAATATGAGCAATATATGAGATTTGTTTCTATGTGAGTAAGATTTCAAAGCCCTTTTACCCTTAGCTGGTGGTGAGCTTCTTATATTCCAAAATCTTTTGCCCTTAACAGGTGGCTGGGTTATTAAGCCTTCATAGTGAAGTTCGTCAATCTCAAATTTTTATCCCTAGCTAGTGGCGCACCCTTTTATACCCTAGTGAAAATCGTAATCTGTACTATATTTTTTCATCGACATCCCATCTCCATACATTTTGGCCTGTTCATATTTCCTTTGACATCATTCGCCCACCCTATACTCGTATTAGTTTTTCATAAAATGAATAAATTGGAGAAATTTTCTTAAAGATGATTGCTTTTACGTACAACTTATGAAAATGAATAACCAATTTTCTTTTTGTGTTAATGAAGTTGTTGGCTAATTATATCAAACGATACAAACAATCATTTTTTTTGAAAATATTTTGTAAATAATTCATTTTGAGTGAAACAAACATAATGGAAAAATAGAGGTAAAGTGTATTTGCTTCACTGAGAATTTCATAATAAAGTAATTTTTTCCATGAAAAATATTCAAAGGAGAATAGTCATTCTTCAATTGTGATGGTTTAGAGAGTAATTTCTTTCTCGTCGAAAGAGAAGATTGTTTTTCTCGGTCAAGCTTTGTTATTTTCAATCCATAGAAAATGTTTTTTTTCATGGATCATCTAAACATAAAAAGAATCGAAAATTATCTTTTCCGAAAATGATTTTTCTGTAAACAAACTGACCCTAAATTAATCTCAACCTTTTTATCTTTCCAACTAACAAGATAATTATGCACAAGCAAGCTCAGGTTCATTGCGTTGAATGGAAAATAGAATGGGAATTAAAGACTCTGAAACAATTTCGAAAATGCTTAAAGAAAGAATAATAAGAAAGAGAATTAGGCTTTCGCTTAGAGAGTTCTTAAACATCCGAGCTTTGATAAATTACTATCAGTGATGAAAATTGATCAATATTTCAAAAGATGCCAAAGATTTATTTAATTTTGATTAAATACCTTTATAAAATTTTGAGATAGCCAATAGCCAAAAACATATGCGGGAATTAATTGAATAAAAAAATAAAATATCCTCGCGTTATATCGAGGTAGTAAAAATTATTATTATTTCCATATAAAAAGATGAAATCATTTCCGTGATAATCACAATAATTCATTCACTCATTTTATTGGGAGTTGCCGATTCACATGCCACGGATGTTAACATTGACAACGAAAGATATCTTTTCCTCTCTCTCATTTTTTTTGTTTGATTTCACGTGATCAAGTTTAGGTTTGACATATGGAAACAAAACATACTAATTTCGGTTTTATTAAATTATATTTTCCTATTTTCATACAACGATGTTTTTTTCTCAAAGCCCAAACTAGGGTTAAAGGTGAGGTACTAGCCATAATAAAAACAAGAGAGGAAGATGCTTTTTAGGAACGACAAAAAAGGAAAATAAGATAAGTGCACTGGAACTAAAACTTGCTAAAAGAGTGCGATTAAATCCAAAAAATTACAAGAATTACAATTAAGTGTCAAAACTTGTCAAATTAGTGTAATCAAATTCTTCTATCAATTCCGTCCAATTTAAGTAAGGGAAATCATTGATATGAATTGTTTTTTTCCCACATAGCGCTGAAATGTCTTAAACATAAAAAAGGAGAGGCTAAAATGATGTCATTTTGATCCAATATATGATTTTTAATCTAAATATTACTTAAATTAGATTGAAAAATAAACTAAATTTCAGAAAAAGAGAAGGGGAAGGAATGCGAGGGCTGCTGTCCTCACCAAGACAAATAAACTTTGAGAAGCGATCCGAGTTGAGAAGGTTACTTTGAAATCAATTATATTTTTTATTCTATCTAGAAACAAAGAAATTAAATAAGGGATTCGTATTGAAAATAATTATAAATCTAGGATTTTGAAGCGTACTTACTGTTAAAAAAATTGCAAGGGATTGACACTGCCTTTCAATGAAAACATGAACACCAAAAACCATTATCTGAAGATATATTTCAACAAATCTCGAATTGCAAACGAACTTAGATGGTGTGGTCCTATCAGACGTTAAATACAACGGAGGGGCCAACCCTACGCATGGTGGGTGTAGGATCACCATGGCCACATCTTCATCCCCCATCCATGATCTTTGAGCTGCAGATCATTCTTGGGAAACCAAAAAAGACACTTTTTCAAAGTTTCGGAGTTCGAATCATCTGAAATGCAAAGAAAACTCCGGATTCATCCCTTCCGAAGGTAGAAAGCAGAAAGCCCTAGCATGGCTGCGACGCGGCACCTCAAGCCCCTATAAGTGCGGCCCTCGGTCTCTGTTTCCCTTCCAACTTCTCCTTCTCCTTCTCCTTCTTCCATTTTCGACGCTCTGTTCAGTAGGGTTTCTGCAGAGAGCAAGATCGAGTCCTCCTTTGCTTATTAAAAGAGCTATCATCAAGAACCGAAATGGCGGAGGAAGGCACGATGAACTGCGTAGACATCCTCCTCGCCATCCTCCTGCCTCCACTCGGCGTCTTCCTCAAGTATGGCTGCAAGGTGATGATCACACTTCTGGTCCGATGCTCCATGCCTCTTCTTTTATCTTTGACGTAGGGTTTGGCTAGTTTACTGAAAGGTGAAAGTATTATTTTTGGTGCGTGTATGCTGAAGGCAAAAAGCTTTTCCTCCTCCTTTTTTTTTGGGCTTTTTGTTATCGAGCTTGAAAGAGAGAGATATAAAATTTCGGGATTGGCCAAATTGATTGATTTTTTCTGGCATGGTTTCGATTTTGATTATATATATATATATGCAGGCGGAGTTCTGGATTTGTCTGTTGCTCACGATCCTCGGTTGGATTCCTGGGGTCATCTATGCCGTTTATGCCATTACCAAGCGCTGAAGTAATCCCTCTTTCTCCTTTTTACATAGATATTAACTCAAAGAATGTCATTATTCAAAAAAATAATTGAAGCAGACCATTCTCTCTCACCCAAGCATGTACATAAAAAAGAAGGAAAAAAGCATTATATCTCTCCAAAATAATAAGGAGATAAACTTACCACTAATTTTGTAGGTCTCTTTTTCTCCCAATAATGGTTTTTAGAGTGATTATTAGATAATCGCAGCATGAAACCGACCACCAGATGACACGTGGCTTTCGGACATGTATTTCATTCATACAGTTAGATAGAAAAATTCACAAAGATGACATTTTTCCAAAACAAAATCCGATTCTCTTTTTCGTTTTTCTTAAAATATTTTTCTCCTTTGATAGGTGGAAATATGTGTGCACCAACCACCCGATGATAAGTGGCTTCAGGCGTGTATTTCATTCATACAATTATATAGAAAAATTCTCAAAGATGACATTTTTCCAAAACAAAATCCGATTCTCTTTTTCGTTTATGTGCACCAACCACCTGATGACACATGGCTTTCAGGCGTGCATTTCATTCATATAATTAGATAGAGAAACTCACAATGACGGCATTTTTTCAAAGTAAAATCCCATTTTCTTTTTTGTTTTTCTTAAAAATACTTTTCTTCTTTGACAGGTGGAAATAAGTGTGTACTAACCATCCAATGACACGTGGCTATCATTTATGCATTTTATTCATACAATTAGAAAGAAAAATTCACAAAGAGAGGCATTTCTTCCAAAGCAAAATCCGATTCTCTTTTTTGTTTTTCTTAAAAATGTTTTTTCTTCCTTGACAGGTGGAAATATGTGAGAGGCTAATGTGTCCTCCAACTCAATGGTAACTGATTTCGTGTGATTTGATCTTCGTTCTTTTTTTTTTTTTTTCATGTTTTGTCATTAGTTGTCTTGCTGTGCGATGATTTGTAATGTTGGATTCGCTTGTCCTGTAAAAAAGTGATGACGTGGCGCTCCCACTTGTCGGCAGATCTTCGGATATGCTTTTAATCGTATTTCTTTAATTAACCCCACTTGTGATTATTCTTTTTTACGACTTTTTCTGATAAACAATGGGGATAAACTCGAACGTTCATAAATGGGAAAACATCCCCCAGGCCAAATAAAGTATTATGTGTATTGGTTTTGCAGACAAACGAATTATTTTCTTAAAAATAATTCTTCGCATATGTTATAAAAATAAATGGATGAACGAATGAAAAATTATTGTCTATAATTGGACATAATTGTACCAAATTACCCACGATAATCTTCTCCCTGGTTCGAATCTTAGGCAACGAAATTGGAAACAATAATGTGCATGTGAGAATATCACGACCCTAATTATACCAAACTACAAATTGATGGATAGAACGAAAAACTGCACCCTTATTTATTTTCATCTACCTTACTTTTTTTTTCTAGTTCTTTATGGTCCCATCTTAGGGGACTATGACAAACCACACTACTCTCGATTCTACAATAATCATATTTTCCTAGTTTCATAGATTGATCTAAACCCTAAATAGAGTTAAAAGGTGAGAGTACTTTACTTTTCATAGCCACAATAAAACACGAGAGGAAGGTGCTAGGATTCCTTGGGAAAGTTGTTAATGTTCCTAGCCATCAACATCTACATAATTGGCATTTTGCCTTCAACTAACCCACGCTTGTCCCACCATGGACCAACCTAGCCGAAACCTTGAGCTTAATGACGAAGTAATCTACTCTTTTTCTTGAAAGAGAGTGATTCCAAGGAACGATTTTCTTCGATGAAATTGGTTTTTCAGATCGAGAATGCTTGCTCAAAGATTTTTTTTTTCCTGAGAGAAAGATCTCATTTAAGTTCTGTGGGTGAGGAGCAATGGAAACGGTCCATGAATTGAGCAGCTGTTCTCTGGGATTGCATAAGAGAGATGTAAAAATTACGCGAGAAATGAAATACCAAATTGATGCTCTAGACATGTTCCTTCTTCCTTTCTTTTGATAAGGAAAGCCTTTTACTTTACATCCCTATTCTCTCGCTCCGACGTCATAATCCGGTCAAATCTAGCCGACGTTCCCGTCGGGTGAAAACATAGTGCGATGGCCAGGTCAGCCGGCAGATTTGGCATCGCAGAAACTTGGTTATGATATTCATGGAAGCATAAGACTCGAATAGATAACTTAAAGATTAGGGGGCTTGATGTGAGCGCGAGAGAGAGACAGAGAGAGTCCCAGGATGAAGGGAAAGGAAGCCGTCAGTCTCTGTTCAAATTGGGGTGGTTGCGTGCACGTCGAGCATTATTTCCACGGCAAAGGAAAGAGGGCCACTACTTTCTGTTCAAATTGAGGTGGTTGCCGACGCGTTGAAGACGAATTGCAGATCAGAATGGACAGAGACATAAGAAGGTGATACGTGAATAGCCAAGTTTGTCAACTATACGACACTACAAACCGACGTCCAATTTACTCTTTCACAATGAGTCAATGACCGACCAAATAGAAGTCCCTTTGGCATGTTGCAAGCATGACAGGTGGGAAAGGCACAATTTTGATCTCCGATTACCCAACTTTGGTTCTCTACTGAAATTGTTTCGACCCTCCGGCGAAAGCAACTTCACAAGATATGTAGGGTTAAAGATATAGAGGATCAAGGCCCGAAGACAATGACATACGGGTTGAACCATCTTTGATGAAATGGTCTGTGATCAAAACTGGGTATCATCAAGGCCTGCCTTGAATCGACCCTATCCAGCCATCTCGTCTGTCCCAGTTTTGAACACACTTGAGATCCCAAGGAAGATGTACGTGCGATAGGATAGGTTAGAAAGTGCAGGGCTCAGCAAATTGCACAGGTCAAGAGACATTGAAAAATAAAGGTCTTAAGATACGAAATGAGTCGACAGCAAAAGGCGACGGTAGAAAAGGTAAAACTCAGATCACCAAAACAGCAGTAGTTCAAAGCAAGACGCGCAAATCTGCAATCTTTAGACAATACTTAAGGACTCCTGTAGCATTATAATCCCTTGAATTCATGCATATGTAAGTCAGACACGCATGACAATAAGGCTATTACATAGTGGGTAAGAGCTAAACACCAAGCCGTTCATATGAACATTTCTCCAAAGCGACATCATTCCTCACAAATAAATTGCATATACTTGTTGGTACATCAAAAAATACTCTGGCGTAAGGAAGAAGGAATAGTTGGAGGATTTCATCCACTTTGGCTTGTACACGTTTAAATTGCCATTCCTCCTTACTCATGGGGCAAGGTACTTGCGAAGTCTCTGGATTCACCCATTTCAAGATGCAATAAAGATGGGAGGATTTGTGAGTTTTGACTCATCATTCTTTAAATTGCCATTCCCTCCGACACATGGGGCAATGTGCTTGAGAAGTCTGTGAGTTCACCCACTTCAAGATGCAATGAAGATGGAAAGCATGATTGCATGCACCCCATACTGCAGAAGAGTCACAGCATATGCAATCAATATAAATATTCCTAGAAACATCTTTATTTCCTTTTTCTACTTTTTTGTGGCTTTGAGGAGGGCGAAGGAAGGGGAAATTGAGAAGAAAGGAGAAGTAACCATATCTTTAGAGGTATGAAAACATCCATGATATGGGTTCAAGAAATGAGAATTCAGTCACATAGTGTGGAAATAACAGAACATCGTGTTTCAGAATAGTCAACATTATGGACATCCAGTTCCTATTCAAGTGTTAGCTAATTGCAATAAGCTCAACTTAGAATATCCAAGCTCAGCTTACTTAGCTGGGGAGAGAAAAAAAATAAAGAAAAGAACAAAACAAAACGTCAGCTTGGAAGTTTGAATGTGAAGAATGATTTGGCCTTAACATATGCTGCATTCCATTTTCAAAACAAAAGCTATATCCAAGCTTGCTCTTCTTCTAGCAAAAAACAGAAAGAAAAGGCAAAGTACATGGGATCTTCTCTGAGTGAAGAAGAGAAATTAGAGGGTCCAGATTTATTTTTAACCTTCGGGACATGTTGAAGAGAGACAAATATTTTATGCTAAACAGCAACCATCTAGTATTTACTTAAAATGCTTATAAAGCACAGGGCATTTAGCCTTGCTTGAAGCCTTGTAGACTATGTAAAGTTACTTCAGATTCAAATGCAGACATGTCAAAGGAGAAATACAGGACATCTCTGTCTATATTCAAGAGGCAATATCAGCTATAACATTCACCTTGCTAAGAAAAGAGTGAGGAACGTAGAAACTTACTCAGTGGACAATCGTCCCCAGGGAGTTTACAGTCGGGACAGCAGCCATCAAAGGCCATCCTACATATTCCACACGTTTCATCCTGGGCATCCCAAGTCCATGAAGCAACAGCATGCCATCTGTGGTTCAGATAAACAGAGGATTTAGGTTTCTGCAGCCACTACTATGAACAAGTCCTCCCCTCTTTGTTACAGATCTACAAATGCCTAATACAGCTATATGCTAAAGGTGAGTACTTACTCTGTTCAATAAAACCAGCAGGAATTCAGGAACAAATAGGTCAAGGAAAACTGTCCCCACAAAGTAGAACATTTGTCAAAAAAGAACAAAGCAGATGCTTGCTACCAGATGATGTTAGTCTCCAAACACTTCGGTAGAAATGAATCAAAACATCGACTGTGGCAAGTTCTATGTGGGAATTATAAGCACAAATATCCAAAATTTAGGCCTCATTCTGTACTAGCTATTCTCTATGTATCTGTGTGCCTGCACGCACGCATGCACACTTGCGTGTGTCTGTTCTTGGGCACGAGCTCTTGTGCAGGTGTGTCTAAGTTTCCGCAACTCATGCATATGAATTGTGCATGCACGTGTTTGAGTAATGAACTTCTGCAAATTAAAGAGAACCCTCTTACAATTCCTCATGTTTTCCTTGAAAATGGATCATAACATGAAGAATATCAGCAATTCGTTTTTTATGGAAAGAATGAAAGCAAATAAGTAAAGACAGACCTTACCAAAAAAATAAAAAAATAAAAAAATAAGTAAAGACAGCAATGGGCATCAAAAGAAGCAATGAGCAGGAAAACAATTGGGTTATAGTTGAAGACCAAAGTAGTAGAAAACCAGGAGCATGGGACCAACTATAAGTTAAATCTCTCATCTAAGTCATACGTCTGATCATATATAAGTTTTGATAAGAAAATGACAATAGCTAATTTGATACTTACGGGGTGAAGGAAAGGGAAATAATGAAAGGAATGATGAACATTAGCCAATTAAAGCGAAAGAATGAAAGATTTATTATCATTCAATGGTGGAAGGATCCATTTCCGAATGAGCAAAGGCTTAAAAGAATACACATCCAGGAAACAGCAACATATAGATCAAATATTGGTCAGACAGCACACAGTATCGAATGACAGCCCAACTGCACAAAGAAACACTAATATAGCTCTAATTACTGGACTGTCTAGTCATTCTATAATTAAAAAAACAAGCAAATTAATTGGCCAGTCTATGAATATATGGGATAGCAAGAAGCACAGACAGGCATTATGCAAAGGATACTCAAGAGCTTGACTTTCATCCTCGTTTTCTGCAAAACCAACAAAAACAAAAACTATCATGATGTTTACTTGTGCAGTACACAAAATGTAACAAAGATATGCGAAATCTGTAAGATATAGGAACACAACCAATATATGAACATTCACATTGGTTATCTCAAAGGAAACTTTGCTGGGTTCCTCAAACATGCAAAGGAAGAGAATTTTATTTTTCTTTTCTCTCTAAAGCCACTTTGCCTCAGGAAAATCCTGCATTCACATAAGAAATCCTCTGGCCATAATCTTCCCTCTGGTGTGGTGAGGTGAGGAAAGCTCTCTGCGCAGTCACTCATGCACCTGGACCAAAACCGAAAAAAAATTCCACATTTTCGCTTTATACATGATGTCACTTCTTTCCCTTGCTTTTAGTGAAGTTCCAAGATGTGCCTTATTTACAAGACGGAAGACCCTGTGATATCACAAATGACCGATTAATTCGCACTGTGGTCCTAAACATTCTCTGTGGCTCCTGCGGGTCAGTTTCATTCTATTCAAGGCAACCATTTATCACTTCGTGGTTGCATTAACCTTCCCTACCAATCACTCCCGCAAGTCCAGCCCAGCATTACGCCCCACTCGCAAATGAAAATCCTCATTCAGTGGAATTGATCTTTCCACGTTGCTATCCACCAAAAGAGTGGCCACCAATCACGAGCAGCATCAATATAACCAAGGCGCACAATCAGCGGAACCCAGTAAGAATGCGCCGGGCTCTCGTCCCGGGTTTCGAGTGTGAGGGATATTGAATGGCGAACATCTCATATCACTCGAACCATGACTAATGGGTCAAATTCGAAAATCTATGAGCCAAAAGCGAGAAGTAAATTCCACAGCTAAAGGTTTGATTTTCAACAACAATTTCGCAACAGGAAGGACACACGAGATCAAAGTAGCCAGCAAGAAAGTGGGGGCAAAGCTGAAATCCATCAGTAGATGAAGACCGATTCAGGAGCTTACCTGCAGGGCCGTGATCTCGACGATGCAGCTTCTCGAGGGAGGAATGGAGTTTGGAAGTCGCAAGAGCGTCGCCCGAGCATTCACAGAGAGAGAAGATCTTCGAGTCGTCAAAAAGCTAACTTTATTTATATTTCGAATTTTTCAAAGCCAAAAAAAAAAAAAATTGGTTAACCCTTCCGCCAAAACCTAAAATATTACTCAATTTTTGTAAAAATAATTAAGCATGATTAAAATAAAATCACGAGAAATATTTATATTTCTTGGCCAATTTGTGTGAATTTAGCCTAATTTATTTGTACGCCATGTTTTATTTTTTGAACTACAAAAATAGTTAATACCGCAAAAAAAAACCTCTAAATTATGGAACATAAATGCTCTAAAACATTTTCCTATTATAGAAAAAACTTGAATTTTATACAAACGCGATAAATAGACCCTATGTAGAATATGTATTGAAACAAATGGAATGTATCTTACATATTTATAAATTTAGGTTTTTTTGACATTAAAAGATTAGGGCCATTTAAGTCATAGCAGGCAAAAAGATTTTTGCTTACACAAAATTATTTTTTGAGTATATGTATCGCAATTTGTATAGTTCATAGTTTTTTTTATGGTATTTGTTCTTACGAAAACTTTAAAGCAACATGCTATCGATTAAACTAATTCCATACTCAATTGATTGGGCCGACGAGGTGAGTTAGGAATTAATGATCGTTGAAATCACTTAAAATATTTTCACTCAAAAGATGAAAAATAAAAGCGAATGTAATTATATTTCACCTTTTTTTGTGTCCTCTCGTCTTCATTATAACTCTGCGCGGCCATTCCGGTTTGAAATTTTTTGGTCCTCCAACGGACTTCTCGTCGCCCGCCTCCCTCAACAGACAGACGTTTAAACGATTCCCCCCATCCGCCTCTCTCTCTCTCTCTCTCTCTCTCTCTCTCTGTGTCTCCGCCATTAACGCGTCGCGAGCCATCTCGGGGAGCTTCTCGCGAAACCCTAACACGAAGGCGATGAGGAGCACGAAGCCTCTGAAGCCGCTCAAGCTCTCGGTCCCCGTCCAGGACGCCCCGATCGCCTCCTTCTTGTAAGCTCCGCTCTCGCGTTTGCTTGAATTGAACTTCCTTTTGCGCGGCTTAATCCGCCGGTTCAGTTCGCGAACCGTTGGTTTTTTAGGCGTCGGATCGAGCTTCGATCGCCTCGAAACTGACCTATATTTCGAGTTTTTCCCCTCCCGGCCGCTCAGTTCTCTGCGGCTGAGCAGGGGATCGCTGAGAAAAATGAGATGTGGATCGGAATTCCGGTTGCCGTTGTAGTAGTAGTGGCCGGTAGGATTTGGTACTGTATCTGTTGCTCGAAGGATGTTCGACTTTGGTTTAGTGTAAATGCTAGATGAACAAAATAAGGACATGCAGTTGAGGCGCTGCGCAGTTAACATTACCTCTGGAGCTGTTCAATGGGTGTTTAGTTGAGTTTGAGGCAGCATCTTGATTCAACCACTTGAGCTGTTTCAGCTGATGTTCGACTTCATATCCACTTTGCAGCTGGAGTTTTCTTAAAATTCTAAATGATCTAGCCTTGTTGAGTTGGTTTGACTCGTGGCAAATCTAAACGGCACAATTTAATGCAGGACTGCGAGTGGCACATTCCATGATGGTGATTTGCTATTAAACCATAAAGGGTTGCGGCTCAAATCTGAAGAAAAGGAGTCTTGTGTAAGTCTGATTTAAGTTTGCATATCCATAAGAGATGTTATCTCTGTCCTCCTACAAATGATAGGTATTACTCTATTGGTCGGATTGTGAGGTTTTATGGGGAAGCCGATTCAAAATAATCAGGTTATTAAATTCTGCTCAAATGTGTGGTGAATTGGTGCGTAGAACGTGGTTACTAAGCTGTCAGATCTATGATCTACGGGAGTGTAATCAGGTAAGTACCCAAGAAAGAAGGCATGGATGGCCTAAAATGCACAAATCAAAATAGAAGCAGCATGTGGCTCCTCCTTGAATGGTTTGCTGGCCTGAATTTTGTAGTCTATAATGTCTAGGACTTGATTTAAGTACACTTACATTGACCATCAGATTTACTTGTTCCTACTGTTATCCTATTCTCTCCGTACTTCACCAAATATAGTTTCCTCTATACCACTGTTCTCTGCATCTAGTGACTTTCCAGATTACTTGACTTTCGAATGCAGCATCTGAGCTCTATTAAGTGGTGTAAACTTCACTAATGCTAGTGGAAAACATTTGCATAGATGTCTTAAAAGTGAGAATCTCCAATTGTTGATGATCCGTGTTTCTTATTAAAACCTGCGCCAATTAGAAAGTCAGTTCCTTGTCCACTTGGAACTTCCTATGATGTTGGATTTGATTTTCGCATTTTCTTTTTTGTTGTCACTGTTGCTATTGGCAATCAATATAGTTGACATAACTATCTGTTTGATTCATAGCACTTCTTTCTTAATTTGTTCCAGTTTGAGCTCATGAGATTTGCTGTTCTTTTTCCACATTGACAGCCTTCCAATGGTAAGGAACTTGACCTTGACTTCTCATTGGAAGACCTTGAGACTATCAAAGTCATAGGAAAGGGAAGTGGTGGTGTGGTACAACTTGTTCGCCATAAATGGGTTGGGAAACTATTCGCTCTAAAGGTAATTATAATGACATGAAGTGCTTCTCTGTTGCTCTGCAGGTTTTCCTTTTTAATATTTTTCTATGTTGCAATTTTGGTCTATAATCTATCTTATCCATGCAATCTGCAAAAAATCCCTTGTGCAAGTGATTTTTTCTAAGTACTGCTTTTCCATCAAACGAATTTTTGATGTGATGAAGGCCGGAGTGTAATTGCAAAGGAGGATATATTTCAGTGTCGACAGCCAATATAAGCATCCTTTTTAGCATTTTAAGCAACATAGCAATCTGAATCTATCTATCACCTTTTGACGTGATTGACATATTGTTTGGTCTGAGGCCCAGGGAACATCTATCTCTCAAAGGAAAAGAAATCTGTAGAACACAGAATTGTAAGCAGATTTATTATTTTGCATTAATATATGTCTTATACAAATAAATGTTCCTATTAATCATGATGGATCTTATATTGCTGAAATAATAACTTGATCATTAGTCTATTAACTAAATCAAAACTTAGTACATCTACTACAATTTAAGCAAAAGTTTGCTTTCTAGCATCATGATCTTCTAATGCATTTACATGCTATTTGTATGTGCATTCATATTTACTGCCAGCATAACTTTGGTAGAAAAGATGTCTGATAGCAATATTTTTAAAGTGGATGTCAATATTGTCTATTTGGAGTTACTAGACATTTCTCAATAGTAACAAGACAACTTCTATCGCCCAAAATATCTTACTTTGCAATATATTTTGCTTAATATACATATGTCTATGATATGGAAGATGATATAAGGATTTCACAGGATTTTACGATTTAGGTTTAAACCTGAGAGCTTCATGGTTTGTAAATTGATCTCACAACCATGTCACACGCCACTACAACCTTGGAGGTTAAACTGTTCATGGTTAGATTAAGTTCAGTTTCTCAAAAAGAACGTGATTTTATAAGTAGTGGCATTCCTGAATGATATATCTGTATACGTGCAGCTTAGATGTTAGTTTATTCTTTTCAAAATCAAAATCACGGAATATGTTGTTAAGTGATTCTGCATTTGCTTCTAGGGTTTCTCTCTTTGTTGGGTAGAGTTTCATGCTGAATATACCTTTGGCATTTCCGCTGACAATTTTCATCGATAGCTAATGCATAGAAATAGGATGTTTTTCTATTACTATTGAGCCTCTTTTGCAGAAGTGTCTCGTCTTTGCTTGATCAAAGGTGTGTTTCGTACTTGTAGATCATCCAGATGAATATACAAGAAGAGATTCGTAAACAGATTGTGCAAGAGCTAAAGATAAATCAAGCTTCTCAATGTCCACATGTCGTGATTTGCTACCACTCATTCTACCACAATGGAGCTTTCTCCTTGGTGTTAGAGTACATGGACCGTGGATCCCTGGCTGATGTGATCAGACAAGTTAAGACTATCCTAGAACCGTATTTAGCGGTGGTGTGTAAGCAGGTATTGGATTCTTGTGGATAAAAACTCTGGTAATACATGAAGAGTTTCCCTGAAGCTTGTAGACTCTAAAGGCCGATTGTTTGTGTTCAGGTGTTACAAGGTCTTGTTTATTTGCACAATGAAAGACATGTAATACACAGGGATATAAAACCATCCAATCTACTTGTGAACCACAGAGGTGAAGTGAAGATTACAGATTTTGGTGTTAGTGCAATGCTAGCAAGCTCAATGGGTCAGCGAGATACATTTGTTGGAACCTACAATTATATGTCGGTACGTGGGTACTACTGTTTTGAACTACCTTCTTCAAACTTAAATTCATTCTGGATCTGTGAGTTATGATATCTAGTTGTGTTGGCACATAGAACAGACATTTTTGCATAGAACTGGTCTCTAAAAGTTAAACTAACTGCATCATTACTTCTAGCCTGAGAGGATCAGCGGGAGCACATATGACTATAGCAGTGACATCTGGAGTTTGGGTATGGTTGTACTTGAATGTGCAATAGGACGCTTTCCTTACATGCAATCTGAAGATCAGCAAGGCTGGCCAAGCTTTTATGAGCTTTTGGAGGCAATTGTTGAAAGTCCACCACCTTCTGCTCCGCCAGATCAGTTTTCTCCAGAGTTCTGCTCATTTGTGTCTTCCTGGTAAGGACAACATACTCTCTCATTACTTGTTCACCACAATTATTATGTATCCTCATTTTTGCCCTCCCGTGAAGCTGAGTTCTTGCATCTGCCTTTTGTGGCAGTTTTGACATAAGTCCTTCGCAATATTAGGTCTATCTAGCATGTTCTTCGCCTCCTACTGGGTCGACAGCAAGCTATCTTCACCCCTCAAAACTAGCGTTTGATTCCACCTTGTATTCTTATGGGCTAGACACTATTTGGTTTTGGTTTATTTTCTGTTTATCCATCACGTCACTGTTGTGATCAATTCTCATCCCCAACACATCCTTTGCTATTACATGAGTTCCACAGTAGCTTACGTGGTATCGAGTATGTCAATTTGAGGATAGAACGTCTCTTGCAACAACTTGAACAAGGAAAAGCATTTGGTGCTTTTTTGAGACATTTGTGTATTCCTCTTTGAAGTGGAGTGGCAAAATGATCTGCCGTTACCCTAAAGAAACAGGTTAGATTCAACTCATAAATAGATCACGCTATTACTTTTAACTCTCCCCTCTTCCTTTTTCTGTATAAATTGGATCTATCAATTAGGAAGTAAAACATAGTGCTCTTGGGGCTGGGCATGGGTCAAAACAAATGGAAAGATGAATCACGTTACTTCCCTCAATTTTCTCCTCCTCTTCCCGTTGTAGAGCCAGAAGTCAATATTATTTTTTGACGTGAACTTTCCTTTGTGGTTCTCAGCATACAAAAGGACCCTCAAGAAAGATCTTCATCTTTGGACCTTTTGGTAAGTGACATGTTATGTAAACTGCCTATTTCAGATCTAGAACTCTGCCTGCCGGTTATTTAATGATAATTCTCTCGTCTTTCAGAGTCATCCTTTCATCAAAAAGTTTGAAGACAAAGATATCGATCTCGGGATTCTTGTAGGTAGCTTGGAACCTCCTGTAAGTTTTTTGAGATGTTAAGCTGTGGGTGTTTATGGGGTAAAACTTCTCTTACTCCTATGTATCCTCCGTGTGCGTGGTTGAGAATTCGAACGGTGTGACTTCGCTCAAGCAGTTGAGCAAATGATGATAGAAGTCTCTTACATATAGAAAGAGCATGCCGAGGTTCTGTACTCCAACTTCTGTCTTGCACTTAATCCTACCAGCACAAGTAAAGCTTACCTGGGCAGTATTCTTTCTGGCTCCGTAACCTTAGAGCTGATTCCTGAAAAAACAGGAAAAACAGGCATTTACTCTATGCTTAGCCTTTATAATCCATCTTCTTTACCATATTGTGCTCATGGTCATGGATGCGAGAAGATAGGCGGATGCATTAAGGTTTTTCTGATATTTACCCTTGAACAAAATGTTTTGTTTTAACTGTCTCCCACACCGATTGTCCTCAAGGTTTATATATCCTTAAGTACCTGAGGTTTCCAGTCACAGATTGTAGTGGAGTTTTCTAACATGATATTAAAGCAAGTTCTGCTCAAAGTTTATTTTTGGTAGTTAATATACTCACTCTTTATATATATGCAATTTTCCTCCATCTATTTACGATTTTTGGCATGTTCTTTCACATCATTCGAGTTGTCCTTTCCTTTTATTTTCATGTATTTGTTTTGGCTTTTAACACGCACAAACTCAACGTGAACGGCATAGATAAGGTCCGTGATAAGGTCCGTGAACTAGAGAGGCCTTTAAATTACATTGGTTTGCATCAAGACACTTAGTGCATCCTCGCCAACTTTAGGGTTTTGCCCTCCTTTGCGGTGAGATCATTACGAAGTTCAAACTTTTTTCAAGATTTTCAATCCCCTCAACCCTGTCTCCAAAATTTCCCAAACAATTCGTGTCTCGAGACCATCCCCGACTCTCTGTACAAACCTTCCTTTTCAAGTCAATGAAGATGGGGGACATTTGCGGAATCAGGATGTCTGCAAGGCTTGTATTGTCGTCGGTGACGCATCTCTTGATATATTTGATGGCCAAAACTTTAGTTGTGCACAAATTTGCGTCCTGAGTAGGAGTTGCATGAGCTGAAACCCGTCAGATAAGAGCAGGTCGAAGCCGAACTATGTATGGAACAGAGGGCTTTACTTAGATCGCAAGAAATGGCAACATGGATCACGTATTCGCCTGACTGGTCTATAAATATATAATTCTGTCATTATCTCATTGAAGTGTCTGCTATAGAAAAGAATAAATAAATAAATAAAACGTAGTATCATATATGCGACCAAGTTGCCAATTGACTCATTGATTAAATATAAGTGCGTCCCTAGGCGATGCTAATCCATTCGGTTAGTATCATAATTTCATTAACTGTATTTAGATAATTAGGTTGGACCGGTTCTCACAACACGGTGCTTAGCATCCGCGTTAACCAGTTAAATCATTATTTTTCTTCGATCTATATACTATATATATAAAGCTTTCAAAGTTCGGTGTCCACACTGAATATACCACCGTACCTTCACATCTACAATTAAATTATAAGTTAGTTGAAGTGGTCAAGGGGGTTCGATTATACTCACAACAAATGAAAGATTCCGATGATATCCACGCGACAAAGTTAAATTAAATATAGAGGGGTCAACTTTTTTCTAACCACGTCAATTGCAGAGTCTTGACCAGATGAGATGGAATGATTCAAGGGATTCCAGAAGGGCAAGGAAAGATCCCCTCTTTGGTCCACGGTCGGACTGTTGATGGGAAGCCTTAGGGATTGGGTTGAAGGTCTGAATCGCGTGCGACCCTGTGGACAAGCTTTTGGTCAACAGGATTGCATAAAGAAAAAAAAGGTGACCAACCCTTCTTCTTCCAAATCCATACCGGAAGATTCGTGGCGGCCGATGACATTAGCTGGTGGGCAGCCGAAAATCCGAATGACGACTAATTATATTGTTAGAATAATGGATTTGGTTGTCCTCAAATACTCCATATAATCCTAAGACTTGTTGTACGTACATCAATTAGGTTATACATTTTTTAATTTAGATAGTTTAATCCTATACTAAATTGCTGACGTCTTACGTGGCACGGCCGGCATTGATATGGATGATTTTGCGAATCTTTTGATAAAATTTGTCCTTTTTTTTCCATTTTCATTTTCTTCTTACTTCTCTCGGTTGGTCCGCAGCCTCGAGAATGGTGGAAGGAGGTCCCCATTATGTAGACCGAGGCTAGGACGTCCTCGTCGACCCTCATCAAATCTAGGTGTTGCAGCTTTGCCTAGATCTAACAAAGGACCATGAGCCCTTGCCCATCAGCACAGTATAAAAAATAAGAAAAAATTATTCTCATTAGTACCGATCATGCTATGTAATACGATTAATGGAGTCCACATTAATGATTTGAGCTAGAATTGGCTAGAAGAATCAAATTGGTAAATCATCAAAAGGTTTATGACTGAATCTATTAAATTAAAAAGTTTTTTTAGGGGAATAATCATAGGTTTATGGTTTTTTTTTTGATAATTTTCATCATCTTATTTAGGCGACACGTTGATTTAAAACGCACATGTTCCATTTTTTTGAAACGAAAAATCATATATTCGTAAGGAATCGGGATGGCTTCCACACTCCGTTGAAAAAACTCATCTCAGGCTCCACCGGAGTTCCACATTTTACTCGAGGACTGACAAGGACTAGGGCCCGGGACGTCGTCTTCGATTGCTCCGGTCTTCTTCGAAAGGGAAGGGGATAAGATGAGAAGAGGAGGTGCCAGAAAAGCAAAAAGGGACTGAGAAATGAAAGGGACGGCATCGAGGAAAGATAAGGGAGCTTTGGGGAAGTGTAGTGTTGTCCATTCCTCTGTCCAACATCCAATCCGCTGGGTGTTGATGGACGTTTGATTAGGTCAAGGGCACGACGAGGCGGTTCCCCAAAGCTGTGGGCAAGGAGGAGGAGGAGGAGGAGGTGGGAAAGAGTGTGGATGGATAAGATCGTGAGGATCAGAGAAAGGGTGGGAGGGGGTGAGCTGCCCAAGAAACTAATGTGTGGTGCGCCTGCTCCTTCGTGGCCATCAAATTGCGGTGAAGGAAAGTAGGGAACATCCCTCTCTCTCTCTCTCTCTCTCTCTCTCTATATCTCTTCTCCTCCCCAGATCATGTTCATGATGGATGACTCCTCGCCAAGTCAACCTTCTTATCCTTTCTCGCCAACCCTCCCCAAACCCTCCTGCACCTTTCCTTAAAAACCCTAAGGAGAGTCGCATTTGTTATTATTCCCTTTAAAGAAAACATGCCCCACTGGTGATACTCTCTTATTTAATTCCAGGATCATGTGGACCGGTCTCTCTCTCTCTCTCTCTCTCTCTCTCTCTTTTTCTTTCTCAGTTCGACTGCTTTAATGATGCGCGGCGCTGGTCTGGAGAAAGGAAGGTGCGACAAGGCGAGGAGAGATCCTGCTCCTAGTCTTGTCTGTGCGATCTTGGGGGTTGAATGACTTGGGGTTGGTGCTTATCTTAATTTAGAAAGAGAGGCAAAGGGGATTATTTTCCAGGGACCTGGTCTGCCAACCGTTAACGAAGGGTTTCATTGACGTTTGACCACGGAATGGCGACGGAGAAGCAGGCCCTTTTGAGAGAGTCTCGTTGATGATTGCGCGTCAGGAAAAACAATGCAACCCAATACGAAACACAACAGAGAATAAACAAGTGTCCTAGATTTTCTTTCATTCTTTTCTTGTTTAAGAACAAAAGGGTGGAAAGTGGCGATTGGCGTCGACGATCCATCCCCCACGGACATCATCGCGCAAGTTCCACATCCCGTTCAAACTACGTCTATTGCCGCCTCTGAGGCATCCGTCGCCGTCGAGATGCCGCCACAGACATTATGCCTCAGAAGAACTGAGACTTCCTGAGGCCGAGAAGTGACCTGAAGAACTCCGAACCACGTCGGAAACAAACCCCGCCTGCTCTTAGGGCCAATCACGGCGGTGGTCAGAAGAGTTCAAGAAAGGGACTTCTCGAGAAACAACTTCTAAAGCCCCGTCAATTTTGAAACAGACTATTATCTCCAGGGGTTGGAAGAACACACACAAATCTTAAAGACTCCGTGCAAAGAACATAACTCCAGAAAACAACACCCTTCGCCTAATATTGACTTTGGCCATCAAGTCAATCACATTACCGACTAACTAAGCGGATAATTATCACTAATTTGTCCGCCTCGATGATATGCCAAACCGGGTGCCGAACCATTTTATTTCCACGGGTCTCTTTCTAGAAAAAGGGGTGAAATATACGCACAAATATCTATATATCTATAGCTATATCTGTATATAAAAAATACTTCTTTTTGAGACATATCAAATTCAAAAAGGGGAGGTCAATATTAGAACAAGGGTGTCATTGCTTTTTGAGGCAAAGGGGGCCAAAAGATAAGGGCTTTTTGATCAGTTACCCATCAATGGAGAAAGGGATCGATGCGTCCGTATTGGTGACTCGGATTTATGTATGGATGTCATGCCTTCAAGAACAAAACCCAAAAAAGAAAAGGAGATAATTATGCCTTATCCTCATTCCTAGCAAAATGGAGGGGAAGAATGCCTTCTTCCAATAATGAATTCCGACCATGTATTGGAACGAGAATAGGAATGAGAATCGAAGAGGGCTGGTGAGCTGATGAGCTGATGATGATGATGATGATGATGGCGACAACTCCATGAGGATGAAATCCATATCGTACGGAGAAAAATGAATAAGGAATTCAAATTAGACAAAATAATGAATTTCGAAAAAAGAAAAGAGGAAAAAAGCGGTCCATTTCTATCCATATCCACGTGCCACGTCACTTCCGTTTTGGTACATAAGATAAACTAATCTCTTGCGCATTCAAGCACATCACGTTACCTTATCTTTGCGATGTTGGCTACCTGTGTATTTATACCTGATATGCTTCCTTAAGAGCTACCTGAGGATCACTACATCCTGCACAAAGTCTTCAGAGATAAGACCACATCTCTCTCTCTGTCTTCAGAGATAAGACCATCTCTCTCTCTCTCTCTCTACCTATCTTGTTCGTGACATCAATGGGTGGAGAAAACCAGAGCTTTGGCGATCTGGGTTTGAAGTTTCCTGATGATCTTCCAAGGAAAGAAGGGTGGAGGATCATGGAAGGTGGTGGTGGTGGTGGTGACAATGTCTGCGATGATTCGGAATCGATAGAGACGTCTATGGAAGATCAAGGCTCAAGAGGTTCGCCAGTATCTTCATCGCCGTTGTCGTCTTCGTCTGATCTCCTGGAGGACGCCTCTTCTTCTCCCTCGCCTTGTTTTTCGAAATCGACCCTCTACTCGTCGTCGTCGTCGTCGTCGTCGTCTCTCGCGGGCAAACATGGACCTTTGTACGCGTTATCGGACCTCATGGCTCAGCTTCCTATCAAGTAAGTTTGTTCATTTCCTCCCCCGCATTCGAACACGATCTAGGATTGAAGATGCTGGTCGATCGGACATGTGAGAATGAGATGTCGTTCTAGACAACTCAATCTTGATCCCACACTTGGGTGTAATAAGATAGCCATCTAGTGAATTTCTTGGGTTTCATGATATCATAGGGGCCGATATAAATCAAGGCACGTGCACGAGAGAGAACATCAAAATCGTCGCTCTTGGTTTTAATTCATCGAGAGAACAACAAGGAGATATCGTAGCATGGTTGTTCTTGAAGCATTTCTGATTGAATGAGAAAGAAAATTCCGAAATCGCCTGGGCAGAAGGAGAAAAAAAGGGTTACATGCTTTCAGTACTTGGATCATAATGATCAAGATCTCAAGCCGCTAAATCTATTGAACTAAGATCACGCCGAATGCCGACCCGAACTCCCTAATAGAATCCCATGAACAACAGCTACAGAACTTTGTTGTGCACATTCATGAAGTGACAATAGTTGAATTCGTTGACGTGGTGGTGGTGCAGGAGAGGGCTCTCGAGGTATTACGACGGGAAATCGGAGTCGTTCACATCGCTAGCGAGTTGCCAGAGCTTGGAGGATCTGGTGAAGAAGGAGAGGCCCTGCGTGAAGAGATTGAAGCTGTGCAAGAGCTATGGAGGGGGCTTGGACAGTCCCAACAAATCGTTTAGCCCCAAGGCAATCATATCGAAGAAGGGCTCATCGTCAAGATCTGCCTTTTCATCTTCTTCTTCTTCTTCTTCACAACTGGGGAAGAGGTGTACTTCACTCAGCAATGGACCGCCCATTCCGATACTCAAGACATTCTGAGTTTGCTCGATGTGCATACAAACCGAGTCTGGAAGCACATCTTCAGTTCCAGGGAACATTTTGCTTATTCTTCTTTCTTTTTTCCCCCCTTTTTTTCGTTCTTTTTCTTTATTGGAAAGAGAATTTATGCTTTGTATGATTTAGGAAGAGTTTAGGGTAAATAATCAGGGAGCCGGAGATTTTGGGATGTATGCGATGCCTTTCTTTTTTCCCCCCATTTAGTCTATTCATTTACATTAGAATGAGATGTTCTTATTGGAAAAATCAATCGTCAAGAGAAACATGTACGGTTGAGTAAATGTTAGACGAGTTCGGTTAAAAAAAAAAAACCAAACATTTGGAGGTGTTCCATGATAGACTTTGAACATGTTAGAAGGTTCAATGTGACTATTGTCAGTTCAGTTAAACACACAAGATGAGAGACTTCACCACCATGGAATGGCTTTTTCTGAAAAGATTTGAGGGGTAAATTCAGTAAGATGTCAGAGGAGCGTAATGCATGAGATCATAAACATATATGAATTGAGACGAAAGCTTTATAAAGCCTGAGGATAGCCTTGCCTCGTCGGCACGATGGTCACTTATGCTGGAGGGGCGTAGGCATGAGGTGGTTCAAAGAGGCGTTCCCCATTTTTGGACCTATTGAGGCTTTGTGTGGGCAAAAACAATCATTTGCCCTGAAAAAAAAGAAAGACAATCTTTGTATGGGCAAAAACAATCAGTTGCCCTAAAAAAAGAGAAACAAGCCTTGTCATTTTCGTGCTGTCATTGAGAATGGATAAGCATAAAGCATTCTAATCTCCCGTACTCGATCACGAATGCATACTCCAAGATGAAGATAATTTCACGCCAACAGAATAGGACGATATTGACATTGAAGTTGCAGCGATGCATGGGAATTTAGGATAACTATAAATTGGGAATGGCCATCCAGTTCAACCGGGGCCGATTAGGTCATTTTCTACCTTTGATTAGCATTTAGCGGCTTTGGATCGATCTTGACAATTTCGAATTCACCAAGAAATCAAAATCCCCAGATTTGAAATCATCACAGACGTTATAAGACGAAGCATGTAATTGCCATCTTAAATCAAAAGGATCAGATACGATATGCGCTCGATAGATCAATTTCCACCCATGACCGCATGCCGGTGCTCACTAGTATACAAGAAATGTGGTGCAACGCAATACATTGAAAACAAAGAGAAGATTAGGCCATGCTCCCAAAATCCTCTTGCACCGGCATGCGTTCCAAGCTAAACACGAAAAATTTCCTCTTCCATATCTTTTTTCCTATAATAAACCCAAGCTTTGGGTGAATCAGTGTAGTAAACCCACAAAATTTGGAAAAAGGTAAATCCTTTTTTAAATGTATTTATAATTTGTGGACGGGCACTATCCCGAGGAGATGGAAGCATTTCCTCATTACAACCGCGGTCGCTTCACACAGCAGCAACCTGCTGGTCTCCTCTGCTGATCCAACCACCTGCGCATAATTCCAACATTTCAGGACTATTTCCAGTAACATTTCAGCTAAACTGCATAAAGATGCATTAAGCATATTTTAAGTCTATGCATAAGTAGAGGTTTATAAATGTAATTCATACATATGGATTCCGATAAAGCCACTTTCATTATCGAAGAATTTTGAATCGGGTAAAACATGGAAACAGAGGCTGTGATAGCTACTGAAAGTAGGTAACTTCTCACCTCATGTCACTACGAATCTATAGAGGCATCGCTGAGACCCCAGGGAGATCATCCAGAAATAATGACATTTCTCGAAAATAGCAGGAGTACTATGTTTCTCAAAAGTAGTAAGAGTACTATGGCCGCTCGAGAGATGCAATTCAAACCTCAAAATTTAAAATTTTAGCATTTCAAGGAGGTAGTTGCATATAGACTGTCAGAAGTTATTGAGCAAAGCCAGAAATTACACCGTTATTTTTCTAAAGCACTCCAGACTAAAAATCATACCACTTTACATTTATGGACGAAGATTCTTAGCGATTCGACATCCAGACAGGATAACACCCAGTGAAGAGATGAAACAAGCCCATGACATAGCGTGAATGCTTGAAACAAGTAGCAGTTCATGTCTTGCTATCTGGAAGCATAACAAAGGCAAAAGATGTAATCGTACCTGGCAGTTCGAATAGAATTTGGTAAAATTCTCTGACAAATTGTACAGGTATTCACACAACACATTGGGCAACAGATTAGTGCAAGCCTCCTCCACAGTCTGCAAAGTGACGACCAAGAAAGCAATATTGATATATATTTTGTAGAAGAGAATATCCTGACATTGTCAAAATAATGCTTGATTCATGTCCTACCTCGGCAAATTGGAGCAAATGGAGCCCTAATGCCCGTTCATCTGGATGATCCAATACTATTCGTCCGGTCTATAGCCAAAGAACATGAGTTAAAAAAACAAATGACTAAATGTTGAATTTGTAAGGCCATTTAATATTTACCTTTAGCTTCAAGTCCCAAATAAATCACCATGAGGTTATTTAGTTAGCATTAAAAGCAATGACATTGTTGGTTGAGTCATTGTAAAAGTTCCATAAACATTAACCACTGATGTATGGCAATATCTTGAATGAAGGTGCATCAGTACTTTCTTATCTCCCGCCGAGAGCGAGAGAGAGGGGGAAGAGAGGGAAGAGAGGGAAGGGAGGGAGAGGGGGGATTAATTACATGATAAATCCATATGGCCATAACAATATCTAACTGGACATAAATAGCATACAGACTACTTACTTTCTTGAGTTCCTCTATATCTTTACCAGATTTTCTGATTATTGAGCAGATCCTAGCATGGGCATACAACAGATAGACAGCAGTATTTCCCTGTCATCATAAATCAACCAAGCCAAGAAGGAATGAAGAAAGGACAGATAAAGAAACAAGGAGAGGCGTATGTGCAATTGTTTTGCGCGTGCTGGTCAAAATGGGATAAGAACTCAAGGACTGAGTGGAACATAATAAAAGTAATCTATTTTCTGATTATTGAGCAGATCCTAGCATGGGCATACCACAGATAGACAGCAGTATTTCCCTGTCAACATAAATCAACCAAGCCAAAAAGGAATGAAGAAAGGACAGATAAAGAAACAAGGAGAGGCATATGTGCAATTGTGCGCGTGCTGGTCAAAATGGGATAAAAACTCAACGACTGAGCAGAACATAATAAAAAAATCTAATAACCAAATCCAGTCAACTCAACCTAAGATTTGTTCTCCTAGTAAAGTAAAAACGCAAGTAGTGGAGAGGACTTCATTTCTCTGGGAATCATGAAAAGACAATTTCAGCTACACTCATCAATTATTGACAGAGCTATTGATGGAGAACACATATCTTCACCTTATCATTAAGCATTTGATCAAAGTTGAAAGTGTAGTTTGTGGTCCTATTGTTCTTCAAGTCAGCATACCTACAAACAGAAGTTGAGGATATTGATTCTCCATACTCCTGAATTCATACAAAGGACTGAACAGATTTACTTAGTAAGGCATGCAATAGATTTTTAGAAGAAAAAAGGCTCTAAGCAATTCTCGATAAACAGCATATGATAAAATCTTATCAAATAACAAAAGCATAGGAGAATATTCTGAGCATGTTTCTAACAATCACAGCAGTCTAGATTACTATATCAATCCTGAAATTTTTCTTGTTTCTCAGTTGCTAGAGTCTAGGTGTAGTTCAGGTTGTGCTTCCTCAAGGCTTACTAGCGGGACGCTGAACTTACTTCACAGCTCCATAACCAACTGCCTCCGCAATCTTGTCAAGGTCCTCCTCGCTCCATTCCTTATCCTTGCCTGATGCAAATTCCATCATATATTTCAAAGGCTTCCAAATGAAATGCTGATAACTGAACAATATTTATGTAGTCAAAAGGTGCAAATCAAACAACGAATCTCAATTAGGAAGATGTTATCGATGCGACGTGTACATCCTAAACTGAGCAAATGAGTTTCACGAAACCCAAATAAAGAACAGTGACATACCACGCTCAACAAGTGCTGCTTTACTCCGAGCTTTGGCTTCATCCAGTAAATCTGCAAGTCTAACGACTTCAGTACTTCGAGTTCGAAAACGCTTACCATCTTCACCAAGAACAAGACCAAAGCCGACATGGCTAGTCCTAGGGTATGCTTTATCATCATCAGGAAGCCACCCTGCACGCTTAGCAGCCTGAAAGAACAGAAACATGGGTATAAGTAAGCTTAATTCCATGCCACAAACCGATCATAAGGACTTGTAAAGAAGAGCAATAATGCATAAGCCAATGCACCCATGTATCCTCAAGTCAACAAGTTCATGAAGATTGAATGAAGAGAATATATTGATACAAATAAGTCATAACACTCCATAGTGCAATAAAGAAAGGAAAGAAATTACACAGAAAGGCATATGGTTCTGAATGTTCACCTTGAAAAACATTTGAAAGTGCTCGGACTGACCAACATCAGTGACATAGATAATCCATTCAGCCTTTTCTATGTTCAGGCGATACCTGCATGATTGTCAGGCGAGACTTTATTGCTGAAAGTTACAACAGTAGAATACCAATACAGAAAATATAAAGTGAATTTGATATAGACAATGCTTGTGAATGACCATTGATGCCCCTCCTCAAATACAGGAAAATAATGTAACGGTAAGCAACCTAGGGTTAGACGAGAAGAGTGTCTGTGAATAAGAGTTCTTGATGCAAGATGCAGTACAGGAATTTACCCTTTTTTTGTTTAATATTTAGGTGTCTCTCTAGTGATTTTTAATGAGTTCCAGTGGTAAGATAAGATCTTAAAGTAGATAAACAGCTGAGATTCCAGTGTCATTTTGAGACAATTATAAAAAGTCCTTAAACCCTATCGGTAACTTGCAAGCCATCCTCGTTTTAATATTCTAAAGAGCAGATTATACTTTTAGGAGTTGCTGGTTTTCTTAACCCTAGACATTTTGAAATCTCTACTGCAGCTTATAATATATTCACAATGTTTCATTTTTTTGTGAAAACCTTGATTCCATGCATCAGGTGTAATAGCAATTGAAACTACCACACACCAAACATCCAGTTCCCTGTTCACTAAAACACTTAAGCCAATGCCTCCCAAATAGATTGTCAAATCAAAGGAATGAACCGCATTACAGGTTATAATGTGAATACATGAAGTGGACTTATTAAGCAGAAGCGTAACTCCATCTAAATAAACATTTAAAGAAATTAACCTAAATGATGGTCATACAAAATAAGAAAAGACAATGTCTTCAGAGTTTAAGAAATCTAACCAAAGAGCGGCAAGATCAGTTGATGCATAGTTGTAACCACCATCTTTCTTCACTACAATAAGAGGTCTTTCATACCCTTCAAGAAATATCACACGAGCTTCTTCACTTTCTTCAACTAACCCTAGGTTGCTCAGTTTCTCCAGTACACTGGGAATATACGGGTTGTAGAAGCTTTCTCCCTAAAAAGAGACAATGCATAAAATATCAATACGATTTGCCAGTTAAGATGCTTAGTTGTGGAAACACCCTATTCCCAGTATGTCAAAAAATATCAAACTAATGTCAAATTGAAATTCATAGCTCTACACTAAGTTACAGAAAACAAGATTGGAGGAAATTAGGACATAAAGCTCATATAGCGATGGTCTTAAAATCTTCAATACCATGAAAATAACCATCTTTCTACAGCTACAGTGTTAGGAAGGGTGAGTACAAGCATTTAAAAGAAGAAGAATTTCAAATGAGCTGCTAGTACGGAAACTATAAAAGTATTCCATCACCATGACTTCCTCATATCAATTACCGAGTCAAAATGCACCTTGCAGATTAAATATAGCTCAACTGAGCGATCATTGATCACTCATGTACAAAAAGAACATCACATGAGTCAAAGTAGTTATCATGAGACATCTCCACAAAATAAAAACCACATGCCGACCATTAGCAGGAATTCCACAAAGTACTCTACCTTCTCCTCCAATGAAACCCCAAGGCGCTGATAAACCCCATCAAACTCCCTTCGGCTAATATCACAGATTTGCGCCCATGCGCTGCGATACCTCGGTTCCCCACCCTGAATACAAGCTCACAGTCACCCAACAAAGGAATACATGTCCTAATGACAGTAAAAGAAAAAAGAAATTTGGATATTGCAGCTAGCCTAAGTACACAACACTAACCTGGAGACGAACCACAGCCTTCTGTGCCCTCTCCTTAAAAACAGGATCCTCATCAAATTTCTGCTTTGATGCCTTATAAAATGCCTGGGATGCACCAATTGAATTGAGTAAGGCAAATCTTTAAGCCCATTCATGACATTTTATACAAGGTTTTAAACAGCATGTCGTCAATTGAAGCTTCAGTTGTCAGAAATATAGAACATCTCTGACCTGCAGGTCTCCAATTGCAGTTTCACTGGCACTTTCCCAATCAGGGAACTTCTCAAAAAGAAACTCAATCAACATTCCGAACTGCAAAAGTCATACAGCAGGGAAGTTACTTATGTCATCACAGCATAATAAAACAACTTTTTGATGAGTTCAAAGGAGCATATTGCATCGTCAATAGTTATCAGCAGTATAATTAAATAAAGTAGGCGCACATTCAGTCAAAGCAGAAAAGGCAGCTAGCACTTAATGTTTACGATGTGTAACCTGATAAGGAGGATAAAAATTCAGATAGCAAATTTAATTTCCCAGTGAAGCACAAGCAGTAAGTTTTATGCCCCTTACAATCTTGAGAGAAATCAATCCCCCACTTATGAAAATAGTAAGTGCAACAAGCAAACTTTCAGGAATCACCTGTGTACCCCAGTCACCAACATGGTTTCTACGAAGAACTTCAGCATTTGAAAACTCCAGCATGCGGGCCAGCGTATCTCCAATTATAGTAGATCTTAAATGTCCAACATGCATTTCTTTCGCGATGTTAGGAGAAGAAAAATCAACCACCACCCGTTCAACTGAGAGCCTAGGCGCCCACGTTTCAATTCCGTCGATGAGCATCTTCTGAATGTTCTGGAGTACCAATCAAAAAAGTCACCACTAGGTGAGTCACGGTGCTCAATGCGGCCTCCTAAATAAGATCTCTTTCAACTGTTACAGTTATATCAATGGCCATCAATTGGAAACAGAATTTTTGGAGACATAATCACCTCGGCAATCCAATTCTTCGATAACATGACATTCACAAATCCAGGTCCAGCAACAGAGCACGACTCTACCATTTCAGATGAAGGAAGGTTCTTCATAAGGGCCTAGAGAGAATAAAGTTGGCAAGTTAGAACATGCTAAGCCAGAAATTCATGGACTAAAGAACTCTGCTAAACATAGCTTGCTACCTGTCCTACTGCTGGGGGACCCCTGAATTCGGTCTTTTTCCCTTTGATCCTTGGCCATAGGCTCATAGCATTGTTGCTATGACACATGGACATCACAAATTAGTATTAAGTAATCAAAAGAGGAAAAACATGATGAGGCCACAAAACCTTCATGTTTGGAAAATGCAAACGAATGACTTCATACAATTCCAGCAAACTTATTGATTTCCAAATGACCAGAAGGAGGCTTAAAAAACTACCATTGGTAATCGCCAAACTTGGCGGTGCAAGCAGCAACCAAGGGCTCAACATCTAATTCCTCAGGGACTGTTGCCCTAAGAGATGTCTCAAATAGTTTTGCCAGCTGTTTCCTTACATTGCCAATGTTTTCTTCATCCTGGGAAATGCCAAGCGAGACCGTCACAAAAATAGTTCAATAAAACAGTTATTGATGCAGGCAGCGGTGGCAGAAACCGAAACAGAAGAAAAGTGACAATCATGGGTTACTTACACTCGCCATTGTTGTTACGGCTCGTGTCCTTATCGTCCAATCTGATTTTCTAGATTTCACTCTCAGGATATCTGTCTAGTTTCACAAGGATTGCAAGAAATTACTGGAAGAACGTGGACAAGAGAAGAACACAAAATTGACTGCCAAACATCGTCCCCCACGGTATACATTTATGCACGCGGAGCATGCAAAGAAGGATCGGTCAAAAAACATGTCCCTTAAAGTACAAACAGCAAGGCGCGCGCATCATCACAATCAAAATCACCACCGCAGTTCCCACAGAATCTCCACCAAAACCCGACGATCAAGCAACCCCAAGCTGAAAAACTCGAACCGCCGACCCTCACACTCTCCGACTTCCAACAAACGAACCAAAAAAATTAAAAACGCAAAACGAGCTCAGCCGCAGGCGCCCTGCATTAGTTCGGCAATCACGACTTGAGGAGGACGCCTCAACAGAGCAAGCAGCAAGCTAAGCAGACAATGCATCTAGAAATACAGGCACCGCGAAGGCGGAGAGCACTCCGATTATCGCCAAAAGAAAATCAGCACCAGCAGCTCTTTGCCCGAGCGCGCACGGAAGCTGAAGCATCTGAAACAACCCCAAACCGAGAGAGAGAGAGAGAGAGAGAGAGAGAGAGAGAGAGGCGCACCGGAGGAGAAGAGAGAGCGGAGGCGGAGGCGGCTGAAGCAGAGGAGCGGAGGCGGAGGCGGAGGCGGAGGAGGAGCAACCGTGGAGAGCAGTCCGAGACCACCTCTCATTACTAACCCCTCGCCCTCTATATATTCCAGCTACTGTTGCCGAGGCAAAATGCGTTCTTGAACCCCACGCATGCGTGCTTCAACCCCACGCGTTTCTCGCCCGCGCCGGTGCTTGTCGCTAGGGCATCGTTCTTGGGAGACTCTGGTTTCTCTCCCCTCCAATGAAACGACGACACGTCAGCCAACGAGGCTCCTTTCGTGGGGAGGTCCAGATGGAAATTTCGGTCGGTCCATTTTAAAAAATATCGTTGCGACGGTTAGATGAATGCGAGTCATATTTGTGGCGCGTTTGCTTGCGGAAAAAACTTCGAGATAAATAAGATGTTTGTTCTAGAAACGAATTTTCAAGAATAATGATTAGATTTTTTCGATCCGGCGGCGTGTAATCGAAAATATTTTTTAGTGTTTGGATCTTATTTAGAAAATGATTTTAATCTCGCGAATTTATCTCGTTGCAAAACAAATTCAGGTTTTTAAATTGATCTTTTATTTTTATATTTGTCATTCTCCCTCGATCGGTGACCAACCATACACCTCGACCTTGCTAATCTGACAAGGCTTGAGCTTTTAGCGGCCTTGGGCGAAAAGATCAGGAGAAAAACAATAGAGAACATAATTTGGAAAACATAAGTAAGGCTGGGTAAAAAATAAAGTCCCATAAATCTTTCTCAGCTTGAAATGGTTAGTTTATCATTCCTAGACATTGAATCAGATTCTTCAATTATTTTACTTTATTTCATTTCTTTTTTCTTGGGAAAAAAGATATAGCGAGATCAAGGTTTTGTTCGTTTAACGGAAAATATATCATTTCTATAAAACATTTTTCAGAAAATCATTTTCTTGAAAAATGATAATATTTTCGAGTATTCATTTAAAAATTAATAAAAATTTTAAAAAATATATTTTTAATTCTTTTTTCTTTTTTTTATTATACACTGACATGTTATCTTCATAAATCTCTTTAAAACTCCCACAAGCTGGATAATTATTATCATTGTTCTCCCCCATCAATTTGACAATTTCTGCACCAATGTTTAGTGACTCTCAGCATGATTGATTAATCAAAAGAAAGAACCCGGTGATCAAGGATCATAGTACCTGTGGAACATGAGACAACTCCAACAAACATCCTGCTTCCACCAAGAGAAAAAGAGACTGAGAGAATATTAGGGGTTGGCAATTGGAAAGAGATGGAGGAAAGAAAAATAGCTAGGTGGGAAAATCGTTGGGTGGGTGGGACGGAGGAGTGGAAAGAGACTGGAGGAGAGAAAATCGCTGGGTGGCCTCCGTCTCTAAAGTCAAAGTCAAGTAAAAAGATCGAAGGTGGGCCGGTTCTTCCGATTCGGTCTGGTCCAGTTCCACTGAAGAACCGAGAACCGGACAACCCAGAAATTGGTTTCATTTTTTGGAACTGTGAACCAAATGGAAAGTCTGAAAGACTAGACCAACCTAACCAATCCGGTTCGAACCTGAGTTGGGCAGTCATTCGTGCTTACCCCTACCTATCACCAGCCGTCTTTGCTAATCACGGACCCAAAAGTCTCCCGAACACCTTTGGTGGTCTCCCTCCCTCTTTCTAGAATTGGATCGTCTGCCCTGGGGTACGGCCCAGGACAGATTTGATCTTTAGATCACAGCCGTCCAATCAACAATTGTACGGCTGTAAGCTGCATGTGGTGGGGCCCTACCTTTAATGGGTGTGGGCCCTACCTTTTTGTTTTATTTAGTCCCACCTTTTGCTTTATTTAAAGAAATAAGCACAGCTATCCGATCGTTGATCGGACGGCTGTGATTTAAAGATAAGATCTGCCTTGGGCCCTACCCCAGGGCAGAGGATCCAAATCCCCTCTTTCTTATAATCTCGTGTGACATGTCTCTACAATAAGTCAGGTTGAGGATTTCTTTTGAGCGTTTTGACATCCGTTTTTCCAAATGTATGTTCTTGGGAAAAAAAATTCTAATAAACTTCATATATTTTGTGGATAATTTATTGACTACGGTGCGCGTTAGGATGGTTGATCATGATAATGGAAATTTTTCCTTTGATAGTTTATTTAATTATAAATGTGGACACCATATTGGGCATGTGGACATCATATTGAACAAGTTATGCTGATATAAATTACATCTCCGACACCATTTACGCTTTTGTATAACGATAACCTTCTCATCTTATGCACGCAATGGCATTTGAGACCAGTTTGATGGTCTAGCTAAGTGCTACAAATTAGAGATTCAATACTTTCGATGCTTAATGAGATTAAAATCATTTGATAACCTTAACTAGAATATATGTAAATGACTCAATTAATTTTAAAAAATACACTTAAACTGGTTAATAAGGAGGGATTTGCTCAATTTGTTTTAATAGAACAGAAAAATCGATGCTGATTAGAATGTTGCCAAATGACAAAAGCTATCAATAATGGCATTTGTTTTCTATTTTGGCAAGAAATTAAGAAATCTGCCTATAAGTTTTTTAGCACTATCAAGCAACATCCCATTTTTAACGCTTTTTAAAAATTCACTACTTACATTTTCAACATTTAACTATCAGTTTTACCGAACGCACCCTTTCTCAATAGGATTAATCAATTTCGATTATTGTATAATCATGATAGACTTATATTATATACATGAAAAAGGATTAAGTGGACCAATGTTTTAAGAAAATGTCGATTTTAATTCTTCATAGTGATCGTGTATAGATAACTTTGAGCATTACTTCGTCGATTGAACTTCTTTCCCTTGAATTCCAAACTTAAAACTAAACATTATCACCTCGTCCCAATTTTCTATATCATCGATCCAAATGTTTAGCGGCCGTGATCAATTGAAGTCGTTGAGTAAGAAAGGGTTCCCGACCCATAATTAAGCCATCGAAGAAATGAGCAATGACAACATAAATAGTCTCTTGAAATTTAGTTCAGTGTACAATATTATTTATAAAATTTTGATTTATTTAATGTGATATTTGAATTATTAGTGAATATTCAATGAAATCGCCAGATCATGTGAAAATATCTAAAATTTCAAGGACCACATTAAGCACTAGGCGAAAATTAAAAGAACACATCAAACAAATTAAAAAAAATTAGAGATGACATCGTATGTTTGACTAAAATTCAGAAATAATTTATGTCATTTTCTCAAGAAACAACAAGAGCAGTGGTAGTAAGAAATAATTGCAAATGGGCAAAGAACTTTGACTCAATTTTCATGCAGTTTATAAAACTTAATTTTAAGATACAATCCATCCTCACACTTTTCATTTTTCAATGCGCTCCATGAACTCATGTTACACATTCAATCTAGCCCATGGAGTATATGAGTTACTCAATATTATCTCTGAAATTGAATTAATGAAAAAACGATATTGAATATTTTCATATAATTTAGATATCATGGCACATTTTGACTAAAGTTGATGGATCACATTAAATAAATAAAAAGTTCGTAGAGAACATTGTATATTGGCCAAAGTTCAATGACTATCAGTATCATTTTCCTCAATAATAATAAGAGATAAGTATAGTAAAAGTTCTTAAATCAATCACGAAGATACAATTGATTCATAAAATTTTAAAAAATTGTACATAAGTTAGTCTAATAAAAAAGTGCAATCAAGTCTCTAGGAATGTCAATTCGGTTTGATCAAATCATTTATTTAATTTTACATTTTAAAAGTTCTAGAACTTGGTTACATTTCCATAATAAATTCATAAGTTTTAAGACTTTATTATATATTTTTAAATTTATAGCATAATTTTATCTTCTTAAATCCAACGGTTGATAATTGTGTTTATTGAAAGTTTCTCCCTCATCATCAAAGTCGAGGGTTTGAAACCTAAAATTACTAGTATTTTAAGTGAGAAGTCATAGTGTTAAAGTCATATGCTAGTTTTTCTTGGCTCTTTAGCCCCATTGGGGCACGGGGGCCATGATGGATTCCTCATTTATATAAAAAAAAATCTTCTTAATAATTTTAAGAATTTAAATGTACTTATTTTTAATAATAATAGTAATTTCCAATAAAATCGTGTGGTATCCTCGTTCTTATCCGTTTCGTCATGTTCCTCGAATCACATGGTTCTCCTTTCACATCACCCACAGTTTCACTCTCTCTCTCCCCCTCCACGAAATCTCTTAGCCTGCCTCTTTGTCGTCTCTCGCGTCACTGTCCAGTATAAATACCCACCGTATTTCACGCTCCGTCTCCCACACCCATCTCGCCATATCTCATCGGTCGATAGCAGATGAAGAACGCGGGGAAGAGCAGCAACAGCCCGAGGGCCAATCCGAAGTCCGACGCGAGGAAGGACCGGAAGTCGGCGACGGGGGTGAGCGGGTCGCCGAAGAAGGGCGGCCACGGGGGCAAGTTCACGTGGTCCGGCGACGGATACTCGCGGGCCGAGATGGGGCTCGCTAGGGAGGAGGCCATGGACGCCAAGGACCCCAACTTCGAAGATCTGGAGAACGAGGACGAGGCTCAGCCTCAGCCTCAGGCCGCTTGATCCGCTATCTCGGCCGCTCGATCGACGACGGTCCCGATCGCGCTGGATAGGATTGTAAATATCTGCTGGTGTTTGCTGATCGATTAATAAACTCAACGTGACTTAGACGAGATGAACTCTGTGCATATTGTCTTATCTGCGGCCGATCCTTTGATCTCGTCGAACGCTCTCTCTCTCTCTCTCTCTCTCTCTCTCTCTCTCTCTCTCTCTCTCTGTGCATACGAGAAAGATCCGATCGCCGGATGAAAAAATGGTCCGCGGCCGCCGGAGATTGTACCCACTTGTTGTTGAGACTGTCAGGTTCGGCTCCGGGGCTCACTGCTCGGTGAGACGGTCGCATCTGAACATCATGGTACTACAAGCTCACGATCTACTCAATGCCGATGCTCCATGGAAATCGATCATGTTTTAGTTAAAAGAGTAGTTGCAGGCGGCCGTATTTTCCCCCAGTTCACGGGTATTGTTGGAAATGGATCGGAACCAACAACCGGTTCTCGATTCGAGGTCAAGAATCGAATCAATCCGAGAAAGAGAAGTTAGGACGAGGTTTCGAGTATGGGATGTGCGTGGAAGCCAACTTTTATGAAAATGAGGATATTTGCGTAATTAGTACATTTTTATTTTCTATTTAGCCTATATGCCTTTTTAAAAAAGAGGAGAATTAAGATTCATAAGGTTAGCATTCATCGATTTTAGGTAAATTTACTCCTCGATTTTGGGCATGTCAAAAATAAGAAAATTTGGACCAATTAGATTCGGTGTCTTAAACTAACCTTCTAGATTTAGGCACATCGATCATAACAAAATTGGTTCAATCACATTTAGTACATCTCTTTTTTTACAACGATATAAATAGTTCATGAATTTTATGATATCTAAAGTTTTAATTTATTCAATATGGTTCATGAACTTTTTAAAAGTTCACGAGGCATATGTATCGTTTTCTCTAAAGCCTTTCGAATGCCCCTTTCTTAAGTCACTAGAGATTGGCATTGGGCGCTGTAGTATCTTTTAAATGTTGGAGGCTACGGTAATGAAAATTTCTATCCCTATTTTTCCTTCACCAATTTTCTTATTTCTCTTTTGCCCTTTAATTTTGGGTCCATCGTCTGCTCCCCGCAGATCTAAAATTTCCGGAGGTGGCTCAAAGGAGCCTTAATGCCCTTCCGAAGGCACCCGACCTCTATCGCGGAGACGCTTGTAGCATCTCGCCACGGGTCCATGTGGGCCTCCTCCCCCTTGCCCGAACGAGCAAGTATTGTATGCGCCGGGCCCAATAGTCCCCCCAATCAGAGGGGGCCATCTGTCTGGTGGTCCCCGCCGCTATCTCACAGCAGGTGGGGCCCACCCGACGGGTGTCCCCTGACTTGGGGGGACCACTGTGCCCGACGCAGCTCAAATTTTTCCTCGCCGGAACACCTTCGCCAAGCAGAACGCACTTACCGTTGGCCGTTTCGAAACCCCGACCTCAGCACGAAACCTGTGAAACAAAAGCGGAATCTCTCTTGTCTCTCTAATTGAAGGTCAAAAGAACTACCGAAGCCCATCCATGGCGTCTGCGTAAGACTTGCAGCTCACGAAACGCCGATCCGGGGCCGCAGTAGAATGAGAATCGGCCATCCATGGGCAACAAGATCGCGCGCACGAAGCAAGGCTCCGCGTCGGAGTACTACCTCCACGACCTGCCCTCCTCCTACAACCTGGTCCTCAAGGAGGTCCTCGGCAAGGGGCGCTTCTTCAAGACGATCCAGTGCAAGCACGACGAGGGGCTGGTCCTCGTCAAGGTCTATTTCAAGCGCGACGACAGCATCGACCTCCGAGAGTACGAGCGGCGGCTGCTCCACATCAAGGAGACCTTCCGCACCATCGATCGCCCCCACGTTTGGTCCTTCCAGGTTGGTCCCGGCCTCGTCTGGTCGGATTTGTGGTCTGATTGTAACTTTCGGAGCTCGCTTCGGTGATTTAGATAGGAAAGATGGGGATGTTGTTTGATGGAAGTCACGATTGGTGCCTGCTAGTTTTTGTCTTTAAGAATTGGAAGTGCCTGTTCTCTTTGCTTCGGTCAATTGTAGTTTATTGGTGAGTTTATGCTACCGAGTGGTGTTTTTTTGTTTCCGGATGAATCTTATGCTTTTCCTGGAGGTAGTAATTGCGTGTTAGCTTAACTTCATCAAATCTTCTAGTATTTCCTCTAGAGAATGTGGGAATTACTGAGAGATTTCACGAAGGAGAGAGAAACGATAGTAGTTATGGCACTGGTAATGCATTCGCTTTCAGTTTTGGTAAAAGGGCATCACTCTGCAGCATTTTCTAGCTTCAAAGATGTGAATTAGACTATTGCACGTGGATGACAGTGTAAGTTAAGGAAAACAGACATGCATGCCCAAGATTATGTGTAATTTTAGGAACACGAGACATAAGCTGATCAATATGTTATGACATTTGGTCTCTTCTGAGTTCAAATTTGGTTCATTTTTTACCATTCTCTTTTCTTGGTTTACTAGACAGATTGATTCTAAGCATTGTAACTTTCATCAGGCTGAACTTGATCCTCGTGTTTGCTGCTCGAAGGATTTGTAAACTAAGCTTAAATTGAGAAGGTGTCTCTTCATCATGATAACTGATTAGATTCAAGTTTTCTTTTGTGATAGAGTATAGTTGCAGTTTTTGTTGGAGTACTTTGCTTAGTTGACCCAATGTGGACATAGATGAGAAGTGTGCTTCTAACTTTATTATTGGCGTTTTTTATTTTTATTTTTTTGGGTCTTAATCTTAAAACCTACTGCTTTTTAAAATATGAGGGGGCTCTGCGCACAATACCTTATGCGGACACGTCTTCATGCAGTCTTGGCAGGAAACTGACAAAGCAGCCTATCTGTTAAGGCAGTACTTCTTCAATAATCTGCATGATCGATTGAGTACTCGTCCTTTCCTTAATATCATCGAGAAAAAGTGGTTGGCATTTCAGGTTGTTCTCTCACCCTCTTGATTTGATGCGCCAAGTATGCATTTCAATCTCAGCTTTAATGATCTAGTGGTTCTGCAGTTACTCCTTGCGCTGAAGCAGTGCCATGAAAAGGGGATTTGCCATGGTGGGTTCAGTTTGTTGGGCCTACCACTGAAGTTTCTTATTCCCTTTTGTATTGCTACTGTTTTGTTTTCCTTTTTTGACACTTTGCCTTATTTAGGGGACATTAAGTGCGAGAATGTGCTTGTAACCTCATGGAATTGGCTTTACCTTGCTGATTTTGCCTCCTTCAAGCCAACCTATATCCCCTATGATGACCCTTCAGATTTTTCATTTTTCTTTGACACTGGAGGTAGAAGACTGTGCTATCTTGCCCCTGAGGTTGGTTTTCCCTCTGACTTTGGTTCTTTTCTGGTTCTACCATATATTTTTCCTTTTACTTCATTGAGATTCTATGAGACGAAGACCTTGTGGATGTGCATTGAGCGAACAACCATATACTTAAGTAAGCAACTTAAGTAAGCAATGTGTTGTTCACCAGTTTTAGTTTTAAGAGAAAGGCCAAGAGTTTTACCCTTTCTTTGATAGGAAATACCACATTCATCTTAAACTGAGGATTAAAATTAGTCAAGAAAGTGATGTAACTTAATAGGAGCAGTCCATCTTCTATTTCCTGCCAAAGAGTGATTTATTGTTTCTCAATAATACCAATCTAAAGAAATCCTTGCTGTGCCTTCTCTTTTAGGAAATGAGCAATGGCCAACTTAATTCTAATCCTTACAAGATTCTGTCTTAGATGTCTGGGTATGCATTCGGAGTTATGATTTCTCTAATTAGTATGACTGCATGGCAAGTTTCCTTGTGTATGTATGGTCTTGAACCAAGACAATCTGGGCTACAGATCAATACAATCTATCTAGAGGTCAGTACTTATCTTTCACACTGAAAAGATAGCTGGAATAGGTTTTCTGCACAATTAGCCTCTCCCATACTGACCCTGGTAATGCTTTTATATGCATATAATTCCAATGTTTAGACAGCAGGCGACTCTTAGAAAACCATCTGATGTATGATTTGGCCAGTTCACAAAAATTACTAGGTGCTCATGCTTTTCCTTAGTCTTTTTATTGCTCTTCCTTAATCCTTGTTTCGAAGTCATGGGATGCATGTCTGAAAATTTCTTGTTCAAATCTTTTGTGCCTGTTCCAAGCATATATGTTTGTTGGCGGCTAGTATTGCAGATTGTTCCTTGCAGTTAGTCTTCCGTGTAATTCAGAGATTGTCCTTTGCTATTAGTCTTCCATGTAGTTTAAGAATTTTACTTGGGTAACGGCCAACCAGTTTTTTCCCTAACTTTCAGAGATTTTATGAGCATGGAGGTGAGATGCAAGTTGCCCAAGATGCACCTTTAAGACCGTCTATGGATATCTTTGCTGTAGGGTAAGCATTTTTACCGTGAGAAGCAGTAGCTTATGGATCGTCACTTCCTGAGAACAGCAGAAGCTCTCCAAATTCCAATTTTGTATTGCTGGAAGTTTTTATTGTAAATCATCTGCCTTTTCCATAAGTTGATGATTGGTGGGATAGTGGTAAAGTTATGATTACGCAACTTAAAGAAGGGTGTACTAGAAAAAAGAATTAGATTGATGTCAAGTTTGTACTTTCTTATAAAAAATGCAGAGTCTATCTCTATTTATAAATAATGTACTTCTAGCAGTGCCTAGCTAGGTGTTTTAAGAAGAGCATTTCTTGTAGATATTAGCCGTTCATCTGTTTACATTATATTATACTACGCTATAGCCTAGTACATCAATTTATGGCTAGACAGCGTGTTTGTGGGTGTGATATTGGACATTTGCTTATAACGAAGCAAGTAGTGGTGAACTCATTAATTTCTAGAATTTTGTTTGGCCTTATTGGAGATATGGCACCTGAAAGAAAACCTATTCCAGACACTCTCTGCACGTCTCTCTCTGATCCCGTTCCTACTGATTCTAGACAGTATTTCTACGAAATGGATGCATTACTGAGGTGTTGATATCAATCAGCTGTTGATTGATTCCAATGGTATTAATGAGGTGGTGCAAGTGATCGGTTTTTTTTCACACTTATTTATTTATTTATTTTGGTCAGATTCCACACTTATTGAATATAAATAATTTGGTTGTATCTGTTGATATTGTTTGGCTTGAATCAAGTTTGTTTAGCTTTGCGGTGCAATTATCTTAGCTTGTCGCCGTATTGTTGTTTTAGGTGTGTAATTGCAGAGCTTTTCCTTGAGGGTCAGCCACTTTTTGAGCTCTCCCAGCTTCTTGCTTATCGCAGGGGGCAGTATGATCCCAGCCAGCCTCTTGAAAAGGTTCCCCACCCCCCTCCTCTTTTTCCTCGTCTTTACACAAAGACATTCCAGCTCTTCTGTTTGTTGGGCTCTCATTGGTCTGCTTTGTGATCATAGATCCCAGATTCTGGAATTCGGAAGATGATCCTTCATATGATTCAATTGGAGCCAGAATGTCGCCTTTCTGCTGAAAGCTACCTGCAGACCTTTGCCGGCATCGTGTTTCCAGGCTACTTCTCGCCTTTTCTGCACAATCTTTACTGCTGTTGCAATCCTCTTTCGCCTGATGCGAGGGTAATGCCTTTTCATGTCAATCTGACAATTTACTGCCGCTTTCATTTCATCTTAGAATCTTGATTATTTTTAATATCTGTTATAGGTGGCAATGTGTCAGAGTGTTTTCAATGAGATACTTAAGCACATGATGAACAATAGGTCCTCTGAGGAAATTCATCTTGGAGCTGGAACACCCGGTAATCAATCAGTGAAGATGGTTGCGAAACTAAATGACAAGTCGGAAAATGACTCGGTGAGAAAAAGAGAGGATTTGGAGAAAGACTTGTCAAAGGATCGTGCCAGTGGTTTTGGTTGTGAGAGTGATCTGCTCAGAGATGATGCCAAGACCGTGGTGAAGGATGAGTCCAATTGTTCAATCCAGCAGAATTTCAGAACAAGTCGGATTCAAGATCCTAATGAACCAAGTAAACACATTTCCCATGCGTTTAGGGGAATTGACCATCCCTTCATGAAAAAGATCACAATTGAGAGGCTCAATGATCTGATATCTGCACATGACAGCAACTTGGATACTTTTGGCATACCATTTTTAGAAGTACCTGAAAATAGTATGAAGTGTGAAGGTATGGTACTCATTGCCTCCTTGCTTTGTGCGTGTATACGCAATGTCAAGCTGCCTCATTTAAGGAGAGGAGCCCTGGTCCTGCTGATGGCATGTTCCCTATATATTGATGATGAAGACCGCTTGCAGCGTGTGATTCCTTATGTGATCGCAATGCTTTCTGATGGAGCAGCAATCGTGCGTTCTGCTGCCTTAGAGACTTTATGCTATGTTCTTCCTTTAGTCCGGGATTTTCCTCCCAGTGACGCTAAAATTTTCCCGGAATATATTCTTCCCATGCTATCAATGCTACCTGATGATCCAGAGGAAAGTGTGAGAATATGTTATGCCAGTAATATAGCGAAATTAGCTCTCACTGCCTATCGTTTCTTGCTTCATTCAATAAGCTTGAGTGAGGCAGGGGTACTGGATGAATTAAGTTTACAACAGAAATCACCTTTGGTTTCTAGTGAAACAACTAAAAAGCTGCAAGCAGCAAGTACGGATGCACAACTTGCCCAGCTAAGGAAGTCTATTGCTGAGGTTGTTCAAGAACTTGTAATGGGTCTCAGGCAAACTCCAAGCATTAGGAGAGCACTTCTCCAGGATGTTGGTATTTTATGTTGTTTTTTTGGACAAAGACAAAGTAATGACTTTCTGCTACCTATTCTGCCAGCTTTCCTTAATGATAGAGATGAGCAGCTGAGGGCAGTATTCTATGGGCAGATCATATATGTATGTTTTTTTGTTGGCCAAAGAAGTGTGGAGGAATATCTTTTACCTTACATTGAGCAAGCTTTGAGCGATCCAACTGAGGCTGTTGTCGTCAATGCATTGGATTGTTTGACCATCTTGTGTAAAGGTGGCTTATTGAGGAAGAGGACTCTGCTTGAAATGATAGAGCGGGCATTCCCATTGTTATGTTATCCTAGCCAGTGGGTGAGAAGACTGGTCGTCATCTTTATCTGTGCTAGCAGCGAGAGTTTAGGTGCGGTCGATTCCTATGTTTTCCTTGCACCACTTATACGCCCTTTTCTCCGGAGGCAACCAACATCTTTAGCTTCTGAGAAGGTTCTTCTTTCATGTCTAAAGCCGCCAGTATCAAAACAAGTATTCTATGAAGTCTTGGAAAGTGCAAGGAGTTCAGACATGTTGGAGAGACAGAGAAAAATATGGTACAAATCATCGGCACAAGTGAAACAATGGGAAACTGTCGAATCCTTCAAGAGGGGTTCAGGAGAAACAAACTCAGTGAAAAGCTGGCTAGATAAGCCACTAAATCTTGATATGCAACGCTCAGTTGACAGTACCCTAAACCAGCTAAGCCAAACTGAGTCTGATGATAATGTGGCAAAATTAAGGTCTACAGGGAGCTATATGCCAAAGACTACTAGCACTATAGAAGCTATATGCCCAGAAAAAGTGCAGTTTTCAGGTATTATGGCTTCACAGGTTGGTGATTTGAATAGCTTCATGTGTGACAAATCATCAGAAGGGATTCCTTTATATTCCTTCAGTGTGGATAAGCGATCAACTGGAAATCCATCCGCACCATCTGCTTCTTCATTGCAAGTGAATTCCTTGGGTTTTGATTCATCATCCATGCCTTGGATGGACACTGTAAGCAAATCGTTTTCCTTGGCAAGTTCAGTTCCGGCACCAAAGCTTGTTTCTGGTTCATTCAGCATCAGCAGTGGCTCTAAACAATTTTATAGGGTGGTGCACGAACCAGATAGTAGAGAGAATGACCAAACAGCTTATGGTAATAGTAAATTTCAAGAGATGGGATCATCTAGCATGGTGAAAGGGAGCACAGTCAGTATGGAAGATGCTTCTACATTGTCTGATATAATGGGATTACCTTCATTTCAACGTACATCGACCATTGCAGATTTAGGTTGGAGGCCACGTGGAGTGTTGGTTGCACACCTACAGGAGCACCGCTCTGCTGTCAATGATATTGCAGTTTCAACTGATCATAGCTTTTTTGTTAGTGCTTCAGATGATTCCACTGTCAAAGTGTGGGATTCAAGAAAATTGGAAAAAGACATATCGTTTAGGTCAAGGCTAACATATCACCTGGAAGGAACCCGTGCACTTTGTACTGCTATTCTTCGGGGTTCTGCTCAAGTGATTGTTGGAGCTTGTGATGGCACAATACATATGTTTTCTGTGGATTACATCTCCAGAGGTCTCGGCAATGTCGTTGAAAAGTATTCTGGTATTGCTGATATTAAAAAGAAAGATGCTAAGGAAGGTGCTGTGCTCAGCCTAATGAATTATAGTGCTGATAATACTTCCGGTCAGATGGTTATGTACAGCACCCAAAATGGTGGGATTCATCTGTTCGATGCAAGAAGTAATTTGAATGCATGGAGCTTGGCAACTACACCTGAGGAGGGTTATGTTTCTTCTATAGTTGCAGGACCTTGTGGAAATTGGTTTGTCTCAGGGTCTTCAAGGGGCATGCTTACTCTCTGGGACCTGAGGTTCCTTATACCTGTCAATTCATGGCAGTATCCTCTTGTTTGCCCTATAGAGAAGATGTGTCTTTTTGTTCCTCCTCCAAATGCTTCAGCATCTGCCATGACAAGACCACTTGTTTATGTTGCCGCTGGCTCTAACGAGATTTCTCTTTGGAATGCAGAGAACTGGAGCTGCCATCAGGTATAAGGGCTTCTTATTCTAAAACACAGCATTTAGAATCTGCCACATTAAATTGGTATAATTTTTTAATGAGGAGTCAATTCCGCGATCTAAACAGGAATTAGAGAACATAAAATCAAGAACATCATGCATGCATTGGCTATTGCACTGTCTTTTCCCATGCTGATCCACAAAAAGGAACAGGTGAGGGAAATATTGGTAAGGCAATTGAGCTGGACAAAGACGATAGATAAAAAATACTCCTAGGTACAACTTTATCAAGAACTGATCCTCTAGGTACCCAAGTGCCTTTAGGACTTTTAGACTTGGGAGATTATGCACGTTATATAGCTCCTCATTGGAACTGGATTACGCCCCAACCTTGCACCATGCGAGTTGAACCTATGTCTCTGTTGTTGAGTTCTACTTCTAAATGGAGATGGAGAATAAATATCCTTTACACTATGCTTGGATGCATCAATGTGGTATAATTTGCAGAGAAAGTACCACAAAATTTAATCATTACTCCATTTTTCCCTCATGAATATTTTCGAACTTTTCCCAAATTTCCACCCAAATATCAATTTCCTCCCTTTTCTCTCTTTGCCCAATCATAGCCCTGGACTTATGATATTTTATGGGTTCTTTTGGAAGATTTGAGACAGATGCCTCAATGACAATCTGGCTTTGTACATTGGTTGCTGGACATGGTTACTAATTTGCTGCAGAATCGAAAAACTAGAAACAACTGATCCTTCCTGATTTTTCATTGCTCTGAGAGTGAAATACCTCATTAATGATAACTTGTTTAACCGCAGGAAGAGATTCTATTTTTTGCGTTTAAACTGCTGATATATTGTCATGGGCCATAACTGGCTTTAGCATCAAAGAGTTCCCATGGACTAGCCAGATTGAGTCAGGAAGTACTTGCAGTGCCTGTCTGACATCCTAGTCAGGTCATAGACTGTCAGTAGATTTTGACTAATTCAAAATATGAACGTTAGGGTGATCAAAGGTACAGGAGAAGTGTTCTGTCTTTTGTCAAATGTGACAAGTGAACTACTTCTTGTCTGCTTTAAATTGTTTGGTACGATCTGATATGACTTCTTTTTCTCCTTCGCTCTCTAATGCGCCTATATTTTTCCAGGTGATGAGGGTTGCAAATTATGAGGGTGATGGTGAAGTGTCTGATGTGCCTTGGGCACTGGCCAGACCATCAAACAAAACAAGTTACAAAGCTGATCTGAGACGTAATGCGAACCCAAAGTACAGAGTTGATGAGTTGAATGAGCCTCCTCCTCGGCTTCCTGGCATTCGGTCATTGCTTCCATTACCTGGGGGTGATTTGTTAACGGCGGGTACTGATTTGAAAATTCGGCGATGGGACCATTGCAGCCCTGATCGAACCTACTGTCTGTGTGGACCAAGCATAAAGGGCATAGGAAATGACGACTTCTATGAATCAAAATTATCTTTTGGGGTGCAAATTGTGCAGGTAGGCATTCTGATTTACTAGGCAGCATGCTTATTCTTCAAGTAAAGGAGTAGAGAGCACATAGGCACTTCTTGAACCGAGGGCAATCTTCTGTGACCAACTTTGACAAAAAGTATTCTTGCCTTGACTGGCTTTACTCCTCTTCAAATAGTGGGCAAAACTTCAGTATGGATTTCCATTGCCTTTACTTTCTTTTCTTTTGACAATTTCTGAAGATACTTATAATTTATGTAGCATAATATTGATTCTTCTGCTTTGAAAATTTTTTTACGCTCATTTGAACAATGATTGAGTTACAGGTGATAATGAAGATTACTTCCCTATCCTTGTTTGCTCTTAGATGCTGGCAGTTGAACCATGCCTATTTGTTTTAGCTGGAAACTGCTATTTGAAGCTGAAACTATTGGCTAATGCACTCCATAGCTTGTCTTACATCGCTTTTCTATAGTTGCATATTCTATTGCATTGGAACATTTCACTGCCTCAGAAAACCAAACTTCTCTGTGACTTGCCCCCATTCAGCTTGATCTTGTACTTAAGTCCTTGAAATGAGATTAATTAAACACCGGTGCTCTTTTTCTCCTTGCTGTACTAAGCTTTGTTTCTAGTTATATGAAACCAAGGGGAAATTTCAGTAGAAAGAGTTCCGAATAAAAAAATTCGATTATTGTTCTGTTAAGAGTGGTCAGTCAGCTGATGTTTCAGCCTTTCTTCATGGTGAACAGGAGACTCGGAGACGACCTTTAACAACTAAGCTGACAGCAAAAGCCGTCCTTGCTGCTGCGGCCACCGATACTGCTGGTTGTCATCGTGACTCTATCATCTCTTTAGCCTCAATCAAGTTGAACCAGAGACTCTTGATTTCAAGCAGTAGGGATGGAGCTATTAAGGTTTGGAAGTAAATAAACTATGCATCACTTTATTAATTGTATATATTTAGAGTCAACTTAGTTGAACATTACTCTGCATGAATTTTTCCTTTAGTCCAGCTGATACAGTTTGTACGGAATAGTAACATATTTTGTCAGTCAGGAATTCGTCTTGTTTACTATGTACATTATTTTGTCAACCTCATTTGTACAAAAGCTGATTATATTAGATCTGGTAAAAGTGTGCGTCCTCATATGTTCCCTTGAGCTTTTGATTTTGGGGTCCAAATCGGTGTTCCCAATGCTGGAACTTATGATGCCAAAGGGACTTCAAGGAGTCAACACTTGGTGAGGATAAAGGAGGCCAGAGCAACTGTCCTCATGTGAGGAACTGCTTTTCCAAAAGCTATGGTGACAGAATGGATTAATGATTTCTAGCATGGGTGATGTCTTTAAGGCATCAGACGGGGAAAGTCGACAGTGCTTCAATGGATAAGAGAGTGCAATGGAGGATGGGGATGTGTCTTTGAAGCATGTTTCCATCAATAAGAGCTACGGAATTGGCCGATGCAAAAGAAAAGAACTAGTTACTTCTGGTGTTATACGGGTTGCCAATATGATCTTTCAGTGTTGATTGCCCAGGACATACTTTTGCTGCAAGTTACCTTTGATTCTTGTAATCAGTCCTTGCAAAAATAAAGTGCATGATCGAAGGATGTTTAGGTTTGTAATCTGCAGTTTAGTGCAGATAAAAATTACGGTTCTGCTTGATATTTGAATGGTTGATGTAAGGTACATTTAAACTTCCCATATAGTGCGTTCAGAGAAAGAGGGAAAAAGAAAAATTTTGCAGCATGTATCAGGGGTCTGCGTTGCATACATGATGTATTTAATGAATGATTCTGGAACGACAATTTAGATGCTCTTTTTTCTGCATCACACACTAAAGTTAAAAAAAAAAATTGGTGTGTTACTCAGCTTAAAGCAAGTCATTGCAGTATCAACGGTTTCTTTTTATTAGGAATTCCACTGGTGGACATTGGATTAAGGCCACCATCAGAGTTTTCACTTCACTAAACCTGCCTATCCTACTTTATGAAAAGTTTATGGAGTACATGAAGAGATTTACATTATCATGTGAGTTCACCACTGAGCACTTGTGAGGCATGCTTGACAGCCCTCGAGACTCTCCATATCTCATGTTGTACAGAATGCCATGAGTCTGATGTGCTGAGTTTCTTTGCTTCCTCAATGGCGTCATCTATTCCAGGGAAGGATTTACTTCCATAATCATTATGCTTTGAAGGGCCATAAATCTGCGATATGCAAATTCACAAGTCACTTTATTGGTGAATCTGTGGATATAGGGGTCACCAAGGAGCACTTCCGCAATATTGCTTCCGAGAATATTGCCTTTAGGAAACAACTGAATCTCTTAAAACATCTAGAATTACAATAAGAAGATGAGCATACCAAATGCTTATACCACGACCTTCCGACAAGTCCATCAGGGTCTGCAAATGCTCTTTCTGCCATCATTAATCTGTCATTCAGCTCCCTCACTCTCATGTGGTAGTCCTTCCACATTGATGGCCAGCTTTTGCTTTCTTTTATTGCCTGGGGTCATTTTCTTCTATCAGTGATCACTATTGGAACGAAAATTTGACTGCTGCTATCTCTGAGTCCTACCTTTACATCGGTGTTTATTTTGGTGGCTGCTCCTCTGAAATCCGCAATGGCCTTAAACAAGGGGGTGAGGTTCAGCCCCTTATCGGAAAGCTCATCTTCTAAATCCTTTGCGCTTTCCTGTAATTTTTGGACTTTTTACTTTCATCCATCTATATTTCCAACAACTTGCTGCATACTACTGAATTTCTCAAAAGTCAAAATTACTACATCCAACTCAGCATTCACATATACCTGGAGTTCAGATGCATACGAGAGGTAATCGAAAGGTAGAAATTCCTCATCTGCTAGACGGAGAGCTATGAGACCCCAAATGCTTGCCACTGTTTACAAAAAAATGAGAAGTCCGATGTCAGTATTTTGGAGGAGAAATGATGAGGCAAAAAATTGATATGGATTTCCAGTTGACATATTGGTACTGGAGGTGCAATCTTTCAGTTGTAGTGTGGGACAGATAATAAGCTAATGAGGCATTACTGATCCAACTAATATCCCTTCTTCATGCACATGTATTTTTTTTTCTCCTGATCATGTGAAGGTCTATGTAGTACCTGCAAGATGTCTGTGGAACATTGGGTCACCATACTTTTCCATCCAAACAAAATCATCGTACATAGAGTGGTATACTGGGTATCCTGCAATGCAGAAGAAGATTACTTCATCAACATGCTATTGGTGAATTATCCTGTCAATTCTTTTGAAAGCAATATCTAGAACTTGAGATGTTATGAGGAACCAGAAGGTAGTATACTGAAGTATCTTAAAGTGTAGGTAACTAGAAGGTAGCATTAGAAGAACTCTCATTTGACTAGTATGGATTTTTTTATGCGGACATTGTCATACTTAAGTACAAAATGATGGACCCAAATGATTAAAAATGAAAACTAGATAGTAGAAAGTCAAAATTGGCTAGTGCGAGGTGGAGTTCTGTTTCCTCTCTCTCCTAACCCCTTCCTTTGGGGCTCCTGGCTAGCTTGCTTCCTCGATCTGGAAATATAGGTACATGCTGACAAATGACTTCCTGAAGAATGTGTAAGGCAGTGTGAATGTTTAGACTTGTCATGCTATCTGCTTTACTAAGGCTTCAAAGATAGTTCTTAAATGGCGAAACAACCTCTTGTGCTATTTTCTTCTGGGTGTATCCTTTTGTAGATAGGGTGCCAGTGATGTTGCTAAAACCTCCACATCATATCAGACTATGTATACTATCATTTTAGACACATCAGCAGTGGAATGATAGTATGGTAAGTACTTAACTGCATTTATTTTAAACAGAATTTTACGTACGGCACTTACTCATCATCATCTTTCCAGAGAAGTGATTTGAAGCTTTAGGTTCTTCTAGATGCATCTTAGTTAGGGCACAAATATGAGTAAAATTGTTGCAGTCATATTCATCAGCCTCTCTAGTCAAAGTAGCTGCTTTCATGATACAGTCTCCTTAAACTCCGTGAAAATCCTAAACTATGCGTGCATAAATGAATGCTATAACGGTCTTGTTAGTGTGACCTTATTAACTAGCATTTCCAAGTCAAATATTAAGTCATCATAGCAGAAACATTTGTCCATGTTACCTCCTCCAAAAAATAAGTCTGCTGCTGGGACACCAACATGCTGAACAAAAGCTGCGTAGTCTGATCCACCACCTCCTAACCGATCAATCTCCATAATCAAGGTCTAACAGTTAGTGAGGTTGAATGAGACAAGTTTTGCTTTAGATTTTGCTTCATGGAAGTAATATTCATTTGACAGAGGCCGATGAGAAACAAATACAATTGCTTGTAGCTGGAGGCAAGGTACTTATATCTCTATTCTTGAATATCAAAATGGTTCATGTGCTTTTTATTATTGGAATGAGGGCTTGCTATGGAACGATTTTATGCTTACCATGGGGGAAGATTTGCTCTGACCAACCCAAGATTCGTAGATGGTTTGGGATGAATTATCTGGATCTTGAACCTTTAAAGGGAATGAACAAAGTGGATTCAGTAGTTACGGAAGTTGAATGCAGCATCACCAAGATCGAAATCCAGACAACTCGAGTTAAATCGTATAAGCAGAGTCTGCCAAATGCTTTTTAATGCCAGAAGAATTTGTATCTCCATTGCCTATATGGTCCATCTAATTTCAGACCACCATAGCTAGTTACGAGGTACCTGCTGAGCAGCTTGTCTGAACATTTGATCGAGCTGTGGAGTTGAAGCGGCATAGAATCCTGCACCCGATACTGCGCAATCAACGTTCAGGTAAGCAACGGCCTTTGAAGCTAACAGCGCTCTGTTTTCTTCCACCCATTCGGTTGACCCTACCTGAGTTGGTAGATTTTATTTTAGTTATATTAAGCACGGCACTCAAAACACGTGCACGAGTGCGTGGAGAGAGAGAGAGAGAGAGAGAGAGAGATACTAAGCCATATTCCTCAGCATCCCAATTGCAGAAGACAATCGTTCTTCTGGGTCTCCACCCTCTTTTTAGTAGCTTTCCTAGCCTTTGTGCAACCTACATCTCGCAAGGACTCAGGTCAAGCCAGCACGAAGGTTTGATGGATTACTTGCTTGAGGGTTCCTTTTTTTTCTTTAATTTATATTACTCGTAGTGACTTGGCTTCATTTCACTCACATGATCTTACTTTGCACGATAGTTTATTGCACAATGCAGACATAATTACCTCCAACAGTGCTGCAGTACCACTATTAGGATCAACTGCTCCAAATGTCCATGCATCCCGGTGATTGCCTAGCAGTACATACCTGGAAAAAGTAGAATCTGCGCGATCAGTCCATCACAAGGCAAGCTAATCAAACGTTAGCATTCTCATGATGCAAGCTTAGTTTACATCACTATACTTTCATAAATGCATCCGCGCTCTTGCTCCAGAAAGTAACATATTTACCTGTCAGGTTCTTCTGCTCCTTCAATAACTCCAATGACATTCTCTATCGTTGCTATGGTTTGATTTCCCTGACAACAATGAAATGCCTCATTCAGTTAATTTTAGCCATTGTATAGCCAAGTTTCAAGTGGATGCGCTTTGTGGATAGGAACTAATGACGCATGTCGTTCTTACGGAATAAGTGAGATTCAGAGTCCCAGGCCCAGGTCCAACCCTATATGGGGGAGCATCTTTGCTCCCTTGCCAATCATCGTTTGCCAACTGCCCACCGAGCGACCTCATTATGGTCTCACCATCAGCTCCTGACACTGGCAGTGAAGGTATGAGAGGGACATCCCCTTCCTTCTCTATCTCTTCATCCGATAGCCTCTCGCTTCCTTTCGTGCTAGGCCATCCCGGTGTTGCAGGGTCACCGGTCCCTGTGTACACCGATCCTACTTGAACCCCACTCGGTGGCATCCACTTGTCATCTGGGAACCACTTCGCATCGCCCCCTCCGCCGCCGTAATCCTTCCTATCAGTGTATAGGATTGCCCCTATCGCCCCTGCCTCGTATGCATTACGCACGATATCTCCTCTGTATATCTGCCCATACTTCACCAATGCTACTGTACCCGTAACATTCACTCCCATTCCTTTTAATGTCTCGTAGTCGTCAACTCGACCATAATTCACATAAACCACGGGTCCCGTGGCGGTGCCGGACTTGGCATAGCCATGAAAGGAAGGGAGCACTTCATTGGCCACATCGGCATAGGGATCACCATCATAGATCTCTTGGCGGAGGATGAACTTTATCGCCGGCTCGGGCGGTGGACGCACGAGTGTCAAGGAGCGCTTGATCGGGTAAGTGAGGAGGACGTCGTAGGAGGCGATGTGGGCTCGGACGTCGTAGGACGCGAGGGTGGACAGGACATAGGATGCGGCTTCCGCGTTCGCGGGCGTACCCGCCACGTGGGGCCGGCGGGTGAGGATGTAGAGGTGGTGGGCGACGGAGGCATTGTCAGAGACGGAGGTCGAAAGGAAGAGGGAGTGGTAGAATGACTTAGGAGGGGAAGGGAAGGAGAAGAAGAAAGTGAGGGTGGCGGTCACAGCAAGAAAGGCCGACGCGGCTAGTTTGAACATTGGGAGTTCCTAGCTTGGAGGGGTTGAAAGAGAAGCTCTGAGATTTCTACTGCGCCGAGAGAGAGAGAGGGAGATTTTCTCAACCTTGGAGATGGTGGTCTTCGTCTAGTGAGCAGCCATTAGAGAGGCAAAGGAAAAAGCCCATTGATTACCCTTCCCCAGATGCTCCAAGTCTATCTGATGACTCTGAACGATGGAGACAAGTTCCCACCCGACGATTCTTTTAATAATAATTGAGGCCCTATCCTTTCGCAGGGGGCACGACGTTCGGCGTCATCACAAGTTGGGAAGAAGCTCAGGAACAAGACGACCGGATACAGGGGAGAAAAAACCCAAATCTTCTTTCCGTTCGCTGTCAATCATCTTCCATCAACAGTCCAATTCATGGGCTGTCGCTGTCCTTGGCTTGAACCTCGAGTCGACCCTTTTGAAACTCCGAGGAAATTGTCCTTTTGATGGTTAAGTCCCAGGAAGAGATCCATCCAAGTTCGCTCATCGATCGCCTTTTGGCGATTATATTTGTGTTTCCTCCACAGAGGTAACCTCGGTGGTCAATAGGGATCAATCTGCCGGCTCTCTTTCTAAGCTTTAATTCTTCATATGCAGTTTCTTACCAACTGGTCGATCAAAACTTCTTTGAAGTGCAATTGGCTGGTCTTGCTGATCTATGCCCCGTGTGATTAATTAGATTCTATGTTTCCATTGCCGATCTCTTTGTCGTGGTCGTCGCCAAAGATTTCTTGTTACTTTGAGACTTTCCTCCATTTCTTCCAGAACCAGACTCGGATGTTGGATGGGAAAGATCTACCGAATCAGCCTTTCTTTGTTCACGGGCCACGGAAATCATTCACCTTTTTGCCTTGTTTTCATGAATTACACGAAAGGTTCTGAAAACGAGCGTTGATTTTCAGCTGCCAAAGATGGCCCGTGAGTTTCCACGTGCTTCTCTGTGCTCTCTTGTGATATTGCAGTCCAAGATCTTGGTGAAAATCATCTGTTCTCCCTCTCGCCAATGGCGCAGGTCTACGTTTCAGGTTGTGTTTGCTTGATTTGACTGGAAAAAAATTTCCGCCATTTAATATTTCCCTTGCTGAAAACGAGCGGCCGATGAAAAGTTATTTACGGTGGAAAAAAAAAATATGCACGCTTAAAGTTAGGAAAATTAATTCCCTAATCTAAAAAGGGAAAACATTTGTTTTCAATAAGTTATTTTTCTTTATCATGAAATTCTTCCCAAAACGAACACCCATGTTCTTATGCAATCTTGAAGCTTTAAAGACTACTAAAGTGCTTTACTCGAATTTCTTACATATGAATAATAGGACCGCATCATATGAATAATTGCGATTCGATCTTTGACGAAAGAGTGACGACCCAAAAATTGGCAAGTCTTCATTATTCCAGTAAAAGAAAATCAAAATGGAATTCAACCCTAGAGAATCAAAGTGATCCGACACCCTGTTCCAGAAGGCAGCCTCCAAATCTTTCATTGAGAGATGCCACGTCGTAGCTGCCCCGAGCTCTGGTGGACTTCGCACGAGAAAGGCTTTACCAAGAGGGGCAGGTCAGTCAGATCGAGGTTGGATCGGCCCCATTGAGCTGTACGAACTTTGGTTTCTCTTGGGATACAAACAGAGGACCTAAACCCAATCTCCTGGTTGGTATCCAAAAAACACAGGGGTTGGCACCAAGTGGGCTTGGATGTTCTTGACTCCTCAATGTGACTTTTGATCCGCTTGATCTGTTAGAATTTGCATGCATTTACACTAATCATCTAGGAATGCTAGCCAATATAGTCTTCTCCTGGACCGGTCTGGTGAGAAGGATCAAGTGGCAGTTGACCCGGGTAACGCCGGGTCAAGCGGTCAGATGCCGGGTCACGCTTCCGTCGACCCATCAAATTCTAAGAACAGGGTTCGGAAAAGACTGAAAAATGCCGGAAAAGCAAACCTTTGGAATTGTCAGGGACGGAAGGAAATCTCCAATGTAAGAAATGAAAGTCCGATGTTCGGATCTTATCGGTTGCGTGTCGATTGTTATGATCCGGGGTCACTCGCATGAGGCCTAAATTTAATCGTTTTCTAGGGTTTTGGAAGGGGGGCGTTCCATGGGGTTCCAGACAGCAAGGTTTTTTGAGCTCATGCTTTGAGTCATGGAAATGAAATGAAATGCAAGGAATAGTAAAAGAGAATTTGCGGACCGGACACAACCAAGCAGATACTTTTCCAACGCATATTGTCAACTCACGCCCAATTGGCAACAGAGGCGCGCAAGCCTTGGGCGGACTGCATCAAGAACCGCACATGCACACAAACTGCACAAGGCTACCTTCGAAATCCATAACGATGATGACAAAGACAGTCAGCTACATTATCCTAGCGTTAAATACACGAACAACTCCATAGTGAAGTATCAACTTGTGTATGGCTTGGGTGCGCATTCCCATTCCAGAGCAGACCTAAGCATCGCCATCCAGACGCAGGGAGAGACGCTCACGGGGCACGAAACAGAAGCAATACCACCTTGGCAACAGTTTCCTTTTCGTTTTGTCCTAACCTCCATTTCTTTCTTCACTAATTTAATCATCTGTAAGCAAGAAAGTGCACCCGCTTGAGGCCTGTCCTGTGGCTAGGATTGCCCTCCTGTGACCCCTCCCTTCCTCCCTCTCTCTCTCTCTCTCTCTCTCTCTCTCTCTCTCTCTCTCTCTCCCTACATGGATGATGGTACTAGAAGCACCCGTGACCTTATAACTCTCTGTCTGTCAAATGATTCTCCAATTCAACATCGCTTTCCACCTAAAACCAATATGCCATGTGAGAATGGGAAAAAAATTGGATAATCGACGTATATAAAACTCAAACCATCAAGCCATTCCTCTCCACCACTTCAAACGCCCACGTCAAAAACATTCCCTCCACTTCTCATTCTCTCCACCAGTTCTCGTTCTCTCATCACCGATGCCAGAAAACAAGCAGTTCCTCACGTTCCACGCTCTCGTCCCCCTCATAATCCTCCTCCTCCTCAACTCGAGAACCTCACTATGCCACACCAAGGGACTGAGGCCCAAGCACTCAGCTGGGAAGCAGCTACCGCAGAACATGACGCGGACCCAGTACTCCGAGCAGCAATTCATGAAGTGGGTCAAATTCGTGGGCAGCCTCAAGCACTCGGTCTTCAGGGCCGCCAAGAACAAGCTCTCCCCTTCCTACACCCTCACCGTCGACAAGAACCCTGCCACCGGCGACTTCACGTCGATCCAGGACGCCATCGACTCGCTCCCCTTCATCAATCTTGTGAGAGTCGTGATCAAGGTTCATGCAGGAGTTTACACGTGAGTAAACAAAATTCCTCTTTTTTTCCTTTTCCCCCCTCTTCTTCTTGTTCTGTATCCACGTTTATGTACTTCCAAAACTCTGTTTGCAACACATTTTGTCTTGTTGACTATGTTCTTTTGCTTTTTGGGGGCTTGGCCTAAAAAAGTTGGTCTCGTTCTCTCCCTCTCTCCCTCGCTCCCTCTCCCTCCCTCCCTCCCCGTGACCATTGATTCTAGAGTTTCTCTTGTCCACACTCACTTGTTTTGTAATCTTTCATTGGCATTGGGTTTGAGATAGTGGGAAACTACTCTCTCTCTCTCTCTCTCTCTCTCTCTCCCCTCATCTTCTAATGTACTCAGAAAATGTTGGGTCTTTTGACCAAACAACTCTTGCAGCAAGTGGACTGTCCTTGCTTTGTCCTCCTTTCTAGCTTTCTTTTCTCTCTGTTTATTCTGTCCAATATACTTGATGACCAACTTTGCCATCAAATTGCGCAATTGGGGTCTGATCTGAATTTTCCTTTTTGAACTTTTTTGCAGAGAAAAAGTGAATATTCCTCCGTTGAAGTCCTTCATCACAATTGAAGGTGCAGGGGCGCAGAAGACGATAGTCCAATGGGGAGACACAGCACAAACACCAGGTCCAAAAGGCCAGCCAATCGGGACTTATGGTTCCGCTACATTTGCGGTCAACTCACCATACTTCATAGCCAAGAACATCACCTTCAAGGTTACCATCTCTTTCCAATTCCATCACTAACTTCTCCTCACAAATAGAGATTTTCAGGTGGGTCTGAGACCACATAATTCTCAAAAACGTGTACATTTCGATGGCAATCTGTGTCGTGTTCAAAGATTTGAGTGAAACCGCCACTTTTTTCGGTTAAATAATCAGGAGTAACAGTTTCAAACACAGAATTTACCAAGCGATGCAGTATGCCCACAAGCAAGAAAGAGACCAAAGTCTACTAGTCGACTTCAACCGACACTCCAGCGACAATATTTGTTCATGTCTTCAATTTTTTTTTATTGAAAGATGTGGAAAATTCGCATATTCATGGTCTGTGACATCATCTAACAACGACATGTACTAAAGTTTGTCCCTTTTGGGGTCATGTGATGCAGAACACCACGCCGGTGCCGAAACCGGGAGCCGTAGGGAAACAGGCGGTGGCGTTCCGGATATCGGCGGACACAGCAGCGTTCTGGGGTTGCAGATTCTTGGGAGCTCAGGACACACTCTATGACCATGTGGGCCGGCATTACTACAAGGATTGCTACATCGAGGGCTCTGTGGATTTCATCTTTGGCAATGGTCTCTCGCTCTTTGAGGTAACAACTCTCTCCTCTCTATTTTCTCCCCTTCAATTTATGAAAAGAACAGTCTTAACATCACGACTGGACTGTGAACTCGTAGTCCTCTGTCTTCCTTGCATTCTTGCTTGATAAATTAAAAGAACCGCCTAGATTAAACTAATCAGATATCGGAATCAAACAGCGTTATCATCACCACTTTTCTGCACAATATAATTGGCTCTACCTATCAATCCAAAAACAGAGCAAGCGAACACAGATAAATTTCTTCCAGTTCATTTCCCATGTCGCGGTGATTTTGGTAAGAACAGGGGAGCTTCCTGTTCTGTTTAACTTTTCCATTTCTTTTTTTCTCTTTTCGCGTGACTCCATGGCCACAAGTAGTCAGAATTTAGAAGTTCATTTTTTGAGGGGGAGGTGAGAATGCGGCAGTGGTCCAATTCCTCTCGAGCCACAAGTCAGCGCCACCATTTTTGCAGGCCTAGGAAGCCAGCCTTAACTTTTCGAGGAGGCTCGTACAGCGGGCATGAAACTGAGCTTTATGCTATTATTAACTCTCTCACAGGGAAAGCTCTTCATTAAATGCTTGCATCATGAATGATGACGTTATATAGCTAAACAATCAAAAATTTCCACGAAGAAGGAGGTTACCCCCTTGAATCTTCGTCTTAGACTTGTTTATGAAGTGACTTTGGGATGCTGGTGACTTGATCTAAACATAATGCTTTCTCCAACGCGAGAGGCTGCTGGACCAAGATTGCTTGGCGCACTCCAACATAATAGTAAAGAATTGAGGTGATTGGTTTTCCAGGGATCCGACTTTCTCTCGGAATCAAGAATCGGGCCAGTTGGACCGATTTCTCGGTCTCTAGAACCAAGGACTAACATAGTATTATGAAAATTTGAGCAAAAGAAATTGACTGATAAAGTAGGATAAGAGTTAAAACTTCCAAATTTAAATTGATTTTTACATATTTGATCGGTTCGGTTGGGCCCTCCTAAGAATCGGAATCGGATCATTAGATCAGATCTGTCGGTTTGGAAATCTCCTGAAAGGATACTTATGTCACAGCATTTTCCATGGACCGCATGTTTTGACATTTCTCCGAATACGTATGCATACGTATGATACTGGATACCACCGGTGACGATTATATGTGTTATGGGGGTGCAGGGTTGTCAGGTGCACGCGATAGCACAGTACACGGGGGCGTTGACGGCGCAGGGGAGGAGCAGCATGCTGGACGACACGGGCTTCTCCTTCCTCAACTGCAAGGTCACCGGGTCGGGCGCGCTCTACCTCGGGCGGGCCTGGGGCCCGTTCTCCCGGGTCGTCTTCGCCTACACCTGGATGGACAACATCATCATCCCCAAGGGATGGTACAACTGGGGTGACCCCAGTCGCGAAATGTACGTATCCACCATTGATTATCTTCTTCTTCTCCTTTCTTTTTCTATATGCATCGGTATCGATTCAAGTCTACACAATAATTTTTCTGAGGATGGGAAGTCTCCGTGCATCTTAGCCTTCTCCTAGGTGCAAACTTTAGGAGGCCGCCTTTTATAAACAAAGATAGATCGCTCGAAATGTCGAGTTGCTTCACTTTATTAACAGAAATCTCGCATTGCTCCCCTCGGTAGAAACTGGGCAATCAACCCCCCTTCTTGAGGAGAGACAAATGATCTTCCCCTCTATCTTCACATCGACATCTACAAATGAAATCGTCGTATTTACACGCTGATCAGCTCAATCGAACCCCGGATTTCGTAAAGTTTAAAGCAATTCCTGGGATATATTTTTTTTTGGAAAATTTAGGTCTATGGTCCAATTATTCCAAATGCTTTTCGCATACAATCCTAGGTCATGGAGCACCACCACTACCACTAATGTCCTCAATGAACCTAGTGCTCTGGACGGTGCCGCCACCTTCTTCTCTTTTGCCAATAAAGCCATCCTCTTGGGTCTACGTATTTGTCGTCTTACTCTTTTTCCCCTTATGGTCAGCTCTCTCTTCAAATAGTATACTGTATTGACAAGTACAATGTCCCGAAATGACGTAACTGCCCTCCCGAACTCCTACTCGCCGGCCACTTGCTCTCTCCTCTAGCGCGGGGGCAGCTCTGGAATTTCATAAATGGAAAGAGCCGGAACCTAAGGGGTAGCGGTGACCTAAGTTGCATGTCCTTTTCTCTATTTTCCCTATGTACATCTACGTGTAATGCACCTCACTAGAGCGTGCCCAAAAGAAAGAACATTAAAAACCCTAGACCGCCTACCTAATCCATACAATCCCACCAAGGCAATCTCTCTTCAGTGTCTGCAAATCTTTGGCACTTACGATAAGTTGGGCCATCACTCATGGCATGCGCTCAGGACGTGCTTTTTGGTATAGACATGCTCGCTTCACATTGTTTATGTACAAATTCTTCACATTCTCCACAAGCATCATCAGGACAGGACACAAGTACAAAAACATATATACATGTCGATTTGATTTTGGCAAGTGGTTCCATTTTATTGACGGGCGACGATATTCTGTTTAAAGAGTAATTGAATTGAATGTTGTCTTACTGCCAACGATGATCTTGATGTGAATTATTGTTGATTGTATGGTTTTCTTTGGACTGATGAACGCAGGACTGTGTTCTATGGGCAATACAAGTGCATTGGACCAGGGGCAAGCTTCGCAGGGAGGGTGTCGTGGTCGAGAGAGCTTAGTGATGCGGAAGCTAAACCTTTTCTGTCTCTTAGTTTCATTGATGGCTCTGAATGGATCAACATGTAATGTCTCCGTTGAGATCCATCCACCCTCATTCTTGCTCTCAATAATGTTAGATGTATGTGGATTTGCTAGATTGGTATACGACACGACGGCGCTACCGACTTTCATTCAACGGTGAATACGCCCCGACTCGCTTCGAATACCCATTCGCATTCTCGGAGAACGGCCTCGGGCCGGGCCTATGTTCACTGACTTGAAGCCGGGCCTTCTTGATGAAAATCATTGTTCAAATTTACAATCCACCATTCACCAAAATCTCCTATTCATTCCCTCTAATGGGTGATATTACATTTCATGTCCCCCCCAATTCTCTTCACCACGTCCTCTTGTACACCTCTTTGCCACGTTCATTGGGCCTCTCAAGCTTGCCCAGTATGGCACTCTTGAAATTAATCACCTCTTGGGCTCTTGAACAAGCCCTCTGCATCCTAAGCCCGCTCAAGCTGCTCCTCGAGCCCATGGCTTCGAGGAGCGAGAGCCGCCTCTTGGGCCCCGGCTCGGGCCTCTGCTTCGGCGCACTCTGCGACCTCAGCTTCGCCACAAACGACTCCGTGCTCGCCATGTAATTCGGGGACTTCCCGCCTATCTGGCCCCAGGAGGAGTCGTCGGCTCCTCCGCAGACACTCCTGTTGGACGGGGTCGCGGGCCTGCTGGGCCCACACCGGCAAGAGCCCACGAGCCGGGGCGTGCTGTGCGCGGTGGTGAAGAAGCGGCACCCGTCGCCATTCAGGGCCCATTCAGGGTCGGCGAAGTTACCGGGCTCCGGGATTGACAGGCGGGCCGGGGCCCGGAGCGGGAGGGGAGAGGAGAACGTTGGGTGGGGAGGAGGTGTGGGCTCGGCACACGGATCGGCGTCATAGAGGTGGGGCCTTATGGGCCTCGAATTGGGCCCACCAGTGTCAACTTCCACAATCTTTGGGCTTCCTTCGGCTGTCGTGATGACCATTGCGGTGTCTTGACAAGATGAGAGCCTCATGCTATGAAGAGATGCTGCGTAATCACTGCCTGCGCCATCCGGGCTCTCCTGAAAAGTCGCGAAGAATGAACAGGCTCGTCATGGCTGAGTGCCAAAGACCAAGAAACAAGCGAACTGTACCGTGGATCTGCGCCCCTGGGGCTCGGCGGCTGCGCAGACTTCCGGGGCGGCGAGAGGAGCGCCAGCTCGGCGGGAACGGACGGTGGCCTGAGCACGGAAGAGAGATTGCATGCAGTGAAATGCGGCAGCGGCTTGCTTCCTCACCAGATAGCCCCTCGCCACCGCCTGTAGCTTCACCAGCCCTCGCAGCGCCCTCCGTGCTTTTCTTGCCTGCTTCACGTCCCAAAACAGTCAAATCCAGCAGGAAAACGAAGGAAGGGCGAATCTTCAAAACCGCTCACCAAATATCCCCTGAAGTTAGCCTGAATCTTCACCGCGGCCCACCTCTCGCCGCCGACGAACACGGCGCTCCTGCCGCGGCTCGTGAGCCTCACGACTGCGGCCGCCGCGTGAGCCGCCGCCACGGCAGCATCCGCCGCCGCCGCAGTGGCTGCGGCCACCGCAATCGCGTGCTTGCTCTGCTCCTCCTCGCACTCCCCTGCGTAGAACGACCTCAGCCAGGCGGCCTCCGCCGCCGATATGTTGGGCGGGATTGTCGCCGGGTTGTTGCACAGGCCCCCGGAGCCGCAGCGCTCTTGGTGCCCGCGGCGGTCGGCGGCGTCTTCGACATCTTTATCCTTCTTGATCCCGAACAAGCCCTTAAGCCACCTCATCGCTCTACCCATTTCGAGAAACCGCCACCAGCAACAGCTGTAGGACGCCAACCATCAGAGAGAGATTAATGCGGTTGGGTCGCTTGTTTCTGTTTTTCTATCCCTGTCTTTTTTCCGGTTTCGTGCAAAGCGGGGGTCAGATTTTATCGAGAACAGAGCTGCCTCATTCATGGAAAGAAGACAAAGGTTTTGCGAAAGACGAGAGGGCAGGGCGAGAGGAACAGTAATGCGTATTGCGAAGGGCGAGAAAGTTTGATGTTTTCTATGCCGTTGTCGTCTTCGGTTTCGTGTTGAAGAGGAGCTGCCATCGCCCTCGTGCAGGACAGCATTACGGGACAAGAAAGTGGACGGAAACCTGCAGAGATCGTATACAGGAGAGGACGACCTGTCGAGCGCTCGAGGGTCTCCAAAACAAGATCGATCTCTCTCTCTCTCTCGCTCCAAGTTCAGATAAAAAAAGGTAATTAAGGATCGGAATCTGATGCCTTCGACTCGAATTCCAGTCACTGCACTCCTGCAACGGCAGGACCTCGAGAAAGATGATCAGAATGGAGATGCATATTAAGGAGTGCATAAATATTGATAACGACGTAAGCTTTTAGGATAATTGATAGTGATCTTACAAAAATTTGGGAGGTCTGGTGTTCAAATCTTAGCAGGCCCCCACGCTTAATACTATGCCAAAAAAAAAAACCAGACTTAGCGTGAGCGTGAGGAAGAGTGTAAAAGTACATAAATATTAAATCACGTCTTCAGCTAACGGCTTAAACTTTTAAAACAGTTGGCAGTGGTTCTACAAAAATTTCAAAGAGAAGACCAGAGGTTCACGACCCTTTAAAATTATACCAATGAACCAATGCGTTTTTAATGCAATCGAGCTTCGATGTGGAGAGAGTGCGTCATTGGAATTCTTAATCGGTTACTAATTTAGGCTTCTGTAGTTCTCTTTTTATTAGTTTAAATAAGGGTCAATGCCACAAAAAACTCTAAATTATATGTCATGTGATAAGTTTACCCCAAACTTTTTTTGTGACACCAAACAATCCCCTAACTATACATTTGGCCAGCCTCATCCGCCACCAACGAGGTTCGGACGAGGCAGCGCCCGCCCAGATCTAGGCAGGGACTGGGGAGGCCGCCACCGACCAAGTATTTTTTTTTAGGAAAAAAAGAAGAAGAGAAAAAATAAAAGACATTATGGGGTAGATGTATCGCAGATGATATAGTTTGAGATTTTTAGTGTCACAAAAAAATTAAGATAAATGTATCACATAAGATATATTTTGGAGTTTTTTGTTGTATTAATCCTTAAAATAATTAAAATTTTAATTTTTAGAGAGATTAATAATAATTTCATCAAATCTCATATGATACCAAAATAAAATGCTTTCAGTTAGAATTTTTTCATGCCTCATTTGTCTCCCTAATTAAATATACTAATACTTTGTACTAAGCAAAAATATAAGATTAAGTATGGGTGTTAGAATAATTAAATATTCTAACAATTTCATCTAACACTTTAAATTTTTAAAACAGTTAACAGTAGTTATCTCAAACTCTCACGCCGTCTAATTTTCAACATATTGCCTTCTTCTTCTCTAGCTCTTAAATCTAAAGGTGATCGGCTTCTGGTTGAATATGATCACGATTATCCTATGCATTTCTATTCTACCTGAGAGATAACCTTTTTTTTTTCCTATTTGGTGCAAAAACTTAAATTATTATACCCATGATCAAGTGAAGTTTTTCATATCAAAATCATGATTCCGAGTTAAATCGGTTTCGACCTAGAATCGGCAATTCAGACCTTGGAATCAAGCGACGATTCTCCCTTGACCGGGGGACCGGTCCGGATTATGCGTCTTTCCGGTCCGGCGCCATGATCGAACCGGATCCGATGAACGCCCATGCTTGACCACGTTCGCTTGGGTCTCACCATAAATGAAAAGTCAACGTCGATGAACAGCGACTCTTCTAGGACAACTCTGTCGTTTCCCCTTGCCAGGAAGTGGATGCTGGTAATAATTCTAGGATTGCGACAATATCTTCCTCTGATGGGTCGCAGACGAATCCGTCTGTTGATTTTTCTAGGATTCCTACCTAGCGCTAGTAGGCAGCCTCCAGCTGTCCTAAGCACGGTGGTGAATTACAATACGAAACGATGAAGACCATATAATGACATGTTGGGTATGATTTTTGAACTTTTGACACATACTCGATTATATATTGTCAAATATAAATGATTTCGTATAATTCGTAAATTGAATATGTTCAAAAAACTCAAGAATTATATTGAACATATTCGTTTACTTCATGATCCGTGTTAAGTAAGTTAAAAATTTAAGGATCACTTGTACTACTCTCTCTTTTAGTTATTTTGCAGAGGTTTCTCATCGAATCAAATTGACTGAAGAAAACTGGAGACATTTGATTCCTCGTATTATCTTGATCTTGAGTGTACTGCCATTGTTTGGAAGATTTTATAGAGAAATCCAAAAGTTCTACCGGAAGATCGTTGCAATCATTGAGCCGACAAGTACGATACTTACTAGGAAGCTTGAATTCGAGTCTTCGATTGCTTCTTTCTCTCGGAACGCTCGAGTCCATTTGTAGAGGGCGCTTGGGGTCAAGGCGAGCGCCCTAATTTCTCACACGCATTTTAATATAATTGTGGTGTCGGGATGGGCTCGCTCTTTGAAAAGTAATTAGGGTTAATTGCACACGAGAACACTAAATCCCCGCTTATATCTAGGTGAGGGTGGCCTCGCCCGGCCGTCGCCCATCGTTGACAAGTGTTTCGCCACCCTTTGGAGTGGCTGTTGGTCGCCGACCAAAGAAAAGAAAAGGAAAAAAAAAAAACTCGTCATCACCCTGTTAATGCCGTGCGAGCTCCGACGTCGCTACGCAAGCATTCTCCGGTCAAAAATCCATTGAAAGAACTCAAATGGTAAAGTGGCAAAATCTTTATGATTGAATCGGCTTAAAAAAATGTTTATAACTTAAATGGTAAAGTGAGTAAGAGTTTATGACTTTTTTGGCAATTTTTCCTAGAAATGTACATATATTTCTTAATAAAAATCTATTTTTTATTGCCCTTTTTTTAATAAATTTACGAACTTTGGCTTATTGTGCAATGTTATCCCTCAATTTTTAATTTGTTCAGCATAATCAATGAATTTTAATTTAATGTGTAATATAATCTGTGAACTTTAAATTCGTCTAATGTAGCCATTTAATTTTTTGTATTTATTCAAATTAGTCCCTACACACTATGAAAATGTTTAGAATTTTTGAATTAGTTTAAATATGTATGAAAAGTTCAGAATCACATTAAACGGATTAAAAATTTATGGAATATATTGCATACTGGGTGAAAGTTCAAATATTACATTAAATGAATTAAAAGTTAAGAGATCGTTTTTCTTTATTAGGCCAAAATTCAAAGATAATTCATGTCATTTTCTCACGCGTGTCAAACGCATTTTTACCAATGAATACGTATGTATGTATGTATATACGTATCTATTTATACACATGTGAATACAAACCTCACAAACCATACACGAAGAGTCCTGATTGATCGTGCTGGAGAGGCAGACCCACTCGAGGTTCGAGCTCCATGTCGTTCCAGTGCAGGTTCACGGTTCTCGGTTGTTTTTCATGGGTCCACGACGTTGTAATCCTTCGTGGGCAAAGGGTAGCACTAGTTTTTCCCGGATCTTCAGAGTCGGGCCCGGGCTCGGGGAAGAAACCTGGGAATCATCGTTGGACGCATGATCGGTGGCCCGGCTCAAGACCTCGGAGGCGTTGAAGACTTCAAGGAGACCGACCCGATGAAGACCCGGGCGGCATCACCTCCCAATAGGGGACACAGACGGGGGAGAGTGAGAGTGAGAGTGAGAGAGGTGGAGCCCGCGCCCGCGCGACAGAGAGAGGAGAAGCGGAGACGAAGCCCCAGGGGAACAGAGAATCGAGGGAGGAGGGAGAATTACGATTTGCATCATTGCGTGGTCTCTGAAGCGAATGGAAAAAGCGGGATCTGAGCCCAAGAAGAGAAAGCTCAATCCCCCGCCTCGCAGGTCATTACTTTTCGTTTCTGTCCGATGAGCATTTGATTTTCTAATCCAGTGATGGGTTGGATTGGAGTAGTGTGATTTTTCTGCTAGGATCGGTTTGATTGGTTCTGAAGCTAGACTTGGTGCTTAGTCAATCTATCGGTTCTTCGCGTTGAAAGAGAGAAAGAAATCATGGGGATTTTCCGAATGGAGTTTCTCGAGTAGTCGGGCTCTGAGGGGTTGATTTACATGGCAGCCTTTCAACATTCTACGAGTCGGGGAGGGTTATCGATTTTATTAATCTGCTGTTGTTCCTATGTGAGCGTGTGTGCCGAGACATTAAGTGACTAAATCCCTGCCACGTTCAGCCCAATCCGAGAATGGTTGAGCTCATGTCGGAAAGCCAAGTGGTCTGGTAAGTGGGTTGGAACGAAAATCTCGCGTGTCAATGAGACCAGCCCGGATTGTTAAGTGGATGGGATTTGGCTCCCCGGAATGATGATATACTGAACAAATCCAAAAGAATCGATTTTAGAGGGAATTTTTGGAGAGATGGATTCTCTGTCCTACTGGGGAAGTATGGCTGTGCATTTGGATGATTTGTCGCATACAGTTTTTGTTGCTTCAAATGAAGATACTGTTAAAAAATAATGGAATTTTTTTTACGGAGGTCTGTCTGTTCTTAGAAAGAAGTCGCGAGTACTTTTGTGCAAATGGACGCTTTGTGTACTAGGACTAGAAAGAGTAGTTGCCTGAACTTAATCTTTCCATTGTTCTGCTGATTACTGTTGCTTGGGGCGATGGTAATTTTTCCACAATGACCTAATTATAATGTGTACTTTATTAATAGGTTATAAATGACCGTATACTTCTCTTCGAAGAGAAGAATTATGCAATTGGGAAATTCTATTTTATGTGATGCGATTTCAGCAATTCGCTTTTTGCAGTTTGTGATATAGCATGTCTAGGTTGCTCAGAAAGCAGTCATGTTCCTAGACGGGCAAATAAGCACTTTGCAATGCTTTTTGTGGCTGAAAGCAAAACTTTAGAAGTCTCTGTTACAGGTTATGCATGAAAGTTGTCCTGTTTCATGATTAATTATGCATTCTATAATCGGCAATATCATATTTTGATCTTGGTGATATCTGTGTACTGGATAGTTCTCTTCATTTGGAGGAAACAGTATCATCCTCATTCCTCTTCTTGCGTCACTAGTTGCCAGCATTTTGTTTTAGAAGTTTGCTTATGATCAGGTTTGCAATGTTATTGCTTGCCTGGCCTGTCTGATACCAGCTCTTGCCACTGAGTTGTCACTGATAATCGGTTCTTGCTTATGGAAGTTGCTCTTCATTGGTCTTAAGTTTGCAATCTCCTCCTGTGTTGTCTTTTTTCTTCTTCCTTGTCAGTGTCTTGTTGTTTTAGTAAGATTATTTTCGTTAATCAGCAGTAGCATTGCTAGTGAATCACCGCTGGTAGTGGGTTGTTGCTGTCCTACTATATTTTCTATGTTTCTTATTTGCTTATAACAATTGGAGTGTGATATTAGCTAAATAAACTGTCCATGATTGCAGGAATCTTTCCTCACCTCATGCAAATGAAGAAAGAGCTGGGAAATCCACTACTCAAAGTTCGATTGTAAGTGCATTTCCCTTGCAAAGTCCCTCCTTACACGACCACTTATAATTTTCATTTCATTTAATAGCTTTTTATTTCTCTACGTTTCTGTAGGTTACTTCTAGTAGTATGAATAAGAAGATTGAACAAGCCAAAAGATCTGCAGTAGCGCAAGCGCAAGGTGATGGTTGCACTGGAAACTACCGCATCTTCGATTCGCCTTATGGAAACTTTCTGGTACCTGTCGTTCCTACTCGTGCAGACTTAGGTGGATAATTGTTCTTGCCTTTGCCAATTTCTCTTGACTGCATTATACATACTGGTACTCATTTAATGAATATCATACATGGTGGCAAGAATGTGCCAGGCTGTGTTCTGAGCATCATGCACTTGACTGGTCAATCTACTGTTACGTCTTGCTGTTGACAGGCCATGGATGCAATAGGTTCATAAGACTTCCCCGCAATATTTGCTCCTTATTTGTTTAGTTAGTCAAAATTTATAGTGGTCGAAAAGAGCTGGAATCCTCTGCGCATGCATGCTGACTGGACTGGCAAAGAGTGCGCAATAATTTAAGGACACTCCAGATCATCGTGGTGTTTAGCAGGACTAAACTACTTTGAGTATATAATATTGCAGGCTTGGAGAAGATGCTTAAAATAAGCCCGAATGAGTCATTTTTATATCAATGACCCATGATATGGCACGCTTGGATCATGTGTTATTCGCTCTGCCAATGTTTTTTATGTTGAATATTTCGCGTTGTGATGGGGTAATGATGCATGCGCGACTTGCCGCCTTCACAATTTGTAACTTTGCACTGTTTTATCATGTTGACTTTTGCTGTCACGCCTTTCCTTTTTGTGCTTATGATTCGCCTTTCCCAATCTGGGGAAACGGCGGGAAAGTTTTGGCCGGCATGGTTCCTTGTTGGCACGAATCGTGGCCTGAATCGCGCTGTTTGTGAATCGGCGTCGCCTCTAGTTAGATTTGCTTTTAGTTAGAAACCGTCATGTCTTTATTGCTCCCGGAATTCTCTCTTGTGAGTAGGAGTCAAAGGGGACCTACGGATGGTTCTCGGGTTAGGTACGGTTGATTCGGTTTGAATCAGCATTAGGCGCTTAGTTGAGTTTGATTGTGTATTAAAGTTCGGATGGGGATGACCATGCGTTGCATCCTTCGACCCAAGTCGGAGAATTGGTAGCCTCTTCTTAAATCCTCTCTCTCTCTCTCTCTCTCTCTCTCTCTCTCTCACATTAAGTCAACGTTTTGCAGCATTTCCTAATCATGGAAGTCGATGCTTTTTAAATTTGGAGAGAAAAATTGTCGAAAAAATCTTAAATCTTTTGCAACTTTACTGATTAAGTTTTTAATCTTTTTTTTTGTTGGCTAGTTTAGTCGTAAATTTTGTGAAATCTTGCCAATTTAATCATGAAAATTTCAAGGTTTAGGATTGAATTGGTAAAGATTTTCAAATATTTAGGACGGAATTGGTAAAAAAAAAGTTTAAGATTGAATCGGTAAAGTTGTAAAAGATTTATGATTTTTTCAACAATTGTCCCAAATTTAGACATAAGAATGAATTGGACACACTCTCTCTCTTTCTCGCAGGGGCATTAAGTCATCATTTTGCAGCGTTTTCTAATCATGGGAAGTCGACCCTTTTGAATTTTTGGACATAAGAATGAATTAGACGAAATGTACTTTTCACAACAGCTTATTCCAACGATTATATGGAATAGCTACATGACTTATCAATCCATGGGCCATCAAGGTCTCATGCCTTGAAAAGGAAATGCGACGACGACGGCTATCGAACGATTTCCGGTCATCAAATAATTCGCCCACTACTCGGCCTAAAAGATCTCTAGCCCGACTCGTCTTTGAACAGTGATGAAGACATAGGAACCACATTCTGATATTAGGTCGTAGTAACGTGTTACGAATTTTGATTATATACATGGATTTCTTTGGCTTAGCGAAATTGGTTTGGAGAGATTGCGAGTGGCGATCTTTAAGCGACTGAAGGGTACGTGCCAGCGATTTATGACGTCATCTTCTAAATTTTTTGTTTAGGGAAAGGAGCAAAAGGGCAAAGACGTCATTTTCGCAATGCTTTGAAGGTCTTGAAATGAAACCTCTTTTCTTTGTCGTAAAGGAGAGGTGATGGGTAGGGTTAGGAGGACCACCTTTCGCAACTCGATTCCAATGTTCGTGGGGGAGAAATTGAGCCGTCAAATCCGGAACACGTGTGTCGAATTGGCCATGGACCAAGACAGAAGCAGCTAATCTGGTTTAGGGTAAATTTTAATTGTCTAGGTTAGGCCTAATACATTCTCTCTCTCTCTCTAATTTTTCGTCTCGCCCTTTTTGGCTAGTCAAAAAGGAAACCCGTGTGTACCCCGGTTCAGTCCGAGGTTCAAGGTCCCCTCCTCTTCCTAAGCTTAGGGACGGAACTTTTATTTTGGGGAAAATAAATAATTTACAATGTATTTTCTTAAAAAGAATCGTTTGTCTCGTTTCAAAAGATGAGTAAATGGGTAATGTTTTTGTTAATAATAATAATTTATGCTTAAATGTGTTCGTCGATGATGAAGGCATTTTTTGATCATTTTACCTTTGTAAACGACTTCAAACGGTCATTTATAGAGAAAAGATGCTGTTTAAATCGATAGCTTAGCCACAAAAAAAAGAAAAAAAAATTGTCGGCCAAATTCTCACTCCTGAATTAGTAACAAACACATACGGAGACAAAGTTCTAAACTAAATCGTCCAATCAATTTTAAGATCGTCCCGTGGACTTTGATTCGGCTTTAGACACGATTTTGTAATCGGGCTTCACAGTTCGTCCTCCGTACATCATTGTTGAGAGATGCCGAAATCTCGGTCAACGGTCGAATGGGAATGTTATCCTTTTCCCTTTTCAGCAGAAAACAGATTCCCAACACACAGACACACGTAAGGAATTCTAATCCGATTAGAATTCTTGGATTTATTCCCAAACCGATTCGGTTTATCGAACCGATCTATATCCTCTAATCGGGTCGGATTCTATGCACGGATTCAAATTCGAGACACATAATTCAGTAGTGAGTCAAGAATTCTGCAACACAAAGAACATTTTTGATGAGCTAAAGTTCTACCTTTGTTCAAAATTCATGGTCTTACCCGAACTCAAAAGGAAAGTACATTTGGCCAGCTACTTTCCTTCTTTTTTTTTTTTAAATAAAGCGTACCTTGTTTTAATTATCAATAAAAATGGAGTTAAAGAAAAAAAAAAAGAAATCCATCGCAAAACGACTTACTTAACAAAATTAAGGGAGACAAACTCCATTTGGTGACAAAATTAAGGTTAGAAGTTCTTAGGTGTATGGAGACGAGCTAATGCTAGAAGACGGGCAAGACTAAAGAAAGACAAGATCGGCAATAAAGGATAAGATCGCTTATTCCTCGTGTTAAAGTTAAAGTTCCTTTGAAGAGTTTATTCTCGGCGTACCATGGTAGGAGGCTACCCACCTTGCTTAGCCAGAATATTTTTTTTTTTTTGATAACTGAGGTGTCTGGATCAGTTTGTGTGCACCTCGACTATTTCTCAGGGGAGACTAGCACAATAACTCACCGTCATGACTCTCCTCTTAAATCACAAACGAAATCCAAGTTCGCCTTAACCAGCTGAGCTATCAATGGGTGGGTTAATCAGAATATCTTTCACATCGAGAAAGGGTAAAAAGCAAATCTCCTCACCGGTTAAACGAGAGGATCACTATTCTTTTTGAGCCGAGACAATTAGCTATGGTCGTGAAAAGCAAAGAACTTTGTAAAGCTAGATTCAACCTCCTTCAAGCTTGGCCGATGAAGGATAATCGAAGAAAGTGTGAAAGGCAATGTGGCATTCGAATATTACTTCTTCTTTTTTTTCTTTTAGCATCGCCTCTCTGACTAGCTTTGCCATCTCACAAGGCAAGTCTATTCAATTTGGAAAGGCAATGCTTACCGTGTAAAAAGTGGCAATAAGAAAGCTTCATCCCATTGGAGAAGGCTACGCAACTTGCCTAGCCACAACATCTTTCGCATCGAGAAAGGGTAAGAATCAATCTCCCGAATGATTAAAAATAAACCATCACTATTCTTTGCTTCTTTCCTGCCTTCCGACTTAGACATCATCATCATCTTCTTCTTCTTCTTCTTCTTCTTCTTCTTCTTCTTCTTCTTTCCTTTCATGGGAAGAAGTCGAAACCAGAAATCCTTCCAGCATCCGCTTATAGAGAAATGGAATAAGTTTTAGTCCAAGAAGTCATCGACCTCGTCTCTTTCCCTTTATTTTTAGGTTTCAGATGGTTCTCCTAGTCCTTTCTCCATGTCGCAATTCAAACTCATATGAAAAAAATCCAAACTCATATTCTCCATTTCACTTCCGCTTACGGTGTATTTGTCACACCAACATGGGTTCGGGCTTTTTAAGATTAAAAGAAAAGTTTTGAAGTATTTATATCACAATTGGTAATTTTAGGATATTTAATGGTACAAAAAAAAGGGTCTTGCCACTTATGGCACAATAGACATAGTTTGAGCTTTTTCATATATATCATTGACGTAAATGTAACGATAATATTTTTGCCATTGAAGAATCATTCTAAACGATACGAGAAATCACGTTAAAATATATATATTTATTACATAAATCATTATCTTCAGTTAAATCGACGGAGCCTATACCTAATGATTTTCCGTTTATTATGTTCGATGAGGTGAGGAAGAGAGCGACCATCACCATCATCACCCCACTCATCATCATCATCATCATCGATTTAATCCACCGTACTTTCCTCCTTGGCGAAACATCGTGGAAAACCCCTCTCGCATCCTTCGCCATGCCACGCCCAATCAGAATCCGGCGCATGGTTACGTCACTTTGCATGAGCTTGGGTAACGCCTTTCTTGCCCAAAATTATACTAATTTTGACTTTCACGGGTAATTAAAAAAAATCTAAACACCCTTTTGGCAATAATAATAATCTCCCTCTCCCAATTGAACATAAAATAACACACGTCTCATCATTTTCTCTCGAATTGAAAAATCGAATAAGCGGAGATAGATTAGTCATCGAAAACTGTTGAAAGCAGAGCGAAATGTTAATTGGCCGTTCGTTACATTAAATCTGCTTTAGCCCTACACATTAATATCTATCGGATTATTATGCTTCGCATCGACTTATTGAATTCAATTCAATTCCTCCATCTTTTTTTTCCGTTTTGGACGATTGGCCTATGTTATCCAGTCTGTCCCCCAGGATAAAAACCAAAGCGTTGAAAGTGTCAAAGGCAAGATTGACTCCCTCGTCCTTTTGATTTTGTCATAATCAGATTAAATTGAATCATTGAAAATAAAAATAAAAAGGAAAGTCAATGCTCGTTGAGGCAAGAGGCCCCCACGTGGACGATGTGGCATGAGATTCTTTTTCGGGGGAAAATCGCTTTTTTCTCGCACGTGGGAAATCTTTTATTAGAGGGGAGAAAAGGGGGATCGAGTAAATGACGATAAAGTCCCGCGAACCATGCTTCGTCTACGCAGGGCAGCGGGGCCCCACCTTGGAGGGGCTCAACCGTAACTTCGCGCATCAAAGCGGGGGGCCCGGAGTCCCCACGCTTCTCTCTGTCAAGATCTCATCTCCCGAACTTTTATTCTTTCCGTGAATTTCAGCAATTTTCCCGGCCTCGGAATATTGGAGAGGAAAATCCCGATGCCCCAAGGAGGGTTCTTGAAATATCTCTCTCTGGCTAATCGTTATCCAGCCAGGGATGAATGAGGGGGACGATTGACGAATGAGTTTTCAATCTGTGAGAGCGGAAAAGGGTGGTGAAAAAGGCGAAAGCCCGAGACGGATAGCGAGGACGCCGCGGTGTTTTTACACGCTCTCCCAGCTCTTCTGTTCACTCATTTTCCGAGGAAAAACGATTCTTTTCCGGGGAAATCGGTCTTCTTTCCGATTGTTTTCCTACTTATAATCTCGGGTCATGGCCTTTCTCTAGCAGCACCCTCCCTCCCTCCCTCCCTCTGTGTCTGGCAAAAAAGAGGGAAAAAAAAAATAACGGGCTTTTCATCTCCTTCGATCTCTTTTCCAATCTTGGGGCCGGAAAGAAGGAGACCCAGTTGAGGAATACGATCAAGAATTGATCCAGCAGCTGCGGAGAGCGCAAGGGGAACGAGTTGATCCGAGGAAGAGAAAGAGGGGAGAGAGATAGTCGGCGGCGGCGGCGGAGCTAAAGATGGGGAAGAAGGTGGCGGTGGTGCTCTGCGCGGCCGCGGTGGCGGTGGCGGCGACGGGGGCCGCGGTACTCGTGAGGAGGCAGATGAAGAGATCGGGGAAATGGGCCAAGGCCATGGCCATACTGAAGGAGTTTGAAAGCAAGTGTGGGACCCCAATCGGGAAGCTCCGCCAGGTGGCGGACGCCATGACTGTCGAGATGCACGCCGGCCTCGCATCCGAGGGCGGTAGTAAGCTCAAGATGATCATCAGCTATGTGGACAATCTTCCCACTGGGTATACATTGCCCAGTTCCCATTCATTAATTCGATCGCAATTTGTGTTGGTGTTCATGTATTGATGTTTTTGTTTGTATGTGTTGTTTTGATCTTGAATTAGTTGGTAGGTATAGGATTGGAAGTTAGTGTTTTCAGCGTGCCATAGATTTCACTGTTCTTTTCAATGGGATTGTGAATAGTTTGTTGGGTTGACGGGCTTTTGGTGGAATTTTGAGGATGGCCTGATCGAGAGTAACACGGAGATTCTGAGACGAATTGGAAGATCGGTCATTTATCAACCAGATCCGCTGTTGCATCATTTGGGTCACGATTGATTATTAGGAGCTGTTTTGTTAAGAAAAATTGTCCTTGGTTTATGGGAAGTGCTCCTCGAATTGTCTAATGAGTAATCAGCAATTGTCAGTGCTGTTTGCATTTCTAATCAAAGTTGGTCGCATGGATGCAGTACAGAATCTCATCTATCTTGGAGATGGAAATAATGTTGTTTTAGTTCATTTTTGTTTTGTTGGGACAAAATACCCTTCTTCTTTTTTTTTTTGGGGGGGGGGGGGGGGTGGGTTTGGGAAGGATTTGATTGTGGAGAGTGAGGGAATGCCTTTTTTAACTTTGTTAATAGTCATGCTTATATGTTAGTGGAATGAACTTATTGTTAACTTCATGATCAAGTGGTTCTTATTGATAGAAAGTGTGTTGCTTGATGTTCCTTGGAAGAGGTCTGTTGAGAAGGCGACTGAGCAGTGTACTTGTATCAGGAAAATGATTTGTTCATAGGTTCTTCAGTTGTGGTTTTGTGTACATGCTGAAAAACCTTTTGGTTGATTCTGCGGATCTCATGTATCTCTTACTCACTGCTCTAGGGATGAGCAAGGATTGTTTTATGCACTGGACCTGGGTGGTACAAATTTCCGAGTCCTCCGTGTTCTGTTGGGAGGAAAAGAGAAGGGTGTTGTTTCTCAAGAATTTCAAGAAGTCTCAATACCTCCTCACTTAATGATTGGATCTTCAGAAGTGAGGGCATTTCAGTACCCAATAAACTTGAGTTAATTCTGCTCGTTATGCTTGTTCTCTTAAGTTCATTCTATCTTCCAGGGTTTATTTGATTACATTGCTGAAGCACTTGCGAAGTTTGTTGCCACTGAAAGTGAAGGTTCTCATCCTTTCCCTGGTAGGGAAAGGGAGCTAGGCTTTACCTTCTCCTTCCCAGTCAGGCAAACATCTATATCAGCGGGGACATTAATTAAATGGACAAAGGGCTTTTCCATAGAAGATGTGGTGAGTACTGCTGATGCCAATTTCTCTTAAATCTTCTGATTTTGTCTCAAGTATTTGGATATTGTGGAAAATATGTTTTGTAATTCTGGACAATAGGATGAGAGGAATCATGTAGCCGACCCACATAGTTGGAAAGGCTTGGTTGTTCTAGTAGGAGTCGTATATGAGTGTTGCTTGTATGATGCTTAGCTATAGTGGTTGACATTGTTTCTGACTCTTTGTTCCCACGGTAACTGAGTAGCCTGCAGTCAGCTTTCCCTTGTTTTTAGTATTTTGCCACCGAGCCTCCATCTTTAAGTGCAAATTTCTTAAACTGTTTTTCTGGAAAGTTCAGGAATTGATATATAAGGTAGTCTTGGGAAAGGTCACAGGGTTTAAACTGATCATGGTTCTTCATTTTTGGGCTTGCATATTTCTTCAAGTCAAAACTTGATATTGTTCACCGAAAGATCAAATCCTAGCTTTGAAATTATTTAGTCGTGGTCTACTAGGAAGTGCGCAGCCATATTTTTACTAGCCACGTGGCTTTATGGTGTGTCTGAAACATGATAAATGCTGATGCCTGTCTGATGTTAATAGTAGTGGTTCGGTGTTACCATTTTATTCCTATCATTTAGTGCTTCTGTTTTATATTGACTTACTTTTGTTTGGGTTGATGTAGGTTGGGGAGGACGTTGTGGGTGAACTGACCAAAGCAATGCAAAGAATTAGCCTTGACATGCGTGTAACTGCTTTGGTTAGTATTAAATGGAGAATTGTGATTAAAATTTTTTTGCTGATAAAGGATCCTTATTTTCTCATTCGGAGATTGCTCTTAATTAATCATTGTCATTGGATCCTTGGACTTGCCATTATGTAGGTTAATGACACAATCGGAACATTAGCTGGGGGCAGATACTACAACCCCGATGTGATTGCTGCTGTCATTTTGGGTACCGGAACAAATGCAGCTTATGTTGAAAGGGCTCAGGCAATTCCTAAGTGGCATGGTCCTCTGCCTAAATCAGGAGAAATGGTGGGTAATCCTTCCATTGTCGGACTTTAGTTTATTTCTAGATTTTATTCATGAATTTTTATCTATTTTAGATCTCTGTTATCATCTTCGGTCGTCATAACCAAGCTAAGGACTTTCATTATTAATGTGGAAATTTTATACAATAATACCTATTTTGCTGAAATTTGCAGGTCATTAACATGGAATGGGGCAACTTCAGGTCGGCACACCTTCCCCTGACAGAGTATGATGTGGCGCTGGATACTGAAAGTCTAAACCCGGGAGAGCAGGTGACCTGCTTTCCATGTCCTATTCAATGTAATCATTATGGTCTTTTGCTTATGTTTATATTTCTTGCAGATGTTTGAGAAGATGATATCAGGCATGTACTTGGGAGAAATTATGCGTAGAGTTTTATTGAAAATGGCTGAAGAAGCTTCATTTTTCGGTGACAACGTTCCTCCTAAATTAAGAGTCCCTTTCATATTAAGGTGTGGTACTGGTCATCTGGCATTTCGCTTGACGTCCTTGTGATTGCTTAGTCTATATCCAATGGCTTTTTTCTTTTGATTTTGCCTTCTTGATGTTGATCCATTATGTTTGTGTCATCCAATTCGTGAACAAAGATTTGAAAGAGCATTTTTGCCATCAACAGGTGATCTGAATTGAAAAGGAAACCAAAACTGTTTCTAGACAATGTTAAGTAAATTTTTTTGGTTCAAGATGTGCTTGATTGGTTTTTCATTTGTGGCGGCTGTCAGACATAGTTATGCTCGTATAATGCATGGATCCTAATTGGACAAGCTGTTATATAATCGTTAGTGTCCTTGGCCCCACACCCGGAGCTCTTACCAACTCAACCATGTGCTTTTGTCTTATTCCCTGTCTTTAGTAACTATCAGTGCGATGGAATTTTTTCTTTCTTGAGAGCTCTTCAACATGTCACTTCTAGAGATGATTAAGACAACGTGATATTTTTGCCGCCATATTGTGACATCCAATATTTGCATGGATGACATTACAGTTAGATTTTGTGGTTTCAGTTCTCATTACACGACATTCTCACTCTGTTATTTGCTTTAAGATTTCTAAAGTCTTGTATAGTCCTTTTCTACTGGTTCCGATTTCACAATGCATGCATTGATGAGATATATGCTGAACTTGTCACAAACTCACGATGCTGGCAATTATAGAAGTTGTTTTTTTTATTTCTCGAGAGCTCTCCATTGTGTCACTTCAACAGATGATTGAAACGGCATGCAGTTTTTGCCTTCTCATTGTGACATCCGGTATTTGCATAAATCACAGTTGGATTTTGTAGTTTCAGTTCTCATTACATGACGTTCTCACTCTCTTATTTTGTGTTAAGATTCTAAAGTCTCGTGTCGTCCTTTTCTACTTGTTCTGATTTCACAATGCCTGCTTTGTTGGGATATATTCTGAACTTATCACAAGCACATTACATTTGCAATTTTAATCTAATAAGCGTTGTAAATTGCATCAATCCTTAGGGACTAAAGGGTCTTATGTTAAATCCTGCTTTAATCCGAAGATTATGCTTCTCCATTGCTAAAAGTTTTCCAGCATTTTATGTATTTTAATTTTCAAGAATGTGTTTATAACTTTAAATCACCGTTGTAAATTGTGAAGGACACCGGAGATGTCTGCTATGCATCATGACACATCCTCTGATCTTAAAGTTGTGGGGAACAAACTAAGGGATATCTTAGAGGTATATTCTGCTTTCTCCATGGAGTGACGAATTACTTTCTTGTCCATCTGATTTTCTAGAGGCTAAACACTCATATGTATCTTTCACGAGTCCCCAAGAAAAGAATTGTCCTGGGACAGTCCCACATTGTTTTTAGCATTACTCTGCAAAAGGATATCGTCTTTCCTTTTCAAAATTTCTTTTTAGTTCCTTTCAACCGCACCCAGTATTCCTCTTGAAGGACACTCTGGTGAATACCTTTGCAATCATCCAAGTAATTTGCAATCTGTGTCCATTAGATATCCAATACTACCTTGAAGATGAGAAAAGTGGTTGTTGAGCTCTGTGACATTGTTGCTACTCGTGGAGCTCGCCTATCTGCTGCTGGGATAGTTGGGGTCCTAAAGAAACTGGGAAGAGACGGCACAAGGGAGGGAGCAGAACAGCAGAAGTCAGTAATTGCACTTGATGGCGGTTTGTTTGAGCATTACACAAAATTCAGTGCCTGCATGGAAAGTACTCTAAAAGAGTTGATTGGACAGGAAATCGCAGAGAACATTGTTATTGAGCATTCAAATGATGGGTCTGGCATTGGAGCTGCCCTTTTAGCAGCTTCGCACTCCCAATATCTTGATGTTGAGGAGCCTTGATCTCTTCTTTCTTTGTATAATTTTTTCATTTCCCCAAATCTTGAGACATCTTGTGGAGAATTGAGAGCTCTTCTCACTCCTCAGAAGTCACCGGACATTTAGTCTTGCGGAGCAGAGAATGAGCACTTGGGTTATATAGGCAGCTTGGATTTGTCTCTTGGAGGCGTGGATATTTGTGTGCTGCTGCTAGTTATCACTTTCTCGGATTGTAGCAATATGATGGTTAGTAAGGTAGAGTTCATATCTACTGAAGTGGAGAATAAATGGGGAAGCAAAACTGCATTTGGAGATTTTCTTTGTACTTTGCAAGACCCAATGAAGAGAGAGAGAGAGAGAGAGAGAGAAAAGTTCTTGCTCTTTCAACGAATAAGACTATTTGTTTTGGCGGTAATAGAATGTGGAGATTCCCGGCACTTTATGTTTGTTGAGAGGTTATTTTGCTGATCTCTGCTTGTCTGAATTTCTTCTCTTCTTGGATGATTGCCCAGGTCACTCATCTTTTCTCTCAGCTTTGGTTGAAGATTTGATGTGCATTTTTTGTGTGGAGAAAATATTAGATAAGTGTGTCATATGTTGCTAGAATAGATCTGAATAACTGAAAATAGGAGATTCCACGTGAAATTCATGGGATCTGGCGCGTACACATCTTGTTCTGCGACACACCTCACTCAATAACCCCTCATCGTGTGTGTGGGTTTGTAGTGTCGTCTTAGCTTTTGATTAAGACGAGAATTTGCGTTTGATGCGTAAATTTGCAACTTTTCTGGATATGAACTAAAATCTGAGAGAAGGTCGCATTGTTAGAGAAAGTACATGTTGCTGAGTAGGGAGATGTAACCTTTGGTCTCCGATAATGATCTCTGTGCTTGAATGAGGTGCTTGTCTAGTGTCCTGGCAGTTCGATGTATATGTACATTGGCTCATGGAATCTACTGGCAAGAGCCAAGATGGAACGGTGGATTGTCAAAGAAATGTCTTTTATCAAAGTGGAAAGAAGCATTTGCGCAATATGAGGTGATGGAGCAGTGATGGAGGATACAAAGCGCAGGCTCAAACCCATGCCCCATAGGTTGGTATCTTAGAGTCGACAAATTGGTGAGTCACGTCAGATTGTGCTGTCTGATTCATAGATATAGGCGGAACCGACTCGTTTAACCCACATGGACTCGTTTTCTTTCGATGCAATCCGACCATGCCAGACTCGACTACGATCAAACCTGAGCCAACCCGTTGTCCGCTCTGATTGGTAGGTATCTTTTGCAATCCTAGGTTTTGTTCTCTCTCTCTCTCTCTCTCTCTCTCTCTCTCTCTCTCTCCAACTGATGCGGTAGTTGATAGTTCCTCCTCTTTCTGAATAAATGATGTTAGGTTGTCATGACAGCCAAGTCATCCAGCCAGTTGGAAGAGAAAATGACCATCACATCAAAGCTTGTCATTCTATCTGATGCGATCAGAATCGTTACAGAAAATGAGGTTATACTTCCAGCGGCGTTGGCATGGCGAGGCTGTTCCTGAGAGCAGACCTTGGCCGCGTGGACAGTGGGAGGGTTGTCACCGGAGAAATAAGCAAGATAGAAGTCTGACCAGCAATTACGAGGATTGGGTGGGGGGCTGTGTGCTTCTTCTGAATACCTGACGAACCCATTTTCAACTGTGACAATTTCTTTCAGCAATGCTCGTTTTTTCTCCTCCTTTTCTTTAAGGGACGTTATTCAATGTAGATCACGATGAATATTTTGGCTAAGAGATCTTAGTTACAACCTCAATATCTCCGAGTCATTCCTCTTTGAAGACATGGTCTCTCTCTCATGATGAATCTTTTGGCCAAGAGACACTAGTTACAACCTCAATGTCTCCGAGTCATTCCGCTTCAAAGATATGGTCTCTCTCTACGATATGATGATGGAAGAGATTCTTCAAGAGCTTGAACATCACATAAGCTCACGTCAATCGCGAACATTTGCACACGGATATAACGTCATCTTCATTGTAACCCTTTGGAGAAACTCGCGGCCTGCTGTGTTGAATGAAATAGTTCGTTAAGTTCCATGTTACTAGGAGGCAATCGTTATGCGATTCAGTTTCATGGAAACCGCTTGTCATCTACATAGGCATGAACATCGAAAAGGAACAGCATAACTGGATGACAACAAAGCTTTGAAATTCTTGACGTTTATTACCACGTTGCATTTCTTCTTGAAGCTGTTGATTCTGGCGACGCATCTCCTCCATTTCTACAACAAGTTCGCCTGTGCTTCATCCATGCGGAGGCAAAGGGTCCCCCGATCACGGTGAGGTTGAAAGCATACTAAGAAGTGTAAGAAGGAAGAAGACTTAGATAATCTAGGTCTCTCCAAAAATTAATAGCTTAATCGTGCGTTACATTTAAAAGACTTAACAAGGGGTATTTATAGCTAAGAACCTAGGACCCTTTTGAGTAATCTTCAAGTAAAGAAATGACAATACACCTGAGATACGAAATTCAAATGAGTACCGATATTATCGAATTCCTAATCCAGATAAAAACAATCCCCCACTTGCTGATCAAGAAATTATGTTTTTTCTTCTAGCAAGAAGAGATAATCTTGAGGTTCTTAACGAGAAGTAGGTTGCAGGTACACAAAGACATTGTGCAGTGAATACAGGTTAAACGAGCTGGTGACGCGAAGTGAACTTAAAACATTATATTGAGTATGCTCCTACTGCATCACAACATAAAATCGATAATCTTTAGTTGCAGTATCAAACCGCGCTGGCTTTTGATCTGGCATATCTCTATTCTATATTTATTTGTTTGTTCTTGGACATTTTTATAATATGCAATGATTAAGTATTATTGTCAAAGACAAGGAGACTAGACTTATGGCGCGTGCGATGCCCAGGAATACAACATGCTTTCATTTGGAGTACGTTACATATTTTAATATCATATGATTTAGCCATACCGAATCTAAACTATGTTGGAGATCGATAAATTACATAAGCAGCAAAAAGGAGTAAAAAATAAAATGCCCTATACAGTGAGGAAAATAGAAAAACAAGATATCTCACCACGTAATGAAAGTGAAAAAGAAAAATATGCATATTTTGCAGATAGATAACACTGGATTTGGTTTCGAATGGTTTTAAGTTTTAACTTAGCTAGCTAATTGGGGTTTCTAAGCCAGCTTTGCTCAATCAAGATTCAAGAACAAGAACATGGCCAGGACCGGCCCATATAAACACTTTGGACTACTTTTCTTCTTTCCTGTGCCTTCGGACAACTTTTGTCTTTACCGTATTGGACAACCTTAAGTAATGACATGGTTGTGTCCCACCTAGTAACAGTAATTTCCATAGATCGAGTGCTTTGGCGAATGTGAGTTGTTCCATCCCGATTGATTTGTGCTCCGCATGGCATTGAACAGCTTCGATCAAGTGAAGGTTCCATAGATCAAGTGCTTTGGTATTGCCCTCGTTACCTAAACATTAGGTCGGATATCATGGCATAATACCATAGGCTACTCTGCAATCGTTCATGCTAGACCGATATTCACCATGCGGTTTCTCTGTTGATTTCGTCTCCCCTTCTTCTTTCATGAGCGGATTTTGGTGCCATTCCATCAGGATGCCTTCTTGCCCACAAGGCTGTAAGTAAGCAATGACAATCGAAATGACCATAAGCAAAAGGGCGCAAGACCAGAGAAATGCCTACTTTCTACCACTGTCCTGCTCCAGTTGAGCTAAAATGCAAATCTTAAAGCCATCGTAGCATGACAGGGACTATGGCAAGCAGCACAAAATAAGACAATGAGAGAAACTACAACCTCAAATGTAAGAAGCATTGAAGACCCAAGAAAAGGAGCATGCAAAGGAAGCTTCCCATTATGCTCTCACTTGATGTATAAAGAACCACACATAAGTTCACCATCAATGTGATTGGCGTAGCGGCATAGGGATCCCTTGCCGTTCACGGCATGATAAGTTCAATTTTCGTTGTAAGTGAACTTCTAAACAGTCCATACTCTATTGCCTAATTGCTTCGTACCTCGTGTTAGAAGCTTCATGACTACCGGTATATTAATGAGGCGGCATTTACAAGCTCGTCGACTTCAAATATTTTAGCTGTGTATTATACAAAACATTTATGACTCAACTTGAATATTTCGTAATAGGTATGTAAGTCTTATAATAAAGAACAAAAGGATGGGGCTTTAGCGTTGCTCGCTGCTCCCGGCCACTCATTTCTACAATGGAAAACCAAGTTAGTACTTAAGGGGTAGGGCATTATGTATATCATAAGGATATCTCTATTGGTGTAAATGAACATCAACTTACAATGCGAAGAAATCTCTATTTGCATATGGATCAATAATCATGTGCATAGGACTTACAAAGAAGCACAAGCATGTAAAAAAGGCAATTACCAATTAAGTCATAAACTTATTATATTTATATCAATTCATTTCAACTGACTAATTCAATTTATTTTTTTTTTTGCAAATTCGCCAATGTAATTCATTCTATCAAATTTGATTGAAAATAACCAATGTGAACTTTCAGCATTTAACATAGCATAGTCGGTGTTGGCTTAAATGATTTTTATTCATTTCTTATAAATTATTATTTTCTTTTATGTTCTTCTTTCTCCATCAGCGACTAGCCACGTACAAGGGCTGAACTTGCTTGCCTAGTGAGGCTTGCCTTGCAGGCACGGTGTTACCCAATGCTAGCGAGATAAGCTCACTAATATCTAGCAAGGGTTGAGCTGCCCTCGAGCGAGGCTCACCTTGACCGGAGGCTAGTTGCTCAAGGTTAGCAAGGGTAGGATTCGAGCAACCTCAACCCTGTGAGGGTGAGTCTCACTCGGTGGGTGAGGTCGACCCTCACTAGATCCCTATGAGGACGAGCCTCGTCCACCCTCATCTATGGCTAATCATCGGCCATCAAGGAAATAGGCAATCACAGAGGAAGAATGAGAAAAAAACACAAAGAAAAGAAGAAAGAAAAGGAAAATAAAAAAATCCAAAAAATGCAGAAAATAATGATAAATTGCAAAAATTACCCACATTAATTGTGGGTGGAGCCACACAGGGCTCCCGACGCATTAAATATTTAAAACTAAATGGATCGAATTAAAGGTTTGCAATCGAATTGGTTTTTGGTAAGTTTCCCGAAAAACCATGGGCAGCCACATCTATCGAAGAGGGTCCCATCTGAAAAAACATCTAAAAATCCCAAATCTGTGTGCAAGAATTCCATCTTCTTAAGACTCCATGAGACATCCCTACAAAAATAAATAAGCAGCAACATAAGAGGAAAAACATCATCAGGTAGTAGAATGGTAGGTGGTGGTCCTCCCCCCTTCACTTTCCCCATACGGATGCTCCTCTCTCCCTATATGAAAACGACACATCAAATTAATTGCAAGTGGACTTAGCCAAATTATATATAAAAATAAAAAAACACGAGTGGTCAGTGGTCACATGGTATGATGTGATGCGTACCAAATATGCTAGCGTGGGTCAATCAAGCTAAGGAGCTGGCATTGCCATGTGATGTGAGCAAACATCTTCATCTCCTCCCATTTTTCCCCCCCTTTTGCCCACTTGCGTTCCATGATCGATGCGCCAATCTCGTTCCTTTATCCCGAGTTCAAATGAATTTGCCCCTGTTAACTCCAATTCAATTGAGCAAGAAGCAGGAGATTAATTTCATGACGTCTCGTTACGTCACGATTCGGATAGGAATAAACCCTAGAATAAAATAAGAAGACCGCGGTACGACGCCGTACCCTGGGGGAACCTATGTTGTCCGGCCTCGAAATTTCAAGCGCAAACCCCGCTCTTCCTTTCATGCCAGGGCTTGGTCTTCTTGCCCCTCTCTCTCTCATCATAGGATATGTATGTGGTCTCTCTTTACCTATAGAGCCATAATTTTGTCCCGATTGTAGAATTTCACGATATGTTTTCTAATCCGACTCATACATAATTATGAGGTATATATACTCTTCTATATATGGGTGTTCTCCCTTTACATGTTGGTTTAAATTGCTTTTAGCTAGACGATGGTGTTCATCGATAAGTCCAGACAAAATGGACAAATGCAAATCTGCATTTTAACTCATGTCGACGATTCATGAGCACATCTTAGACCGTATTTGTTTCAAGGGGAAAACTTCATGATAAAAGAAGATATTTTTCCAAAAAAAAAAGATCAATTTTTTTAGGAGAATGGTTCCCCTTTCAGGATATGGAATTCATTTTCCTTACTTTGAGTGAATAATTTCTCTATACTCATCAGCGGTTTTTCCATCGATTGATCGTGTTCAGCAAATCGAACGTGTGAAAGATCTTCGGAAAACTAATTCATGAAGTCCTCTTTCGATCTGGACAGCGAAATAGGACCAAGCTCGCGACCTAATTATCCTAGATTGGAACAAGTTAACATTATCCCCTGTTTTAACGTATCCATTCCCTTCTCGTTGGACGACTCAATCATTGATTGCTCGAATTAATGTTTGGAAATGCCTAGATTGGATTGAATACGATGAAGTTCAGGGCTAAGCACAATAGATCGTCCAATTTGGGCACCACCCGAATCGGACTGACCTAATTGGGTTGGTCCGATTCTTTTAAGTTTTGGTCTCATTCTTTGGTGTTTTGGTTCAATCCACAGTTCCTAAAAATGAAACCGGTTCTCGAACAGTTCGGTTCCCAATTCCTAGGAGGGTGGGACGAGACCAGACTACCAAGACAGAACCACAGAACCGGGCAAATTTTCTTTTCTCTGGATTCTCTCTATCTCAGTATCTCTCATGTTTCCTCCATTGGGCCTCACCCCTCTAAGATTACACTAGTACGCCCCCCCCCCTCTCTCTTCATCCCCGGTCTCATTAGACTGTCCAGGAACCGGGTTGGACCGGTGTTCGGTCCTAGGATTAGTCGGTTTGATTCACGGTCCCAAAAGTTGGAGATCGGTCCCATTAGTCCAGTTTCTAGTTTCGAGAGAAAATCAGACCTCCTAGGAACTGATCACCCCTATTCCCGCGCAGCCTATGTCCGTCCAAAGAGACCAAACACCGCCACGACGAAATCTGCTCCGGGCACCTCCCTCTGCCGCGAGCATCGGCAGATGAAGGGGAAAAGGAAGCGACCCTTTAGGGCATCGGACGAGGCTTTGAGTTTGCGTGCCTCCTACCTCGGGCGTTCCAATGGCGTCACGAAAACATCAAAACCCTCGGAAAGTCAACGCAAACAGAAAATGGACATGATCAGGGACCACCGTCCCCTCAGCAAGGTCTCTTCTGGTCAGGTGGGAATCAACGGTTGTTCCCGATACGCTCTTCCTTCTCAGCACGAAGCGACGCTACCTTTGTTTCCTTCCTGTGCAAACGAGACGCCATTAATGGCCGCTCGCGTCCTGTCGAGCCCGGATTCCGGGCTGTTCCTTCTCAGGGCGAACTTCCCGGAAGTCAAACCGAAATACAACCGCTCGATCTAGCTCTTATGAAACAAGCATGCTCTAAACATCGCCCGTCCTCCTCCTCCTCCTCCTCCTTCTTCTTCTTCTTCTTCGTGGAAACGGATCCTCTGCAGTATTGTAGGGATAGCGTTTCCCATCCAATGGCCCAGAAAATACAAAAAGAGAAAAGCCCTGCCCCACCAATAACGAGGGCCGTCCATTCCTCAAGTCAACTCAGTTACTTCCCCCCGAAGATAGATGATCCGGATTCGACGTCCGGACATGTAACACGTCTAATTATTAACTGAAGTCGCTCCTCCTCGCCCCTTTTTGGCAATAGGAAGGGTTATGCGGGAAGTTGTACCGAACTCGGATGATATATTTGGATGTGAAGCTATCCTCGGAATCATTCCTCCTCCTTTTTTTTTTTTCCGTTGTCTCGTGGATTCGATATTGATCGAGTGAGGTGTTGATATTGATTGATTTCGTGTTCAAATCGCGATCTCCCCCCACTCAATGTAATTTCGAGGGCTTCTCGCTTGTTGACACGTGGGATAAAATCATGCTCGATGTTCTCGAACGATGAGACTTTTGCACAATCGAGAGATTAATCAAACAAAAAGACCTTGTATGTTTAAGTACAATAAAAGCAAGCAAATCCAAATTAGCATGAAAGAATTTGAAACAAATAATTGACACAAAAAAAATGTTTCATCGTCGAGACAATGAATTATATCTTTATGAACGATGAATTTTTTTGTTTCGATAGAAGTGATTATTTGAAAAAAAAAAAAAGAGAGAGATGTTTTTCGAGAAATGTTTTCTCAATCATCAATTCTCCACGAAAGCGACGTAGCTCCGTGCCTGTGAGAACTTTACGTGTCCGGATAAGTCGTAAGGGAAATTCGGGACGCACGGCACGAGCGCTTAAATTAGAGGGAAGGACAAGAATTCAAACCGGAGATGATGTCGGGGGGCGATCTGGGACAAGGGTGTAATAATTAATGTTGGCTCTGCTTGGATCTGAGCAGAGAGGGGAGAGAGAAAGGAGGACAAGAAAGCTTGGCGTACGAGGACGACCCGATCGCCGGTGAGAAGATTCGGATCGGGGAGCGGCATCTTCCGGTTCGCGCATCCGCCGAGCGCACGGACGCCGCCCAATCGCCGGCCGCCACGTCACAGGAGGGAATGCTCCTGTTGCCTATATATAGCCGGCCCCCTCATCTAACGGTCTCCGCCTCTCGTCGGGATTTGGCGGTCAACGCGGGGGAGACCTGCCGATCTTCAAACTTATAAAATTACGCGGTCCCTCACTCTTACCCCCTTTCTCTCTCCTCTCCTCTCCCTCCCTCCCTCCCTCCATCTCTCTCTCTCTCTCTCTCTCTCTCTCTCTCTGCGTTCGCTCTGCTCCTTGGTGGTGGCTCCCGTGGCGATCTGAGACGGACCGATCGGTCTGCGCGGGGGGGAGCGGGGATTCTCGGAGCCGTTCGTTATAGGGCTTTTCTCCTGGTTCCTCGGGGGGGTCCTGGATTCAGTTCCGCTCTCTCTCTCTCTCTCTCTCTGACGTCTGCGGTTGCCCGAATTGAAGCTCGAACGAGCGGGCGAGCGGGGGAGGAGGGCGGGCGAGCGGGCGGAGGCGTGATGGCGGCATTCGACTCGCTGGATTCGCTCCTGTTCTCTCTCAGCAGGGCGTTTAGCTGTCCCCTCGCCGTCTTCGTTCAGATCCAGGTGTGCGGTCGTTTTCCCGGTCGCTTCGGGGTTTTGGATCTGATTTGGTGCAGAGCTATGTAGATTTTGATGGAATAGGGAGCGGTAGGGGAATTTAGCTGCCAAACGGACGAGCTTATGGAATTTTTCTATTTCCCTTTTTATGTCGTGAGGTTTTTAATTGGTTTTCTGAGCTCTGGGAGCACGGAGTTCAATCGTCGAGGTCTCATTCTGTTGGAAATGTTAACGATTTGAATTCGAGTTCAATCTGGCTGTGTTGATGCGAATTTTGTTTGAGAAATTCGGGTATGTGTTGATTTGGTACTGCTTTTGAATTAATTTTTAAATATATGTGACAGCTTGGCTTGTAACTAATCGAGAACTTGATCTGAATCTCTTTGTAAGTAGAGATTCAAGGACATTACCGTTGATATTGGATTGCTTGCAATGCTTTTACCGAGAGAATAGTCTGTTCCATAAATATCATCAACATCCTTAATATGTTAAGCCTTTGCCTTGATATATTCCGCCTGTCCTTTATCCTGCTCATCAACGAAAGGAAAAGCGTGTTTGCTTTTCTAGACTGAACTATTATGTATAGCCTTTAATAACATTAAGCCGTTCTTTTTTATTGAAGGGATGTCTTATATGCCTTGTTCTAGCTCTCGGGTGGGCTTGTGCTGCATATGTCAGGTACCAAGACTTATTGTTGGAGGGCTAATAGCTGACTTCATCTCGGTGATGCATTTTTCACTGTTCATATATTCTTGACCTCTCCGGCCGTCCTCTTCTTATTCAGGAATAGAGAGATCAAGCGGATGAAAGACAGTGTCAGACGTGGCAATAGTTTTGCATTTCTTTCTCATGATATTAATGACCTGGAGCACTCCAAGCAGGTCAATCTGCCCAGAGTGTCTGTTGTGATGCCATTGAAGGGTTTTGGTGAGCACAATTTGCACAACTGGAGAAGTCAGGTCAGGTTCTTCCGGATCTTTTAGGCAGAGAAGTAACAATTTAGCATTATATTCTGTAAAAGGATTCCTGAGTTGTTTATTACTGTCGGGTCTATAAGCAATTGAATCGACCGTATTTGATTGGTGTTCCATCTATCTTCTTGGAAATTTTTGCTTTCATCTGTAAGCTAGCCTAAGATCGAGTTTTATATTGGGCAGATCACGTCTCTCTATGGGGGTCCTGTCGAATTTCTTTTTGTGGTGGAAAGTACAGAAGATCCTGCTTATCATGCTGCATCTTTGTTGATATCAGAATATAAGGTACATAAGCACTGGGATGTTTCCCCAGGGTTGAGCCAGCAAATAGTTTTGTAGTTCTTATGCACTCAGGAATGCACTATCATAATGTTCTAATTATCCACAGAGGCACTCTCTTTTTCCTTTCTTCTTTGACTACCGTGGATGCAAAGAGAGCGTCTCACCATTCTGAAAACATTTCATATTCAGCTGCATATTTTCTTTTGCCTTTGTTTGTTTTGCATAATGGCCCACAGTTAATTCATATTCATGCAAAATATGCACAGGATGATGTGGATGCTAAGATTATCGTGGCTGGTCTGTCAACAACTTGTAGTCAGAAGATATACAACCAGTTGGTAGGTGACTGTGGTTTGTGTGTTTTATACCTAATATTCCTTGTCATATTTTTGGTCTTCGTGTTGGTGAGGGAACATCTGTTTCTTTTGAAAAGCTTGCCATTGCTTTTGTTGCTGCTGCGAGTAAGTATATTTTTTGGCAAATCCAGATAGTGTTTACTAATAAATAGGATATTTTGGTAGCTAAAGCTGCTGTATGGCATAATTTACAGCAAGATTTTACTTGAACATGTTTGGAAATCACAGAAGAGGTTTAACACCTTGACACATCTGGATTGTATGCTTTGCTGTTATCCCTGATAGTTCATTTTTAAAAATTGCTTTCTTGCATAGGAGATTAAATTTCCATCTGGCTGTCCTTCGAGCATGATACCTAAATATTAAACCTTAAAAATATAAAAATGAAGGAAGATGGAGTAATGCTGATATGCTGCAAAGGATGCTTTTTCAAAAGTTCTTTGTGAAGTTGACTTGTAGCTACAGATCAAACAATAGGAAGGGAGGGAAGGGGTTGGCTTATCTAAGTATATACTAATCAAGTAAACAGAGAAGCAAAGTGAGGAGTCATCACGCCTTCCCGCTAATATTTTGCTTTCATCACATATGTTTGCTCAGCTATTTTGCACTATTGTGACTTCTTGCTGCAGGTAGGAGTTGAAAAAATGCACAAAGACACCAAATATGTTTTGTTTCTGGATGATGATGTTAGGCTGCATCCTGGATCCATAGGAGCACTTGCAGCCGAGATGGAAAAGAGACCTGAGGTATGACTGTACTGGTTTTACTCGCTTCTTTTTATTTGATTGTGACAACTACTGGACATGGTTTTTGTTAGTTTATTTGTATCTGCAGCATGTTTTTTGCTTGGTCCTTCTAATTGTGCTTGAGTTGTGATAGATAATCTTGCTTTGTGTGTATTTGTGGACTGCAGATATTTATTCAAACTGGATATCCACTTGATTTGCCATCTGGAAGTCTGGGGAGTTACTGCATTTATGAGTATCATATGGTACGCCACTTCAATTCCTTCCCAGACTGGGTAATGTAGAAGAGCGGAAAATGGGAGTCGCCGACACACTACTTTCACAAAGATCTAATTATTCTAAACAGAAACGTTACCTTGTCATTGCAATAGATATGCTCAATTGTCACCACATTTCTCTGTAGTTTAAGCTTTTGGAAAAGCCATGATATAACATGGTATTAGTGCTTTGGGTGTTCAGATCTTGGCACTTTCTCTTGTATTGTTCTGTTTATTGCTCCAGTTTGCCCTCAGGTTTTTCTTTGACTGTGGTCACCACATCCTACCTTTCAGTAGTAAAGTCTAGCTTGCAGACGGAGGATGTTTGTTTAAATGCCTGATTGTAGGCACATCTTTACATTTAAAACTTTTGGGTTGTTTAGAGCTATTTCATTTTGGCTTTTAATGGCATTCGATGTAACATAGGTGAGGTTTATATCATTGAGCTATATTATAGATTCGGAGGAGTGATTTTGCTCATTCCACATTGCTGAGAGCATGGAGTGAGTGATTGGTTTCTTTTACTGACAGTAATGTGTACCATATCCTGTCTAGACCTATTTTTTATGCATATTTTTTCTATGGAGAAATTCTGAAGTCACTAATCAATGGGGATTTTAAACAGATGCACTGCTTATCAGTTGCTAAGCAAGTATTCCCCTTTAGCTTTCAATTACGAAGCTTCCTGTTTTTGTGATACTTTTGATTATAAATCTCTTAGCTCAAGCTTTTACATTATTGTCCAGCTTATCAAAATTGTGAAACTCTTTTTATATGCAGCCTTGCTCGATGGGCTTTGCTACTGGTGGAAAAACCTTCTTTTTGTGGGGAGGGTGTATGATGGCAAGGATCCAATCCCATCTTTTACCAGAGTTTTGTCTGTTGCAATTCATTCTTTCTTATTCATTTATATTTGTCTTTCAGATGCATGCTGATGACTTCAGATATGACCGACATGGAGTTGTTTCAGGGCTTCGTGATGGTGGATACTCTGATGATATGACACTTGCAGCTATTGCTGGTAATATTCTCTTTTTAAAAATCTGATTAACTAGGCTGATTTCAAAGTACAAATCATACAATTAAGTGTTGTGGTCCTCAATGTCAAATTGCTCCCGACTTGTACTTTGCATTAATGTGCAAGTGTTGGAGTAGGCATAGACTCAAATCAGTCTTTTTTCCCCGTTGAATTGCTATTGGCTGGTAAGATACTTTATGATTGATAGCATCCTACAAGGTCAGCTTGTGGCATGTAGAAGTTGATGTGTTATTTATTCGCATGTCTTTAATTTAGTTTTCTTCTGCTTAATTTGTCTGTAAAACCTTTTATCACGAGTCATAATCTATCTTCCTTTTCTTCAGCCCTCTTTTCTAATCTGATAATACTGTCAGCTTTTGATTGCTGCATTTCTTGTTTGATCTTTTCCAGGGGCTCATAATAGGCTTATTACATCTCCTCCGGTTGCTGTTTTTCCTCATCCATTGGCCAGTGATCTTAGTTTTTCTAGGTTTGCATAGCTTTTTCCTCATCCCTCCTCTTTTACCTCAGCCTTCCTGTTTAAACACGTCTGCATCTTTCTCACATCTTGACACAAATCTTATTTAGGTACTGGAATTACTTAAGGAAGCAAACATTTGTTCTGGAATCATACACAACAAAAGTCAATTGGATAATGAACCGAGCATTATTCACTTCTCACTGTTATCTATCTTGGGGATTTGTTGCACCATATGCGATGGCCTCAGTTCATGTAACGGCAGCACTACGAGCTTACATCAAAGGTTACTCATTTGAGGAAACTAACTTAACTAATGTTGGTGAGCACATTTTTCCCTTGTTTAGGTCGATTGTCGATGTTAGTTCTGGTCCAATCAATACAAATTACTTGTTGGAAGATTAAGGTTTTGGTAATCGACTGGAAAATTGCAAATGGGTTGAAGTTCTGAAACTTGAGTAATAATAAACGAAATGTAAATCTGTTTCTGGTCACCCAATCAGACTGTAGATTGTACAAGTAATCTTCACTACTGGGCAGGATTTAGAAATATCCTGTCATGTACAGTGTTTGGCATGTGGGCAATTTGCACAGATAATACTCTTAACTGTTTTTTGTATATGCCGTTTAATGTCTCTTAACTTAACCAAGTTAAAAAGAAGGGCATCCACGGTTGCTTTTTGTTGGTGATCAGGTCACAAGGTTGTTTAAGGTATCTATCTTAGATCTTTTGTGGGTTGGTAAAGAAGAGCCTCCCTTTGCCTTCTCTAAAAAAATGGAGTGGTTTTTATTGGTTGGAAAATTGACTTGTCGGTTGACCTGATTTTTGTGGGATTGGGTTATGCCAGAATGGATATGCTGACTGGAGAGCTACATTCATGAGAAATATATTTGATTGTTTATAATGGTTCAGTTGACATTTGTGAATTGAGAGTTTAGTAGTTTTGTCTGCGAAATTCTTTGAAGGCTTTCTTATTGCAATTGCTTGGTATGATATATTGTCGAGTGCTTACAATGACATAGTATCAACTTGAAAACTTTCCTTTTCGGATTGGATGTACCTGGCTTCCCACTCAGGCAGTAAAAGAAGTTATTCTCATAAATTACAACTTGCCTTGATTTAGGTTTGTTAATGGTGGGATGCTTGGTTATGTGCACTGCTACTGAACTCCTTTCCATGTGGAACTTGACAAGAATAGAAGTTGAGCTCTGCAACATGCTATCCCCCGAGGCACCTCAACTTTCCCTTGCTTCGTATAACTGGGTCCTTGTGAGTATCACTATCTTCCCTTGCTTGGTGAGATGGCCAGCGATGTGTAGTCTAATAGTTTGAGGTATATTGGTGATCTGATGAGAGCTGGGTAAAATGAATATAGTGCAAGCATATGCTTGCACTCTCGAAAGACAAATGGATATTTGTTTCAGAATATTGTCAAGAAGGTCTTTACATGTTTTGTACGTAGATTGGGAGGGAATTGATGGCCATTATACGCTAATGCCATTCCACATGACTCGATTTAAACAGGTTTTTATAGCGATGGTGGTAGATAACTTCTTGTACACTATCAGTGCGGTTCGTTCTCATTTCTCTCAATCTATCAACTGGTCGGGCATCCGTTACCATTTGAAAGATGGAAAGATTAGTAAGGTATATGGGAATGAAAATTTTAAGTCTCCTCATTTTGAGTTTGACGGCTTCGATGGCACTCGAGCTTTTTCTTGACAGCTCATATACATTAATACATCTGTGGCAATTGCAGATAGACCGGAGTAAGGATCTTGGCCCAAAATATACAGATTTGGGAGGAAAGAACTTGTATGGCAGAAAAGGATCGCCGCCTAAAAACGTATTTATCAGCTCGCTCGCAAGAAGTTTGGCGCAATGGCGTCAGCCCAAGAAGTACGATGTTTAGCAGAAGAAGAAGAAAGGAAAAAAGGAATTCGTGTTTGTTCCTCCAATTTTTGGATCATATGCGGTTGGAATCAAGGGCTTTGGGAAGGCGGCACCGATTGAATCTTTGATCCTCTCGAAATTGCTCAGCCTATTAAATTTATAATTGTTTGATTTTAGCAAATCTAAGAATGTCATTCATTCTTCTTTCCAATCGTTTCCCACCATGGCCGATTTATATTCTTTAGCTTCAGCCCTTTCTGTTTTCCGGCTGATCCTGTAAGGTCGTCCATTTTGTTGTGTAATTTATGTGTCTGTTTAGTGCAGCGATAGCTCAGTGGGTCAGAGTGTTGTAGATCTTCAAGTTCTTCATCTTCTGAAATTAGAAAGCCTTGTCTTCTTTGCTGGGGGGGTTAGTAGGGGTCGGTTGTGACTGGATTAATAATGAATCACATTACTTGTTGTTGATCTGTTTTCATTTTAAGGCATTCATAGGAAAAGGCCATTCGAAATGTTGTAATTTTCGTATAGTCTTCACTCTGTGGAATGGCCTTCACTTTTATACCAAAAATTTTACGAACAATTACTTAAAAGTGTCTCTGGCTACAAATGTCGATGAGTTATACTACATGACTTTGTTATTAATTTTTTTTTTATGTCTGATCTGGACAGATCTCTTGGTTAAATCTTCGTTGGAAATGTCTTACTCCTAGCTCTTCATGTACGTCTTTGTCTTGGTTTATCTTCGTACTTAGCTGCTGCTTTTTCTTCTCCAATCAATTTCTTATTTACCATCTAGTCTGAGCTGACCATCGACACCAAAACAAAATGAAAAAAGAAATATATATATATAGGTAAATTTTCATTAGGATTAGGGTTCATACTAGATTGTGCCTCAAATCGTTAATCTGGGACAAGTAAATGGCGAAACGACATCATTTAGATTCAATAATGTTGATTTCATATTTCTGGTGAGTTATGTCGAATCGTTAATACTAAAATGTTGCCACATTGACTTTTTCAATTACACAAATCAATAAAATTATCATTTTTAAAATGACATTAAAGTGACTATTCGAAATATTTTGACGTTAAAATGAACACCGTCACAAAAATTGCGTCACTTCCAATATATATATATTAGATTCATCTTGCGTTGGCTACAGATTCGCGCACTGGGTCAATCAACGCCATTCAATCTTTTAAGTTGCCCACGGCACCTGTGTTGGACCTCACTATTGTGTGGGCTTTCATATCTCCATAAATTACCATAAATGAAATCAAAAGTGAATGCTTATTGGCTTTCTGTCTCGGTACTTTCAACAAAGACTGTAGAAGGATGCAAGTGCGTGAATGTACTTTCTAGTCTCCTTGCTTTTGCCTTGCCTGCTCCTACATCCTCGTGTATGGATTTTGCACCCTAAAGCTTCATGAGAATCTACGCACTTGCTGCACTCAATATGCTAAATGAAGTAAGCCCGCGACAGATCATCATCTGACGTTGGATATTGATTCGCCCGTCTAAAAATCTAAAAACATCTTGTCCCATCAATCTCAACTTCATAAAGCAACCTATACCTAATAAAATGAATAATAATACAAATAACCTCTAAACTTTGACTCTATATAAATATTTTTCAAACTTTCGTCCAATATGCAATGCGACCTACTTTCTACTTTGCTTAATATGATCCCTAAATTTTTGTTACATGATTAGAATAGTCCATTTAAGTTGTTCATTCAACTTTTTAACGAAGGTTATAGAAAAGTGAATTTCAAATATTAAAATGTGGAAACGACCACTTCCAAATTTTGCAAATTGGGATCCAAAAAACATTAGTTATCCGTCAAGTACGATATCTTGAATCATGCAATCAATATGGTTTCTTATTTTGCGTGGTTCAATCACAATCACCTCATTTTCTTTCTTGGCGTCAGATGGCAGCCATTTGATTGATTAATGTGATTTAGAGCAATGGTAGCGTCAATTTAGTGATAAGAGAAAGGAAATACGCCAAGATTTGAAAAACTTCACCAGCGCCTGTCTCTTGGAAAAGTATCCTGAGAGAACAAGAATGAGATGCTCGAGCAACATTACACAAATAGCAATACCTTCAAAGCAAAAAACGTGATGTCTGAAGTGCATTCTGACCAGTTGATCAGGCAACCACACGTCACAAGCTGTCATTGCTTGAGATCCCCAACATAAAAGTCTTCAATCATGTCGAAAACTCGGGTCGCATGCTGTGGCCTGTAAGACCAAACGGTTTCAGAATTTCAAACAGTTGCAGATATATCAACAGAGAGGAGGAGGAGAGGAAGTAAATCATTCTTGACTGTCAGCATCTCAACAGCAATATCAAGTAACCACCATACATAGGGTAAACACGGTTATAGTTCCTGGGCCATATTCGTCCTTTGCTTGATCGAAGAGAAAAGGCTATTATGATTTTCCAGGACTTGAATTCAATTTTGAACTCCTTTCCTAAGAATAAAAACAACACTGCAAAAAACATTAATCTAATAGCATAACCCTATATCCCATCCACATATTCAAAGATCATGAGATTGATTGAATCTGTCAAATCATATCAAATCTACATAGGATTACTACGATTTTCTATCTGATTTATGTAGTCATAACTGAGTTCGTCATGGACACTACAACCCCTTGCACTGCTTCTTTAGGTTGACATCACCCAATGCTTGAAATAACGGGTTGTTAGAAAGTAATCAAATAGATTGACATACACTAGTAATGGGAGATTTGATTAGGATTTAGGAGGAGGTCTGACATCTTTCCCCCACCAATTAGCAGTACGAACAATCATTGGATTCCAGAGCATAGATACATACCCAAAAAATCCTTCTGTTGAATCATCCCCTGCATGAGTCAAGATGGCGTCACCACCTGGATGTTCCTCCACATAAGAGGTGACGTCATACACCTACGAAGGGATGATGTTCGAAAGTGGAGAAAAAGAAAAAGAAAACCGCATAACAATGTTCAGAACCAAACAAAAAGCAACTTAAATTGGTACAAATTTCATCAACAGAGTGGCTGAGAACCAGATTCAGTTAAGCAAAAAGGTAAAAGGACAAAGAAAAACGAGCTCAGACCTTGTCCTTAATGATTATCCAACAATCCGTTCGTTTGTTGTGCAAAGCAACATCAGCTTTGGTGTAAGTTTTGGATCCCTAGCATCAAAGGAAAGCTATCCATTAACAAGGCAATGCCAAAAAATAAAGACGTCTAAACAGATCAACAAGAAGTAGAGGACTAAAAACAGAACACTAAGAAGAAGGAAAAAATTCCACAGATTAACATCATGACCACAATAGACCAGAGCTTTTACCAAACAACAGGCATAGTGTTAAGACAACTGCTACTCAAATTTAATTGGATATAGTTTGAAGCTATAAATACACACTGTGCAACCAGAATAAATAAGAAACACACCATACTTCCCCAGAAACAACTTATACCTGGACCTACCTATTTAAACCTAATAAGAAGGAAGTCACAGAACTAACCTAGTACTTCACCTTATTGTGCATAGTACATTGGATAAATGCAGACCACATACTGCCTTAGCTTCAAACTGAATATATTGCAGCAATAGACAATATACATAATTTTCATAAAAATAGATGCTCATACCCCTTATCAACCTGTCCTGTTTGATTTATCAATAATTAAAGCTCTCTTCCAGTGCTTGATACCATGCTTCAATGTAACATGAGATGCATATCCAATGTATCTGTGTATTGATGCTCATATATATACCAATGTACAGATGTAAATGACTGCATATATATGCCCATCTATAAATCTGGAACATTGCTTCATTAGATGCATATAATGTTAGAAGAGCCGAAGGAGGGCATGATGATAGAGCTTGCAATTAACTCCACTAGCAGAAGTGATCTCATTTCAAGTTTGATATTCCAACTCCATGCATAACTGCTTCAACACATATCATTCATTTAGAATTTAAACCCACACCCGAACCTCAGAATTGACACTCTGCACTCAATCCCAAACCAAACTCAAACCATATAACCACATAGAACCATCACCCTCCATCACGTCACTAAATGGAAATGCAAAAAAGAAGAAATCATCGCCTGAACATATCTATGAAACTACACTCGGCTTGTTTCTTCTCCAATCAAATTTCATACGACTGCGCATGCACACCCAGAGATATATGTATGCAATTTATGGGTGGTGTATGCAGGTAACTGTACACATAAAAGAAGAATTAGTCAGCCGAAAACCAACCTCCCCGGATGCAGCAATAAGCATAGCATTGCATTGTTTCACCAGAGTTTCAAATCAAACTGCATTAGAACTGCTAATTGCATTACATCAACACATCAGCCTCAGAAATCTGACAATTACCTGAGTGCTGGAATTCGACCGAACCTTTTCCGAGTGGCCTGCACAGGGAGAGGAAAAAGAAGAAAAATCAGTGCAATCCAAAGTTAAAACGAACAAGTTTCCTATACCTTGGATCTTCACTGATCAACGCTGTTAATTTCAAGAAACAAGACAGGAAAAGCCTACCGGACTTCCCGTTCCGTGGAATCAATAGAAGAGCACCTAAGATCCCCAATAGAACCATCACCGCAATAATCACCATGACTTCCGGTTTGACCTATCATCGAATACAAACCGACATTCATCGTCGCCATTATCATGGACTCGAGCGACTGTTGTTGAGCACAGTGTTTGCTTGAACGTACCGAATTAGAGGAGGCGAAAAAGCGAGGCAAAAAGAGCGAGGTCCTCACAGGTTCCCAAGGAGTTATAAGAGGAGGCGGATGTCGCCGTGAGTAGCTCCGGTTCCGCCACCGGCGACAGCGGCCGAGATTTGGATGCAATGCCGACGGCGAGAGACGCCGAGTGTGGGGAGAGAGAGAGAGAGAGACAGAGAGAATCTTGCATGTGATTCCCCTCTCTCTGACACTGCCGTCCTCTTCATGTTGACGAACGGGTCGGGTTGTCGGGTCAAACCGCAGCTCCGTTTTCTGATCAGTGGGCGGATACGGACTGGTTGCCACGCTGACCACAGTCCCGTTGAAGAAACCACTCTTTACTTATTATTATTTGAATAAACAACTCTTACTTAAAAAAAAAAATTACCGGTGCGCTGAATAAAAAAGTGATATCAAGTTCTAAAACTTTCCACAAAAGTTCAATTAATAAATTTTGTCAAATTAATGTAATCAAGTCTTAAAATTTGTTAGTATTTTTCATTTGCCAAGTTAGATGGATTTGAATAGAAAGACTTTATTGTAATTTTTTCGAAAGTTTTAAAACTTAATTTCACTTCCGTGATATAACTTTATATATACTTATTCTTCAAAAATATTAGATACTAACGACTTTTGGGACTCTAGAACATTAGACTGTGCAAATCCAATATCGATTGCCATTAATAGTTGTGATGGACAACAACCCATGTGGGCCGATTTGGAGAAGGGCTTAAATTCGTGTTAGTCACCAATTTACCAATTGAATTTGCATTCAATATGAGTTTACGCGGATTGAAAAGAAATTCAAATTCCACCTTGTAGAAAAGAATGAAACCTAAATAATGTTAGTGAAGTCTTGTATCTTGAACAGTATATGGATTTTATAAATCAAGACTCAAGCTCATAAAAAGTATCTATGGTATTTATGTGCCGTCTTCAATTTGACTCTGAAGTCTAGACGCTTCCATTTAACAAGAAACACGTCGGAAATGTAAATTAAGAAAAAAAAAGCTTCAAATATATACACTAACTTTATAGCGTCCGATTTTTTTTCTTTAATATTTATGTACTGAAATATTCTCTTCGTTTGAGCGAGAAATTCAACCGTCGCGATGGAGCTATCATCTCGCAACATGCACGATCACAATTTCAAATTCATGTCGATGTCTGGTTGGTTGTCTCGCAAATGGAGTCCAAACCTCTAAAATGATGATTAGAAACCCAAGCAATGATCTTGAAGACTCAGTTAGATTTGGTGGCAGACCAGAAGAAGTTCCATTAGGCAAAAGACCAAAGCAGACGACAACAACAGGAGGACATCCTAGAACATAGGAAGCTCCTCATCACATGAACAAAGACCCAAAACAAGGAAACCCTCGAGAGGGTCTCCGACACGAAAGGACGCAAAGGAGAAAACGAGACCGTCCTGCCAAAAAGACAGGCCCGGCCTTGACACATTAACGGAAACAACGGACACCAACTTCGACGACGGAGGCCGGCAGCCGGACCTCTTTTATTCCCTAGTCCTACTGATCTGCCACGGGACTCCCATTTGCCTTCAGGGGCTGTCTGTGCCACTCGCCGAGTCCTTATCGTCGCCCTGTCGAGGCTTCTTGGCGGCACCCGCTTGCTTCTGCAGCTGAAACATCACGGATAGTGACTAGTCAGCAGGCGGCAAAGTCACAATCGGGAAAAGAACGGCTTGGCATGCATGCGTTTCTGAATGAGAGAGAGAGAGAGAGAGAGAGAGAGAGAGAGAGAGAGAGAGAGACCTGGAGATAAGTTTCCATCCTACCCTTCAGTTCGTCGTGCTCCTTCTTCAGCTGCTCATAAGTGGCGTTGCAGCTGCTCAAATTAAATGGGAAAAAAAGAGGAAGATATGGTGTCAACTAGAGCAGTACGATTGCCATCTCTTGCCGAGGAAACGTTAATTGTTGAGATCAAATTTTAAGAAATTTTATAGGTAACTTTAAACATTATCCGTCACCTCTCGAAACTCTTCTCTTCAATAAGATCCCTCATTCGATTCACTTCATTGACGACCTTGTTGGCACCAACGCTGCGATGCACAAGAACAGATATGACCAGTAATTACATTCATCATCATCTTCATCACAACAAAGACGAGAACAGACGCGTTGGTTCCGTGATATCCGTGGAATGTCTGATCAAACAACTCCCGAATGTCACAGAATCTCTTCAGAACAGTTTCCAGGGATAAAGCTAATCAGATTACCTGGCGCTGTTACCCTTCAGCATGTGAAGAGCCCTGTCCACCTTGTCAAATTCGACAGGGGCCTTCTCCCTAAGTGAACAGATCATACAGGTTACATTAGAACTTCGAGTTAACATTGAGGCGAAGTTTGAAGCTCACGTGGAGAAAAATGACTGACTGGTGATAAAAGAGCGAAGCACATACAGCATTTGCCCTACAGATGCCAGGGTCTTGGTAGAATCTCGGAAATACAAGGTAAAAACTTCTTCCACAAAGTTGGGGTTGCCCTCAGCCTCAAGTTCCTCCAGCTGAATAAACTGTTCGTCCAGGAGTTCCTGATGCAAAAGTGCAGCATCCATCGATTAGTATTAACAACTTGGAAAAGGTTTTGTCTTATTGCAACCATGAGACTGAAGGAAACGGCACTGCTACAGCAGTGTTTTTCCACGAGTCACTGCTATGGGATGGTAAATGCACTGAAGCAAATCCGGTCATAAATTTGCAGATGGAGAGAGAGAGAGAGAGACAGAGAGAGTGCACATCTTCAACGAGAATGAAAACAGTCTTCCAGGAGCACCAAGAAACCAAACTGTTATCTGGAAAAAACAAATAATAGGGCTAATGAACCATCACTATATAGAGAATTGGTGACCAAGGAGGACCTCATCTAGGAAAGCTTGCCTCATGGTGGCAAGCTGTTGACGCAAATCCTCATTCGCCATTTCTTGTTAAAACAGAGAGCAGAGAATAGTTCAAATGCAGAGTTTGTAGATTTGAGTTCTAGTGACAAGCCAAAGGCTGTATTTATAGTTGAAAACTCAGGCTAATGGTGTAAGCAAGTCTATGAGCACGCATTTAATGATCCTTGAAAATCTCAGATACGGAAATTTATGTGCGAGAGGCATACTAGGATGCTTCGGCATTGAAATTTCTTTCCCAGAATGGACGTTCGTGTCACTTACTCATTCGCAGTGATAAACACGCGCGGATATAGACTGCTGCTGATTGGCTGTGTACACGTCGAACTTTTGAAGCTGTTGCATTTGAGCACTGCACCTTAGGGATTTGGATTTGCGTTCGTAAATGCCAGATACTGCACCATATCTGCAGATTTTTCTCTAGATCTGAAAGTAAATGCGAGAGGATTCTCAAACTCTATCTGTCAAGTTCAACTCATCCCGGTTTGGGAGTAATTCCGATGTCAAACGACATCGTTTTGGAAATGTGAAAAAAACAGTCATTTCTAGGAAGATGATGATGGAGTATAGACAGCATTTCTAGTCATAAACACTAGTAGTAATGGTTTGTCTAGTTTTGTTTCCATAACCGTATAATGCATGTTGGGAAATGCACCATAATTTAGAAGTAAGGGTAGATATCGTTGTTAAAGTTTTGACAAAATGTAAAGAAGAAAATTTGTCATCATTTCTCAATGATCCCAATCTGTGAAAACTACCTTTTCCTTCTATACTCGATGCCTGTCGAAACAGTTGCTGAAATTTCCTTCCACACAGTGAAGTGATTTCATCCTCCTAGTATATGGAGCAGTAGTTCTGGCTCATTAGTTATTATCCAAAGAAGTTGTAGCTATACATTCTTAGACCTCGTTTTTGTTGGTCACGTTTGGCAGGATTAACCAGCTTCGACAATCCACACATTAACGCATTACTCAATACAGTGGTCACGTTTACTGACCTGAAGCTTTAGTAAATCTAACATGAAGTTTATAAGCCAGAACATGCATATAATTTGTTCCTTAAGCATGTGAGACATGAGAAAATGTAAGGAAGAGACATTTCACAACTCTAGGCTTTCTAAAATGCCGATGCGCACATAATGGCTTAGAACTCTTAGGTCACCCTCATCCAAACACAAATCATATTCCAAGAACCAGGCAAAGATTGTGAATGGATAGTAATTTATATGAAGATATGCAAAGAAAGAACAATCTGGCTTTCAATTGAAGGATATTCGTTGAAGAGGTTACATAGAACAGTGCTTGCTTCCTATAGAACAATGCTTGCTTCCTCATCATTTTCCTTTTGACCAAACCAGCTAAAATTGAGGATTGACCTAGTGTTACATGGCAACAACCGATTCTGGTTCCAGAAAGCGATAATTTTTTACCGGTCAGCTCTGTACAGGTTGTGACGATAGCTATCCAGGCTAAAACTCGTTCCATTAGTCATTGCGAAATGCAAAATATCACTAGATCGTTCCTGGTCTCCTTATCTCTGGATATTTGAGCTGGAAATTAGTGGGATGTAGGTAATAAGGGAGAAAGATCGTATCTTCAACCCTCCTGCGGTCTTTGTTGACGCTTCCTCTTCGCTTTCAAATCAACAACAATGATTGATATATTATCAGAACTGTTCCTCCCATGGGCAATCTCAGTAAGATAATCAGCTACAGCTTGCGCTGGAGATATTTCATCGGCCATCATGAGGCGGCGGCGCCTCCTTAGTAGGCGCCGAGCCACCTCTCCAACCTCATCATTAGTCATGACATCCCACAGCCCATCGCTTGCCAAAATCAAACATTCATCCTCATCACTTCTTGTCGCAAAAGTGATCTCAGGCACTGAAATAATCCAGGGCCTCAGATATCGGTCACCTGAAATATAGGATAGATGGAAATTACCAACAGTAAAATGGATGGACTTAACACCAATGCAGAAGTATCGTAAACAATCATTAAACAAAATCTGCTCATACTTTCAGAACCAGAATATACGTGCATACATTATGTAATTTCAAGAATATGGCAGTGACAGTCTCTCTGTGGTGCTTTTCCGGATAAGTCTACTAAGAAAAAAAATAACTCACTCTAAGCAGCTCCATGCGCCATCTTAAAAATTAAAGCACGTTTCATCATGAAGGATTTCCTTCTAAGAAATCTGCCTTATGATTGTCACAACAATTTGATCCAATAAGACATGACAATCTTGGAAATCTCTTCCTGTTTGGTTTGCAGAAAGGATTCAAGAAGAAAACCTCCACCAGTAAGATCATGTTTCTGTTATAAGTCACAATAACTTCATGTTAAGTTCAGAGAAATATACATCCCTTGGCATTGATCGACAACCTACTAGAACCAATGCTCATCTATGAGGTTATCTAGTCTGAAACTACTATACATGGTAAAAATCAAATATGATAACCATGTAATTTCCTGCTGCTTTTCCATTGCTAATTCCTAAGATAAACATATATGGCTTTCTCAGAGGATGTTGATGTTGATTAACTCAGCATGATGTTTTCTGAAGTTTTGGGTCACATCTCATGGAATAGGGTAAGCAAGATTCAGGCTTCACGAAGCAGCATTTAGTTATGTAATCGAAGAAGTAATAAAGCGAGGAGAAAGCACAAGGATATTTTCTGAAAGGAAGCATTCAAATATAGTTCAACTGCAAGCACACATCCAAGCCCATTAGACCACAGTTCAGACAATTGGTATTCTGCTCTGAGCTTTTGATGTTTGTTTTGCGGCAATGCCAACTAGTGCTGCTCTTGAAACTCATTGGACGATTAGTAAGCGGACACCATAGATCATCGGTTCAAATATACATGACAAGAAATTTCATCCGCATCGCAAGGTGATAAAAAGGTCGGGCACTAATTATATCACAGTGAAAGCTTCAAAAGTATAGTGTTTACTTCTCTTAGCACATTCCTGAGAATCTGGTCTTAAGTTCTCACGAGTAGGAGAGTGAAATTTATCCACCTATAAAAAAGCAGATTAGTGAAGTTGCTCTTGTTATACTTTCTTTTGTCATAGTTGTACTTCCTGTACTGACAAACCATAATATGGCAAAATTTCTTGATGATGTTCCTGGTTCATACTTGCACACAATAGGTATGGAAAAAAAGGTCTTAGTCTGCACTGCCATCACACGCTTAAGGTTTTATCTGCTCCAAATCATTACTTCTAAAACAGTAACCTTCATCACAGCACCCATCATCTTGGTCTTGTCATTGTAAATCTAGGCAGTCTTAAGTTTCCTTACAAATCATCTGTGACAAAAGGACCATAAAATTTCACGACTGCAAGACTAAGCAGTGGAATAATTTAGTTAGTAAAAGTTACCCGCAAAGGGACCTGGCATTAAAGGAAAAGGAAACATTAAGAAACCTATCTGTTGTATCATCAAACAGGAGGACTCCCAAGCATTTAAGAAACTATAACATGGACACAGTACTCAAATCCGCAGATCCTTCTTCACATGAATAGTATTCATTCTAGTGGAACTCTAAGAATTCCGCAGATCTATTCTACAGTCATAACCCAAAGGAGGATGAAGAAGCAGACTAGAGGGATAAGAGCTTATATTTAAGATGCTCTAAGAGATACCTCCTTGAAGAGAAATGGTAATGACATTCAAGAATTAAGATAACAGATGAATGACAAGCGTAGAGACGAGAGTAACCTATAGCTCTGGACATAGCAAGTACTCCAAACACCCTAGCACCATTCCAGTTTATGACTTTCCCTCCCATTCCTTCAATCCTCATCAGTTCATCATGCCTATCTGGCTGTATAAAATCAGCAAAAACAAGAACAAATTTTTTAATGGTCATATCAGCATAGACATAAGAAACGTCAAAGAGCATTGACCGGATCACTCAGATAACCCCATAATTGGTTGGCATCCTTTCTGGATTTATGGGTGCTAATGAAATTAAATGTGACAAACTCACCATAGTTCGATGTGTAACCTAAATGCAGATACAAGTTCAACATGGCATAGTTGTATTCTTGAAGGTCATGTTGTAGAGTATCACAGCATATGTCATGACTTTGCAGAAAGATTTGAACAGGAATAATATCATAAGAGGTTTTGTCAAATTTTAATTGCTTCACAGAACAACCTTTTGATCAACAGTCAAGGGGATTGTTTGAGTCCCACGGCAAAGAACTGCTCTTGAGTCGCCGCAATTGGAAGCAATTATCTGACAGCTGGATAGAATCACCACAACTGCAGTTGATCCTACCATTTCAGGTGCAGCTGCTGCAGTCATGACTTCACTGTCAGCCCTTTCAAAACCAGTAGAAAAAGCTGCTTCCCACCTGCTCTGCCACTCAAACCCATCCATTGCTTCCCTGTTCCATTCTTCGGCTATAACTTCATGCATTCGCGCAGCACAGAATTCGGCCACCTACACACTCTAAATATTATTATAACTGTATCGCATATAGTGATCAGGATTATGTCCCGTTGTTGCAATGCTACATCTGACTGTGTTACTATAAACATAATTCTCAAACCGGATCTTTTCCAGGAGGAGACCACTAAATGTCCTCGGTTAAGTTTAGCTTTCCAAGTTAAAAAATAAAGGAGCTCATTTTCATATTGATCTAGGAGGATTTCCAAGCACATCCTCTGTAAAAAATCAAACTAAAATGGGGTTAATCGAATTACTTATCCATAAAAAAGTGAATACCTTAACAAGATCCATGAAAATCAAAGAAAACTGATACTCATAATAGCACCATCCTTCAGCATAAAAGATCACATAACCAACCTAGGGCAAGTCAACTAGAGCAAATACCAAACAATTATCCAATTCAAAAACCCAGTGTGGATTATTTTCATGACCCCAATTAAACCTAATAATGTTATCGGTCATGTGCCTGCATGACCGCAAGCAGAAAGTACACAGTTTTTCCCCCTCTTGGAAATCCTACTAGAACACATACAATTAACAAATTATGAACATGAAATATCAAAGCGCATGACCTAGGAAAAGTTTCATCAACGCGACAAACAGAGACCAACTGCATTGACTATGCTTTCATAAGCATTGAATAAGCACACTGAATGAGACCGAGGAAAAAGAAACAGACACGTTGGACTAACCTATTGCTCCTTTTGTTGGATACAATTTGTCACAGACCGACCATACAAAGTACAACAGTGCCGGAAGGCATCATGAACTGCCTCCCACCCCCCCTAGCATTGAGCAATTTCTAGTCTCTACCTAGTATTGATATTACATTATTCGCAGCATTAGTTGTTGTCCGTTGCAGACAAGTTCTTTTTCTTGTCCCCTCCCTGCCAATGTTATAGTTCCATCTATGTAGTTAGGCCGCTTGTGCAATAAAATGTACCAGTACCAGCTATATTCTGATGCTGTGAGTCTGTGATAGCAGTGGGTCATACATGACAGCTGTCTCTATTTGGGACGGCACCTTCCGCTGACATGTAAACATCAATGACGTATAAAAAACCAAATAGCATCGGAACCATTCACATCCTGACTATACTTATTCGTTTAGAAGCTATTATGTAACAAAATGCTGCCAACAATTGTACATTTCATGTTCAAGGGACACCCAAGTGTAAACAGAATTTGGGTGTTCAGGGGACACCCAAAATTCTGCCTCCCACTGCAATCCTATCGAGGCCAAACGGATTTCTTTCTGGAAAGGACAAATGCTCACCACTAAGTGCAAACTGCAAACTACGTGCAAACAACCCGTTGTTTGGAGGTTGTCTCGAATTACAAGATTAGTGGTTTAACTTTATACCGAACTCAAACAACCATTAGTTTTCCTTCTAGAAAAGGCAAAAATAAGAAATCAAAAAAGCGAACTTTAAAACAGGGAATCCACCTTTACCCTGTTTCCGAGGCCCCTACCTCATGAAAAAGATCAAACCAGACACGACCACATGGTAAAACTTGATCATCAGAACACGCCACTTCGACAAATTATCCCGCCATAAAAGCGCCCAGGGACAACCCGTCTCTCTAATGCCTACACGTGGCACCGATCAATGCCACCAACAACCCAAAATCAGAACAATTAGACGATGGAAATTCTTAATTTTTTTTTCAGTCGAAATTAAATTTGGAATTAGTAGAAAACCCAAAAATTAGGAAGATTAAGACAATCACGCAATGTAATTGCTACCCCAACCAACCTCCTGGTGCTCCACGTTCCCATCCGCTCGGAGAAGCCGGGGTTACGTGGACGGCTGTGATGCCTCCCCCGCCCAGGATATAAATAGAGATGGAAAAGCCTGTCGCATCTCCAGCGGTGAGACGCGTGTCCAGAATCAAAAAGGGACGAGCAGCGACGCACGTGCCACTAAGGAAACGACGCGTGTCACCTAGCACCCTTCGTCAGGATCATCATTACTCCCCCCACCACCCCCCAAAAAAAAGAAGAATGTCTTATAAAATAAAGTTATTTAAAATGATCGGCAAAAGTGTAATTTGCACCCTTTCCTTTAACCCTTTTTCAATTTCCCCAAATAAAATATTCGAGGTGCCAATCGTAGGACTCGGCTAAAGAAATTTAAATTATATTGCAGGAGGATAAATTAAAATAAATGGACCGACCAATCTCACGGACGGAAATACTGCGTAATATAGAAATAGAACTAGGGAAGCCAATAATATAATTCCATCTTTTCCAAACTACAAGGATGGCCGTGCATTGTGTGATATCCACCGGTTTAGATTAGTTTCGGGCCGAATTGCTGATATTTATTAAGATTAGAGGAAATTAAGTGTGATGGTCCCGGAGCTGCTATCGGTTACTCAAGCGGGAGTTACCTGAGAGCCGCCGTGGCCGTCGTACACGCCGAAGAAATGGACGGGCGAGATCTCGCCCGATGTCCTCGAGCCGGGAGCCAAGCAGCCTCCCACGTGGTCGCAAGCGCGGGACATGAACCCCGGCACCACGGCGACGGCGTCCTCCATCTCCTTCCGCCGACCGATGACCGAAGTGAACCCCCACGCCACTCCCTTGTTGTTCCGCCCCACGCACTTGTGCCTGCTCCCCGCCGCCGGGGCGTCCGTCTCCATCGCCCCCGCCAGCCCCTCCCTCGACTGCGCAGGCTCCGCCGGGAGCATCCTCGGGGCCGCCAAAGCCGCGTCCGCGCACAAGACCGCCGGGATCTCGCCGGAGCTCCCGCTGCTGCTGCTGCCGCTGACGCAGCTGCTGCTGCTGCTGGTCCCGTGGCCGCTCGAGGAGTACAGGTCGCCGGAGCTACCGGTGCTTACAGGATCTTCGGCGATGGTCAGTATCGACAGCGCGCCGGAGCTCTCCGAGTCGAAGCGCTCAAGTTGTTCCTCTTCGGGCTTCTCCATTCCCTCTGATATTTAATCCGAGCGACGGATCCCTCGCTTCTCTCCGCGCTGGTTTCTCTCTCATTCACCAAGGAAACCCACGCACAGGAGAGAGACAGAGAGAGAGAGAGAGAAGAGAGAGAGAGAGAGAGAAAAAGGGAGGAGGGAGAGACGGGGGATGGATAGAAGAAGGGAGGGGGAGCATATGGGCTGGCGACACGTGTGAGGAAATATGAGTCGGATGACACACGCATCCGTAGAGGAATGTGGGCGCGATTGGAGTGGTACTCCGTCGCCCCTTTTCGCGTGCCCGCCACCTGTCCCCCCGCCGGTCTCCGCCGGTCGCTCCCCCACTGTTTAAAATCGACCGGAGGGGCGGTGGGCCCGCGCCGGTACTTCGCGGCGCCAACCGTGGGTCCCGGCGCTCTGTTGCCTGCGCATGACGTGTTGGCATGTACAGTACGGCGCGTCATAAATGGCCCGCTTTTTCATTTTTCATTTTTTGACGCGGCTCGCAGCCTTTTATTTTATTCCAATTGATAATGATACTTAAAAAAAAACCCCCCAAATTATACTCATATTAACATAAATACCGCCACTCAAATCATGAATTTGACTATATAAACATGGAAAGCATGAAATAAATAGCATATATATCACACAAATGTATAAATTTCAACTTTGTACGACGCAAAATTGGTATACAGTAGGTAAGTTTAGAATTGTTAGTGGTATAAAAAAATTTAGAGTACTTATATTAGAGATTGTGAGCAGAGTATGAAATTTTCTTGTGGTATTTAGCCTTTTATTTTTTGGCTCAGAAAAAAATGAAAAGCGTTGAATTCGAGTGTTGAGTCAGTCGAAAAACCATTTGTTTTTCATTTGAGCGAACCAAAAATATATTTAAAAAGAAAGACCAAACACACGTTCAAAAGGCGCTCTGTTAAAAAACAAAATAAAAAAAAATAGGTGGCTGACGTTGGACCACCGCGGAAAGACCAGTAACAGAAGGAAAAAAGAAATATGTCCAGATGTCTACCTAATAATATTTAAATCAAAAGCATCGCGTACGTGTTTTCTACAGAGCGTATAATGCATTTTATCTATGAAGAGAAAAAAAGCAAAAAAACCGGCCAAAAATAATATTGATAAAGAAAAGAAAAAGAAGTTAGCTATTTAATCTCCGGTTTCATCGAAGAATATAATAATGATGCGTTGGTTGGAGGTTCGCTTTCTAGATTGAAATCCGGACAATTTTACGGTAAAAATTATTCTATTTCTCCATGCAAAGTTATCGATATCGTCATTAATTTGTTATGATTTCACATGTAGAATAAAATAATTGCACACGCGCATTACGTTTGCTAATATAATTTAAATGAGAGATTGAAGATGGCTTGGAGGTTAAATACGATTGGTATTATTTAAATCTACTTGGATAATGCTAAGTATATAGGTCTCATTTACTAGATTGTATCGCAGCCGCTTACGGAGGACTAAATTCGACTCGTTTTATTTAAATGGTTATTTACAGTTCATCATATTACTAAAAAATATTAATTTTCTAGGTAAATTTTCATAAATCTAACATTGCTCTCTCTTTTTTTCCCAAGATAACATTTTTGTTTTTTTTCTTTAATTTGACCTATCGTCACATGCTACAGATTCGACTTATGCTTTCGGCTAAATGTGGACAACTCAAGGCACCTTTTCACTAAAGAGCTCCACAGGTCAACTTTACTTTAATGCGTGTAAAAATGCTAATTTTTTTGTTATTATACTATCTGAGTACTTCTAAGCACTTATTAACCATGTTTAATAAGGAAATCCATTCATTTTCAAATCATTGGCTATGCTTAATGCGATAAAAAATATTAATTTTTCGTGTCGAGCTATTAAACAAGCGTACCAAAAATCTTGCTAAAAATTTTTGAGAAATTTATTTATATACTCACAAAATTATTACGACGACTATCAAAATGCCGTCTCTCCTACGATGATTTAAATTTTTAATTCATCGAACACAAACTCATCTTTAAATATAATCTAACAGTGAATAATTGTACTAATTGAGAGTTTATTCTTCAAAGATCGAGGATTTAAAATCAGCAGATACTAGCGTTTTAAATGGGGGTTATGGTATTGAGATCTTATGTTAATTTCTCTCAAGATATAAAGCCCGCCCCTTTAAGTGGGAGGCTCGTGATGAATTTCTCGATCATAAAAAAAAATTATATTCAAATATCGAGTTCAGTGCACGACAATCACAAGCTTATTTCCTGAACCGAACGGCCAACAACGAGCGTTCGATGGGCCTGATCGCGATGCCTTGCCTGCACTAGCCCGCACCGGATCACGAGGAATCTCAATCATGTAGAGAGGCTTTCAGTGGGACCCGAGCCCCCCTCCACGCGACAGGTGCACCGTCCTAACGGCTACGTGGCAAGTTAGGTGTCCCCACCTGGGGCCCGCGCATTAGGTAGAACTTGACCTCTTGATGGAGACGTGGCTAAAACGATGGCGCTCGTTGTTCAAAAGTCTCGCCGCAGGGAAACTTCCTCCAATGGCCACGTAAGATGGTTTTTTTCCTTTTTTTTTGCCCCTAATCATAAGATATTAAAGATGCCAATCCATCTCGGGAGACCTTTACCCAGCTACCCAAGAAATTAGAAAAGTGCCCTTTTAGAAAATGCAAGAAATAAAACGATTTGTCGCATGCTCGATGGTATGATATCATGTCGCTGTGATTTTATTCAATTCGATGTTACGCGAACGGCATATTTACCGTGGAGCTAATCATTACTATTGAAATGCTTGTTCAGGTGATGGTGTGAAAGGAATCGATTTGTTAGAATGATTCATTTGAGTGACAAAAATATTATTAAATGAATATTGGAGTTATTAATATGCGAGTATCTGACAAGTGTACGCCTCTCTCGTCGTCTTACACCTACATGGTAACTTTGTCAATCAATCTATATATCTCATCCATCATTTTTTCACTTGTTAATGACAGGCTAATTTATTATATCAAAACACGTAAACATCACACGATCCAGTGCTCCTAATGGCGACCCTAGAGAAAAAAAAAATTGAAAGTCATCCCAATGAAACAGGGACGATGTTATTAGTCACTTGTCTGTTTGTGTTTGATTTTGTGTTGATTGCCTAACTCTAGATTCTCGATCTTAGTTGTCATTATCTTGCCCTCTCCTTTTTTAACTCATCGTTTTCATTAATGTGTGTTCAATTTTGTGCCGATTACCCAACTTTGAATTCTCAATCTAAGTTATCATTATCTTCTACTATCCCTTTCAACCTGGGCCTTCATCTCGATCCATCTCTTCTTATCTAGTTATCGAAATAGTTGTCAATCAATGCAAGCAAAACGAAACAAAAAACCATGGATGTCTTGATTGCCTAAAAACTCATGAAATACTCACAAATTCTATGAATCGATCGGAATCTCGACTTTTGACCCAACCAAATGGCCCTAATTCAAATATAATTCAAGTGTAATTAGTCAAAAATCTCTGCATAAGACTATGCTAACCTTGGAAATTAATTTCAAATGAGTTTTTCTTGTTCTCAATTCCTCAGCCTTTGTTTGAAAATGGTGCTTGGTGGTCGAAACTTACCTCCCATGGCTGGGGACGAAGGGAATTCATCGGTCAGATACGAACCGGGCTCGGGTGGACGAAGGAGCAGGCAATAACTTCACCCGAAAGGGCCGTTCCGTAGAGGTTGTGCAGGTGGGACCAGCCACGTTTGAGGCGAACGCCAACGAGACACCTCCTCAGATTCGGATCTTGATCGGACGGCCCGCAGTCGACCAGAGAGAGGTCTATTTACAGGTCGACATTGGAGGGGGGCCCACGCTATTGTCGGACACGTATCCACCCGTGAGAGATTGGTTTCCCCCCACGAGCCGTGGACGCACAAGAAAACTATTTATTTATTTATTTTTAATTAGACGGGATTACTCACTATTAAGACCAATTTCATGGCGGTACTTGCAATTTCGTGTCCATTCATAACGGGCAAGGTGGCACGGTCGATTTTCGCTCGATGCCACGTGAATATCTTAGAATTAAAGTCCCATTTTAAGATTACTGTAATACAAGTCCTAATCACAAACTAAATAACTTGATTCTAATCGTGCATGCAATATGAATCAAATTTGATTTTCTGACAATTGATCCGATTCAATTAGATAATAAAAAAAGGATTGGCTAAGTGTAAAATATTATTAAATTTTCAAATGTGATCCTTAAAGGATCGACCATAATATTACCATTTCACTCGATAAATCGATTTTGTGAATTGATTTTAATAAGACCATATTGCTCCTTAGATATTATGACGCAGAAGAAGTAACATAATATTAAAGTTCGATTTGGGGGGAAGAGAAAGAAATATATCAAATAGGTCAGCTACATTGCACAATATCATGAATACTAAGCGAGTAGGACGGATTTGCTAAATTGACTTATCAAGCGATGTGACAAAATTTATTTAATGTCAAGCGTGGCCCACTTATTCAAGGATCTAACTATAGGCTGCCACATCCGAATCAATTTAGTAAAACAATCCCGATAATAGTCGGCATTTTTTCTTAATATCCGTTTCTTATTCTCATTTTCCTTCTTCCTTTTAATACTTTTGAATAAAAAGTGATCTAAAAGTAAATTGTGTGACTATATGCCATTTATGTTTTTTTTTGTCGTGCTATTTACAAATTGCATAAGTGAATATTTGTCGTTTAAGTTTAGTTTGTTTTGCAAAAAATAATTTCTTCATTTTTCAACGCCTAAACTCGAATTCAGAAGGCCAAGCTTAGTACCTTCATATTATTTCTTAGCTCTTTGGTGTCCTAACCGAAGTCCATAGAGGATAAGCCCAAGACCCCAGTGCTCGTGCCCATGCCTTAGTCCTTGACATATAAATTTGAGACCCCGATGCTCGTGCTTGCATCCCCTACGCATGAGCTCAAGTCCATCAAGACCAGGTCTCGGGATAGAGTATCTGGAAGCTCAAGCCCGACTCTATCGAGGCCAAGCCTAGGACCTCGACTCTCATATTCAGGTCTCACACACTCAAGATCGGGTTCCTAAAACCCGAGCTTGAATTGCCAGCCCCTGGCCCGGATCCACGAAGGCCGGACTCCCGACCCTGATGCTTGTGCCTAGTTCCATGGGGAAGGGGGGCACCCAGGTGTACGCATGTCACATTGTTCTGCTGTTTCCACCAGGACCACATCGTATAATACGCGTGAATGCACCCCTATTTTTGTACACGATAGATTTCTACACCCGTGGATCCAAAATTCAGAAGCCTACCATGCAAATTCGAGCGTATAAAAACAGTCCGGACAATTTCTGTGTATCGGCAAAGCATGTCCATGGGTCGTAACTACATACGACCCGCTCCGCTTCGTCATCAGGTTAGTCACGATGTCAAGCACGGCAAAGGTCCCGTTTGCCATTCGATGCCGACGCAGCAAAAGCTCTTTATTAGGTAGTGATGTTGCAACTCTCGAAGTTGCTTGGCCACGAATGTTTGGCAGGGCGTTGAAATCGAAGGGGCTACCGGATTCCGCAAATTTTCTTGGGACTCCACCACCCTTAACATTATGTTCCAATCCCCCACGCCACCCTTAACATTTGAGCGACGTGAAATTGATTGTGCGGAGAAAGCTTTCATGAATGGATGTGTAGGGGGGGGACCTCGTAATGTCTTGCAATGCTCGATGGACACTGATCTCTCAGCTGATGCACGTATACGGAAGCATATGTCGGCATTATTGAGGATCGGTTAATCTAGTCCTAAATCTTTTATTGAATTATCAATATAGTTATTCCTAGTAATTTTGATCGAAAATCACTAATTCAACAGCCCAATTAAGCAAGCCCCCTTCAAAATTTGGGTGAGGGCTCATGAGCTCTTATTGTGATTAGCGAGGCCGGCGACGCCCTTGTTTGGCTAAATCTGGAGAGGGCGTCGCGAGCCCTCTTGCAGGCCCTCACCCCCTCTTCTCTCTCTCGGCCACCGTACCTTCGGAAATCGATAGGTTAGACTATCCAATGGACCTTGATGAAGTTTTGACTCCAATGAATCGTTGATGCTTCCGCCGCCGGAAGGCGTGGTAGGAAGCGGAGGTCTCGGCGATGGAAATGGTTCGTCGGGTCGCGGTGGAGTTAGCCGGTGCTCGCGCGGCTTGCATGGATGGTTGCGGCGACCCGGCCATGTGCGTCGAGGAAGCCAAGCAAGTGCGCTGTTGTGGCCATGTCTACCATTCGACTTGCATGGGTACTCTTCTAGCTCTCTATACTGATTTAATAATGTTAAATTGCGATAATGGACTAATAATGTTTTAAAAATCCAAAGGGCTAATAATACAAACGATCTCGAAATGTTAAGTGCAATGCTATTCTTAAATTATATATGAGGTAGGTTATGGGCTTTTATTTTATTCAACGTGATTTCAAAGTTTTTGGTATATATACAAATTAATTCTTAAATGGTATGAAAAAACTTAATATTAACGTTTTGTTAATTTAAGTTTCGTAATATAAATATTTTTATATAATTTAGAGATTAGTTTTAATATGTATCAAAAGTTTATTCATTATATTTTACAAATTAAGGTTCAGAGATCATATCAAATATTGAGATAAAATTTAAAAATTATTATTGAAAAGTTGAAAATCGACCATTATATTACATATTAAACTAAAGTAGCATTATCCCAACGGGGAACGAAGAAAGTCACGGCACATGTTTTTGAAAGAATGACGTCGCGCCATATTTTTGCTGATTCTTTCTTTGTCCTGCGGCGTCGTTTTCTTCTTGTCGTCAACCCCCTTCTCTCCTTCGTCGTCATCACCGTGAAATCAGACAGGTGAACGGACGGCGACGGCAAGCGAGCCACGACCTGCTAGGCGGAGAAGCATGAACGGCGCGAACGCGAACGCGATCGAAGTCGCCGGAGTTCCGGTTTCAACTCTCAACTGCATCGATCTCTCGAGTTCCGATATTCAACAGTCGGTGTCTCTGCTCAAACAGGTATTCGATTCTCTCGAGCTGCTTCGCTATTCAATGGTCTTTGATCTATGAGGATGCTGACGCATGAATCCAATTCATTGGGCTCAGTCGTGCTTGAATTCTGGCTTTTTCTACGTGATCAATCATGGGATCAGCCAGGATTTCATGGAGGAGGTTTTCGTCCAGAGTAGGCGGTTTTTCGATTTGCCTTTGAGCGAGAAGATGAAGCTGTTGAGGAACGAGAAGCACCGAGGCTATACTCCTCTGTTCGATCAAGTCCTCGATCCTGGGAATCAGATTCAGGGTTTGTGTCTAATGAATTCATTTGTTCCTTTTCGTTGTCAGATTACTGAAGATTTTGCTGCGTAAAGCAATTTAGGTGAATAGCTGGTGATTTTTGATAGCTTCCTGTAATCAGCTGGTGTTTGGGTAGCAACTCTTAGGAAAGAAACATGCAATAACTCAATATTTTCTTTGCGTCATTAGTTATAATTCCTGTCTGTAATTTTTTTCTGTGAGGGGCAGGCATACTTCATCAGAGCTGACACAGCTATAGGAGCTAGTTGTTTGAACGGCTAACATATGACAAGAATTTAGCTCAAACTCGTTATTATGTATATGGTTATCATTCTATGAAGATCAATTGAGCAGTATTGGTTCCATTGATGTTTTATAGGAGATTATAAGGAGGGATACTACATAGGACCGGAAGTACCAGAGGATGATCCTGATGCGCAGAAGCCTTATTTTGGACCGAACCTCTGGCCTTCTGAGGGTAATTAGTTGTTTAATATGATACCCGTGCAACTTCAAATCTTTGCTGGTGATATATTCTTATTTTGGTTTCGCTGTTGTGTTTTCCCTAGATATATTGCCGAGATGGAGGCAGACAATGGAGAAATTTCATAGTCAGGCATTGTGAGTTTCTGCTATCAATGATTAAGAGCTAAAGACATTAGTTTTTGTTGTGAGTTCAGGATGTGAAAGTTTATTCCATCCGAGTAAAAGATAATACAGAGTTCTTCTGTTTCTCTGGTGGGAAATTTGGTGCTTTTCCAGTACTCCAATGGTCATGATCTTCCCATTCCACTTTCATCAAATTGTGCCAACTTCTTTTGATGCCCAAGGGGAGTTAAATTGCCACTGACTTCCCAACTGCTTATGCTCTTTCACGCTCTTGTCTTATGTTGGCCAAAGTGTAAATCTCTTTTAGTTAATTATAGCTACTGATTCAACAATTACTAGGAAATCGTTCCAAGGCTACTATGCTGCAATCTGAATATAATATTTTGAGAACTCGAGATTTACTATTAATCACACTGACCAAGAGCCTCAACTCAGGTGTCTACTTGCTTATAGTGGTAGGGCTGATATTACAGTCACAATTTTCATTGTATAGGGTCTCCCACTCATATCAGCTGACTTTTGGATCTGGTTATATCTCAAGAGTAATGCCAAGAATCTATGTGGCAAGAATAAGTGCAATTTGTTGGTATAAAAAAGTGATGGTTATTAATTTGGTAAATTTTTTTATTTGTAAATGTGCACATCAGAAATGTGGCGAAGGTAGTTGCAAGGATCATTGCTCTAGCACTTGATCTGGAGGCTGATTTTTTTGACAAGCCAGAAATATTTGGCAAGCCTTTTCCAATCCTGCGGTTGTTGCGCTATGAAGGTAGATTTTACTTAAATAAACTACAAAATAAACCCTGCAAAACTTTCTTCTCATCTGGTTAGTTTTCCTTTCTTTGTTTAGGTCTAATTTCTGATCCCTCCAAAGGAATATACGGAGCTGGGTCACATTCGGACTTTGGGTTTATTACCTTGTTGGCAACAGATGATGTCCCAGGTCTCCAAGTATGAAATTTTCTCCTATAGGACTGTTGGCACAGACTCTATGCATAGTTGTGATGCAGGAAAGTTTATAACTTATTCAGATTTGCAAGAACAAGGATGCTAAACCTCGGGCTTGGGAATATGTGCAACCTTTGAAAGGGTAAACCAACCAAACTTGGGATGATTGCACTAGAGATCTTATATTTAGAGTAACTGGGACACTTTAAGTGGAAGCCATCGCGATAGGATTTGCATTCTAGTGATTTGTGGCTTACAAATTCAACTTGGAATTACTTTGTTTTTAATCTTGTACTTTTGATTTATTGAAGCATGTACACATAAAGTGCATCCCCTTATATGCATGATTGGAAGATTGCTTCATGCCGATGTAGAGTGAAGACTTTCTGACGGAAAATTTTTCTGGGCTTGATCAGCTAATATAGTTCTTGTACCACTTCTCCTTTCCTATTTGCGATTGGCATCTATATAAGTATAAATATTAACTTTGATTAGTGTAATCCCTCTGGTGCATTGCGGATGAGCCTGCCTCCCTCACTCCCTCCCTCTCTTTCTCAAACAACCCCATGCGCACCGCGCGCGCGCGTGCACACACACACCCTGGTTTTCTACCATTCTCACCTGGTTAATCATGTGCAGGTCCACAGTCATATAACTATCATGCATCGTACACATTCTACAATTATTAGAACATGACTCACATTATATGTCCTGTTGTAAGAAGTTAAAGAGTGAAAAATTTTGGGAGAGAATATCGCATTGCTCAAGCATCCTTTTTTGGCAATCTTTTTTTATTTATTTTAGATTCCGCATGATTTTTCAACCGAACAAGAAGATCTCAGAATAATCCTGAAAAATAACATTCTTTCCATGACTATTTTGTACAGATCATTCATAGTGAATCTTGGTGACATGCTAGAACGGTGGAGCAATTGTATTTTCAGGTAATATGCTTTAATAGAGGTCTATATAAATTAATTGACATGAGGAAAGCTTGGAACATGGAGGTCGGACATTTTTAAAAGCAGGCTACTATAGATTGGTAACTTTTTCCGAACTCTTCCAGAATTTCTTCTGTTGTACCCTCTTGGCTATTGTTGATATCAGTAGCCCATTAGTTGTGCAAGAGCATCTACTCTTGACATTGGCTAATTACTAGCCAAGTTGCCTTGGGATAAAAGTCCAAGTTAAACACAGATGTTCGAATGGTATGATATGTTGATGACCTACTCTACTTTCTACACTATGAATGATAAACCATAAAATAAAAACTCTTAGTGTTTTTGTTATTAATGCTCTTATTGGTCAAATTTTCGATACTTATCTTTGTATGTGTTCTGCAATTGCTAATTACAGAGAAGGCTCAACATGCACTGTCATCATGCATGAGAACATGTTCAGTCATATAGGAAACGAGCTTTTCACATTAATTTAATAGTTGTTCTGCACTTCTCCATATTTGGCAAGGTCATTCTGTTTTATCTAATCTATACTTTTGTTTTGTTTTGGCAATCAGGTCCACAGTCCATCGAGTTATCGGGAATGGTCAAGAACGTTATTCTGTGAGGCCTTCTCTCTCTCTCTCTCTCTCTCTCTCTCTCTCTCTCTCTCTCTCGCGCGCGCGCGCGCGCGCGCGTCATCGTTTGGAAAATTCAGCAATGGCCATTAAGAGAATTTGAAGCTTTGTTTATTCTATTGAAAAAAGTCCAATTGGTTGGTGTACTTGGAAGAGTAGAGTATAACTGAAGCCAATCTAGGACAGTTGTAAGCTGATTCAGAAATTGGTCCTAGTTTTGAGATCATGTTTTAGTGGCTAGTCAGTTGAGCATGTGATTAATCTTTTAGAAAATTTCTCAACTCAATTTATTTCTGCAAAAGAAGCATAATTGTTTTTCCTTCCCTAGTTAGCATTATTCATCCATTTCCTTCTCCGCTCTTGATGACTTTTTTTAGCTAAATTTCTGTTAAAAGTCTTGTTTATGCTCATGTTCTCACGAAATGCAGATCGCTTTCTTTCTGGAGCCTAGCCATGATTGTCTCATCAAGTGCTTGCCAACATGTATGTCAGAGGAAAATCCTCCCAAGTAAGCTGTCTTCTGTAGATTAGTTTCTTTCCTATATATCATCGCGATGGCGCTGTTATTTTTCCTGTGCTGTCAATTTTGGTCCCAAATGACGGACTTTGTGTTTTGTTGGAGTGCTGATGCTTTGCTTTGAATGTGGATATCAAAGTGGATTTTGTGTGTCCAAGGATCACCCAGATTCATATGGGTGGACTTCTCATTTATGTTCGAAGACTGTATCTAAGTTTTAACTTCAGGTTTCATGAAAAGAAAAATGTTAATTTTGAAACTAGGCTTTGACTTGTCCTGGATCTGATCAATCGATTGCATGCTGGCATTGGGTTGTGTACCTTTTCGATTGGGGATCTGTATGTTGTATTTGTGATAGCTACTCCAACGCTTAATTTTTTCTTTTTTGGATCAAGACTTCAATAGTTATTAGATTTGGCGCAAATTAGCAAATTTACACCGGCATTGGATCCTAAATTTGTTCAAAATTGCATCACTCGCAGGTTTCCTCCCATCTTATGTCAGACTTACTTGGCCCAAAGATATCACGATACTCATGCTGATTTAGATGTATACAGAAAGGAAGAAGCTTAGAGTTTGCCTGTGAGGAGCAGGAGACTGTCAACCAGCACTTGCTTGAAGTAGGGGTATGCTTTGAGAACTCGTAAGAGCGTGCTTGATGAGCCTAGAGCAGCATCAAATGGGGTACATGCACGTACATATATATGCATGAACAACTAATAATCTGCTTATGTTTTTTTATGCAAGTAACAGTTTGGCGGCATCAGCCTTACTTAGTTCTTGCCTCCACGATGTGGCTCCTGAATTAGCTTTTTGTACATGCAACTCTGTAAGCAAGGAAATAAAAAGGAGATGCTGTGCATATTTCTTGGCACCAACTTTCCTGCGATTCAATGGACAGACAATTGCTTTTTAACGGTAGTTTTGGTAGATTGGACTGTACATGCAATATTTGGCAGACTTGACAAGATCTTTCAGGATGAGGTAGAGTTAGATATGTCGCTAAGGCTTACGAGAGAGCTAGCATTTCCGTGTGGGTGGGACTAGGAGCAGCATTAGCAAGTGTCCTTACCGAGATCGTGAGCTCCTGTATCTACGCTGGCTGCTTCTTTTGCAGAAATCTTTCTGATCTTTCTCAAAGGTGGATTAGATCAGTCTCTTCACGAAGTCTTCCTGAGACTTGACTAGCTAACGCTATTGCTGGGTTAAAACCCAGAAACCAGGATGGGGAACAAAGCTTTAGACACGGGCTTGGCTACCTTTTTAGCTCTTGTCCTCGATGTAAGTGCAAAATCTCCCGAGACCCGGGGACAGTGATAGTGAATTAAATTTGCATTTAGCTAGTTAATTATGCTCTTCTAGCTTTCTTCTACTTTAGTAGTACTATCACTTAGTTAAAATGTGATAAATCTTTATTTGCTGTGATTAAGAGACATGTTAGGATAGCGTATCTCTTTCCTTCTAGCCTATAACTACGCATAATGTATTGGGACAACTAGCTGTTGGTAAACAGGACACTAGATAAAATTGAGTGATAAATGATAATTATAAGATGTCAATGATAATGGTAATTTTACAAATTATATACGAAAAAGGTTTTTCCCCCCATGCTTTGCGCGAACTTCACATTGAGGATGAAAATATGGCCCGCTCTAAATTTACTCGTTTTTCCATATACTATAAAATACGAAAGTTTATCTTTTTTGAAGGAGGAGGAGTTAATTGTTCAAACAAGCAAATAAATGAAAATATGCAAATTGAAACAGCCATACCAATCTCACGGGAAAGCCTTTAGGCTGTAATAATAGATGAGCAAAATGGACCTCGCGTTTACAAACATGGTCTGAATTTCTTTTAAATGTTTGTGGGCTATGGCACTTTGTACAGAAATAACAAGGCAAAATGTACGTAAGTACAATGTTCCTTACGGTAAATGGTCGATTGAGAATTCATAGACCGCCTATCCTCTCCATAAGGAAGAAGGCAGTGGATATAAACAAGGGTATCACGCTAGTAATAAAACCAAACGAAAACTGAACTTTCGGTTTTCTTCTTCGTCATTTTCCAAAGCAAAACCCACGTGGAGAATGCGATAATATAATCTAAAGGAAGCGCAAACAATCGAAGGACGTTTCGTGTTGTGGCCACTTTTAATCGATAAAAATTGAAATTAACGTCCTAAAGTGTTCTTAGATATGACCGTTCCAGATCGAATAAGTACTAATTTATTGAACTGCTCTCCTTAAGCGTATGATTTGCCACATGCTTCGTTAATTAGTCTAATCGGTAGGTAAGCATTAGCGCACAAAAAATGGGTTCAAGACATGAAACACCACCCATAATTTCTTGTCTATGAAAGATAACAATCAGAACCAGAATCATAAATAAGCACATATGAAACAAATTAACATCCATCACTCAGACTAGTCCATCCTCATTAATGTCTTAGGAGCAGTACTCCAATGCAAATTTGTAGCCACAAGGCTATTATTTCTCTAAATTCTGTCCTTGAAACGATGTGGATGCACCTCCTCCAGTCTGTTGATTCATCGACCGCCGCAGGCTCCGCCGCAGGTCCTCCATGCGCCCCTTCATCTGGTAGAGTTCTTGCTGGCTGAGCTCTTCGAGAGGAACTTCCCACCATGCCACATCGCTTTTCCCTTCGGTCATTCGCTTCAGCACTTTGCGTTGCGCCTTCGCACCCTTGATTTGATTGCACAGCTCATCATGCTGTTGGTTGAGCTCACCAGATTGGACCCGACGATACGACTCAACCAGAGCATCAGCACCATCGCCGGGCGGACGGTTCCGGTTGAGGAACCGGTCGGCGACCGCGTCGATGGATGGATGAGCGAAAGAAAAGGGATTTCCGGCAGGAGAGAGTGCCACAAACCCCACCTCCGCCCCACAGAGGGTCACAAGCTCGCTTGCCTTTTTGTAGATGCTAGATCTACGTTTTGCAAATGTTACAAGCTTGCTGGTCTCATCTGTGATCTGTTTCATCTCCTTTCTTCGACCCCCTCTTGTTTGTCTTCCTGCCATGGTCGAAGAAAGTAATCTAAGACAGCAGTTAAGGAGCAAAGTTGTAAATGTATGTTAACGCAGAGTTAATGGAGAGAAATGCACGTATTTATACGTGGATATGAATGTCACGTTTAGTAGGGTTAGGTGGGGGGCAATCTCTTCAGGGCTGTCACATTCCATAAGATGGATTAAATAATAGTAAGGTTATTTATCGTTGTGGATATGAGTATCTTGATGATGATTTACATACTAATTATTATCACGTCTATGAAAAATCAAGATGAGTATGTCATGTACGAATTACGGTATGTTGCCGAAAACAAGAAAGTAGATCTCTTTCTTCTTTTTTTTCCCTTCTATTTTAGCCTGCTTTCCTAGAAAATTTCTTGAGCATTCAATGTCGTTTATTATTTCGTCCTTTGATTTTCATAAAGTTTAAAACAAAGGAGATCATGCAATTTATTTAAGTCCAATCTAAAAGAAATTCCTAAATGAAAATTTGTGTGACTTCATAATCCTCTCAACATAAAGAAGAATTGAATCATCATAGGTTGGTCATGTTAAAGCTACCAAATAAATTTATTTTCGGGACCTTTCCAAAAACAATTTTGTTTTTGTGAGAAAATCGGCAGTGCATCTTTTTTAGATGTATCATTTTCAGACTCTCAAACAAATGCATCCCACGTCTCCGTGGTGAAATTCGTTAGTGTTTCACCTTGAAACTCACACAAGTCATTGTGCGTAACTCCTTTCATTATCACTAAGGCACTTGGAACCATTTTCCTAACTCCACATTTTAATAATATTGACATCCAGTTGAATCCAGGACACTCAAGAAAATCATGTTTATCTTCAAATCTGCAACATGCTTCGCTTTAGTCAATATCGATCCTTATGATATCATCATGTAGTCTGGTTTTAACATCGCTAACACCCACAACATCATACTTTGCATTGTTACTCAACTACACTTTACCATAATCAGTAAACTAGTCCCGATTTAGTGTAGTGTGAAACAAACAACTAGAATCTATAAGGCATGTACCAAACGGCGAATTATTAGTGACAAATAAGATATAATCATCGTCATCCAACTTACTATCAACTATTGCAGCAGTACCAACCAGAACAATCAACACTAATTCCCTTACTCTTCTAATCGTCTAGTTTAAGGCAATCATTTCTAGATGCCCTCTCTTATCATTACTCCAATAGAGATTGCACCACCAGTCCTAGACTAATTACATCTGATCAAGTTTATCTATTAAAACAATAGACACAGGTTTCATCACATTCTTTTCTACAAATGTCCTTACTTTGAATCAAGTTCGCCAAACCCATCAAACGCCAAGCTTATTGACCCGGGGGAATCACTAAAGCACCAATACTAATATTCCAACTATTAAGCAACGAGGATAATAGAATCAAAGCACATATCTCATCACCAAGGTCAATATTAATTGAACTCACTGGACTAACGATCATATTGTATTCATTGATATGATCAGCAGCTACCATGCCTTCGCCTATTTTTAAATTAAATAGATGCCACGTCGAGTAAACTCTGTTGGTTTTGTAGAGAATTTCTTGTATATGTCCAACATGGTTTTCATCAAACCCGCAATGATATTTTCTTTCATCATATTAAATGCAACGTAAGGAGTCAATGTTAGTTGAATAACAGCCAACATTTACCCATCCATCAAAGTCCATTCAGGTCGCTTCATTACAGGGGCTTCTCTCAGACAGGATATGTGCAGTTTCCTTTGCTACATCTAATACTCAATTTGCTACAACAGTCTATATAAATAAATTGGCATGAGGGAAGCTTTAAACATGAAGGTGGGAGATTATGTTATGGCTGGCTACTGTGCATCGTTAACCTGTCCCAAACTCCACCAGAATTTCATCTGTTGCACCCTCTTGGTTCTTTCTGATATCAGGGGCCCGTCAGTAGCGAAAGAGCATCTACTCTTGGTATTGGTCAGGGCAAAATTCCGAGTTGAGCACAGTCGTTGGAGACGGCGGGATATGTTGGTGACCTCCATTAATTTCTACACAGAGACCAACTTAAGGATATCAAACAATAAATTTGCTATTCTAGCGCTTTTACTATCGCTCAGCCCCCGTTGGTCAACTTTGGGATCCTAGTCTTCGCATGTGTTGTGGAATTGCTCGCCACACAAAAGGCTTAACATGCATTGTATCATGCATGTCCAAGGATCATCCAAGCACTGTGAAGAGGTCTGCATCAAGTATAACATCCATTATGCAAGGGGAAAAAATGTTTACTCGTGAATTAGGCATTGACCTGTCTGGGTTTCGATGACTTGGTACGATCAACCACATGCTCGCAACCGTCTTTACAGGGTTGGATCCTCTTCGCAGGGGGATTTGGACACCGCGTTCGGCATAGCTACTCCACCGGTGATCACCGTCCAAAGTTGCATCAATGGGCAGGTTTGCGCCCGTCCAATGTCGGACCTACTTGTCCCAAAGGTTCGACTATGCTCATGCTGATTTAGATGCATACAGAAGGGAAGGAGCTTAGAGTTATGCCAGCGAGAGCGGAAGCATGTCAACCCGCACTTACCCGAAGGAGGGTTCTGGTTCGAGAGCTCGTGCCCATGTGCATAATGAGCTTAGAGAAGCGCATAAAAAAGGTACCTACATGCACATCCATACGGATAAACGACCAATGATCTGCTAATGTTTATGGGCGGAAGCAACGGTTCAGCCGTTTCCACCTTTTCTCGCTCCTAAGTTTGCTTCCTGCGCATGCAACTCTTTTGGAAAGGAGAAGAATAAGAAAATGCCGCGCCCATGTCCAAACGCCGACTCTTCTGCGATTGAACGGACGAGTGTAACGCCTGGCGTCACCCATAGCGTTATCAATAGTACGGATATCATCCAATTTGGCCACCAAGTCCTCACGGTTTTATTCTCCTCAATCTATTCGAAAAAACGTGTCTATAGTATTAAGAGGGCTTAATGCTTTATAAGTTGGCTACATGACTCCCTTCTAGGCGATGTGTGACAAGAGAAGTATCCCTTGTGCGCGCTTCGAGGACCGAGGTGCGGACGTACCACCATTCTCCTCCCCACGCACCGCCGCCTGGGTCGTCACAACGAGTCCGCCCGCTTTCCAACGGGAGGGTGGTTTCCGGCAGATAGGATGTACACGCAACTCTCCGCATGCTTGACGAGTTTCTGGACGAGGTGCGCGCGTCGCCAGAGCCTATAAAGGGTTGAAATGGGACGGGCCAAGGAGGAGACAGCAAGCATTTCCATGTGGCTGACTAACACATCGGATGTTAATGGCATGTTTTGCGGCAAATTGGATATCGCGGCAATCTTGTAGGAAAAAGTTCCAATTTTCTTTTTAAACTTATTACACTCACACCGATTTAAATTATTAATTCTTTTAATTATACCAATTGAGTATTAAATCTTTAGCCAATTTGTCATGAGAAATTACTAACATGAATGCCTACACAATTTTTAGTTTTTATGATTTTATTTTTTTATTTCCCTATTTTTTTTATTAGGAACCGATAGAGGACGGATAGCCACCAGTGGAGACCCAATGACCCTCGCCAACCACTGGTAAGAGCAACGCCGGTTGTGGATTTAATTATATTAATGGCCATTTTACCGGAACACATCGATAGTTTTCTGTAATAAACAACTAAGATGAATTTATGATTGGATTAACATCCTTACGACATATTAGGAGTACTGATTGGCTAGATTTCCTTAGCAAAATTGATATCAGCAATGGGTCTAAATTTGTTTAAAATTGCATCATGTGCAGGTTTCCACCCATCTCATTTCAACTACTTCTCCCAAACATACCACGACAATCTTTTGCTGATTTAAATGTGAACGCAAGGGAAGGAGCTTAAGGTTTACCAGTGAGAAGCGGAAGGGTGTCATCCGCGGAATACCTGCAAAAAAACCTTAACCATGTTCTCCGAAACATCATTCACAACTGTAGTTGCTCTGAAGCAGGCGGCTTTTTTGGCCGAAAAGATGAGAGAAAGTTTGTACATGAGACACTTCTAAGAAAGGAACAGAAAAGAAAATGCCTCACACGTCTAATAGCACCAGCTCTCCCGCGATTCGACCGACGGATGGTTGGTTTTCAACGATAGTTTCTGTAGACTGGACTGTACATGCAACTTTCTGCGTACCCGACAAGATTTCCAGGACGAGGTAGGCGTGTCGCTAAGCCTAAAATGGAATGGAAATACAATGGGCTAAGCATTAGAGAACAAAAATATTTCCATGTATATGGAACTATGAGTAGCAGTGGCAAAGTGCACTTACCGAGATCGTAAGCCACTTTAGCTACGTTGGCTGCTACTTGGGCAGATATCTTTCTGATGTTTCTCAAAGGTGGATAGATCAGCCCATTCTCAAAGTCTTCCTGTGACACTTGAGTGGCCAATGCCTCCGCTATATTGAAACACAGAAACAAGCTTCAGACTAACAATAGCCTACTTATTTCACTCGAGCCTCACTAATTAATGAATGTGCAAGTAATGGCAGGACACGAACTGGCAGATTCCTTACAAGCGGCTCGAAGCATTTGATCATGTACACGAAGTGACCCTGAGATGACCAAACCCAGACCGAACCCAGGGAAGATGTAAGCATTGTTGGCCTGGAGCACAAGAAAAAGCAAAATCCAGAGCATTGTACAAACACCAAGAGCAATAATAACTAGAGATGGAGACGGGATGAACCCTGAAGAAGAGGTTTACCTGGCCCGGTACAAATAGTCTGCCATTGTACTTGATGGGGTCAAACGGGCTTCCACTAGCAAATACAGCATGACCCTGCGATTGGAGTATTGCGATATCGTCATGAGAGTGTGCTGGATAAGGTCCTGTAGGTTCACTGATGAGCTTTACATTTACCTTGCTCCAGGTGTAGGCTTCTTCCGCTGTGCACTCTGATTTGGACGTTGGATTGGACAAGGCCATAATAAGAGGTCTCTAAATTACAAACTTTGTTAATATTGTAGAAAAGAGGCAAAGCAGTAATGTTATTCACTTAATAACTTTTCCATAGGCTTTGATAAGGATGAATTTACCTTGGTATAAGAGGTCATGGCCTCAATAACTTCCTTTGTGAAAGCTCTTCCTACTCCAGCTGATCCAATCAAAATCGTGGGCTTGAGCACCTGAGAAGGACGCTAAATGCATGATGAGCGAAGGGAAGTAGGGACGTAAAGAAATTTTCAAAGGAATGTGAAAGAACTAGCAAGGAATAGTTTTCCCACCCTGACAGCACTCAGAAGATCCTCAACAGATTCATGTTCATGAGCCCAAGGCTTCTTAAAGTGTTGCAGTGAATCTTTCCGAGAATTAACGATCAGCCCCTGCCATAAAAGATACAAGGAAAAATCACAATCTGCACTATGATATATCGAGACATCTTTTGGATTTCTTTGGCAACTGGAGCAACAAGTATTTATTAAAATATCTATAACCTTCGAATCCACTAGCCAAATGTTTTTCCGAGTCTCCTCCACTGGAGCTTCTGCCTACAATGACCGTAAATTCAAGCTATGACTAGTGAAATTAGAAGATGTTCTCCGACTCGTCATGGACAATATGGAAGAAAGCCTAACCATGAGAAGTCTCCAAACCAGAACAATAGATGAGTACCTGCTTTGACATCTCGAGAGCTATAAGTTCTGCTATGCCAGTCCCCGCCTGCTTTGAGCATATCATCAATGTTAGATCAAGTTGATCTCATCAAGGGAGGAATCAATTCAGGATCTCAACTTAATACCAAGACGAGAAATTAAACTGCAATCTTGAAGATATGGACATCATGCACTACTAATTCTTCCAATTAAGCTTCAATCAAGAAGGAAAACATGAGTAGAAAGAAAACCAACTTCCCCGGCGCCGAAGAACAAGAAAGTGTGGTCTGCCAAAGAGCCACCGACAATTTTGAGTGCTGCGAGTAGTCCTGCAAGAACTACTGCTGCTGTCCCCTGAACAGAATTTGAATCATTTAATATTTGGGATCACAAAATAAAAACGAAATCCACATATAACAGTGCACTATACCTGTATGTCATCATTGAACACAAGATGAGTTGTACTATATTTTGAAAGCAGTTTAAAAGCATTGTGGTTGGCAAAATCCTCAAACTGCATAGCTTAGCGAAATATTAGTATCTGATAACATCAGAAATCAAAATTTTAGAACTTGTTAGTGACCTAACTTTGAAAAGATCCTTACCTGTATGAGAACTTTTTCTCCATAATTCTGCTTGACAGCATTCATGAATTCGTGCAAAAGATCTGCGTACTCCTGCAAAGATGATGTTATCTGCCTTGAAATCAATTGTAAAACTTACATTACCGCCAACTGTAAGGCACAATATATTAAAAGGGGACCTGCCCAGTTGCCCTCCTTTCTCTGAGGCCAATGTAAAACTCATCCTTCAACAAATCCTCATTGTTTGTTCCCACGTCAATCATCACTGGTAAACACTACAAAGAAAGTCCAGTATGTGAATTCTCAGTTACAATGAGAACACTCTGAGGTCAAATTTCGGCTAGGAAGCAATGAGGCTTGTTAGGTTAACTTTAATCAATTGACTTTGGACTTTTTTTCCACAGAGATAAAAGGTTGAAACTAATTAGAGAAAGAAATTCTAAACTTGGACTCGGAAGGTTGTGGAGAAAACTGTATCGGGTAAACACTCACTGCTGAAGGACGGACTCCTCCAAGGGCTGTGTACAAAGCCAATTTTCCAACAGGAATGCCCATCCCCTAATGAAAGGTTTTTGCAAGAAGGTTCAAATATTAATCATCATAATCCATTAGTATAGGTTGTTGGCGCAAAGTTGAAACAGTAGCATCACCTGGCAGCCAAGATCGCCAAGTCCCAAGATTCTCTCACCATCAGTGACAACAACAACCTGAATGCTCCTTTCAGGCCAGTTTTTTAGTGCCTCGAGAACTTTACCTCTGTTACATATTTATCAGTATCAAAACTGCAATCTAGTTGGACAACCCGCAAAGTAGGCAAAAATAACACCTTTCTTTCAGACTTATGAAAAGACCCTCAGGGCGCCTGAAGATGCTCCCATATTTCTGACAAGCCTCACCAACAGTTGGAGTATAGACGACAGGAAGCAACTCCTCGACATTGTCAATTAGAAGCTTATAGAATAGCCTTTCATTCCTTTCCTGCAAACCGCAATATTTAGTGTCAACTGTCGCATCCAAAAGAACAGAGGAAGTAAGCCAATTACTACAATAGAAGTATTAAAAGCTCGATGTGCCTCATAAATTTATGGGATCACTTCCAAACTACAGTGAAGGCCAATAATGTAATACCGTCAAGAACCCATCATGCAACCGGAAATTCCAAAACGATCATATCCAATTCAAGTCCAGCTTGTTCAGATAAGAAAATTCTATACTTTATTCCATTACGCATTACAATCACCATAGGCGAACATATATGCAAACATGGGTGCGTCAGTGTGTGCATTCGACAGACACTGAGAAACTAGAACAAGATTAGACATGGCGGTCGCAGGTACCCGAAGGTCCATAATTGCAATGTACTTTTGCAGCGGAAGCTGGTATTGCCGGAGATTATCCAGCAACTTCTTCTCCTGGTCGGTGAAATCAATAGAGATCAACACAGATTGACAGAAGAAATGCGATGACTTGAGATGACATACTAAAAAAAGTAGGTTGATGATCGTGATGAAGCAACCTGAAGATGTTGAGAAGCAACTGCAGGAGGCAGAAGACCACGCAAATAATGCGCGTCCCTCTCTCTCTCTGTAAAGGCAAGTCCCTTGTTGTAGCGAGGATCCCTCAATAGAGATAACCCACTGCAACAAGTAAAACTTGGTAACGTCACCTTTGAATTATTTCAAAGACAAATCTCTCTCTCTCTCTCTCTCTCTCTCTCTTCTTTCCTCCCATAATCATTTCCCCGTTAACAAGCTAACTTCAAATTAAACACTCCACATTCAAACAAGCAACGCATAAAACATCTAAGAAAGCGAACCTCGCTACAGAGAGAGCCCAAGGAGTGACGAGCTGGTCCTCAGTGGCACGATCCTCGCCGTAAACGTCCTCAACCCCACCGCCCACTTCGGATTTCGGCTTGAGCACGGGCGCACCTTCCCTCAGCTCCTTCACCGTACTCTCCATATGCGCCGCAACCTTCCTATCACCTCTGGTCAAGCCGCCGTTCAACCTCAGTGATGCCACAATCAACGGCTAAGAGAAAACTCCCGCGTAGAAAGAGAGACCAAAGACACCGCCGTGACCCCTCTGCTTCTACACAAACAACGTGTCAAACGCGTCGCCCATCTAATGAATATTTGAACAACGTAATGAAGGTGAAGGTGAAGATGAAGAGAGATCGACCCTGTTTTGCTGCGAGCATTACCAGCGACGAATTGGCTCTTCTCATACCGATCATCCCCGGCGACGATCTAGTGGCAGCTCACCGACAGAAGAGAGAGAGTTGCGAGTACAGGTGTCTAGGGATGGCGACGCGTGCTTCAGAGGGTTGAAGAAGGTGTCCAGTGCATGCAAGCACGCGATGCAACGGCAGACTTCGTCGCCGCCCGTCTCCAGCGTTTTCTTTTTGACACGAGCGAAACAGGGGATAGCGACGGCAAAAACTTAACGAGCGATTTGCAACAGCGACGGCAAAATCCCATGGCTTTTAACAAATCGAGCGGGAAGGTCAATACCGTAAAAAGTCCTAAATTATGTTTTAGCCCAAAACTTATTAAAAATCATCAACATGCTCATTGTTGCATAAATATTTCTAACTTTTTTTAATGTCATTGGAAAACCCAGCATTTACTATAATAGAAGATAAACATATCATAAATATATCAATTTGAACCTTTTTGTAACATAAAAAACTTATTATTGATATTTGTATCACAGCAGATAAATTTAATTTTTTGCCACAAAGAAAATTAAAAATACTCGTATCATAATTCGAGATTTTCTTTTCTATGGTATTAGTCTGAATAAGAATGGACACGTATGCGCCACCAACGGCAAAATGTCTAGTCAACGGTAGGCCCGACGGCCTGTGAACCCACCCAAGCCCGGCACTAGGACATTTGGACGGATGTGGACAGCCCCTTTGATAAGAAAACCCGGCTCAGTTAAGCCCGAGCCCGATATCAGCCCAGCCCAAGGATTTACGATGGGTGGGCTTCGGCTAATATGTAGGTCCGACCTTAATGCTCGACCCGGGCCACAAGAGGACATTTTGGACTGGATCCAACAAGGGCATTTAGTAAGAAAATCGGGCCCGGTTAAGCCCAAGCCCAGCCCAACCAGCAAATCTTGAATGTGAAAGTTTTGCGATTGTCACGCTTGGGCAAAAGACTCGAACCTCAAAGCCGCACGGGCAAAGAGAAAAACCAGAGGCAACATTTCTTCTGCAGAAGACGAGAGATTCCCAAGGATAAGATAAATAACAGGAGTGTAAACAATTGTATCTAAGCTAAAGCGAAACCGAGTTTCTTTGCTAGACATTGAACACGGATTCGACCATGCCAGGTCGTACATCCAACGTCTTCGATTCCATAACAAATGCAAATGCATGCACATGCCTCGACCACCCTTAAGGTGCTAATCACAGCATGCATCGAACAATCATAATTCCATGATTTCCTTAACATGTACCATGTGATCCGCAGTTTTCGCTCAACTTTTCCTCCACTGACGAGGCGGCGATGGACCTAATTATACATCTGTAATTTGGGTTTACAACATTCGTCCACAGTGATGGCAAGTTTCAACTGAAGATTTCCTTCAGAACCGAGGGCAAGCAGGTGATCGACTTCTCCTCCTGTTTCTTGGCATAAAACTGGCAGAGTGCAGGACCCGCCACTTTCCAAGCGAATCCGCATTTTCCGACATCATTCCGTTGCATTGCATATTCGTACGTAGTGTTGTAGATTGCAAGAGCGTCCTTCAAAATATCTTCCGGCTTCCTCGGGCTCTCTTCGAACTCTGGTGCGCCGTATAGCAACTGTACCAGAAGAATTGTGCAAAAATAAGTTTCCTTGAATCAGGTCTGTCCCTCTCCCTGTCTTCAAACTAGGTCTCACTGGATGTAACTGAATGATTGCATCCTCTATGAACTTTGTTTCCCTGAACCCTGTTCTAACTATGACTGGAAATCATGGATGAGAAGACTAGATGAATAACCTGCTTATATTTCTTGATCACGTCATCTGCGGAGTCGGAGTCGTTGACTTTTGCACCTTCCCCTAAAGCAGCTCTCATCTCTTTTTTATATTCTGTGTAGCGTCTTTCCCACTCCATTAGGCAGTCTCTCGGGATTTCCACATCAAAATAGGGAATCTTCCAAATCCCTAAATTTATTGTAAGACAGAGTCAGTTCCCACAAATTTCAACAGCTAAGGTGAAGAGAGACAAATGTTGGAGCTGATTGATATTTACAAGCAATGAGTACCAGCAGAAGGAGATATTTGACTACATAAAGAATCTATTAATTAAAATCGGTGACTTGATGAAAGGATGAAATCCTAATCATCCGACTCCATCTAGAAGGATTCATTCTTTTCAGGCCAAGAGGTTGGTAGCTGATCTCGAATCAACTTTCAATTTATAGTAATCCAAATATCACCAGGCTTCACATTGAATGGAGAGCCAAGTAAGATCATCATGACGGAACTACACTTGTTTGTAATTAAATTACCATGCAACCTTACAACGGTCTTGATAGTAAAAGAAACTGACTAAGGAAAAATCTGACCTTTGCTGGTTTGATTTTCTGCCTGGTATGATTCTACCGCATCAAAAATCAATCCGAGAATAGAATTGGAGCGAAAGGATTTATCCTTTTCCATGTAATGTGGGAAACTTTCTGCCTTCAAAAATTTGGGAAGGTCGATCTGTTCTCCAATACAATAGAAAGTGTCACCGATAACTTCCAAGAAAAACTACCATCAATTAGCAAGGAAGGTGAAATAAGGAACTGACCTTTATTCCACCATTCTTAGGAGCATCCAGAGCATCGTAGTATATGTCAACCAACTGACAAAGATATCTCTCCACCTGATGTTTTTCATCAACTTCATCACAACCGAGTGTTAAAAGACGATCCATTAGTGCCTGCCAACTCTCAGCAGCAGCACTCGCTGTGTAACTGAAAACAGTATAGCAAATGTCAATTTTTCCCATAAAAAACCATATATGCAGCACAATCATGCACTAAAGTAGATTATCATTGCATATATGCAGCACAATCATCCAAAATAATAGATTAAACCACTAAAAAGAATATGCAGAAAAGAATCATCATCGCATATATCCGTCTTCTAAAGCTTGCTAGTTTGCTTCTGTGTGCATGTCTCTGTGGGCGTGAGTGTAGCACACGTGTAAGTTGCCTTTTGGCAGCAATGGTTAAAAAGGAAAATGAGCAGCGAATAGTGGACAACCATTCTGAAGTAGAGTTGGCTAGAGCCACAAACACTATTTGCAAGTTTATGCAGCTCGGTTTAACTGTTTTTTGGGTTTTCCAGGCATAAAAGGGGGAAGATGTAATGATAATTATGCCCTTGCAGAGGCAGGAAGGAATTATTATATGAATAAACCATGAATCTTTCGATCAATCCTAAAACTGCAGCCAAAGTTGGGAATCCATATTTGTGTGCGGTAATTTATGTGGGAATCATTTGTCAGAACTTTCTTTCCCCCCTAGTTCTTAGATCATTCTCTTCAATCACAAATAGGTGCAGCATATGGAGTCTCAGATTTACAGCACCGACCTAAAAATAAGTAACATACTCAAGTGCCTACCTTGGGTTAAATCTGTTGTTCAACCATAAATCAATTAACTCATCCTCCAACTCCTCAGGAGGCATGTCGCTTGGCTTCTTGCAGTTCACATCTTGTGCTGCAGAACCTTTTACCCATGGCTTGCTCGGTGCAAAATACTTCAGCAGCTGACACATTAATTGCATACTCAATCAGATGTTGTCGGAAAGAGTTTAACAGACATCAATCAGCAATTTTGAATTAACTTTTGTAGATAGTTCACTGATCACTACCAAACAATTACCTAGACAACCTCTCCAAGGTAGGCCTCATAAAATGACCGAACATAAACAGTACATAATGCACCCACGAGTTCATTATCAGGAACATAGCCATTGGATCACAATTCACCATTGATGCAAAAAATAAATAAAATGATATCGATCCAGGTATCGACGACTGCAACATAGGACAACAAAGATATTCTCAAAAGGGTCTTGTTAACGAGTGCTCCCGCCGCACTGGCTAGCTGTACTTCATAAGGAGATGTTTTCATTTCCAATACACTGATTACACATAACATGGGAGAGGCCATGCATTTGACATCAAATAACAAACTTTCTTCTATTGGCTGTTTGGTAAGTGCTCCAATATTTCTCAAGATACTTGACTTGGACAGCTAGGATGTGAATGGACATAACTTTGCCAGCTTTGGTTTGTTGTGCTACACAGCATTGCACTAACTAACAACCAGCAGGCTGACAACAGAAGTGGAAGACTGCATTTGGCCAAATCAATGTTAAGTGAGAGATTCCCAAAAAAGCAACAGCAGCAACATCTTAATTGTAGAAATTATCTATAGACATTAAGGATGGCAATCCTCTTCCAGTAAATGGGCCCAGTTGGTCATTCATGTTTTTCCGACTCTTCATAAATTCACCACACTAGGTCTTAAAACCAAAGGAGAGACAAAAGAAGAACATGCATCGACACTGGCTGGAAATGGCAATTATACATTGCTTAAAATGATAAAAGCAAACATGAGCATGAAGCATTTTCCTCGTCATCCAGGAATTAAATCTGGGCTCATCTTCTAAACATCTGTCATTTTAGTGAATAACAAACGAATTCCAAACAAAATTTGTGCTAGACTTCAATAACTCGAGTAATAAACCGTATTCATCCCTTTTCTGTTATCCAGGTAAGGTTCCATATCAACTGCTTAGCCAAGCTGGAACCCAGTCAGTTGATGACATACAACTATCATAGCTATGAGTCTCAAGCCAGCATGCATCGACTGAAAAGCAAGGGAGACTCTGGCCCACAGGAAAATCTCAAACTCTGCAATCATGGGGTGCCCCACACATTTCACTGCCATGCTGCATGGCACATTTACAGGAAGAGAATGATTGAAACTGCCAAAAATTGTCTAAAGAGAAAAAAGGATGTGAAAAACACCATGCAACTACAAAAACCTCACCTAAAAGGGGAAAATCATGAAAGGAAGATGGAATTGCAGAAAGGAATTAAAAACACGTTTTCTGTTATGAGGGAAAGGGAAGGGGTGCGGAGTTATATCATCATAAGCTGGCCAAAGGACATCAACCAAATGCAGTACAAGACATCTGACAAGAATGAGTGAATCTCCTTAAATGCCAACCTGAGGGTTCCGTGAAATCCAATACATATCCCCGTCCAAATCCCCACCAGCTATTTCATCAGTCAAGGAGCGTGGTCCAGTTATAGGGAAAAAAATGGCATACTTGGAATTTCCCACTGTTGTTTCCAGGGCCTCCACGTATTTAGCATTCAAGACATGAATATCTCCAAAATGCAGACCAGGATTTCGGTATACTAATACCTTCCCTGAAATTTGTCCACCATCACTGCATTGATGATTCAAGGCAAACATTTAAATAGTGGAGATCCTGAAACAGCATTATAACATCAAAGCCCAACAGGTAATCACACCTTTTCCCTGAAGTTGTAACTATCAAACTCAAGCATGGGTTCACAAACACAGTAACCAGAGATGGGATGCCACAAAAGCAATATAACTTGATTGATGTTTAAATCCAATCAAGGCATGTAACTAAAACAAACATCTAAGCCCCACACAAGCACAGATACAGAAAAATAGGGTATTAGAAAGGAGTAGGCAAAAGCACTTATAAATGGTATTAGAAGAATAGGGCAGGAACACTATTATTACAAAAACTAAATGAAAACCGATGCATAACAAATACACGTGAAAATGGACCTTACACTTCCTGCTATATTAGCAACCATAGGATGTGATTTTACTTACAATCATGGAATAGCAAATCTTTTAATCGGTTGGCATTTAAGAATGAACACTATTACTCGTCACCCTATAAAACAGAATACAGTAATTGATGGTGATGAAGCTACCAATCAATGTGGTAATAGATCCTGCCAGATGTAAAGGATTTCTAACTTGGACATGCCCCTGGGAGAGGGTTAAATCGATTGTTTGATATCAACTGTCAGCCAATAAAGTTCTCATACATCTATCTCAAATAAGGATGATCACTGTAATAACTTTGCCAAAAGAAATGTATTTCCTATATAGAAAATACAAATCTTTAATGATCGTTGATAAGGAGAAATAATTTGTATGGGTCCTGGGTCCTCACAGAATCACACTATATTTATGAAATTCTGTGAAGTTGGATAAAGTAAAGCGTCAGCTCAGTCAAATAAGCCCAGTCACATGCAAACCTTTGGTTTAGTCATTTCCCCTATGGCAAAGCTAGAAGTCAATCCGTATCCAAAGCAAGCCACTACAAAACCAAGGATGCACTCTAAAATTAAAATTACTAAAGTAACTGTTTCTCATGAGTTTCTTTAGCAGACACCCACTAAATAATAAATCACGCATAGAAAGATGAGATACTGAGTACATACAGGATGACACAAACTTCATCACATTTAAGAATTCCTGTGGGATCGGCTGTCCCCATTAGATAGTAAGAATCTGAAATAGGAATCTTTCCTCCCCTCAAATTCTTCTTTTCCATCTTCATCAGTATGGACAAATGATGCTGTAGGTATGATTCATCCAGAGGAATCCCAGATAAGATCATTCTGGTCGCATTGAAACCATCCATATCACCATGGTTCACCAAAACTGCACATACAGTAAAGGAATAAAAGGAAAACAAAAGGCAAAAATGTTTAAACATCAAATGGTAATCAAATGAAATATGCAACCAAAGGAAGAAAAAGGAGCAAAGAGAAATAAAGATGCGCTTTTATACTTTCATATATTTGAAGTCCAGAAAAACAAAAGAAGCAAAACCAACTAAAAGAAAAAAAATTGGAGAAAATATCTTTGTTGGCTGTTTGAAGAACAGAGAATACTTCAACAGTCCAAGTGTTCAGAAGAATGCTACCTTTTAAAGCTGCTCTTTTTCTGGAGAAGACATTATTTGCATCTCCCAGAGCATTCTCCAGCATGTCCAAAAAAAATTCATTCGGGACCCCTCCGTAGCTTAAGAGTGCAATCAAAATCTTAGACAGATAGGCAGTTCTTGGTTTATTGCTGCATCAACAAGGACCAAGATCCGATAAGTTTCTCCAAAAAGAGGTAAAATTTTGATGGCAGAATAACCTCCAAACAAAAAGCAATGGGATTGGGTAATTCACCACAATGTAATCTTGATTTCACTGGTTAAGAATTCCAACCAGTTTCAAAGACATAAGATTTGATAAAAACTGAAGTATGATTAACATTCTATTGTTGAAGCTACGATTTTCATTTTGAAAGTCAGCCACCAAAAGCATGACATTTTTCAATTGGCTAATCTCATCTTAAAAAACCAATGAGAAAATCGGGATATAGTTGTACATAGGCTTCACAAAGTCTATGGGGCCTCTTAACCAGACAATTGGACTCACTGTGTTATATATGGATTAACTCCACTCTATAACAGCATTTGCAGTTTTGAAGGATGAAATGCAGAAATGGCTCATTCTGTGGCCAATTATTTAGAAAAGGCCACATCTCTCCAACATTTCTAAAAGTAAATAAGCAGAAGTCTCAAAATTTCAGTTCTAGGGGTGCAACGGATCTCTTATTCTGTTCGTTATAGAGCATAGATTGTTCCACGCATTTCCTTTTGATACAATTGAAAATTCTTGTAAGAAGTCAAAGCATCAGCATTACAAGGTAGGCCACAATGGTCAAGGCAAGTTTTATGAAACTTAGAACTCACAGTGGACCTCTGTAGGGCTACAACTATCAGGAAGAGTTTTGAAGATCAAAGTCCAGCACTGAGAGGAATTGATAAAGTAACAACCTACAAAATAATCTCTCTCTATAAAGAAGATGGCTCCTGTCCCTAGTTGTCACTTCTAAGGTATCGCTGATATAATGTGTTCAGCTTCTTGTTACATTAAAAGGCACTAGGGCAAATACACAAGCTTCGACTCTGATAAACTAATTCACACGAGAAACATGTCCCATGTCCCAAATAAATTACTGAAAGAACAAGAAAGCTGCTAACTTTTCAGTCCTTTTTTGTCGGGGTCTTTTAACAAGCTAACCGCAAAGGAAAATCTCAACTCAATGATCAACGACTCAAAAACATAGCAGGGCAACAAACCCACGGATAACAATCCAATGACAGTACTAAGGTCACAGGTGCCATATGAACTTCAGAGAGTATAAAACCAATAATAGCTTACTGGCAGAATATGTTGATTGTACCTTGATGCTACTATTTCCAGTGAATTAACTGTCCTGATATCTGAAAGCTTAGGATCCTTTTCAACCTTGATCATGGATGGTCGAATATGAATTGTATGAGGGGGGAGCTACAGATCAGAATTTGGCCAAAACAATTAGAATCGAAGATATACATGAACCAATAGAAATAAATCACTCTATAGAGAATTATTAAGCTGATAGCTAGACTTGTTTTACAGCTCAAAAGCTGAAGTGATCCTTAGTGCAACGTGGATTTCCATACGCAACCAAAATACTCTAATAAAATCAATTATTTAGCCCAGAATCTCAACAATTTTCTGCATACAACCAGACTTGCTTGATAAATAGTTTTTCTTTTGTACTTCCTCTTGTTAGCAACAATGAACAAATGCTACTCACTCTCATTCTGATACATTGTAACCATAAGCAGCAGAAATCGGTTGCCGAGCAAATTTCATTCATGTAACCCACAAAAAAAAAAATCAGGCTCGTAAAACCATTCTGGAGCATAATTTAATAGAATGAAAAACCTGCTAAATATCACATATAAAAGTATTTATCTTATTTTGCTAATATGTTGCAGGACCAACTAACATGCATCAAAAAATCGAAAAGGAAACATGAAAAATCAATTTCACTTCCACCAATAAAAAAAAAATATTCAGGCTCGTAAAACCAGTCTGGAGCATAAATTGATAGAATGAAAAACCTACTAAAAATCATATGAAAATATACATCTTATTTTGCTAATACATTGCAGGACCAACTACCATGTGTCAAAAAATTGAAAAGGAAACATGAAAAAATCAATTTCAATTCCACCAATTCATATAATGTCGTTTTTAAGTAAAGAGGACATAGCAAGAGAAAATTCTAGCTTTTAAAATATTATTAAGTTGAAAGCAGAAGTACATAACAGGACATGAACACTCCAATATTCAAATACAGAAAATAGCATAACACTGCAAAATGTTTACTTTCTTATCAAGCAGAAGAGTTCCCTTGACGGCTCTACCATCATTGAACAGACGGAACTGAATCAGCAAAGGCTGCAACAAAAGTTTAAAGAGCAAAAGCTCAACCTGTACATACAGTATAATAATAAAACACCAGCACAAAATAGAAAGTCTCCATCAGTTACCGGTTCACAAATGCCTGCCCTACGTTTCTGCTCATTGTCACTGCAGCCAGCAAATCTCTAGGATAACAAAAGAATTACCAAATCATAGGTAAATAGCATCTAGAACAGTTATAAAAACAAACTTCTAAGAATTTAACTTAAACTAGAGAAATAAGAGACAGTTTTTATTCAGTCATATGCCTCCTTAACAATTATTCCCCACAAAATGCACAATAGAAGGGAGAAGAAAGCAAAGCATTCTTGTGGACCTTGTGGCACTGAAGATATCTCAAAGAGCTTTCCAGAAGGGGATGGCCTTACATTTTGGGACATGTCAATTTAAATTAGGGAAAGAAAGGCCTAAAGGAAGATTCGAAATTCGTCATACTAAAACAGAGGCAACAAACCCATTTCTCCATCGCTAATGTAATCGAGATCATTAGTCACTACAGATAAGCAAAAAGGCACAAACTCGAAGTGACAGTTCAAGGCTGATGGAAAATATATCTTCACTATTGCATGTATAAAAAAAATTGATCACAAGAAGTATTGCCCAACGATAATATATTGAAGCACAAACAACTCGAAACTGTGACCTGTAATAACTAAGCTGAAAATTCACATTGCGTGCTGCTTAGATCTGCATTTATTCAAATTTGCTGCCTGGTTTGCATTCCTTAGCCCTTTTGTCGATTAATATTTCTACTAAACAGTCCAGTTTTTTGTCAAACCCAGGCAGCACCATCCTATTGCCAAAGGTAGTATAGCCATTACAGAGTCATCATGACAATATCATCACATGACACAACCGACAACCAACCATATATGATGTCACTAGGATTACGGTTCGTGGGTCAGTCTCTCTTGCACAGCATGAGGAAGATACCACTAAGATGATACACCATATCCGCAGGTCACAAACCTCAAAAGCAGGAGTAGTTAAGCTGCTTCCCTTGAATATTTTACCAGGACACTTCAAAGCTATGTCCTCAGATACATAGCCAGTTCCATCAGTATGTACAAGTGGTTTTCCCTTCTTATCATGGATGGAATTTCCCTCTTTATCCTGCATTCGGATAGGAATTTGACCACATTAAGCACAGGAGCAAACTAAAACTATATGTTTAGATGACTAAATTTTCCTTAAATATATAATCAAAAGATAACACCTTGCACTCCTCATCGTCAATTGTCTCAATCGTCACACGATCCCAGTCAACTTCCAAGCTTTCAGTTTTAGACAAGATGAGAGACAACCTGCTTATTAGCAGAGATGCACATCATTAGGATAGAATATAGTTCACGCAAAGTTTAAATGAAAGACTTCTAAAGCAACGAACCGTATCATATAGCGTGATACGCTGGACACCGTATGTCCATGCATGAAGAAGCATCTCGCTTCATGTACTGTTTTCTTTTCCTTAAGTGCCTCGCACTCCATGCAAACAAAGTAACACTTAACAGGGGATGTAGTAGGGTCTCTTTTTTTCTCTTCTTTGCCTCCATCCTTAAACACTGGTTAATTACCATATCAGCAAAGGTGAATGGCTAATTGGTAGGTGACACGTGTATATAAGCTCTCATTGCAGCAAACGAGCCTCCACAAATTTAAGGTCAATGTATCCCCATTATGCATGCCATACACTTGATCATAAAGGAAAAACAGGAAAACACTTTGTGAATAGAAACCAAAATAACTACATACCAACAGTAGTATATGCCGATGCAATTTTCATGACTGCGCATCTAATTCCAGAACCGACTTGAGCACCAAACATGTCCAGTAAACATACGCAGACCAAAACCATCTCCAGGGATGTGAGTGAGAGTGCTAGTATAGGGGGGGATGAATAGGTGTAATGAAATTTTTGCAGAATATAGTAAAAGACTTTGAATCAGTTTTGTCAACTTCAAAATATTATCGGAGTTTTCTCCAACAGTGAGGAGAGAGTATTGTGTATTTCATAGTGTCAAAAGAAAAAAGCTAGCACAGGCATAAAATCCCAACTCCCATGCTTTGCTTAGGACTATTAATGAGTAAAATCATTGTCTTATGGAAAACAAGAAACATGATTACACCCAAGATTCATCTAGTTAGAATACAAGCTTCCCCATCAAATTTAAGAGAATTCAGAAATTTTGGAAAAGCAACAAGAAGATTGAATGCCCTGAAGCTGCTTGTCCCAAGAATTCAAGCAGTCAGGAAATGACAAGATGCACATCAGATATACGTCAACACATTAAAAAAAATCTTTTTCATGCTTTTAAATTCACTCCAAAAATTTAAAAATTAACGAAACATGTTTTCAGTTTTGGAAAACTATGAAAAAATTGTAATGGCTATATGTGTCGACATTCTTATATTCTGAAAGGTGTCAAGTATTTTGCATTAAATCAATCAAATTGTGATATTGACAAGACTTCTTGTAAAAGTAAGAGTTAATAGTAAATATCATTCTGAATAAATTCTACATTTCCTAGCAAAAGCAAAGGCATAGGGAATGCAGAACAAAAGAATATATGACTATAACCAAAGTGTGAACTCATGCTTGTATAAAGCTACATTTCATTTCAATATTAAATGATAGTATAGAGCCGTCAAAGAAAATTAAGTCTTCTGATTATTATTATTATTATTATTATTATTATTATTATTATTATTATTATCTTGGTTGCCTTATTTGATGATACAAGTTGCTTACAAATTCACATGTTTCCAATAACCATCATAATAAAAGTTTAAGAATGTGAACACAACAAACAAAACTGCACGTAAGGAGCATAAGAAATAAAACTTACCAAAGAACTTATATCGACGGAAACCGACATGAATCCCTTCCTTTGCAATCTTTTTATACAAAGTTAAAGCATCGGCAGAACCAATTGGTCTGCTGCTTTTCTCCATCATCTCCTCTGCCAACTTGACAAGAAGAACATTCTCGTCTCCTAGTGTTTTTTGTAAAAGAGTTTTTGTCTTATTAAGGTAAGGACCCTGAATGCACAGAGTCTCCAGCATCATATTGAGAGTTCAAAATCACAAAGATTTTGTTCAAAAGGGTCCATGAGGAACTTTCTAACAGCCAAAAATGAAACTTGTAATTTCCAAATGCATTGCTTTACTTGGAATACGTGCAATCACTAAGAAAATCAAAACCTTCTTTATTATGTATGCTTAACAAATGCTCTACCACAATTGATAACATGATTCAAAATGTTAAACAACATTTTTTGCTGGCAACAGAAGAAGATGTACTGCGAAACAAATACAGGGCACCGAAGAGAAAAGACACATTCTTTATGGTAATATAAGCATCAGAAACGCAGAATATTAATGGAAGTATCCAGCTTTATTTGGAATATGTGCAATCACTAAGAAAATCAAAACCTTCTTTATTATGTATGCTTAACAAATGCTCTTCTACAATTGATAACATGATTCAAAATGTAACAACATTTTTTGCTGGCAACAGAAGAAGATGTATTGTGAAATAAATAAAGAGCACCGAAGAGAAAAGACACATTCTTTATGGTAATATAAGCATCAGAAATGCAGAATATTAATGGGAGTATCCAGCTCCTATCCAACAGCCAACCACTCGAAGCACATTTTTTTTCATGTTTCCTCTCTAAATGACTCGACCATATCAGGATTAATAAATCAGATGACCAAGCAAGTGTTAGACAACTTCAAATGCAGCAAGAGCCAAGCCGCAATAGTACACTAATCGTGATGCAGGTCGGCATTCTGCCAAGGTGCACCAACTGATGCCACTTACAATGTTTTTTATTAACAGATCATCCATTTGCTATATCTCTTGAATTGACCTCTAAGTTTATTCCATGTACAGGATGCATGCCGACAACTGCAATGTATGGTGTAAAATCAGAAAGGGGGAAAAATGACTTAAGTGATGCACAAATCCTCTACTGTGGAAAAATAATTTTCCGCAACTTATTTGAGAAGAAAGAGCCGTTGTTGATATAACCTAAGAATCAAAATCAAGTCTTATGGTGAGCAAACATGATAAAGCCAAGAAACTTACTTTAAAACGATAACACCCCCGAGCTGAAATGTTACAATGGTAGAAGTGTGTCTTTCGAGGATCCCAGTCAACATACTGAAAGCAGAAACGACATAAATGCATAAAAATTTCAGGTGACAAATAGATCTGCATTATTAAGTATATTCGGATAAAAACCTAAGATAATCTTCAAAAAGTTTACATATTTTATCCCTTTCCACGTCAAAATAAGATATATATATATATATAAATAAACATACATAACTTGCTCCATAACTTTGTATTTCTAAGTTCAAGTATCTCTAGAATTAAAGAAACTACCACGCGTAATTCCTGACATTTGCTAGATAGAATGTTCAGAATTAAGTTTACAAAAGATATAAAATTTTGCACTAACAAGTCCACAAGATCAGTTCTACCAATGGGGCATTGATGAATCTATTTTTGATTGAGTGGGTTGTACTTGGTTTGTAATCTCTAATTTGGATGTTGAGAACCATGGTACTCTCTCACTCAGTAGGCTTTTACTGAGTGTGAGTGCCTTCTAGTACTGGGTATCTCTCTCTTGTAAATTTGGCTCTTAGATCAATATACATTTACCTTACCCAAAAAAAAAAAAAAAAGATCAGTTCTACCAAAATGTCACCATGTTTTTTCTACTGGCACCTAACATGAGAGACGTGATGGAACTAATGAATTTTTTATTACTTGTTTTGATATGGGCAGTGATAAGTGGAAAGAGGTTAGGTCTTTCAATCTCTTCTAAAATATCTGGAAAAACTTCACTTGTTCAGTTAAACAATGAGATCCAAATGTGAAAAAAGATGATGTAAACAGCTGACTTCTTCACTATTCTAAGACAATAAACATGACGAGTTGATGGAGACAACAAAAGAGGACTCCATTACACAACGAGTGGAGACACCACCATGAGAGCTGACAAAGAGAGACAATACGCAGCTAAAGAGGGTCCACACCACATCCATGCAAGCAAGCAAAAGAAGCTTTGAGCAGTGATGAAAGTGATTATTCTAGTTGTTGAATGCCACATACTAGGCAACCGATTACACATTAATGATAAGTTCAACAACCACAAAACTCACAAAAAAGCTTCATCTTTGCCAAGCAAGCACCGTGACTTCAACCGCAATACAAAAAGATGCAATCATTTTTGTCAATTATTTGGATTTTCAGGGGAAACTAATGATGGATCACATTGTATGTAACGACTGTTAGACAAAAAAAAATCACAGTGACATGGAGATGCTCACACCAAGTCATTCTTTTGTCCTTAATGCATTAATTTCTTAGGAGTGGTGTTGTGAGTAGTGTGATGTACAAATATTATTAATAGAATCGCTCAATTCTATGTTGAGGGAACAAACTACAAAATCCAACAAGCCATAAGTTTTATTGATACAATATTTCCAACATATGGGGTACAATCCAATGAAGCAACATTGCCATCATGTTCAAAAATCAAATGGCAAAAGCTCCTATCACCATATTCCCTTGCACAAGGATCATTGCACTAAGAGATTATTTGTATCCAGGCACATCTGGACACTAGTTTTTACATCCATCGTCCATCACAAGACGTAAGAGACAATGCAAAGGCATACTACACAAACCATAGTTCACTAATTCCCTCATGACCCGTGATCTCCTGTTTTGCAGTAAATTTGAAATTAAAACACTTGCATAAACAACTCTAGTATTGTATAGGAATAATAAGCATACGCATACTTCCATAACTACACATTATGTATATAGATACTCTCTCTCTCTCTCTCTCTCTCTCTCTCTCTCTCTCTCTCTCTCTCTCTCTCTCTCTCTCTCTCTCTCTCTCTCTCTCTCTCTCTCACACACACACACACACACACAAAAATGAGTGTGCGCACATTTTTGTATTTTAGCCACTATTTTCTCAAATATTTAATATATGCATAAAAGGGGCTAGTTTTAGAAACTGTGGATGAATGAATCGCTTCCTAAAGGTTACCTTACAACGGTCCTCTTTCTTGACATGAAACTGTCCGATGGCATTCCAGACCGCTTCCTCAAATTCAATCATTCTGAGATCTTTCAGTACTCGAATCATGTCACTGTCTATGGCATTTTCAAGATTTCCTCTGCATAAAATAGCAGCCCAATACTCTAAATATGCAGAGCTGATAACATTAAGAGAGAGCAACTGAAAAGAGAACTCACTCCCCAATGTAGTTCAGAATAAGAAATGCTTTTCTAAACTCCATTTTGCTCAATGCCTTCATGTGGGGGCTAACTGCTTGTCCGTTCTCGTTTTCCAAACTCGGAAGAGGTCTCAGACTTCCAATCTGTTGATCACGCACAGGAAAACCTGCAAATGCATTGTCTAGCAGAAAAATACCGAGCTCAAATTTTCCGTACAAATTTTTAACAAACTATCTTGCCAGACAAATAGTGCCAGAAGATGAAAAAAGTTACAGCTTTGAGCATTATCTTTTTTTCAATTTCCAAACAATAAAACGAGTACTAACCAAAGGCCATTTTATACGATTCAGCCACTCTCACCACAAAGACAGGACAATGAACATAAAACAAGGAAAACTAGGGTGTCAGCAGATTCTTTTGCGCGTATTTGGAGCGTTTTGAACAATCAATATACACAGGAAGACAAAACACGGTATGTAGGAAGAATTTTTCCATTTCATAACAATAAACACTACTTTACCGGGAAAAAAAAATACAACTACCTAACAAAAAGACAATAAAAGATATATAGTTCTGTCGCTCTCATTACAAAAACAGAAAAATTTTCCTACGAAGAGCAGAGGTTGCCTCACCTCCTGCAACAATTATGTATTTGCTCACCAGTCACAATCGTCCTTCCGAACATCTCTCTCCTCCAAAAACAAGTCAAATCGGAAAATCTAAACAAGATGTTGACACCGCAAATGGCGATGACGACACAACTTCCGAACTTGCGATGATCGACGGCCCCCTTTTTCTCTAATTTCTCCGAATTACAGGCACAAAAAAAAAATCCCAAGCACAACCTCCACACAACAATAACAACAAAAAATTTAAAACTCCACGAGAAAGAACATCACTGACCACGCGAATTCACCACAGGCGAACGGCCCGGACTTTGATCATGCAAGGACACGCGAGCGACTTTCGATGGAGACGGCGAGGGAGAAGAGCCAGTGCCGTTTTCGATAATGCGGGAGATCAAACCGTCGATGGACCACTTGATTTTCGTCGCGGCGGTCGACCTCAGGACCCGGAGCGCGGCCTCTTCGTCGAGCGAGGCGAGCTTTCTCCGAGTCGACGCGTTCGGGGGAGGCTGGTTCTGATCAATGCAGATTCGGCGTATCGCATCCTCGACGGAAAGAGGGAGCGGCACGCACTGCGCAGGCGAAGCGGAAGGAGAGGAGGAAGGAGGAGGAGGATGAGCGCTCATGGTGATGGACGAACGAGTCTGCGCGCTAGAGCAGCTTCTGAGCTTTGATCGATCACGACGGAGATGACTGAAGATTTATAGAGGAGAGGAAGGCGACGAGTGGAGTGACTGCGGTGCCGTACTACTTTGCTCTGGCGGTTTGAATTTTTCCGGGAAAATCTGAAATCAAAATGGAAATTGGACAGCTCCTTTTCCAAAAAGCAGTCATTAAACTTTCATTTATGTCATTATTTTCTCTGCCCTTTTCTTTTAAATGAGGAGCGCGAAGTAATGCTCCAAAGTTGCCAGTTGGGTCCAATCACTTCAAGAGGTCCTTGTCTGAACCAGGAGCGGATAGATCGATGGCACTTTTGTCTTTTTTCCGCTCGCAGCAAAAACTTTGTACTGCCTTTTTTATTTCCAAAGTTAAAGAACATAATTTAAAATTCGCATTCATTTACAATTTTTTTTTGTAAAAAGAGTGAGTTAAAAGTGTAGTGAATTTACGTGTCGAGATTTTACATTATGAAAGTTGTAGGTGATTTGATCAATGGAAAAATCAAATCGCATCTATCGCCGACTTAGATTAAATAAATTGTGAAAGCTTTTTTTTTCTTTTGAAAATTAATCTCACAACTTATAATATTTATTTTTTGAGTAATGATCGAACTATTTATCGAAAACCACTACTCCTCTTATTATTGGAAGTGTAAATATCATCTCGATATTGATGAAGTTTTCAACATACACTTCTTTTATGTAACAGCCATTTATGGAAGACAAAAATCGAATTGGTTCAAAAAATGAAACATGTGACTATTTTTTCTTTTAGATTTTATGAGTTGAATCATATTAAAATGGCATGTCTTCTTAATATCACAATTTACACAATTGCTCTCATTTTTTTAATAAATATTTTTTTCAAAGAAAAACAGAACTGAATCGGGCTAATTCGAATTTTCAGTTAAGGTTACGATTTAGTTTTTGTTCAAATTTGAAAGGAGAAAAAACATGTACCGAGCTTGGTTCGGGTGATTAACTTGTACACGTCGATTCTTAGAGCCCGAACTTGATTCGGGTGGTGCAAAGGTGGCTTGGGAAGTTGCTTGCCTTCCGAAAGAAGAAGGGGGACTTGGAATTAGATAACTAAAAGAAAGTAACAAGGCCTCAATGTTGAAGCATATTTTGCACCTATTTACAGATAAGGAGTCACTTTGGTGTATCTTTATTCATTCAAACTTCTTGAAGGGCAAAAGTTTCTGGACAGTGTGTAAACCAACCTTTTGTTCGGCCTCTTGGAGGAAGATAGTTGAGCTTGGAAAGGAAGTTCGACATCTGTTTTTTTGGAAAGTTGGAAATGGCAAAGATATCTCTCTCTGGTTTGATTGGTGGCACAATAAGGGGCCACTTCATATGCATTTCACGGATCGCCAGATCTTTAACATGGGACTTCCAAGGGACTCTAAAGTGGTGGATCTGCTGGGTGGAGAAAATAGGCATCCCGAACTTAAGGATTTCCTATTGGCTGAGGGCGAACCCCTCCCAATACTTTTCAATGGAGAGGTAACTCGGGTGGGAAGTTTTCTGCAGCGTCGGCCTAGAGCATATTGAGGCCGAAATCCACCATGGTATTGTGGCACAAATTCGTTTGGGATAAGGCAATTACTCCTAGACATCAATTTATCCTTTGGCTCATCACACGCAAAAGACTACCCACCTAGGTACTTCTCTTATCGATTGGAAGAATCCAGGAAGCGACTTGTCCGTTTTGTCACACAACACTAGACTCGGTTGATCACCTCTTTTTTGGCTGCACGGTGACCGCTCGGCTTGCTTCATATTGGGCGTCAAATTGTCATCTCTCCTTTGTTCCAAGTGAGTGGCTGGTTAATCTTCAATGGGCGACAAAATTCCTCTTAGGAAATCAATTCCATCAAGTTATTGCGAGGTTTGCTCTTGGTGCTATGTGCCACATTATATGGAAAACCCGTAACAACATTTTGTTTAGGAACAAGGATCTCTTCCTTCCGGCGATGAAGATGAAGCTGTCCAAGCTAGTCAAAGATAAGGCCTTGTCATTATCTCATATTATGGATATCCCTAGGAATCGACGTGTACAAGTTAGTTGGGGGATTGATCCGTCCATTTTTGTGTGATCAACCTCCTTCTTCTTTATCGTTAAAGCTTGAGAACCATGGTACCATTTCACTTAGTAGCATTACTTAGTGACTACGGTGTGGTACCAGGTTTCTCCCACTTGTATATTTTGGCTTAAAGTTATCAATACAATCTCTTAACTTACCAAAAAAAAAAAAAACATGTACCGAGCCTAATTGAATCATTGACACCCCTAGCGGCCATAGTCTTATACTCCGAAACTACTAAGTGAATTCAACAATAAGAGAAGTGGCCAAGCCACGGATTCATAATAGACTTATAAATACTATGAAGACACATGATATGAATAATTAATCTTGAAAATCTTTGACGAAGAATAGAGGTATTCGTTTGTAAATTTCGCATGGGCACCACCATCGGCTTATTTTTCATTTCCATTTATACATTTTTCTCGACCTCGTATTACAAAAATTATTAAAGAAGATTGCATGTGATTTTTCAAAAAGAAAAAAAAAAGATCACGAGTATGCTGCATTAAATAAAAAAAATGTGAAGACTACTACGAAAATTAGGATTAAAAAGTAAAAGTCTGAAGATTCTATGATGAACTCCTGAACCGGGATAGAGATCTGCCCATAGGAGATTCTAAGGTACAATAACGTGATTGAAGTGCCTAACAAAGAGGAAAAGCTAGGAATTCGAAAGAGGACAAAAGAAAGGGAGCCTAAAAGGAAAAGCACAGGTAATCCGCTACTTTAATCTTAGGTACGGAATAATGCGTAAAGTAATTATCATTTAATTACTTAATTATCCCAATCTTTTTTTTTTCAATCGCTTAGAGGTCACGTAACTTTTCAATCGATTGCTTAGCATCGTATGAAAGCGTTGTATAAAGATTATGACATTTGTGATATCCTTATTTTAATAATCAATTCACTACTATATTATTTTATCGGTCCCTTTTTATTCAGCCAATGATAAATGGATTACTTTTTCTTGGGAAAAAAATACAAAATAAAGATTACTTCTCTGAGAAGTTTGCAAATGCTTCCAAGAGAAGTTTTCTAAGTCGCAACGACAGCGTCGTAGCTCCGTGTGTTACGGAGCATCGTTAGGTACGAAGGCAATCTGTGATTGGGGAACAGCTATTTGCGACTTATAAGATGATTTTTATGTTTTACCAAAATTTATGAATTTAAAGGTAATTTACGACACCAAAACTTGATCCATGGACTCAATTTTACATCTACGATACTACAAGCAAATTCGCAAACCTTACTTTCAAGCGAAATAAACTCCTTTCAAAATAAATTATAACGTTCACATAAGGCAAATGACTTCGTCTTAGGAGACGTTTATCATGCTTTATAGTTCTTGTACTTGGTGATATAACTCCATCAATTGTTGACCGATCTCGTCGTAATCTAGATTGCATGTCTAGCTACTAATTTCCCCTTTCGGACAATAATTTTATTATTAGAGCTCGTAGCATGAGTCGATCATCTTGAAACAGCAATAGACGATACTTCTCATTACTAATTGTTGTCGATAATCGTCGAGAGAATGTTATTGTCTACAGATGATGTAGACATGAGATATATTAAACTATAGGTGATGTAGAAAAAGACGCAAGAGAATATTTTTCTTCTTTACGCCGGAGCATTTTTATTATCTAGAGTGTAATTTGTTTATAATCGAAAGTCGGGAATCAAGAGAAAGATCTCTTGGAGACTGAAATATTTCGTTCAATCATCATCAACTGTTCTAAAAAATTGAACTTATAAGTGAAGGAAGATAACATATACAAAATATATGAAGTGATAGTCAAGGGAGTTGCGATGCTAAAACTCCCACTAACGTGCAAGTGCAATTAGGAAGGACACATGAAATCTTAAGAATGGGGGCTGCACATACGAAGCAAGCCGGGATAAATGTTAAATTTTTGCGAGACCTCCACCGAGCTTTTGGGTCAATCTTTCGAACACTAATAGCAATGCGCCAACCATGCAAAACCAATGCGCCAACCTGTGTTCGATCCTCCTCCAATAGCTATGGTTTGGAATCTGTCCATGGCACTAATCGGTATTAGTGTTAGTCTGCCGGTCGAGTTAGATGCGAACACCAGCAAAATTTTCTTAGGATTGCCAAGCAGAGGCCAAGGTGGCGACTTGCTTACTCAAAGAACGAACTCCTATGGTGCCCAACACTTATGTGAATGGTATTTCCTCTCTCTTTGTTAGCCGATCACCAGAGAATCTATCGTTTGGTTCGCAGCGATGGATCGGATTTTAAAGCGAATAGCTGGTGTTGTCACAGTTGGTGTACGTATCAGCCTCAACGCTGAACGGGTATCCACCATGCACAAGTATCAGTCTGAAATCGATGCACATGATGATCTTCACACAAGATAAACACACGTTAACACAAAATCGATCCAGCCTGCAAATAAAACATAAAGATATCGACAATCGACTGATTTTTCCATCTGCACGATAAAGAACAAAGATAACATTTAGAGATGTGGCTTCAAATGCACAAATGGCTTATTCTCGTTCACTCAATACAGCATCGGACCTTCTCCTCCTCCTCATCCTATATCACAATACCGTTCTCACTTATTTTTTCAACATATCAAATCCAACCATCCATGATATTTTCACAAGTAAAAAGAAAGGCTTTTTTTTAGCTGGGTGTATTATCGCATGAAATAATTTATAAGTACAATTACGGCAAGTGATAGAAACGATCGATCTTAAAAATTCCTGTGAAGAAGAGAGATCCTTATTCGCATAGATATACATGAACACGTCGGGCTTACTTTTAACTATCATCAATACTTTTTGTCAACTTCATATTACAAAAACTAGAACAAAAATATTGCCCGCGACTTTTCAAGAAAGCCTGACGCTGCATTAAGCAAAAAGTAAAATGCGAATACTACAAAATGAGGATTAAAAAGGGGAAGTCTAAAGATTTTCTGATGGAGCTACAAAAAAAAAAAAAAAGATTTTCCAATGGAAGTCCTGAACTGGAGATCTCACAAAAGGGGATTCCGAAGTACAATAATGCCATTTCGACCCCAAAAAAAAAAAGTACAATAATGCCATGGAAGTGCTCGAAAAAAGAGTCAAAAAGCTAGGAACGGAAAGAGGATAAAAGAAAGTGGGGCTAAGAGGCAAAGCTCAAGTAATCATCTACTTCAACTATGAATGGGAAAAAGACTCCACAAATATTATAATTTTCGCACGATACTCATTTAAATATCATAATTTTTTTAATTACTAGAGTCTCATAATGTATATACAACACACATTTGGGATTGTATGTTTTTCTTCAATAACTTGAGTGCCACATATCTATTGACATTTTTTTTAATTATGACACTCAAAAGATCGATTTAAAATTATTTCATTCAAATGAGCTTTTTTTTTTAGAAATTACGATACTCAAGTAGTTGAAAAAAATTATGGTACTTGAGTGAGTATTGTACAAAAATTATAATATGATGTCATTATCCCGATCAAGCACTATCGCAATAATCAATTCACTGCTACACTTTCATTTTCAGGGGGAAAAAATAGTGAAAAGAAAGATTACTTCTATGAGAAGTTTGCATGCTTCCAAGAGAAGTTAGGTCAAAATGAAATACTATAGCACAAGAAGTTATGGAGTATTATCATAAGCAATTTTCGATCGGAAATAGCGACTTTCAACTTATAGGATAATTGTTATACTTATTAAAATTTATGATTTGAAAGATAATTTACGACATTGAAACTTATTTTTACTAAGACTCTATTTATTTAGCAGAAAATAAATGATTTTGAAAAAGTATTTTCCTAAAAATACTTATCAATAACAACAAAAAATAAGTATTTTACTAAAGTATTTTGCTTGTACTGTTTGAAATAATTAATCAATGAAAAATATTTTTATTATCAATAACAATGACTAATATAAGCGATTTTTTTAAGAATATATGTTTTCAAATCATTCATTTCTCACGGAATAATCATTGCTTGATATGGAACATAATTCATTGACTTTGTTTTACATCTACGGTACACCAAACTAATTCCTAAACCTTACTTTCAAGCTAAAGTGCTCCTGTCAAAGATAAATCTTATTACTTCCTGTGGAGTAAATGACTTCTTCTAAAGAGATGTTTAGTCCCTTTAACAATACTTTATTTTGCATTACAAGACATAGTTTATGGTTCTTGCACTTAGTGATCTAACTCCAACTATTGTAATTTCACCGATCTCATCAAAATCTAGATTGCATGTACAATAATTAATTTCATCAGTAATAATCCATAAAGTCGTAATTTTTCTCAAATGGTCGGTATTCGAAATTTACCGGGACCGTAAATGGCATAGCCTTCCTAATTATAAAATGACGATAATCAGTATTGGTAGATCGTTATGATCTATCGGGTTGAGTTATGGGATTTGGTCATTGCCATACTCATAGAGGAATGCCATGTCTCCTCTGCAGTGCCCGGCGGTCCCACATTTGCCGGTGCCGGTGCCTTTGTTGTCGTCCAGCCTGGCCATATACACGGCGATGGCACCGTTGTAGCCATGAGAAGCCCCGATCAGAGATGAAATGAGGAGGAGGAATGAGGCAGATGGCGGTGAGGATGGAGTTGGTATCTGTGTGGAGAGACATTCAATCCACTTAACTTTTGGGGCAAGCCCAGTCCCTCGAACTTAGCCCAATATGTGAAGGTATTTTTGTTGCAAGAGATATATTAAATTATTGCCGATGTAAATAGGGAAGCATGAGAATGTTTTTCTTCTTTACATTAGATCATTTTTATAATTTAGAGTGTAATTTTTTATTAATAAAAAATTGGAACTCGAGAGAAAGATCTCCGAGAACCTGAAAAATTTTGTGAGGCCATTATTGTCTGTTTAAAAAAAAACTTATAGACTAAGGAAGACAGCATGTATAGAGCATGTTAACTCGTACTCAAGGGATGTGGGATACTAAAACATACACTCACATGAAAGCCAGATTAGAAAGGATACGTATAATTTTATGAATGGGGGCTGCACACGCGAAATAAGCTGGAGCAGAACCCGACTCTGACGGCAATGTTAGATTTTGTAAGACCACCACTGAGCTTTTATGTTGGATCTACTAATTAACACGATATCTACTAACCCTGTACCTACCACTTACGTAAGGATATTTGCTCTTTCATTGTTGGTCGATCCCCATGGAATTGATCGTTTAGTTCTTAACGACCACTTAGATTTTAAAATGAAAAATTAGGAGTTACAGCCATGTCTCTCTTCTTGACATAGTTTGAGAAGAGAGACCATTCACATGAGATGACATTAGATGTAATGAAACTTGAGCGGATGTGATCCCCCAACATATCCATATGTTAGGGTTCGTTGGAGTCCACATGAGATTTTTTTAGCTTATGAAGTAATTTGGATAATATGGAATTCACATCCTGTGCAAAAGTGCTGTGTGTGCACATTGATTAGTCAATCTCCCCTTACGTGTTTTCTTCGACATGATTATATCTTAAACCCCCTTTTTGTATCAAACAACAACATTGACTTTTAACATAAGATTTGATTAATTATCTTAAACCCGCTTTGTATTCCCGTGCAAGCAGCATTGGTGGATTAGCCTCGACACTGAGCAATCAAATTACCGATTGACCAAGCGATTGAACATATCTTCTATGGATCAATGGTGCTAATCAATAATAGATTAGGCATGTGCTGTTCGGTGATGCGTCGATTGGGCTTAAGAAGTAGCTTTCGCAACGTAGCACTTTTGTCCTAACAAGGTTCAAAGAGTTGGTTCTCACAGCTTAACTCCCCATCTCATGTGGTGAGTTCCCACCGTGCACGAATATAACTTGACGCATGCAGTGCCATTCAATCACATATCTCATACTTTGCACAAGACAGAATACGCATTAACACAAAATCGATCGAGTTTATTTGTAAAAATAATAAAGATGTCGACGATATGATACAAAACGAGTAGATAAAGTTTAAGCACAGCATAAATGATGTCGAGCTCAGACTGTTATTTGCGCCATGCTAGAAATGTTGGCTTCGAGTGGACAAATGGCTCATTCTCGATCACACTAGAGGACATCGTACGAAAGTGATGACGTGACGTGTGTGCCCCCACTTCAACTTTATTTATTAGTGCGATTTTCATCCAAATTTTGAAAAAGACATTCCTTACTCAGTGAGTAACACCGTGCCACGATGTCCATGTGATATAATCAACATATAACAGTTTCATCCGATCTACTTCATCAATGATTAGCCCAAAATGCAGTGAAAGGATGGAAATATACTGAAATTAGAATTGCATTGGGGTTCCACTTATTTTACGAATAATAAATTATTTATAAAGTATTTTCCAAAAAATATCCTTAATATTGTTTGAAATAAACAAGCTAATGAAATAATTTTTATGGACAGAAATAATTTTTTTTTCCATCTACTCATTTTTAGGTGTGAAATAAGCTATCAAAAAAAAATTTCAAGTGGGTAGAGGTCTTATAATAATTCACAAGTTTCTTAATAAAGGGAGAATAGAAAGCATCAATAGCTCTTGAAAAATAATCAACTTTTGTGATCTCCAATTTCACATTCACATTTTCTGGATTTGATAATTAGGAAATGATGACCACTATTTACCCAAGCAAGAAAAACCAATTTTTAAGATGATAAGGATAAATTTATAAATATTGAAAGCCCATTTGGCTCGCATGTATGAGTTTGAAACACTAATTTTGTAACCATTCACGTAAAAGAAAATCGACAGAGTCCAATAAGAGAATCTTTGGATTCCGTGGAGCCCAACTGGATGCTTATAATGGTTGCAATCTATCTGATTTTCGGGAGGTATAAGAGGAAAATACCACAAATAGTTCATTTGTGTTTCTGAACGTTTAATTTACCAATATGATTCATCAACTTTAACATAATGTACATTGTCGTTCATGAACTTTTGATTTGTCCAACGTGATTCTTAAAATTTGACCTAATGTATAGTGTCATCCTCGAAGTCAAAGCTGTCAAAATAGGTCACTAAGGTTTATTTAGCAATGTTTCTGTTTTCGAGAATATTTTTTTTCATAAATAGTTCTTTTTTATTTCTATTCCTTAGATGAGTTTCTTTGCAAATGAACACGTTTGTTAACTTATATTCCTAGAATAGAATAAACAACATAAATTAGTGTGTCAATCCATAATTTCTTTTAACTTATATTATTATTATTTTTCTTTCTCTACTAGCTAGTTGCTAACCCTTAACGATGGTCGACGATCAATCAGAGATGCAGGCCAGCAAAAGCTAGCTCAAGGAGAGCTAAGTTGGCCCTCGGCGAGGTTAGGCCTTGTTGTAGCTAGGTGAGGTTGAGCCTCACCGAACTGTCGGCAAGGCTTGCCCTCGCCATGGCCAGGTAAGGCCAAACCTTGCAAAGGTTGGGCGAGGGTTGTCCTCACCTAGATCTATCAAGGTCAAGTCTTACCTAGCTGTTGGCGAAGTCGACCTTACTAGCCCAAGTTGTTGGCTAGTTGCTAGTTGCTAGTCACTAGTCGAACACCAGTCAAAGGAATAAGAAGAAAATGAAGAAAGAAAAAATAATATACATTATTTTTAGGAATATAAGTAATTTTTTTATTGCTTATGTTTATTCCAAAATCTATTCTATGATCACATTTTTATTCTAATAGATAGAAAAATTAAGTGATGCTCCAAACTGTTCTATTTATGTTCCGAGAAATAAAAGAACGAAGAAATTGGCAATTTGCCAAACAGACCGTAATCTACTTCTAAATTATTGGTATGTGTTCAATTTGATTTTTGAACTATATTAAATGACACAAACCAAAAGATTACATTGAAAATCTTATTAATAGTTCAAGAACTATATTGAACAAACTAAAAGTGTAGGGGCAATGTTGCACATTAAGTTTAGGAGCCATATTACATAATCTAAATGTTCAAGAGAGACACTATACATCAAACTCAAAATTTAAAAGAATATATTTATATTATTATCCCTTTCAAAGACTAAGGCAAGCTGCAACCAAGTGTGTGAAAGGGATTGTGAATACACGTTCAGCACATGTTATCAATCGTTTTTGCGCATGGTCTTGATTGGATTGCTATGTCTCATTTTTTTTCAACAGGTTATTGGAATCCAACTGGACTCCTGTATGAACCCAAGTGCACAATGGATGACCCTTTTGACAAACTACGGAAAGGGAAATGACAGAATGAAACGTGGTTGACGCTAAGTTTGTAAAGATAAATTATTGGTTTAAATTGGACGTAGGATGGTCTCAATTCGCGAAAATTATCCAATCAATCCTAAATATATTGTGTGAATGCTAATTCACGGTAGGTCATGCACAAAAAAAAAAGAAGGAAAAAAAGTAGTAGGTGACACTTAAGTTGGAAGGCCATAATTTGGTTGCACCTATAGAAGATGGTTCCAGAATAAAAAGGGAAATGCATTTAAGCCAAGACAAATAAAGCTGTAATTGAAAAAAAAAATTGACAATAAAATTGCGATATTATTTCAATCTCAAATCACCAATCACCAATCAACAATGAATTGATAAACAACTTTCCTAAGATTATTTTATTTTACCTTTATTTCAATAAAAATTGGTAACCAAATTGCGATACTATCTCGATCTCAAATTGCCATGAATTGATAAACCGCTTTCCTAAGGTTATTTTCTTTTACTTAATTTTTCTAAAAAACCACTATCCTAAGATTAGAAACATAATAGAAAAGTAAAGTGAGGGCCGCGATGCGAGTTACCACATAGAAAACTACTACACATCTTTTCCTTCTTTCGTAGATTGGGTTTTATAGGGATTACTTTCTTGTAGTTTTCATTCAGCGAGGAAGATTAGGTTATAAACATAATCAATTGCATCTCGGCGCGATTAGGTGTCGAGAAAATGTGCATGTAAGATATAAATAGAATCATGTTAAGTTGATGTATTTTTTTTCAATCTTAGGGTGTATTTATTTTGAAGGAAACACCACATTAAAGGAAATACTTTCTAGAAAAAATATTTTCCTCTTTTTGAGTTAAAAAAACTAATTTTAATAACTTTAGGCGTTCATATCTTTTTTAATCATAAATAATTTTCCATTGATTGATCATTTTCAGCGAACCAAATATGTGAAAGTCCAAAAAACTAACTTCTGAAAAATCCTTTTGCTCAAATATATACAATCTTAGAAAGAAGATATCATATTCTTGCCATATGAACCATGCTTTCCATGCTTTAAGTTTGGTTTTTAAAACTAATTAATCAGGTGGTTTAGTTAGAAATAATGGCATTACCGCAATGAGTGTCCCATCATGACTTTTTTTTTTGTCAAAAGTCCCATCATGACTTTGCTTTTCAAATTTGCCAAAAATCCTTGACGTTTTCACCACAGGACAAGTGGCCCATGCTTTTTCCTATGTCTCCTTGATCTCGCACGAGGGCCAACATGTGGTGCGCTCTGCGCTTCTCTCGCCGACAGGGACTTGGATAGTATGATATGGGGGTTACGTGACATGCTCATTTTCAGTTGTCCGATTTAGATCGAACAGTTAAAAAAAAATATAACCCTACTTCTTATTAAATGGAGCTGTCATATTGGACGGGCCTCGTTCAATGTCACCTTTGGGATTTCAAAAACATCATGTCAGATAATCTGGATTGGTTAGAACTGATCGAGACTCTGGTGACAGTCTTAGAATAAGTGTTCATATTCATAGAAATTTGGGAAATTATTTTTAGTATGTGTTAGCATTATTCATTACCATCAATGAGTATTGTTGATAGTTTGCCTAAATGAACGACATAAAGCAAACATTATTAACATAACACCCATACAAAGTAAGTAAAGCATAAACTATTTCATTTTAACCAAAAAAATCATCTAATAAAACCTTGAAAGATAGTAAATGTCTCATTTTCCCAAACTAAGACCCATTGCATAAGATTGTGATAAAGTCTTGCAGCAAGTGCTCATATTCAACATAAACATGATCTTGTAGTAGAAAATTCGAAATTAATCTTAGTATATGCTCATTATTAAAAAATACCGAAAATTTCAAATTATATTCATTATAACACATTTACCCTAACATTTTTCTATCTCAAATTTGTATATGCGTAACATATTTACCTTCATAACGAGCACTGTTTATAATTTGTCATTAACATGGGACGACATGTTTAGACGCAATTGATTTCTCTTATTGCGCAAGCGATGTAACTAGTCATAATGCGGCATAGGAGCACCCACGAGAGATATTCTCTCTGAAAGCACGAGAGTTGAAGTCTTCCGTCTTACCCTCTCTCACCCTGTATATAAACCTTGATGTCCGCAGCTGAAGAACACGAGCCTAATTTGCCTTCCTCTCTCCCTACCCACTTTGTTCAACCAGACACTGTTGTACCAAGCATTGATTTGGCATTCCTCAATATGGCATCCGCTAAAATTGATCTTGCGGCTTCTGAGATCGAGCAAAACCAACCAAAATGGCGAGGACAGGCCAGTGCGGACTTGGCAGGTCCAGAGGCGCACCAGATATGGCCCTTCTTGGAGGACTTCTTCGGCCTGGACAAGTGGTTCCCGACCCTCGCCACTTGCACCCCGGTCGAGGGCGTCTCGGGCCAGCCCGGGTGCGTCCGCTACTGCGCCGGGTTCAGGACCCCGGTCGACCGGGATGTCGGCGGCACTCAGACAACGACCCCGAACTGGACGAAGCAGAAGCTGTTGTCGATCGACCCGGCCAAGAAGGTCTTCAGCTATAGCATCATAGACGGCAATGTCGGGTTCAACTCCTACGTCTCCACGGTCCAAGTCGTGCCTAAGGAAGACGGTTGTCGCATCGTGTGGAACTACGAGGTCGAGCCCGTGAACGGCTGGAAACCTGAGGACCTGGACCAGTTCATCGGGTCGGGCTTGCGGGTCATGGCCGAGCGGATGGAGGAGGCTCTTCTTGGTCAAGCAGACCGGATGGGTTCCCGAACTGATCCCATGTGAATCCGATGACTTGCCTTTGTGCTCGTATGATGGTCTCGAAGCTGCGTGATGCATCGTGCAACATAGTAGTGAAAGTCTGCCTCTCTAATTACTTTGCAATATTTCGTAAGTTTGGTCATAATACCCCACTTTCGTTCTATTTAGAGCATCATTTCGTATGTCCAAATTCAAATTATATGTAATCGAGCCAATTTCGAATAGCCTTTTGTTGGAAGTGATTGTCGAAAAAGTTATAAATTTTTATACGGCGACTAATCCAATCTTAATCTTTCTACCGTGCCAATTTATAGTTATAAACATATTATAAAATGACAGGCGATTCAGTCATCAATATTTCAACTATGTTAATTTAGTTCTAAATATTTTGACGATTTATCAATTTAATTGTAAACCCTTTTACCATTTATCAACTTAGGGCCACGTTAGCAAATCATTAGAAGGTTTAGGACAATATTATCAAATAGTCTAAATTTTTATAACTTAAATTACATATTCGAATGGTTTGTGATTGAATTGGCCGCCGTACAATGAGTTTAAGACACCGTATGTAACCATATCGTGATTCATCTTGATCCGATGAAATAATTGTGACCAACTCTCAACTAAATTGAGGGTCGTGGACTGAATTTACATGCGCACGCGAACTCTGGATTAAAGTGCAACAGAAGTCGAATTTTTTTGAAAGATCACGATGCGAGCAAATTTCTTCTGTTCACATGTGAAGCGAACCAATACCATACGAAAAGTCGATTTTCCTATGTCATTTTCTATTACCCCACCCTACGTTGAAACAAAAGAGCCACCTACCTCTTCTCCAAGAGCTCTAGATTTTTCTTCTTCTGTTTTAGGATTAGTACTTAAACTTTTTCTGAGAAGATGTTTCATGAAGAGTGTCGAAATGACTCAATGAGTGGTTAAGCTATCATCACATCCGCTATCTCCTAAAATCATATAGGTGAGTGCGTGAGAAGTTCTCCCAATTGACATGGTAAGAGAGCGACTCGAATAGTAAAAGGAGTGTTTTCCTTTGAGCGAGCTTTGTGCCTTATCTCGACCTTGAAAATCAGTTAAATTTATGTTGTCTGCGTCTTCATTGTTGTTGACGTGTCATTCGAACGAGTTTTTTTTTTTCCTTTTCAGCAGAAAATCGAGCGGCATTTCTATTCGAGTAGACTAAAGATATGGTCGAGAATGAGCAACATCAATTATAGGATTTGTTTGTGTCGCAGTAAATTTACTTTTCGAAAGATATTTTTCAAGAAAATGATTGACGGAAGGATGCACTACTGCAGCGTGAAAGTGATTCCGGCAATTATAAAAGAATCTGGCAAAAATAATAAGCAATTATGTCTTACTGGAGAGTGATTAATTATTTTTATCAATGGAACTAGTTCCATCATGGTGAAGAAAGGCATCCAAAAGATTATTCTCGGAGCACGAGACTTTAAGTCTTCCACATGCTCTCTCTCTCTCTCTCTCTCTCTCTCTCTCTCTCTCTCTCTCTCACGCACACACACACACACTTTATTCAAGAAATTACACAGCCAGATAATATTGTGCATTCCATTAATTTGGCATTCCTCAAACATGGAATCCGAAAAAACTGATCACGTCCGAGATGAACCAGAACTAAGCAAAATGGCAAGGCCAAGCTTGTGCAGACTTGGCAGGTCCAATGGCAGACCAAATATGGCTCTTCTTGGTGGACTGCTTCAGCCTTGGCAAGTGGTTCCCGGCCCTCGCCACTTGCACCCCGGTTGAGGGTGTCTCGGGCCAGCCTGGCTGCATCCGCTGCTGCGCTGGGTTCAGTACCCTGGCCGAACCCAAGAAAGAGACCCTGAATTGGACGAAGCAGAAGCTGTTGTCAATCGACCCGGCCGCGAAGATATTCAGCTGTACCATCACAGACAGCAATATCGGGTTCAACTCCTGCACCGCCACGGGCTGAGTTGTGCCTAAGGAAGATGGGTGTTGCATCATGTAGCAGCACAAGTTCAAGCCCATGAATGGCTGGAAACACGAGGATCGAGTCGGCCTTGCGGGTCACAGCCAGAAGCATGGAGAAGGCTCTTCTTGGTCAAGCAAACTGATCTCGCCTGAATCTGATGATTTGCTTCTGCGCTTGTGGGATGGTCATGAAGCTGCGCAACGCGGGGTGCAGTAGGAGTAGAGTCTGGGCAATAGTACGCAGTAGCTCTCTAATATTTTTACAATAATTCCTGAGTTTGGTCATTGTTCCCCATTTGCAGTGGATTTAGAGCACCATCTTGTCCGTCCAGATCGCACTTGCTTATACTTTTGAAGAAATTTTCCATTTTGGCAGAAAAATGAGCGGGATTTATATTTGCTTAAACCGAAGATATATATGATCGTGCATGAACAGCATGATCTTGAGTTTTGGTAGCTTTTAATCTACTTTGAATGGTCGAATGATGCTATTTCAGACAAATTGGAAGTCTACATGTCAATTTTGACTTCATTTTTTCAGGCTTCGATCAGACTTGTGACTCAACCCTATAAAATATATGATTACCTATTGGAATTACTCAGTAATGTGTGAGCCTAGAAGCCACTTCTGATACAAAAGATGTGTTTTCCAACTTATATATGTGTGTAATAGCATGATTGGAGCTTTGGTATCAAGCCGTTTAGGGCCGCGTTTGGTAACATTTCTATTCTAGAGAACATTTTTTGAACAAACACTTTTTTGTGTTTCTACTTCATTAACAAATTTTGAGTAAAATAGAGTACTTGGTAAAAGTATTCTTGAAATAGAAAAAGAATAGAAATGCTTTTAGTATGATTAAAAAAAAAATTCTCATTTTTTCTTTCTGTTCATGGGCGATTGATCACCGCCAGCTGGCCCTCTGCCACCGAACCGCCATTTGTAACTGTCGTCGGTCGGCCTTGGCTAGACAACCACTAGAGGCTAGTGGGGGGCGACGGTGGTGGGTGGGCGGGCGAGCAGCGAGGGGCAGACGACCAATAGCGGGTAGCAACGGGGGGTGGTCTGACGCTGCAAAGGCAAGAGAGAAAATAAAAAGTGCTTTTTAACAAATTGTTCAAGAACAGGAAATAAATTTTTTTTTTGTTTTTTGCAGTCGGTCCAAATGTGTTCCCAGGAACAAAAAAAAACCCTGTAACAAAAATGCAAAGAAGTCTGTTTCTATTCTTTTGTTATTCCTTGGAATAAAAGAACAGAAACAAACTTGTTTTTAAACAAAAACAAACAAGCCCTAACAAGTGATTGGAGAAATATTGTCAGTAATGTATAGTCATCTCTTCAACTATATGAATTAACAGTCTGAAAGGGAAGATAACCAACTAGGAGCTGTAAGTACCTCTTCTGATACCATCCGTTATGAATTAACTATAATCCAGGCTAAGAGATGTGCCAGGAGGAATATGACTAATTTGACAGAAAGGGCTCTAGAAAATAGTCATTGTGTTCAGATCCTTTCAACCAAGAATCTGGAAAAAGTGCTTCGTTTAAGCATTCTCAGGTAGTCAGTAAGTCAGTGAAGCTAATGTCCCCCTCCTCTACTTCTCTCTTTTCATTGCAAGAAAGAGCCAATATTGAAATTAATTGCAGCTTAAAAGCCGTAATAAAGAGCGAATACATCAAATGGTTTTCATGATAAATAAGAACCGACGCGAATGTTGAGCTTCCATTAATTAATTTGAAAAGGCCATAGATAAAATCATTGAAGTAGTTAATCCAGAAAAGGCAAAACAAAAGTATATATATCCGCTAGAGCAGACTGAAACTTTGAGCAACCTGAAATAAGAATTCTTGCCGCTTTTCTCCACTAAATTCATCAGAATTCCAGTCTCCACATTCTATGAAGCAGCTCACATACTGTTAGCACTGCGAATGCCGATACGCTGAAGCATCAATGCCCTATCCCTTCATAGCTTCTTATCCCATGTGATCAAGTTATTTTATGCTCTTCCCAGGAAGAGAAAATTGGAAAGAACCAATCGTTCTTTTATGATACAGTACTTCAGCAAGTAGGCTCATGAGTCTGTTTTTTTCTTATAGAGTTGGGCTAAAATCAGCTAGCCAATATTGTGTTGTTGGCTGTTGCAATAAATGGGCAAAAATAGATTTGCCTCCAAACCGTACAAAAACTTTCATCACTATGGCTTTCCAAAGAGGATTAAGATACTTGTGAAGATCGTGAGAACTAAACTTTGAAAATATCAGGGTGCCATCAACTAACAACTGTTCACATAGCTATGAATGCCGAGAACTTCAGGCTATCAACTATCATTCTTTATTTGTTGCCAAGCTATAACCTGGAAGCTTAGCAAGTCTTCTCTGCTTCATCACCACTCTCATTTCCTCCACTTCTTTCCACATACCTCTGCAGGCATAAATATTAGATAATACCACATAAACCCCGTCATTCCACGGTTCCAACTCTTGCAAATGCTTAGCCACCCATTCACCAACTTCCACATTCTCATGCTTCTCACAAGCACCCAACAGACATCCATAAATAATCGAATTCGCCTTCATTGGCATCCCTTCCACCATTTCTTTAGCCTCATCAAACATTCCCACTCGACCAAACAGATCCACCATGCAGCCATAATGCTGTAAACGAGGCATTATTCCATAAAGTTTCTGCATCATATCAAAATAACGTTTTCCCTCTTGCACCATCCCTCCATGTACACAAGCACCAAGCACTCCGACAAAGGTCACAAAATTGGGCCTCACGCCAGCCTCTCTCATGCAACGGAAGCATTCGAGAGCATCACTTACCAGCCCATGCATTGCATAACCCACAATCATAGAAGTCCAGGATGATACATTTCTTTCCTCCATTTCTAGAAAAACTTTGTATGCTAAGTCCATTCGACCACATTTACCATATAGGTCAATAAGGGAGTTAAACATCAAAATATCAGCTTTCTCATCATTTTTAGCCTGAAAAACATACTTATGCAATTGACGTGCCAAATCTAGGTCCCCAATGCTTCCACAAGCCGATGTTACACTGACCAGAGTCACATCATCCAACACGAAACCACTTCTGCGCATCTCTATGAACAGGTCGATAGCTTCCCCGGAGCGCCCACCTTGGGCAAGACCTGCTATCATAGCATTCCAAGAACCCAACTTTCTGTCAGCATTTTCATCAAACACCTTGCGTGCATCATGGAAATCTCCAGCCTTCGTGTACAAACTGATGAAACCGCTCTCGCAGAACTCATTACACTCCAACCCATGTTTCACGGAGACACCATGGATCTGCCTACCGGCTTGAAAATCAAAAGATTGGCATACTGCCTTCAAAACAATCGGAACAGTGTAAGAATCCGGCGAAACGCCCGCTCTCGCCATGAATGCGTACACAAGCAACGCCTTTCTTGGGGCGTCCAGCCTCGTGTAGGCTCTTATGATGTTGTTCCAGTGGAATGCGACGGGATTCGAATCCAACAACCGAGAGCGGATCACGTGGGCGTGTATCCGGCGCAGTCCTTGCTTGTCATCGCATTCGGACAAGAGGGCCGCCACCATCTTGGCGTGGGCTTGGGTGGAGCCCGGTGAATCCGGCTGCCGTCGAGACTGAGCGTGGAGGTAAGCGACGGAAGATGCATCGGCGGCTAAGTGGGCACCGTGATCGAGAGCACAAGAGGTCGAGAGCCGTCTTCCTGAATTGAACTTAGAGAGCCCCCGTAGAAGGCGGCGAAACGAGACCATACGCTAGCACGACTTCAGCGCGCAACAACCCCGACTCGATCAGGGCGATCGCCGCGAGGAAAACAACCGGCAGTCTGGCAACATCTGCTGACGCTCCAAGAAACATTTCCAGTACGGTTACGAAAAAAACATCCTTTGACGTTATCATCGGTCCAAACTTCTGATGTTCCTCGACTTTTGTAACCTCAGGAAAGTTTTCATTGTTTTCCCCCACTAACTTAGGCATCGATGCCGCATTAAGCCTCGAACTTTAAAAAAGTCGCGCTTTTAACCCTCATGAATTTGCATTTCCTGACGCTCGTTAATACCGTTGACTTTTATCGCGCGTGATTTTTAGGGGCAAAGTTTGACCTTTTCTTGTGACAATTGTGAAATTTATCTAATTAAGAAGGATTTTGAAATAGTTTGGAAGAATGTACATAGACAAAGAAATAGATGAAAAAATTTCGTGTCGATTAGTTATATAATGGTGCAAGGTTTCTCGACCGCCTGAAATTATCTGGTTACATGATTGAACTTTTTTTTTTCAGGGTAGATCTACTGATCTAATTGCGTTGAACTTAAGGTGGATAAAATTACAGAAGTACGAAGGCTTCCAAACATAGAATTTTTTTTTTCTTACCGACACTAATAGAACGCAAGTTCGGGGAGATAAATTGTAAATTTTGAAAATTCGATGTTGAATGCACACCAACCTTTAATTTGAGAAAAAAACTTTTGTAAGTGAAATAACTGATTATTTTTAAGAAAATACTTTTTCTTTTTTTTTTCATGAAAGAAATGGACCGTAAAATTTTGTTTTCTTAAAAAAAATCCCAGTAACGTAGAATTTGGTGGGAATGACCAATTGGGCTTTCGGAAGCCCAAGAAGGAAAAGGGCGCTCATCGGCCCAACGCTTCATCCACCCAATGACTCCGCCAACAGAAGTAAAAACCGAAACGAACTACGCAAAGATTCCGGTTCCCTCCTCGAGCTCTCTCCATCGATCATCGCGAAGCATGGAGAAGACCCAGCCCACATCGACGCCGGACGCCAACGATCCGGCGACGGCGGAGGATGAGGGGCCCGTCGCCGTCCTTGACCTCACGAGCTGCCAGCTTCACGATCTCAGCTCCGTCGAGCTCCCTCCGACTCTTACCGAATTGGACTTGACCGCGAACCGCCTCACGAGCCTCGACCCGCGAATCGGGCAGCTGTCGAACCTGAAGAAGCTCTCGCTCCGCCAGAACCTGATCGACGACGCTGCCGCTGTGGCCGTCTCTCGCTGGGTGGCGTTGTCCGGTCTCGAGGTACTCGGTCGTTTTCTTCTCGGGAATCTTGAAAGTTGTTCTTTCAACCTATATCTGAAGCTGTTTTGGCCGGTTGATTAAGTGAATGCTTGCTTGCGTGCTCTTGCTGTTTGGTTAAGATTGATTTTTTTGTGAAGAAGGATGTGCTTGTTTTGCTTTTATCGCGGCCCCTGTACTGAGAAAATGTATGCTGAAGCATTGGTGGAGGGTAGGAAAAGAATTTGCAATGGGCGGTAGTGGACCACCTTGACATAATATTAAAAGGAAAATGAATAGGTTGAGCATTCGTCGAGCTTGATCCCGTTTTGGGGCTTTGGTGCGACTGATTCCATATAGGTGCTGCATGTTCCAATGAGTTCATAGTGCTTACGTTGGTGCTATGCGCAAGAAGCGAAACTTGGAGAAGAACTTATAGTGGAACTCTTGGCATAATGGCTCAGAAAGGTAGAATGTGGGGAAGGAAAGTGATTCTGGTCAGGGATAGGGAGTCCGTCTAGCTGACCTTGAAATAGAAACTCTAAGGTTTGTAACTTGTCTGCAATTACGCAGTGGTAACTGTTGTGATAGAATACTGGCTACTTTTTCTTTCGTGGCAGCACTGGTGATTGAACCTCTTCTACTACCCAAAAATAAAAATTGCTTTTCGAGTGTAAATTTATTATTGTACAGAGTTTGTGGACATTTGCTGTATTGGTGTGAAATCTGTATTCTTTTTCTTACTTGGACTGATTAAGGACAAACCTGAAAGTTTTTTATTACATGTAGGTTTCACTCCTTTTTGGTTCTTTGGAGTAACAATTAGTTCTAATTCTGCAGGAGCTAGTGCTTAGGGATAACAAATTGACAAAGCTACCTGATGCGAGTATATTCAAGAGGCTTTTGGTTTTCGATGTCTCTTTCAATGAGATTCCTTCATTGAGTGGATTATCCAAGGTCTCCAGCACTCTCAAGGAGCTCTATGTCTCGAAGAATGAAATACCAAAAATGGAGGAGATCGATCACTTCACTGACCTTGAGATTCTTGAACTCGGTTCTAACAGATTGAGGGTGATTGTTCTTACCTTTAGAGATAACCAAATGTTGGGAATGAATATTTAAGCAATCTTAGTTGGAAACCTTAATTCCATTACATCAAAATCATGTATTTAATATTATGAGCAGATGTCTTTGTGCTTAGAATGTATACAAATGGTTGTATTCACTGAAGAAGGGTGTAGCAGTCAATATTGAAGACATGATGGTCTGTTTGAGCTCTCTTTAGTAGTTCTTTAGTCATGAGATGTGAGCCTTCTGTTTCAGGTGATGGAGAACTTGCAAAATTTAATTGACTTACAAGAGCTGTGGCTGGGAAGGAATCGTATCAAAGCAGTCAACTTGTGTGGGCTGAAATGCATCAAGAAGATTAGCTTGCAAAGCAATCGTTTGACCTCTATGGCAGGATTTGAGGTATGCTGTGGCCTGTTGTTTGGTCCTCAAGCCGAGGGATTTTGCGGTGATAATGCAGTAATTTCTTATTTATAAATGACATTTGGGTAATTGTAAGGTCAAAATTTATAGGGATGCATTGCTCTTGAGGAATTGTACTTGAGCCACAATGGAATTGCAAAAATGGAAGGCTTGTCAACCTTAGTCAATCTTCGTGTATTAGATCTGTCGTCAAATAAACTGAAGTCTATTGATGACATTCAGAGCCTCACAAGGTAATTGCTGTTTCTTAGGATTGTCTCGTCACATGTTCACATAATTGAAGATGTATTTTCACTTTCTGATTTGACTGTTGATTGCAGCTTGGACTTTTCTTCTGATTGGTGTGTTGGTTGATGTTTGTATTTTCTTCTGATTATCATTTGCAGGTTAGAAGATTTATGGCTTAATGACAATCTGATAGAATCACTTGAGACTATGGCTGAGGCTGTTGCCGGTTCAAGGGAGAAACTTACCACTCTTTATCTTGAGAACAATCCATGTGTATGTTATCCGCAACTTGAGTGATTGATTTGGTTTCTTCAGGATTTTTTTTTCTTGCTGTGCTATTATATCCATAAAAAGGATGTATGTTGGAGTAATATTCTTATGTTGGTCACATCCCTTCTTTGTGTTGGTATCTTCTGATTACGTAATATGTCATGTGCTCTTTTCTTTTTAGTGGATAACGTCTCATGTACTCAAAGTGAACCAGTCATAGTGTGCACCATACCTTTAGACTGCTTAGGGAATTTTGCCTAATATATTTAATGTTTGTAAAGGTTCAAGAATCATATATTAGCAAAAGAGATACTGCTATTCTCATACTGAGAATGCTTACATGGCACATTCTTCCTCTTTTGTTGATATTGCTGTAATATCCATGGCCATTATGTGCGCCTTGCTATGGTTTTGAAATAAGATGAGACAGGACTAAGTTTTGATTTAGCTCTTGGTATCTTATCAGGGAAACATTTAAAGGGTAGTTGAGAATTGGTTTTGAGAAAACGAATTTGCTTAGCCTATCTCTCCTGATCTTGCTCAGTGATTTTCTTGTTCCATGATTGATCCTGTTCGCCTAGTGGCTTTACAAATGTCAAGTGTCTCACATGAAATACTTAAAAAAATATTGTGATATATTGGACGCATTCTTTTGGAACAATATTCTTTTGGAACCACTAGAAATGTTCTAAGGGTGTAACATTTTGCAACTTTTGAATTAGTTGCTTTAGACAGAGACAAAAGAAAGATGAATTACCCTTACCAAAAAAGAAGAAGAAGAAGAAGAAGAAAGATGAATTAGTGACTAATTTTTTAGTTTCGGTCGTACGGTAGTTGACTATATGTTCAGTCTCTGAGCTTCCAAGTCTCTAATCTACCTTCTTTTTTCCAGGTGAAATCTCCAAATTACTTCGCCACATTGAAGCAAATCTTCCCAAACATACAGCAAATCGATTCAAAAATATTTGCTTAGTGGTCCTCAGTTTCTCGTAAAAGCAGCTGCTTCACACAGGGAGATGGGACGTGACTTAAGAGCCAAAAAAGATTTGTGACTTATGTGCGAGCAATGTTTCCAAGGCCCATAGTTAGACAAAGTAGTCTTGGTTTTCATTGGCATTGCCATTTGCTGCGATGTTACAGGAGCCCTTTGCAGACTGATTCAGTTTCCTTCTGAAGAATGCTTCTGGCCCCTGAGCATGGCGAGATTCCTGCTTTCTTCGCAGGTGGAAAGCTTCAGTTTTATTATTTTTCTTGATGTTGTCCAAAAGTTTCTCTGGATTCTAGTCCCTTGCTGCTGGGTCATCCTATTTCCTAGCCAAAGCCTTTACCCTTGATCATGTGCCAAAATTCTAACGCAAGAGGATGGATATGGGGTTCTTTTGTCGATTGGATGTGTGTTTAAAGCGACTTCTTACGAGTTTAAGGACGGTGTTCAAATCATGATATGAAGTTTTTCTTTGTAATTTAGACGACAGCTGACCCATCTTCACCCTGCACCAAGGATTTGTGCTTTTCCCATTTCCTAGTGCTTTTTGCATACCTTTGACACCATGCGAATGATATGTGACGACATATGGAAGGTTTAATAGGATAGATCTTTCCACAGGTTTTCCCCAATCATCTATAGACGATTACTCGCACGATTTGAGAGGTCTCATCTTAAATTACCTTCTCTGATAGGTTTTTTTTTGGGGCAAAAGATAATGTTCCCCTTAGTAACTACGACAATTTTATCTCCAGCAACCTGGCAACGCTGCTTTCACGTTGGGATCGCGACTTGACACGTCGTGACCTGTTTGCCCTTTTCTTCGTTAGCAAAAAGCAAATACACGAATTCATGCGGTAACGCGAGCTCTTGCGGAAGCTTCGTTGACCTGTCTTGCCTGTTAGCAGCGTGGTCACTACTCGTGGAACCGAAATTGATTTTCTGTTGTTCCACTAATTACAATAATTCGCATACTTTATCGTAAAGCAAATGTCGAGCTACTTATCTTCTCATTATCCAAGGATTCAAGATAGGAACTGGTAATCGCAACTTGTGGTTTATCTATTCTTTTTTCTATAATCCGATTTGCCATGCCTTCAGTGTTCCTTTTCGGTGGTGCATATTCCGTTTGATTTCTCCTAGCTAAATTACATCCATATTTTGAATCTATAATTTCAGCGCAAAAAAGAAAGTAAGAAGAAGAGGAAGGAAGGAGGAAAAAAAAATTGTTAGGGCAAGTGATAAATAACAGTAGCGCCAAGATCTAGTGGCATCGTTGATGTCACGGTGCAGAATTTTGTTCTCCATGGTCTTTTTTCATGGAATCCCCCGAGTGCTTTTGCTTTCGCTTTCGCTTTTTTTTTTTTTTAAGGTGATGATATATCTGATGATACATACTGAAGTTGAACTTGTGCTGTCAATTGCGATTCCTCCAATCTTTGGTTAGACGATCCTTTTGGAACTTATTCTCGTCGGCCCACAAACACTAACAAATATTAAAATTACAGTATTTGTTGTACGTCTTCAGAAAAATAATTTATAGTAAATGTGTCACGATGAACATAGTACGTATGCAAAGTTCAAGAATCACATTAAAAAAATTAGACATTTATAAAATCAAGAAAGCTTAGTGCATATGATATTTTCGAACCTACACTTAAAGCCTCCAAATTTCCGTTTTCAGCTCATGTTTTCAAAGGTTCACTCATGAATCAGGAAAGCATAGAACCCTGAATTTGAGCGATCAGGTGACTACAGATTGCTTTGAATTTCAACCAGGAGTGACAACATACAGGAAATCATATAAGCCGGTCTTCAATCACTGGAGACGGCCAGTTATAGCACAAGCTCTAAGTAAATCGATCGCAAAATGGAACCATGATGAATTCACTGCAGCAAGAAGAGAATGCTGAATATCATAATGCAACTCAAATTATGGCTAAGAAAATCCAGAGCTTCTGCAAAACTTAATCCTGCTTCCTTTAAGCAAATTTGGAATCCACAGCACACGGCGATTACTTTACCATACAAACACAATAATGTAAATGACTGCTGCTTGCACAAGCAAAGATTAGCAGAACATAGTTTATCGTCCCTTCTCAAAGCCGATACGTGTTCGGCCGGAACCTCCTCCATAACCATCGCGCATTGATGAGCCTGCACTGGCCCTCATTGTCCCTCCAGAGCCAATCTTATCGGTTGGTTTCTTGCCCCCCTTCACCTCTGTCAAGAACTGATCCAGACCAAATGGATCAGCCTCTTCAGCAGCTTCCCTCTCAAACTCAACTGGCCTGTCCCTCGGACCGCCTCTCTCAGCTGTGCCGGAGAACGCCTTATCTGGCTTAAAGCGCTCGGTCTTCATAATCTTATCTAATTGCTCATCTGCACCTCCATAAATGTCAGAATCAAGGTCCTTCTTAGGCCTGTAGAGAGTTGAAAGTGTGGGCTGAGCGGTGAACAGTCCTTTATCGTATACATTGTATTGGTCATCAGTTGCAAACCCAGAATCCATGCCTTTCTCCTGGTTAAAGAGCCTCTGGTCGTACATGACCTCTCCTCCTCTACCTGCTCCAGCTGAAGCCATCCCCAGTGCAACTTTCTCACTAATATCCCTATCTCTGTCTCTAGTGATTTTGCTTTTCTTTCCCATAGCAGCGTCCTTAGCCTCCAATCTTCTCTCCCTCTCCCTCTCTCGACGCCGCTCCTCACGAATTTTCTCGCGTTGCAGCCTTTCTTCCCTTTCTTCTCTTGTTTCCTTAGGATGATCTCGATCTCTTTCTCCTTCACGCTCATAATGCCCTCTCATTTCCACATCATCCATGTCATTTTTCTCGGTAGGAATAGAAACAGCAGTTGGGGGTGCTGCGCCGGTTCTCTCTGAACGAGCTTTTTGAGCCAAAGCCCGGAGCTCCTGCTCTTTCCTCTCTTTTTCCTTCATCAGCATTTCTTTCTGCACCTTAGATCTCATGGCAACTGCCTCCCTAGCCTTCTGTTCAGCAACATAAAGAGCCTCAGAAAGCTTAGCAAAATTGTCATTGATCTGTACATCCTGAAGACCTCGTCCATCAGCAGCAAGACGCTTGTCTAGCGGGATAGTGTAACCCTTAGGGTTTTTCCAATTTGAAATACAAGGTGGGATCTTCCAATCCTGTTGATCTTTCACAGTAACAGGGCGAGGCGGTGAATGCATAACTGGCACAGGTGGGGATCCAGAGGCCTTTGGGACCCTCTTATGTTTAAACTTTGGTGGCTCAAGGGGGTCCACAGGCATCTCCACCATCCTTATAATCCTCTCCTTCGCGCCAGAATTAAATGCAGCGGACTGCTGAGATGGCTTGTACTTAATAAACTTTGAATCGGATGACTGTTTGGGAACATTTTTTGGCTGTGCCGCACTCAACCTCACATTAACAATCTTCTCTAGCGCAGTCTTTGTTTCCTGAGTTATTTCTTCGATCTCCCTTTCCATATCTTCATCCTCTTCTTTCTCATCCTCATCTCTCAGAATCTTTGGAATGAGATCTTTATGCTGGCTGTGAACAATCTTTTTTGCATTTTCATTCTGCTTAACAATAGCATCATAAGCGACATTCCCATGAGCATCAACAGTCACCGGCAGAATTTTGGATCCAGGCTTCCCGGATTTGTCCCTGCCCATATCAAGAGGGTATTGGGCAATATGAATCTCAGGAAATGCACCTCCATCTCCGAAATCCTCAACTTTTCGAGGTACAAAACCCTGGCGTTTTAAGTACGGCGGCACAGGATTGTGCTTGATCACAGTGGTTCGTTCAGAATCAGAAGAACTAAACCGCTGCTTGAACCAAGGATCATTCGAGTGGTCATAGAATGTGGCTGCAGTTGACTTCGCCGGAGGCAACAGGTCATTCAAAGATGCCATGCTTCCTCGTCAGACAATGGAAAGCCAAGAGTCCCAACAACCTGAAACACAGTCGCAAAGAAAAATCCTCAGCAATTACCAAACAACATGAGATCCATGCCCCCTCCCGGGTGCCTGTTCACCAATGAAAGCAGAGTGTTCATGAAGAACAACAGTGAAACATATTCAAACGCCATAATAGGCCTTAAGAGTCGACCCGGCATGACAGAAACTACCACGGCATCAATATAAACAAATGATGTCCAAAGGCATGATTTCATGCCGTTTCAACCAGCCAATCTAACAGTGTGAAGTCACAGAGTAATTTCAACAAACAGATTGTGCACGACAGCAAACAGTAGCTTGCCGTTGCCAGAGACTTGTGCTGAGGGACATGATTTACAAGCATATACGAAAAAGGAAGAAAAGAATAAAACAAAGAGATAAGCAAAAGGGATGAAAAGTTTTCCCATCTCAAATTCAACCCATTTCAATCTTTCAGTAGAGAGCATAACACATTGGTATTCGAAAATCGCACGCATATATTTCCAACCCACTTCATTTGAGAAACAGAAACGTCACCAATCCTTAGAAACAAGTCCAAAATCCTCGTCCAACGAGAAGAAAAAAAACCCAAAACCCTAAGCGACAGGGAAGCATCAAAAGGCCCGAGATATGAAGAAAAAGAACACCCCCCGCACACACAAAGAACGAAGAACACACACGGAGCGCGAGCTATACAACCGAGCTCAACAAATTGATTGGGGGCTGAAACAATCGCGACTCCGGCACGATCAGGGCGACGGAACCAAAAGGGAACCCGCATAAGAGAAGCCCGGCGGACGCACGCCCACGAACAACAGCAAGCCCTAATCGCAGCTTGACTCACCTGAGGGACGGACGAGATCTTGCTTGAGATTGCGAGATTTGCAGCGAACAGAGTTGGCGAGCGGCGAGCGCAAACGTGAGCGAGGCCTTCGTTCCTTTGGAGTTTGGAGGGCGGTAAAAAGTGGATTAAAAAAAAAACGAGTTACCCAAATAATTTCAGACCTTGACGCTCCTAAATTCGAACGATCGAGACCGGGGGGAGGAGAGAGAAGGTAAATCGATACCTTTAAGGACGAGCTGGTTCGATTGGTTATGGCTGATCAAACAGGAGGCCTCGAGGATGTGAAGAAGGGACGGATAGGGCAAAAGCGAAGAAGAAGAAGAAGACGAAGACGAAGAAGACGAACCGCGACGAAAATCTACAAGATTGGGATGGACGAGCGTCGAACTTGAGGTGTTGGTCCGAGTCGGCGGAGGACGTCACTGAGAAAGAGGAAAGAAGAGACGGGTTGGGCCGTAATTGGGCCTCACCGGATTGGGCTGAATTGCTTTTCATCTGTTCATTAGCTCCGAGGATGAGAGCTGACCATGGGCTTGAGAGACCCACTTGTGTGGCGAGGTGTTGTGCCATATTGAGGACGAAAAATTGGAGAAATATTTTGCATAATCTCCATAAATGGGAAATTCGTACAGTTTTGATCGTAATAATTCCTTCTTCTTTTTAAAGGCAAGGACTATTAACTCTGATGCGACGTTGGAGATGAAGTCGCGACTATTCTTATATTGGCAAGGTGATCGAGGGCTTTTCAGACACTAAATCAGTTTATACCAGATGAGATAATTCCCTCGTTCCATGGATATTGGATAATTACCAAAGAGAAATGGGTTTGAACTCATTGGAGTGACTCTGAGAGAATTTGCAGATAAAGTGAAGTATTGCTGCACCAGGTGCCGAAGCATGGTTGTTGCTTACAGGTTTCCATGCCAAGATTCAATCCAACTCACATTCGAGTCGCTTTGGAGAGGGTCCAAAGAGAAGAAAACTAGGCTGGATTTTATTAACCATCAAGTTGGAAATTTTCGATTTTCACAACTTGGGAACAAGTGAAGGGGGAAACCATTCTCACACTTGAGAAAGATGGGTTCAAATAACATTGTTTTCGTTAGCTACTCATCGATGGACACTCTTAAATTCTTTTTATCTCCTTCTCGCATCGTTTCCATGACCAAGAGTGGCATCCCCCATGACTTTAGCTCAATGCAAGCAAGTATAGTCACCGGATCTTCAATTCCTGCATCAGCCATACCACCACTTTTACAGCCACACGCGCACACGTAATATGGAAGGTCGCGGAGACTCCCGTGACTGGTTTGGGAATGACCGATGAAGGAATTCAGGCAACGAGCTTCAGATACACAAAGCATGGATCATGTCCTGAATCCTGTCTCCCGTCTCCTGTCTCCAAAGGCATGTCCCTTGATATGCTCACATCGTTCACCGGTACAAGGAAATAACACAGGCGGTTCTCCTCCAAGAAACAAGACGTACGCATTTATTCAGTTGAGGGATCAAAGAGATTATTACATGAGAAAGTCCGTTAACATGTGGACTTTGGGATCGGGGGAGTCGATCCTACGATCTGAGGTCCACATTCAGGTCAACAAGAATTGAACTCGAGATTAAAACGCATACATATAAGGCGAGCAAGTGTCGGGAAGTACAATTGATCAAGTAACATCTTGCTACGTAACATTAAACAGCCCAAGCCTTGACACTCAATTTACTGGAAAGAGATATATAATACAGACCAGTACTTGTGGATACTTATCACACACAAAATGGAAAGCTAACTAATTCTGACTCAGTTTCTCACAACTGCTGTTACAAACCTTGGCACACGATACCTATCCTTCTATTATTCAAGCTCTTCAAGTTTGTATAATCTGATCTATCTTATCCTAATAAAATATGTGAGTAAAGAAAGAAGCCATACTGTCACCGTGTAAATGTTAACTTAGCTGCCTGAACCACTCCCAGCTGGGAATTATTTCTGGGAACAAAGAGTCAACCGATGCCAATGACTACACCATGTCCTCGAATTATCTCTCGTAAGCTCCACATTCCTAATCTCACTAGAACCCTCTTATGAATGGATGACCCAATGATATACCGATGAGCTCACAATCTCGCTATTGTTGAACCACCTTGAGCAAACAAACCAACAACAATTATACAAGAGATGCACCTCGTCCCCCGAAGACCACCTCAGAGAAGCCCTCCTCATGAAGAAGTGCAAGAACTCACTTGTCCAAACTACACAAAGCAATACGAATGGTCCAGCAACAAGCCTTACATCAAGACATGCCACACAAATTGATAGATCCACATCGACTAGTTATAGTTTCTTGGGAAAGTTGTATGTTTTCTTGAGGAACTTTGTTGCCAACTGGTCATTCCGGTAACACAAAACCCGCAAAATAGTGTTTGGTTCATTAGGACTCCATTGACTTGGAGTTGGAGGCAGTGGTGGCTTGGATTTGGCAGACGAGCCATAACTTTCCTGCGAGATCTGCTTAAACCGCTCGATTAGACTCTCAGTATTGGCGTGAAACAGTGGAAGAATATTTTTAACCGTAGCTGAAAATTTATCAATCAGATCAGCTGGCAGACCATCCCCATTAGACCAGAATAACTCTTCGAGGAACTTAAAATCTTCGTCTACAATTTGTGAGTCTTCGAGAGAGAATGCACGGCAAGGTCCTCCCGCTAGCAAAACTAATAGAAACCCTTCAAAGGAAGCTCTCATGACATCTGTTATAACACGCGTTCTCACTCGATCATGCACCAACGATGATAATGTCTCTAAATACTGTTCAAGATCCTGAAGGAAAGGCTCAATCCGACAAGAAGCGACATCCCCAACATATAAACCTTCCCAAAGGATATGACTTAGGTTGTGAAAGATCACCTTATAGGCTGTCGTTTCACAAAGTTGTTGGACTCCTTCCACACAAGCAGTAGCAGAAAGCTCAAACCTAATTCCCTTTCCATCTGCAATAGCGTCTGCATGAGTGGGATCAGAACTTCTAAGATACATGAGTGTCTTCTTTGACAAAACCTCCAGTTGTGTCCTGAAGTGCTGTAGTGTGTTAATGCGAACACACAGCTGAGGTAATCCAAAAAAATCATCTCCATTGGTAATCCCAACCTGGGATTTCCTCCTCTGAGCCATTTTTTCCTTTTCTTTCTTCTTGGAGACACGATTGTATTTAGACCCTGTGGTGCATCGAGTTAGAGCAGGCAATGCAGGGATGAAGTTACTCTTTGTTCCTGCAGATAACAAAATAACTTAGCCTTGAGTTGTACATCTAGCAATTGCAATAGTCCCAGTGCCAGCTCTATAGGTGAAGCTTCTCTGGTCCTAGGGATAAAAGTCTTTGAATTCATTTTACAGTGCCCAGAACTTACCACAGCCAGCTTTTGCTTTCAATATATATTGTTGAAGACATTTATCAAGACCATTGATTAGCTCAGGAAGCAAGCTCGGATACACTGGTATGGGCAAAAGGAAAAATGCTTCCAAAGTCTCGTCAACTATCCGGAGAACTTCCACAGCAGATGGAGCAAACCGTTCTTTGTTAGCATTTGGATTCCAAACCTACACATAAAAAAGTTGGCAAGGTATGAACCAAGAGAGAAGGATACATTAAACTGAACATTCACAAGTATTTGGAAAATGTCATAGCTTCGCCATTACTATGCATCTTGCTACAAAGAAATGACAAGAATGATAAGTCCACAAGAAGGACGAGTCCTTCATACCAGCATGCATCAAATGGTTTATATCCTGATTTATGCGTCACTTGTAAACGGCACATGTGAGACAAATTCGGGAACTAACAGAAAGGAGTTTACAGGAACTACAGCAGTGCATTACTTTCCCTGCATTATACGGACTGTCAGTGACATACCTCCTGTTGCAGATTCCGGTCCACCCACTCTCTCAATCTGTCAACTCTCGTTTTTATCCATGACATCACCAGATTGGTTATAACAGAGTCAGCCTCGTAGGGAGGCATCTCCTGTATTATAGACTTTCCACCATCCTCACTCTCCACTGAATCTTCAACTGCTACTTGAACAAGATCTTTCTCCAGCTTATCTGCTGCAATTAGAACTTGCATAGCCTCGGGTGTCAACTCCTCGATACCTGAAATGAACCAGTTTAACTCATTCCCAAAGCAAGAATGAAGAGTTGCTACTGCAACACCTGCTGCATGTGGATGCCACCTCTTCAATATTGGGCTAAACAGCTCCTTCTCATTAACAACAAGTTCTCTAATGTCTTGAGCGAGGATAGAGAGGAAAGGAAGAGCATTATGCTGGCTCTTACATATTTTCCTTATCTTCTCCTTTTTCTGTCTTCAAAGTACAAAGGAAAAAGTTTTCAATCAAAAGAAGGTAAATAATCTGTACTTCCAATTACATACTAATATTGAAACTAGATTGCATACTCAGAAGCTTGCACAAGATCTATCTAATTAGTGTCCCTCACCACTCCAATATATGAGTAAGAATATTGTTAAATTGAAAAGACAACAGAAAATTAAATAAAGGAAATCATAGGTTCAAGATAATCAAATGATCAACTGTTTGTTCTTATGCATCTTGCTATGCTTATGGGTCCATATCCTCCGCACTTTACCAATATACAATCTTGAGAACAGAAAAGGAATTTCATCCCAGTGATGAAAGTAGCATGAAGAACAAAGACAGTAATGAGGTTTCGAGAAAGACAACCTACTGAGTCAAAGAAACAGTTCTTTCTAATATCTATTGGACTTACTAGATAGTAGCATGAAGGAACAAAGACACCACCGAGTTCCCAAGAAATTACAGCTTGCTGAGTTAAATAAAATCAATTCTTACATATATCTACAGGACTTACTATCTACTTCATTCTATGATTTTACAGAACATAGAATTAGAATGTAAATCTGCCACCACAATTCAATTTAGAAATGAGTAGTCGTTTTTCAAAATGTAAAAGGGAGAAAGGAGGAACTGTCCATCAAAGAGGTTGAATCGTATAAAACTTGCTAACTCATCTAAATTGAACTAGACTCTAGCAGAAATATCACAACAAAAAGCATCACAATTATAAAAATGTAAACAGATTTTGTTTCTGAAGTTGCCATTCGCTGTCACATCAATTTTCATGATGCATGAAGGGTATGAAATGATTAGACTCGCCTGAGAATAAACCATGCGGAGTGATGATCTTATGTAAGCCTCAACCCTGTCGCAAGCTACATCAGCATCATTCTTTTTCCTGCGATACTCGTGGGAGGTACCTTCAGCTAAAATTCTCACTGATGACACACATAGCAACACGAAACTCTGCATCACATCAATATTACCGCTGTGAAACATATCGTGGTATGCAAGAAGCCTCTTCTCAACCCAATTCAAAATTGAATTCAATGTAGAACTTAACACCGCCGAGTAGTTTTCATCTTTTGTATGCTTTGCATCATTTTCAACTTCCATCAACAAATTACCAGCAGCAAATAGCAGGTCATTTTCTGCTTGCCCAGTTGCTACAAAACGCTGGAACAAGACCCATGCAAAACAAAGGTTATGTAAGGCCTGGTTCATCCCAAGAATTACCCAGGTTTTCTTGATGAGTTCCAAAACCTCATCAACCTCTTCAATCATGGATGTTTCATCATTAACATCAAAACATGCTTCTAAAAGCATTTGATACAGCCTAAGATTGAATAGAAAACCATCAGCCCAATGACAAGTCTCTGACGCACTCCCATCGAAAGATCTGCAAGCAAGAGACATCACATTGCTCCGAAGGTGTTGTGCTGCTTCACCATTCCTTTCACTCTCTCTAGGATTTTCTAAGGCAGCACGGATCAATTTCCGGAGCCGCTGTGCAGTAGTGTCAGTCTTACTCAAAGGGAGGTGAGGATGCAGAAGCAATCCTGCTTCGAGAACTTTTAGATGTCTCCTTTGCCAAGCTTCATATTCCTGTGGGTTGGGAAAATCAGATGACTTGTACAGCTGTAACAGCTCTAATGGAAGAACTACCGACTCCATCCGTCTTCCAAGCTGAAAAAATTGGGTAAACAGAAGTTTGTTCATTGAAGTTGTATCAGAAAAGACTATGAACAGATTAATGAGCATCAAAAGGATAAACTTTTATTCCAAATAGAATTTCTAAACAATAAATTTCATATACAATAGAACAACTGAATGGAGAGAACCACTTTGAAAACCAATGACCTCCTAATTTTTCGCTCCTATCATTCCTTATTGCCAAAAACATGTTAAACCAGAGAACTCCTCCAACTAACTTCTCTTGGCCTCACCATGCCCCAAAACTACCTAAACTAATGACTAAATTTTACACATTTCGACAATGTCAACTCCATGATACACAAACTTTGAAATCAAACCATGCGAAGAACAAACACTTCAGAAAACATAGCATTCGCACCTGTCCAGCAGCGACCCTCAGCAAAGCACGCCTAACCCTCGAGTCAGTCTGCTCAGACACCTTCATCTGAACCCTAACCATCTCCCCCACCGTGACCGGCCTCTTGGCTCGGCTATGGCTCGCCGCCGAGTCGCCGCCCCCCCGCTGGCTCAACGACTCCCTCCGCTTCAGACCCAGCGCCTTCTTCACCTTGCTCGCGGCCGTCGACGTCAGTGACCTCTGCAGTGACGGCGCGGCCGCCGGAGCCTGCGCCGCCGCTGCGGCCCCGGCCCCGGCCGACCTCTCCGACTGGGAGATGTAAGTCAACGGCCGGGAGCCGGAGCTCCGGCACGCGGCGACGAGGACCTCGTAGGCAGTTTCTCGGAGCTCCGAATCGGAAAGGGTGGGAGCCGGATCGCCGAACGGAGAGGGCAGGTGCTCGGCCATGACGTTTGATGAGTACCCAATTCTTTTGGCTCAGTGCTGAGCCAGTCCCCGATCGAGTGAAGCTTCACTTGTTGGTGGCGAACGATGAAGGGTCGCTTCTTGAGAGAGAGAGAGAGAGAGAGAGAGAGAGAGGTTCTGGAGTTTATTCTTGCTTGAATTCTAAGAAAGATACATGCTCATCATGCAATGTCATCGCGCCCAGAGAGAGAGAGAGAGGGAGAGAGAGAGAGAGAGGAGAAAAAAGGTGGAGCCTTTAGCCAGTGGAAGAAGAGAAATGTGGAATTGGGAATATGGGAATCTCATGGGTAATGGGGTTTCATTAAGACAAAGATTAAGATTAATTAATCTCGATTAGGATAAAGAATCCGAGAGATTTCGATTATAGATTACGTCGGAGGGAAAGGAACAGTGGTGGTGGATCCTACATTGAATCGAGTTTGCAGAGAAAGACCAAGTCAACTTGACTTGAGATTGCTGACTTTGGTAGCAGCGTTGGAAATTGTCACCAATGTGTTCACAGGTTGTTCATTGTCAAATCTGAGTGCACCGCATTGACAATTTATTTAGGGAGCCCTTCCACATTTCTTCCTAATTACAGGTTCAGATATAAACACTAGGGCTTCTTTCGTGATGTGATTTCTTTGCGCAACAAAATTGTCGTGTGAAACCTCAACCATCAAATCAAAAAAGTCATATACCAAGGCATTTTTACCATCAAATCCGACTAAGTTAACGTCACCAATTGTATTCTGCACGAGAAAGTCGTTATGCCAAATCCTTTAATACCATAACTAGTGCCGAAATGTTGTTCAACAGGCAAAAATCCACTAGAAAGATGAGTAGTTCCAATGTCAATGTTGCAAAGCCCGGAATAAATCCGCATAACAAGATTTTTTAATGTCGAAAGTTGTTACACAAGGATACGTCTGAGTGGATCAGACAGCATTATCGTTGCGTACAAAATACGGTGCAATGCTTTCCCTAGGAAGAGGAAAAGGTACATTGACAGATGAGTGTGCTTCCAATTTCTTTTGTTTTTTTTTACCCTTTTTCGGTGGTCCCAAATAAAGTAAATTGACCGAAGGAAGAAGGCAAAAACCTATAGTTGAGGAGGTTAAATAGCAAAATCTGGACAATTTCCAGGGACTCCAGAAGGAATAAAATGGTCGATGATGACCCATCAATCTGAGCATGGCCCGCAAAAGAAGACTTCCCCAGCAATGCGCAACCCTCATGTTATTGAAAGTTTCAGCCCTAAACATGAATTCTTGGTGACTGTCTCCATCATTGCAGACCAGAGAAAAAGCCAACTGCCCAACTGGTTTACCTGCTGGCTGCTCACTAATTTGGCATGATCAGCGACTTTCATTGATTAATAATCGGATTAGCAGGAGGAGCAAAGAGAGATTACAGTTTACCTAAGCTGGTAGTTTCGCCACCAACACACCCAATTCTTTATCTTCTTCCTAGGCTCCTGGCTATTCTATCATTTTCAGTTGTGTGGAGTATCGATTGCCTTGAAAACTTACACTGTTTAAAGAACGACACGGATAAATTTTTCAAGTCTTTAATGGCAAGAAAGGTGCACTTTAGGGTAGAGTTTGCATTGCATCCGTCGTCATATGCTCTAATTGCTCGAGCTTGATTTTCTCTTCCATCTTATTATCGAGGACAGTGAGATTTTATTGTCTTTTTTAAGCTAAGCAATCAAGTTATGTTTGACTCAACTATCGCGCACTTCAGATGGTCTACCCGCTCATGAGATTTCAAGGGCGCGCGTTCCCATAGTAGTCCGGTGAAAACGAGTTTTTACTCTTAAGGCGTATTGATTTTGCGAAAAAAAAAGAGTGGTTTATTTATATATAAATTATTATCGATAACAAAATCGTTCTTCATTGAATGGTTAGACGATACAAGCGACCATTTTCAAAAAAAAATTTCAAATTATACATTCTTTTCGAAACCAAAAGAATTGTAAAATGCTTTCTAAAAAATCAAAACTCAACATACGAATGCTAGAAAAAGAGTACCACGTCGTGTCCGAATAGGAATAGTGATAACAACTAAACTAATGAAGAATAAAATAGCATTAGAAGATTTTGTGGTATTTTTGGAAAATCGTTCTCATTTTCGTAAAAAAAATAAGATAAGAGTAAGAGATCTATGAAATTCCCATTGGTCTTTTCGAATTCAAATTGTAAAAGTTGGAGATTCATCGGTTACATCCCAATTGTCTTTATCATTGTAAATTTTCAAACAAAAAATATATTTATGGGTATGAATTTGTATTTTTATTTTGTAAAAATATGGTAGGAGCAATGTCGTCCGAATGAGCTTTTCTTTTTCTTGGGAACCTAGACGATTGTGGAATTGAATGCACATTTAAAATATATGGTCACAATCTGGCAATGTTGAGGGACAGATCATCAGAACTCGAAGGCTTCTTCCATCATGTCATTCAAGAAGTCTCTCTACTTCCACCACCCACCCCTTATTTTAATTCCTCCTTTGGCCGGACGACTAACTTCATTATATATAATCTTGTTTTAGCTTAGCTGCCATTTTGCCAACCGCAGTGACGGCGACCATCAATCATTCCGATGCGATTGGACATGATTGGGTTTGATCATCTTAAGTGACTGGCGAGGTCCTTAATCTTGTGTATGGAATACAATCGAGTCATAAACCTTTGAAACTTTTCGGCCAAATTCTAAAGCTCCACTCAAGAGTACGATCGGGTTTTGAACATTTTAGTCGATTTAATTGAATCGTGAACCTTCCCTTTAAAATACAATCGAGTAAAAAAAAGTATGTTGAAAAGTGTGATTGAAGGATGCCGTGTAGGCAAATTTAAAGTTGCATAAAGGTTTACGACTTAATTGAACTGATTAAAAGGTGTGGAACTTGATTACGTTTCATTCAATAAGTTTAGAATGATCTAGGGGCACGACCATGGAGATTTGACTACCTAGAAGCCCATGAACAGGTAAAGTTAAGGCATTTTGCCTATGAAGATGCCTTTGGTATAAAATCGATTTGCACGAGCTTGGTTAAATTTGAAAAAATGTCGGTTATCTCATTGGATTTTGTCTCGTGAATTCACTACATTGTTGGGTTGGATATATTTTGTTGATGCAACGTCTGGTGATCCAAAAAATACAATAGGTGATGTGTCGCGCATAATAAGGTGTTTCAAAAGGTTACGTGCTCCGTTTGCTCTAAAAAGAATAAATGATTTGAAATATTTGTTTCTAAAAATAATCACTCATATCTCTTAAAATAAACAATTAATTATAAATACATTCACTATCAATAACGTTTTACATTAAAATATATTTTGGCAAACGATAAAAATATTTTCATTTTTTGTAAAATTACACGAGCGGACAACTATTTATAAAGCATGGATTTTTCACGAAATAAACATGCCCTACGTCCCCTTACGTTTTTGTTCTCCCACCCTGCTTCAAAAGTATTATATTCTCGATTCTATTGGTCAATCCAGTCCATAAACTCAGTAATCACAAAAATTAAGATGATAGGCTCGCGAGCATGAAATTGGACCGAATCAGGTGTACACATGGATCCACCCTTCTCTCCTCTCGATCGATTTCTATGATTTAAAAAATAAAACCAACCCTATTTTCCTTTTCTGTCGATACAATTCGGAACCTAGCCCCCACACGAATTTGTGGTTTTCCACGAACAAAGTCCAAATCACCCATTTTGGCGAAGTTCCTAGGTGACAAAGTGAACCCTATGACTATCACAATGTGTACGAGTCCTAAGTCTAATCCGAGAGGAGTCAAAAATCGTTCCTATGAAACGGACAAAAGCAAAAGGTGTCCATGGCCATGCCATGCCACGACCTAAACGGGATAAGAACACGCTAGTCCCTATCTTTTACAATCAAACAAATGTTCCAATGTCAAAAGCTTGGACCGGTCAGCCATCAAATCGCATGCCTTTGCCCACCAAACTCCTCTTCCTAGCACCTAGTCTCGTTCCGAAAGGGCTTTCTTGTTGCCCTCATCTTCTTTCGAGAAATTTCGAAGTCCTAGCAATTCATCCGCCAAACTGGTTACGAAAGATGCTCCATCCTTTCGAAGCGCCCGAAAATCAAAGAAATTACATGGGAATTCTAAATCTTTGTGTACAGTATGCAATCAAGCTCTGACCTATCGATTAAGATGATCAAGTCCTAAACGGTGCATCCCAATCTTAAAAATCTTTTGAATTTCTTGCAGATAAGACTTGAACATCTTTCGAAAATCCTCTTCAGGACCGCCCCACGGGCAAATTCCTAATGCTACTCATCCAAAAAAGACGTTTAAATTGCAATTTTGGAAATGTTACTTTAAGACTGATGTCTGCATTTATTAAAAGCGTTTTTTACCAGTGAGGTCGTTGGTTTGTTCCGGCGGCAATCACGCGCTTCTGGTTGACGTCGAGATTCTGCTGCGGTCGCCATCTGGCAGAAGGCTTTGGTCGCTCATGTTTGCTCAAAATCTGGCAAAATATCTATTTCTTTTGCGCTCTCTTTTTTTTTCCTTCTTTTAAATATTCGTTGACATGACTCTCAGGGATGAGCAACTTAATTTGCCCGAATAGAGAACCGCCGGCCGGAAACCACATTGGACCGGAAGTGTCGGTCCGATTCTCAATTACTTATGTCCAGGTGGTCTGGTTTCCTTCATAAGAAGGCTGAACCAGATCGACTAAATTTTTTATATTTTATTAAAAATAAATAAGTAAAAAAAGTAAAAAGAACTCAATTTAAATTTTTAAATTTTAATATTTATTCAAATTTTTCAAAATATTCTTTTTCTTAAAAATAAGTAAAAAATTCAAATTCTTTTAGAATTTTTCCTATTCCCAACCAAGCCATTAAATTTTCTAGGAATCAGACCTGATTGATGGATACGATCAACGATCTTAGAGATCAGGGATCGGTCTCATCAGTTTGGTCCCGATTCATGAGAAAATCGGATCGCTCTAAATTATGCACACTCCTAATCTCCTACTTTTCATTATTCAGACCATGTAGCGGTATTCGTAAGATTAATTAAAAGTAGAGAAAAAATAAATACACACACATGAGTTGAAAAAAGAAATTTTATATGTAAATATTCTGTTGGACGAATAAAATATATTTCAAATAGTTTATTTTTGTTGAAATAAAAGCATTTATAATTTGCCCCATTCCGTAACAAGACGAGAAGTTAGATCAAAATGGCGCTGCAAGTGCCACGTGGCAGTTGGCGGGCAGCTTTCGAGATGACGCGTTCGGCGCACCGTGTGAAAGCCGGCAGCATCGTCGTAGGAAGCACATCGTGCGCTTTCACATGCTTTTTTGGGGGCCTCGAATAACTTTTTCTTTGGCAAAAGTACCCCCCAACTTGCTCGGCATTTATGATTTACACCACACTTCCGATAATAAGTACCGAGCGGTCCAAAACCATCACAGCCCCTCCATACATTCAATAATTATTCGCACCAAATAATCAATTCTCATATTACAGGTGCACTAAAGACTTACCTATAATTAGCAAATTCTTTACTTACCAGGTGCCACCTCGAAAGGCCCACACAAGTTGCCTCGATCTTTGCCTACAAAATGGAACAATTGCTTAAAATGTCCCATATTTATCATATGGCGGTCAATTCGTTTCTAAATTCTTTAACAACAAGCTAATATGATTCTTCCAATCAATTTTGACCGGTAATTACTTATGTGAATGTTTGCCGTCCTATTACTTCAAGTGGTTGATGTTGACGTGGACAAGTTTAGGAATTTTTTAATAATTTTTCTTTCTCTTTTTTTTCTTTGGCAATGGTCGACGATGGGAGATAGGGCAAAATGAAAAAAGAAATTAATAATTCTATAAATAAGTTACAAAAATTGTTCACATTAACAATTTCCAGTTGAATCTATCGAAAGGATTGTATTGGTAGATTATCAAAAGGATTAACATTAAATTAGTCGAATTCAAAAGTTTATTATTAAATTGACCGAACCATAATAAATTCATGATTTTTTTGACAAATTTTCCCCGGCATTTTAACCCGTATATCCCCAGGAAAGACTAAGGGGTTGCAGCTTTTTGCTGGACCTCCAGTTGTCACTCAGCATGTACAACCTTGCTTTTTTGTTGGACGATGATGTTCCCTTGGGCCTGGTTTTGCCCACGGTTATTGGGCTAATCATTTGGAATAGGTCTCTTGCCTATCTGTTGTTTAACATCTCAGGGCCCGGCCCACTAGCCCGCCATTTGATTTTTCTGACAGTGACAACCACACTGGTTTAGCCAGGTTTTCCCAAGAGGACTTGCTGGCAAAAACGCACGACAGTTATTTTACCAATCAAAGCAAGAATGATGATTACTCTTTTCCGACCGGAGTGGTCAGGCACTTTGGCTGCATGCGACAACTTTCATGAATGATCACATCGCCTTCGTGAAAGCAAAACCTTAGTCGATATACCTAAATTGGGTACGAATCGATCAATCGAGCACCGTGTTATCGAAAAAATGACCATCCATATAAAAGCTAAAGAAACAGTTTCAAAAAGACATTTCACCTGGGAAACACTTTCAAACCTATTCTTTTAAAGCTTCATTCGTTTCACGGAAAATAACTTTCGGGAAAATATTTTCCGAACTTTTCGGCGTTCATTTCACGGAAAACAAGATAGTCAAGGAAAATATTTTCTACTAACAAAAAAAAAACACATTCAAAAGTGAGATGAATGTTTTCCGCTTTTTAGAAAGTGGAGAACATTTTCCATCTTTTTTCTTCACATTTAAATATTTTCCATCTTCTTTCAAAAGTGACTTGTAACCAGTGATCAGTTAATGTAGAACAAAAGAAATGAGAGAAATGAAAAACATAAAATAAAATATTGATTTTTTTATAATTTTTCCTAAGTTTCAAATGAACATCCAAAAATATTATCATTTTCAAAAAAAAAATGACTTATTGGAATCAAATGGATAACGGAGTTTTTAACTTCAAAGACCGCTTTGCACCTTCACAATTTTCATCACTGTATCTCTATTTACAAAACTACAACTTCATGACAGCTAGTACATAGAATCACATTGAATTTCCAATCGTGGGGAAAACCACGATTTGCACGTGCCTAAGGCGCTCCCGTCCAAATAAACCTGTAGTACATCGGGGAAATTTTGGCCACAACATCAAAGTGATGAGACGCACCCGTCCAAAGATTTGTCCTTCGTCCGGCGTCCACCTTTTCCTCCGCGTCAATTGATAGACCATCTCCATCCTTGGATCAAAAAGATAGCCAAAAACACTGGCCTACCGTTGAAGAGAACAAATGACAGAAAGAATCCAATATGAGAAGGGTTTGCCAGTTACGTTCTTATCGAAATGAGAAGAGTTTGCCGATAAGATATGGAAATGTTTCGTGCAATTATGAAAAATTATTCAAGTCAAAAACTAAGATAGAAATTTATAAAAATAAAAAAATAAAAACACGGCCATTCACCATGTGAATTAATGGGTCTTACAAAATGGAATTAATCACGAAAAGGACCCGTACCTTTTTCTCGTGTTTACCTTTTCACACCATGTATGGTACGATGACGGGATAATTACGAAAATGACCTTCAAGTTTAAAACTATGCATTAAAAACCATCGTCACTTTGAAAAATCATCAATTTTGCATCTCTTACCAACTGAAAAGACGGCATTCATTCCTTGACCCTACCTACACCCATGTTATTTTCCCTCCCTCTCTCCCTTCCTCTGCGCTCCTTATCGCCTAATCACACGCAGAGCTCTCTCTCTCTCTCTCTCTCTCTCTCTCTCTCTCTCTCTCTCTCTCTCTCTCTCTCTCCATCCCTTGTCGTCGTTCCCGTGGCAGCGGCGGCTCCCGCCACTTCCGAAGCACCTAAACTCAACAACCCCCTCTCTCTCCTCTGTCTTATAGAGATCGCCGCTTGCGGCCATGTGAGGCTAGACTAAATGAGAAACGATATGGACTAGTGTCACGAGCCGATCATCTTAGCGTTCCCTTGTATCGCTCGTGCTGTCTTAGGAACTCGTTCCAAGTCAGCCTTTCCTATAACTCACATAACTTTTAGAGAGAGAACTTTAGATCATATTATTAGATTGCTTCTTGTTATAATTGAGGAGGGAAATGCCTCATTTTATACAATTACAAGGCCGACCGTATCCGTAGATCTCCCGACGATTTAACGATGACAACTCATCTCTCAATCTACCCAACTATCCGTATTTATTATACTATCGTATAATTGCAGGATTGTCGGTCCTCAAGACCTTCTAGAACTCATGCGAAACCCTAAGAGGATGGCCCTTCAGTCACACAAACCTCTAGAAATGTGGCCTTCGTTCCTGCCTGTGACACTGGGTTCTTTGTTTTTTCTTCTTTTTGGGAAAGGCAATTTGAGAGAGGAAAATGACTGTTTTGGATGCAAGTGGATACAAAAGTGCTCATTATCTAAGTTGTAGGCTTCTAATGTGGGAATGGCACGTTACATTGGGTGCAAAACCTCATTCGATGTTTTTTGTAGTTGTCCCTCAAATGAAGTAGCAGTCTACCCGGGATTCCTACATTTGACAGTGGAAAGCCCATATCCAAATGAATCAGTATGTCCTTTTGCTAAAATCTTCGACAACCGGCCGAAGGAATCCGTGAATCAGTAGACTTCCTTCAACACAGCCAAAACCAGACAGTTTGGCCTCTACTCCTCAGCAATAAACTTTCTGAACGCGGTTCTCTTGTGGTCGGAAAGGCTAAAGAGCTTTGTCCCATGTGAATGAAGCAATAAACGAATCGACGATGCTTTCTTATAATTGCCAATACGTTTCCTTCTCTCTCGTCCACTCCTTTTAGCGAGAAGACGGTGGAATGTGAAGTTGATTGAACAGACATGCGAAGAACGTGGGGGCTTAACAGGTGACAATAATGTCTTCCGAAGGGTCAAGATGGATACGAATCCTGCTGCGGTATTGTTTGGAAAGATTGGAAAGCTACTGCCAACTTAGCTAAAACTTAAACTGTTGAGCGAAGATATGCCCCGACACTTATTAACTTCTCTAACACCTTCATGTCAAATATGGTTTTCTAGAGAAACCCTTTACACAGAACAACAGCCTGGAGATTGCTAAACTTGATGAGAAATGATATAAGACGGTGAGCACCGTCTATGGAGAGATGCTCAATGGGGGCAAAAGTAAGGTAAATTGTAAAAGGAACCTTCCGCCAAGAAACCAAGTTCTTCAGGGAGAAACACAATGATGTCACATGCTTGCATGGTGGTGGAGTGCATGGGTAAAATTATCAAAATAGAAAAAGATCTTAAATCTATCGTACGAATGATAATTCAATCATAAGTCTTTTAATTTAACCAATTAAGTCCTAAATATTTTAATGATTGGCAAATATAGCCATTATGGCTACTTTGGCTGACAATCACTAACATAGTCATCGCCATCATACAAAACATGGCCTATGCTTATCTAGATATATATTTTTTTTAAAATCTGTTATTTTTACTTCTTTTCCACTTCTTCTTCTGTGGGTTCTTGGGCCTCGATACCCTTGCGGACCACGACACAAAGAAAGAAAAAAAATTGGAAATTTTGTAAAAAATGCAAAATGCCATTCACGTTAGCACTAAGCATGCCATATAGGACGCCTGTGCAACTATTTTCGACGACAATTGATCCGAAAGATTGTATTGACAAGTTATCAAAATATTTACGATTAAATTGTGAAAATTAAAAGATTTAAGATTCTATTAGCCGTTATACAATAAATTTAGGACTTTTTGGACAATTTTCTTCAATACTTTTAGCCTCACACGCGAGTGCATCACGACCAACAACCATCTATCCAGCGCTCCTCTGAACCTCAATTTCATTATCTTATAACACACGTGATAAGTTGTTTGATCAAGGGACTTAGCTGCCTTTTGGAGGGCATAAGAAAGCTGATCGTCTCCTGTTGCTGGTGGGGGATCTTTGGTTAGAATCCAAGGATGTACTCGCGCTCAAGAGATCTGCCATTTGCAACGTAGCATCTGCATCACCTCTCTTTCTTCCCCTTTTCTTTTCGAAAAGATTTAAGAGCAAGAATGAGTCCTCATGATTGCGCCCCTTGAAATTGCTTGCCATCGCGTCCCAAACGTTTGCCCCCTGTGACCACACCAAAGACGCATAAACCATGCTAAAGATTTATGAACTGCTCGTTCGGTTCGTGGAAAGAAACATAAATTTCAGAAAATGACTTTCACATGGCGGAAAGAACGTGCGAATACGGTAAACCCTAATCTTGTTGGCGTTTGCCACTCTCCACATGGTCGTATGGTCCTGCAATAGTAGACCACTTCCCAACTGTACATCATGGAGATGTGCTCCGTCTCTACGTACACGTCAATGTCCGTCCTAGTCAATGTCCGTCCAATGGTCCCTCCTGCATAATTTGCTTGTTTCCATCACATGGTCGCCAAATTAAAGTGGTTCCCGATGGGGACTTTATTTTCCATAATTAACGCCTGATGGATGGAGCTGAAAAGTACATTCGCAATCCGTCCCCAAGTCAGATGGTGACCGCATCAAAAATCACAGCGCCACGAGATGCATTCGTACGATCATCGCTCGTGTATGCATAAGGGGTCACTCGTTAGCATGTGAGAAGGCCCGTCCCTCGATCCCGTCGACAACGATGTCTATGTAATGGAAAACTTACCCAATACTGTGAATTTATTTCCTGTTCATCATCACCTGCGCCTACTAATTAATGAATGATGATTGACTTGGGAGTACGATGCGAGAAGTGTCAAGTGCTGCGCAGAGTGCACATGTTGCTAAATAGAGAGGTTTATCAGTAACAGTAAGACAGATGCATTTACACTGTTGCCGATCCGGCTTGCCTCTTTCGTGATCTTTCATAGGTGGGAAGCCCAAGTTCCGGATGCAGCAGATTCGTTGCCAATCGAGAGACTGCGGAAGAGAACAGAAACGACTCAGGAGAGCTTGGTGTTTGATTTGAGCTTTGAAAAGCATGCGGATCCAATAACTTTTCCTTTCGTTCATGGTTGTCGCTACAACTGAAACTCACATGATTAGGGCGTCTGCGTGTTGAGATCCATCACCTGACCGTCGACGTTGAAGACCATCTTTCATACTTTCATGAAACACGTTGAGCGACGTGGCAAATAAACCTCTCTTCTTCATCTTCCTCTTTTGAAACTATCCAATCATCTTTCATACTTTCACGAAACATGTTGAGCGACGTGGCAAATAAACCTCTCTTCTTCATCTTCCTCTTTTGAAACTATCCAATACGAGAGTCAAGTGGATGGATCATGTCAGTTCAAAAACGATCTAACTCATATTAACCCATTTAATCCGTTTCAACTTATTTTCATACAATTTCTGCCTGATCCGAACCATACTTAAATCGACCCATATTGTTAAAACATTTTTATATTTAACAAAGTTTATGAAAATTTACTTCATGATTTTTTTCTAAATGCATTGTTAAAATAATTTTATGCTATACAATTAAGTTGATGATTTTTAATTTTCTTCGAAATTTAAGTTATTTTTATTTTTTAAAGTTTATTTTTAGTTTTTTGCTTTTCCTCTTCTAGTCGTCGATGAGGCTCCAACTCACCAGATTTCAACGAGCTCCACCTTGCTCTGACAACCTCAACCTAAAAAGGGAAAAAAGAAAGGAAAAAATTGATACAAAAAATTACAAAAAAGGAAAGAAAAATTAATAAAGAACAATCAATTTTTTATTTTTTAAAAATTAATATAAATTAGAATATCAAAAGTTTTCATAGTCTAAAAATGACTTGTTAATGATACTTAAAACTAATTAGGTAATCTATTTATGACCAATTTGGAACCCATTTAAAATTTATTGGGTTAGTAAGTGACCTATTTGAGGCCCATTAAACCTTTTAAACTAACAATTTTTATGACCCATATTATCCCATACGAGTTAAAACACAGGTTTTAAACCCATTTTGCTACCTCTACTATCCAATCAACTTTGAGCTTATCGTGTATATGTTGATTTGATTCTAAACTTTTAAATTTTACTAATTCAATTCTAAATTTTTGCTTAAAATTTTGACGTAATATTTCTAGTTAACTTTTTCTGCAAATCAATAACGTAGCAATGTGCTACATAGGATGGATAATTGGACTAACACATTAGTGATTTTTGGCAAAAATTGATCAGAATGACTAATCTAGAATTTGGTGAAAAGGTTTAAGACTAAATTAATGAAATTGAAAAACTTTGGACATAATTGACAATTGTATGATAGAATTAGGATTAATTAGATAATCTCCCCCTCCTTTTTTTTCCCTCCCTTGGACAAAATCACAAAGCAAAGGCATTTCTAATTAATAGAGACATCAACAGTTGCTAGCGTCAATTCACAAAAAAAAAAATAATTACTAGCATCTTAAGTAGGGGGATATGGTGTTGGAGTCATGTGCTAATCTCCCGAGGTACAGGGCCCCAGCCCTTCCGTGCCGTCTAGGCACGGTGGTGCCGTCTATGCACGGGGGCTCGTGGTAGATTCATCGGTCATAAAAAAAAAGCTATATAATTCACTACTCAAATAACACTAGAAATTATGAATGGATATCTAAAAATTACCAATACACCAATAAAAGTTCGTTTGCCTTTGGACATCATCCAAAAAGGAAAGATATTTACCTTTACTTTTTCTAGGATGTGAAGTTATTGGATGATTCAAGTGTAGTTGGCGCAATGCACATCATCTATTGAATCGCGTGGGTCTCGTGTGAAGTCGTGGATCACATATATCTTCCCTTGCTTTTGTTTCGCTTTCCTTTTGTGTCAAAGAGGCAATGTCTTCCTTTCAAATTTGTCCCAGTACACCTTTATTTCAATCTCGGAAAAGCGGATGAAAGAGAAAGCAAATTTCTCATTTCATCGCAATCGAATAAGAACAAAAGCACATCGGCATCTAGGATTCTAGACACGATGATGAAAGGTCACAGAGTCACATTGTCGATTATCGTGCTCTTACTTTTTTTTAACAAGACAACTCGTCACTTATTACTTGGTTTTAAGCAGTCTTAACAAGGAACAAGAAAGTAAAAAATTAACCTAATTATGTGACATTTTGTCTTTTCAATGGAAAAGGGTCACCTAAGAATCTAAGATATCTCCCATTGGGTGAGGTGGTGCTAACGAGATTATAAGTTTAGACAATCACAACTCGTGATTGAGACTATGATTTTCGCTTTTAGCATATAGCTAGTCACCGCGATCTCGTACGATTTTCGAACACAGTACCCCTCTCGTTTCTTGTCAAACCGTAATGAAAACAAAAAACAAAAAGAGGCTCATTATCAATCACGATAAAATTGAAACATATATCCCTTATTTGGTAAGCTAAAAGTTTTCATCTAACACTTTGTTATTGTCGGGATCGATAAGTCGATTGAAATTCGACTGACGATCATTTAAAATTCGGATAATTCTAATGGTAAACTAAGGGATGGAATATTTCCGTCAGAAGGAGGCCTTTTAGTGGTTATTTACAATATTAGTGATGACAAGTCACAAGAAATAATCGTCAAATAAACCTCCTAGCTTGCCAATTCCTTTAGGCCCTTTTTTTATGCTACATTTTGTCACGCCAAAGTTTTTTTTTTTATATATAGTCTTTTTCATATGATTTTTCTTCCAAATTGTAATTTACCTTGAAATTTCGTCAGCAAGAGCACGTGCGGATGTTGGTTAGTTTGTCCGTTTGCTTTCTCCGATAGAACACCAAGTTCATACAGCAGGTAATTTTATACAGAGCAACAGCAAATCCCGTTGGAATGGAGCGTCAACGTTTATGATTTGCGGTCGCGTGCGACTGCTCATGGACGAAACTCAGTATCGCCCAAAACATGGACTTTCTACATAAAATATACAGTTCGTCGTTTTTGGATATGTAGAACAAAAGGGAAACATGAAAGAACTCAGAAGAGAGAAAAGAGCAAAAGAGAACAGAATTTGCGCAGTGGAGGGGACAAAGACCGGTATGTAGAACAGAGGCACGCCGAGATACTTGCTACCGACATTAGTAATCCCCCAAGGAGGCCTCAAAACCTGCGGCGATCACACTCTCTGCCATTAGCATTTGATGATCGCAAGTGAGACCAGAATCCTCGTTGTGACGATGCGGATACAACCAACCATCCCACGAGTCTGCAAACACGATCTCGCTCCCCGACTCCGGCCAGTCGAAGCTCGTGCCTAGACTTGGCAGCTCGACTATCTCGCTCAGTTCCTCCGTTGTCAATTCGTCCGCCGGCGGCCATAACATATCGATCGTCGACAATGACGATGAAGGTGAAGACGATGGCATCAGCACTGATGATGATGACGGGGACGAGGTCGACGGCGACAATGACGTTGACTGCATTGGGCGCGGGCAAGCCATGGAAGCAGCTTTAGCAGCAGCGGCCTGGACGTCCTGTGGAGAGTTGGAGGCCGGCCGAGGCAGCGAGTCGGCCAGCTCGGGAAAGTTAAGGATTGCCGCGCTGCCCTTGATGCTCAGCGCGGCGACGTCATGCGCGCGTGCGGCCATCTCCGGGGTGGCGAAAGTGCCCAGCCAGATCCGGTTCTTCTTCTTGGGCTCGCGGATCTCGGTCACCCACTTGCCCCAGGCCCGCCGCCGGACGCCCCGGTAGACTGGGTGCTTGCTGTTGTCCCGGGTTCTCTTGGGGCACGGCTGGGTCTTGTCTGGCCCGACGGGGTGCGGCATGGTCGACCGGGGCGAGGGCGGTGTGGTGGACTGTGATGGTGAGGGGGTGAGCTATTGGCTTGGACCAGCCAAGGGTTCAAATCTGCATGGTGGGAACCGAATCGGGGCTTATATACGATGGTTTTCTTTCCACATACAGTGGGAAGCGGGAGAAGAGGGTCCTCCAAATTCGACAGGTCGGATTAATTTATGGCGTCTTGTCAGCGTCAAGTGACCGTCATGCTATTCTTGTAATAATCATACCCGAGAAAGGAAAATCATACGGCAAGTGTCAAGCAGGCAGACCCCAGTTTTTTGTGCTGTAGTTTGTGAAAAGTCCACACCGAGGTAATTTCCCGAAAGCGCTCTCGTTCCTCCGGTGAGTCGAAGCGCCGCCGCTGGTTCTGACCGCCATCTGCCATATCCTGGAGCGCTGCTCCTCCAATCATCGCTTCTCTCTCTCTCTCACCCGAGCATTCACAGAATCTTGAAATGGAATTGAAGTATCAAACTCAAGGTAACACGACATAAAGAGAGAGCCCTTCCATCAGGCTGACCTCGCAAGCTATTTCACCACCAAAATACGCGGAGAGAGACTTGCGTCGCAGCTCGTGTCACCAGCCAACGCTTGAGATTGCGGTGTTGCGATTAGTGAATATTTTGGGGACCGTTAACATGTCCACGTAAATTCTGATAAATTAAATAATGAACTAACGACTTGTGATCTATATGAATGGAATGACGAGAGTTCCACTAAACTCGACGTGATCCTTACTCTTCGGATTTAGTTTGAGTTGGTTCATTTGTTGTGGAGTATATTATATGAGAGATCATTACAACATGAATTATAGTAAAATCTTTTGTAAGATGTAGACCTATTTCGGACGAATACCGAAAAATTATGGCGTCCTATTCTTTTTTTTTAGGTGTGATGGTTTAGGATACAACCCATCACTGCGCAGCACTTAGGCTCCCTTTGGCTCTTGCTTAGCGCCTAAGCTCAGCCTTCACCGATATATCACTGACTAGCCACTCATACAGTAGAGAGAGAAAGAGTTTTAGGTGATGACGTATTTGTGGAGAGTAACCTTATATATATACATTAGATCTTCTAGTTACGATTGCTCTAATTATAATCTATCCTATTAACTCAAATTTAGCCGCTTTAACACATATGTGCGTATGGGATGTTGTCACCCATCAATCTACCTTTGGATAGGACAAGTTTGGGTTGTTCTTTTGCAATTAATTTACAACTCCTTTGGAAGTATTACGAGAATGGTACTTTTTTACTGTATTTCAAGTACTTGGTACAGTTTCGACCAAAAAGAAAATAACGTCGTAATGTCATGGTTCTACTTTACATTTTATTCATATTTTATCTTAGATACATCTTTATCTAAAAGTTTATCAATCTTCCATGAGGAGGTGAGCAAAACCCTAGCTCTGTGATGAGTCGAAGAGGAGCATAGATTCGGAGATTTCCCGACAGGTCAACCTTTTGTACTTCTGTTAAATTAGCGGGCTGGCAAGAAAGAGATAGATGAACCGAAACATCTAACTTACCAGAGAAGACATCAAGAGTCTTGTAAAGTGCTCAGCGAGAAAGTGCTCCGCCACGGGCCACGGCCTGAAGAAAAGGAGGAAATTCGCCTTTCTTCGACTAAAGGGAGAGTAGAAGATATTTCAATCTCAAAAGGATAAACCGATCCCAGAAATTACTTTTGTTTCGGTCAATTCAGATCGTTCGATTTTCAAGTTGATCGATGCGTCATTCATTCAAATGAAAAGGACCCCGATCGTACAAGGAATGTGGGCGGGCCGGCGTCCCCCGGGGACGGACCCACCCGTGCGATGCCCTTGCAACTCTATGTCGAAAACGCAATACGAGCCAGAAGGTTAAAGGAAAACAAGGAAAAGAAGGGCAAGTCGTACGCTTCATTTACGTTCGTTTCGTCGCGACTCCAAATGAATTGACGCTGCCGGGGCATCCTAAGAGGCCCGACTGTACGTTTCACATACGAAGATTCGTTGTCATGCCGTATCGTATTATTGTCCAGCCAAGAAAACAAGTTGCCGGAGGGCAATGCCCTTGCTCACCTTTATGTGTTCGTCGATCCTTGGCACTTTCGTTGCAAGCTGGCTTTCGTATCCCTCAAGAAACATTAGAAGTTTTCCGGGCAATGCGAAATTCGACGTTCGATATTCGAAGTCATGACTTCTCCTCATCCATTTTTCGGGCCCGGATGACCAATTATGCAAATGTTCATGTCCGATGGAAAGCGCAACTGCGATCGGTTGAGAGGTAATTGGGGGTGACCTAGGGCATTGATAGCTTAAGACCTTGTGAAACCTTTGGAACGGATGAGGATCCTCTAATGTGCTCGATGTTTTCTTTGGTGTATACTTGACAAGTTTTAGGGTGTGTTTGGTATCTATTCTCGTACTAGAAACAATTTTTTTTTCAAAATGAGTTTTTTTTTAGAAATGATTATCGGATGAGTTTTTGAGAAGAGAAACGCGTTTGGTAAAATCGGTTTTCTCTTTCTCGTACTGTGCATTTTCGTCTGAAAATTAGAAAACAAAAAAATTCCAAAATCCGCTCCCAACATTTTTTTTCATCCTGGAACATAAATTTTAAGGACATTTGCCAAATAAATTTCTTGTCCCAAACTCATCCGATGATGAGAAACTAAGAACCAGAACCATTACCAAATGCACCCTTAATCGTCACTGCATTAGACATAAACTTCACTAGAGAAAGAACCCCTCATTCTCGTGGAACGGTGATCTTGGATGAATGGATCATCAAACCGAAACGCCCACGGAAGTCAAGTGAAGGATCTCATCTTTCTCTTTGTTTCCACCCATCGCTCTCGAGAACACGCGCATTTGTACCCCATGAACGTAAATAGTCGCCCAAGAGTCTTGTCATGATCATCTGAAATCACTGAAAATACTCATACGGATTGGAAGCATTAACAAATACATCGCTCTGGTTGGAGCCACAAGCGAGGCTCGCGTCGGGACTCATGGAATCAGCGATTGTGATCCGTCTGAATTCACCAAGAAAAGAAATCTTTCGAAATCAACTTCTCTTCACTGTTTTCCCCTCTCGTGAAAGCAATGGCACGACGCACCGCTACCGATGGTGATACAACGTTCTCCTCCCGTACCGGAACCAGTACCAGTACTGTGATAGAATCCCACCCGGAAGTGAGCCCCATCTTTGCTCGAACGAAAACAACATCGCATTTTCATGGCGTTTCCGACGTAGAAGAAGAGTAACTTCGAGGGTTTTCCGATGTGTATATCGGTAAGGGACTAGTCGCATTCGACGTCGTCCTCGATCTATTTTCGAATGACTGCGGGTGATCCCTGCGCTTGGAAATGACATCTGCTTGTATTCATTGCTATGCATTGATTCTCACGGCTGAAACATTTGAAAATGGAAGAGGATTAAGACGGTTTCCGTCTTGCTCTTTCGTCACGCATGATGAGCCGAACCCTCTTTTCCCATCAAAGGCTGGACGTGATTGTCCATGTCCATTTCACGGGGCCCTGTACTTTCAATTCCCACACCAGAATGACGAAGGAATACTGAGATAAAGCGAAAAATGGGGCTGCAAATTGCCTTGATTCGAAGGCAGTCTTCATGTTCCGAGCGGACCTGAAGATTCAAAGCGAAGGTTAGATCTCGAGAGAGAGAGAGAGAGGGGATTCGACTTCCGATAGACAATTTGCGAGCGAGTTTCGTTCTGCGAAGTTGCTTTTGCTAGCTATAAAAGCTATATCCCGAAATCTCATCAACTAAAACTTAGAACCCAATAATAATAAATAAATAATTATTTACTTACTTCTATCTTCTTGATGCAGAGTAACCATGATTCAAAACCCAAGTGTCATCACTATCTCAATATTCTTATGTGAAGTTGTTCGTGCATTAAGGCTAAAAGTAAAGAGTTTTTAACCACGGATTCATTCATCACAGGTCGGGCTCTACTTGGCATGCACAATACAGCCATATATTAAAGCAAAAGTTTCAAATAAGGGCTCGAAGTGATATCGTTTTTTCAAATAAAGATCTAAAGCGGACACTGTTTCAGATAAGAGTCCGAAGTGCCATCTTTATTTCAACTAAGGATCTAAAGTAGACCATATTTCAAGTAAGAATCCAAAGTGATTAATCAGTCTCAATAAAAGGCCTTACTGCACCTGTTGATGATGGCATCTTTCGTTTTTTGATTTTTGTTAAGTCCTTATTTGAAACAATCATAACCACTCCATGTCCTTATTTAAGACAAAGATGACACTTTAGATTCTTATTTAAAACAATGTCAACTATATATCCTTATTTGAGAAAACGATACAACTTCGAGTCCTTATTTAGAATTTTTTTTCTATATTAAACTAACTAAGAATTTTCGTGTTTTACCTTAATAGATCAATTCATGAAACGACAAAATTACAGTCTCCAATAATATAACTCGCATCAGAACAACTCTTACGGTTTTCAATCCACGCAAGAACATCGAATACAGACATCAGCTGTCGAGCAGCGATTTTCGCGATCGGATGATTTGGCTTCGTCCGTCCCGAGCCCACGTCCTCGCGATCGGAGGCTACGGTGCTGTCGCCTTGGCCTCGTGCGCGAGTCGCTTGCGTATCGAGGGCTCCTCTAGGTCTCCCCAATTATTGGAATTTGGCCTGCAAACGAGCGGGAAAGTCCCTCTGTTTCTTTTCTTCAGAGAAATGCAGGTACGACGTGGGGAAGGGCGAATTTATGCGGTCCTGTTGGGTGCTGTGGGGGCGAGCCATGAGGTGGATCTTTTGTACCGTTCGTGCGTGCAATTATTGGGGCTAACACGTACGTTCTTGGAGGCTTGCTCGATTTGACGAGGGCTACTGCTCTCCGTTTCGCATGCCTTCGCTCGGATAGTTATCCGGATCGTCGTTGAACTTTGACTCGATAAAATCGCCTCGTAACTTTTAGTTTAATCAATATGATCATTTGGACTTATGATACTTGTTCGATTTAATGCTCGAATCGTATGAAAGCGTTAGACATTATTTTTACATTAATTTAAATTAATGAAATGTGCTGATTTGGCTTCGGATTAGACAAGTTCGGATAGTGAATATTAAAAAAAAATTCACTTGGGTTATCTACTGCTTGAATTAGAATATGATAATCTTTTTAATTTGTTCAATTTGGGTATGACGCTGATTGTCATATCCTGATTTAAGTTAAATGTCTTATATCAATAACTCAAACGTAACATTATTTCATCTTGCCTATTGACGAAATTTAACGCATTGAAAGTTAGATCAACAAGAAATTTGAATTGATGGAATGACAACATAAAATGTCTTCATATAATTTAAGGATTAGGATGGATATTTACTAAAAATTCAGGGATTACATCAAACAAATTAAAAATTCAACAATGACATCAAACATCAAGTTAAAGTTCAAATGACTACATCGAACAATTCAAAAGTTTAAAGGTGATACTGCACATTAGACCGACGTTCAGTGATGATTTTTATCATTTTCCCTGAAAGCTTCGACAGTAACATTACGATGGTATACAAACAACGAGATATGCCCGCGTAATTAGGCATCCGAGGAAGGTTAACCGGTACTAATCTTTTGGTATGAAGGCCCGGTGGATTTCTTCTTTAAATGATCCTAGTTCCGTTAGGAGGTGGTTATCTCTCCCTCTCAAAGTAAGTAGAAGATTATCAAAGGTAGCCAAACAATCCAATTGCGGATATGAAATTTATATGATAATGTCAAGGGTGGTCACTGACATTGATAGCCCGTTTTCACCCGCTTATCAAAGTTTCATTCTCTCTTTACAAATCAGTGATGACCCGTCGGCTCGAACATTACGATTTGCTAAAGGTGCGCAAAATTCGGCATGATAATTAACTTTTGTGTTACGTGTATATTCGATTCTCTTATAATCAATTCTCTTTTGATAGCATAGGGACACACATGCATAGGCTCGATTACCTAAAGGCTCGTGGAATAATCTACAAGCCGGTCGGGTTCAAGCCTTTGATATATATGCGGGGGGTCTTGACCGTTGACGCACCATCCTGGCCGTGATTTGTGAAACGGTCGAGATTTATTGCATTTTAAACGGCTGTGCGTGCCGAAAGGTTGAATGAACGTGGGTTCACCAAATGGGCTTGCCCCACGGTTTGGGCCTACCGTGTTGATTGGGCTGAATCTTAGGCGGGCCATGATACGCACATCCGATGCCCATGATCTCGCGGCCTCGTCGCCGCTTTCCCCGGCCGAGCGCACGCCACACGCTGGCCGCCGTTCGATTGGGCGGGTCCCATCCGTTCAACTTGACCGTTGAGAGTAGGGATGAGCACGGGTTCCATCCGGTTCGCGTCCAACGCCGGATCGAGTGGAGCCGAACTAATGCCGTCTGGAGGGAGATGAAATCTAACTGGATTAGAGGGGTGTTTGGATCAACCTAAATTGAATCATGGTTTCTTTTTGGGAATCAATACTTTCCTAATTTTTCGATAATTTTTCTATAGAATGTCAAAACTTGTCATTGAGCTGTGAGAACACGTACTTCAAAATGGGTGCTGAACGGATTGAAATATAGTAAAAGTTAATCAACAATAAATAAATAAAAAGTTGGAAAGAGTGTAGAACAGCCTCCGTGATGGATTTCTTATTGATTTCAAGGATCGTCAGCAATCGCCTTGAATATTGAAGAATAGAAAGGGAAGATTGGACATTGAGAAAACTTTGGAAGGAAATTGAACCCAAATTAATAAAGTATAAGATACAAAATCACTCATCAATGTACTTTAAAGACAGAACATGTATAATTATGGCAAGAGCAAGATTTTGTTCACGTTAATTGATTCGATGTAAATATTTATTGTGAGACTTGAAATGTATTGCGTTCGATATGTCGTCACTCCAAAAAATTTTAACATTTCAAAATTGACAGAACCAGAATATATCTATTTTGAAAAGGCCAAGATCCATGTTGGCCCAATCATCGCTCTAAATACGAGGAAAAAACCCATATATCTCGTGGCTCTTTGAGGACTTGAAATTCTGACTAATATTCGAACCCCCATTTAAGATTCGCTTCTCTTCTAGTGCCTATGGGTATGAACATTCAATCAGATTCATGGCTCGAGCTCGCGTGTTGCATGCATGCTTTCTCCTACATGAGATGCCGTACGTTTGACAGAGATCAGCAGATTCCACCGCATCTCAGTCAAAGCAGAGGTGGATCAGGCCTACGTTTCAGGACAAAACACTTGACTTTTGACATAATCATATTCGAATAGCCCATGACATTCACCTTTAGCTGCATGATTCAAACCTTTCTTCTCCTATTTACAGCTCCAACCCAAACCAGACCCGCATCAGACGAGCGATTTCTGTGCCTACCAAGTTCAAACGGTGCATAGTTGAAGCATCGTGGAAACCTAAGCATATTTGTCTGCTCATTTTACAGAAGCTGTCCATAGTAGAAAATTTATACAGCTCTCGTCCTCGTTGTACTGATCTCGCTGAATGGACTAATCATTTTTCAGGAAAAATTCAGTAAATTCGGCGGCCATTGGCCCGTCCCTCATACATTGGAACCTTCGATAGGATGAATTAAATATAAGCCGATGCTTGTTAACACTAGCTGTGCTGCCAATCTGCCATCAATTCTTTTTGAATCAGAACAATGCACTACAAATTACGAATGAGAACAATGCACTATCCAGGAAGGCTTTGAAAAGCTTATGTTTAGAATCATGAGGATTTAGAAAGTACCAAGAATCCTCTCACCACATCAAACCTCATGATGAAACTATGGCATATAGATCAAAGTACTGTACGTTTTTCTTTGAGAAACACAGAATTCATGGTGCTTTATTTTCTGACTCCAATGATGTGCCGTTTCGCTCATCGACGACATAATTCTTCCAGAACCAATGATTCTGCCAAAGCAGGTATATCTCCTCTATCGGGACTTGCTTCGTCTCCGGCAAGAGGAAGAAGATGAAGCTGCTCATGATCACGATCAATGCCGCAAACAGCAAGAAGATCCCATACCTGAGGTGACACAGCGAGGCGAGGAAGCACTGGGCGATCAACGCCGTGAACAAGAGGTTAACGCACACAACGACACTCTGGCCTGCCGACCTTGTTTCCAGAGGAAAGAGCTCACTTGGCACGAGCCACCCCAGGGGCCCCCACGACCTCCCATAGGCCAGCACGAAGAGGCAGATGATGATCACGAGGAAGACTCCGATCCCCTTGGGCAGCACCACTCCTTGCCCAAATTTCAGCGCCAAGGTTATGGCCACGGCAACCTGAGAGGGAAAAGTCATTGAAAAATGCCAAATTTCAGCGCCAAGGTTGCCGTGGAAAAAGATCGTTGAAAAATGTCACTCGTCGATCCATCAGAATTAACAAGGCATGAACAGGAAAAATCTGATGCCCTTTTTAGGTCGTTCGATAGTTGCTACTAAGTAATCACTCACCAGGTAGCATATCATTTCGGTGCCGGCCTCTAGGAAGAAAGCCCTCCTGCCGAACTTATCAACGAAGGCCATTGAGATGAACGTAGCAAGTACCAATGCTGAGCTGGTCAGAACAGACGAGTACAGCGAAGCCCCGGAACCAAACCCCAGGCTTTGGAATATCACAGGAGCGTAGAAGAGGATGGAGTTCATCCCGGTTAGCTGCTGGAAGGCCGGGATACCAAGGGCCCCAATCACCAACTGGGGCCGATTCTTGCGCTGGAGGAGGTTCCTGAACGGATGCTTGATAGCCTGAGCAGCCTCACTCGCCTCGATGAGGTCCTGAAACTCTGCATCCACGTTCTTGGTGCCCCGCACTTTCTCCAACACCTTCCTCCCCTCGTCCAGCCGGCCTTGCTCGACAAGGCTGTTTGGAGTCTCAGGGAGGAACAGGCCGCCGACGAACATGAGCACTGCGGGGACTGTTGCAAGGCCGAGAGAGAGTCTCCAACCCCAAGGGTGAATCTTCTCAGTCCCATAATTTATCAGGTTCGCAATCAATATCCCTAGGCAAGTCGTAAGCTGGAACAACTGGTTCACTGCCCCTCGGACCTTCGCAGGTGCCATTTCCGAGAGATACAGCGGAACCGCCTGCAACAATTGGAATCGAAGATGCCGTGTCAAGCATTAGAGCACATATTGTTTTAGGGCATTATTTTTTCTCAAGCAAACTTAACTCATTAAGCTGTCTAATTTAGTTTGCATACTTGGTTTCCAAATCCAATGCCAATGCCGAGAAATATACGACCAAAGATCAGCATCCATATGTTAGCAGCAGCTGCGTTGAGGACCGCTCCAATGAAGAAACTGATTGATCCCACGATGATACTAGCTCTTCTGCCTTTCGTTCTGGTCACGTATGATGCAGCAAAGGTCGAGACCAGGCCCGCGAAGTAGAGAGAAGAAGTGAAAAGCGTCAGGATCTGGCTGTCGTACTTGCAGTAATCAGTCTCGTTCAGGTGCATTTGCTTCCTTCGGTACACTTTTGGGAAGAACTCCTTCAGGAAATCGTCCATGGAGGTCACTCCACCTGAAACGAATGAAAGTATTAAGATTATTTTGTCAATTTTTGAAGGACAGAAGGGATCAACATCTTTCCGGAACCACAATTTTTGTGCAGAACTTGCACAACTATACCGGATATTGAACCATTGGAGTTTACTAATTTCTAGATTGTTCATTTCAGGATAAATTTAAAGAGCCATTGTCTTCCTGAATACATTCTGTTTCGAATGAGAGGAATTAAGACAAACAAAATGCATATGTTGCGTGATCCAGAGTAATAACAAATACGCTACCAAGAAACCAACACATATTACTTTTTTTCTCTGCATTTTGTAACTACTTAGGGGACAGAAAGCAACCCTTTTGCGTCACCCTTCAATCAAAATTCTGTTCTTATTATCTTCCACCAACCAACGTTTTGCTCACAAATACAATTAATTCAACTTAGCACTGAATTTTGAATGATGCTCAAGAGATGCCCAGAAAAATTCTTGCAAAAAAGTCTATGTTATATGACGAAAACTTCTGTCTACCAATCTCATAACAAGCATTTTGACTATCCAGCGCTAAATCTTCCAACTCCGTATGAAGATGGCAAATGGGAAAGGAGGGCCGACACTCGAAAACCAGTAATCGGTAATTTCTTCACCCCCAACCAGTACTGATATCTTCTCAATGGCAACGACAAGAATTGTTGATGAACGTCAAAATAACAATAACACGCAGCCACTCGAATCTGATCCACTCAAATCCAATCAATCATAGACTGCATGAGCGAAGAAACTTAATGAAAAGACACGTTCACAGAAGAAAACTACCATCCCCAGATTGGAAAACATGCTGCAGCTTCTCCATGGCAAAATAGCACAGCAGATGCGTTCAACAAAAAGGATGGGGGGAAAAAATCACCTGAAACACCCAGATCATAACCAAAGAGAGATCCTCCAAGAGCTGCAACAATGCAAGCGAATATGAAATACCCAGTGATCCTATACTCGTAAAGGTGAGCCCTTTTCAGTTGCCCTGCTTCTGCAAATCCTCCACCCGCCATTTTTTGTCTCCCTCCCTCACTCTCCCTCTTTCTCGCACGCTCCCAACGCGGAACTGCGCTACGGACCCCTTTGAGAAAGCCTCTCGGTCTCCGATATATCCACCGAACCAGTTGCAGAAGACAGTGAAGATATGGAGGAATCGAAAGCCACAGCCTGGTCAGGGTCAACACCGTGACATCACCCACCGGAGAAATTTCAAAACAGAGGAAAAATCCGGGCCAGTCTCGTCGTGAAGTGAACGGACCGAAAGTCAGAGACTGTTCACCCCTTCGCACGCTCGCACACACCGCCGCTTATAACGCGGGAGCACGGCATGGATATGGACAGTGACGTGTAGGCAGTGCTCGGCTGCTCCCTGTCAAAGACGATCCGGTTCGATCCAAAACGTGAATTCTTTTCTGGTTTAGCTTCTTATCCGATTGGTCCAACGGCCAACCAATGATCTTTCCTTCTTTAAGGAAAGCGTATAAAAGGACAAGATGTAATTTTTTTAGCCAGGAAAAGTAAATCTTAATGAATGAGATAAGATTAAATCTCCATAAAAGATGGGCCACGTGATATCCAGGTCATCACTTCCGCAAATCGTGGCATTTCGATTTTGGATCTTTTGTAATAATTATCGCCTGTCTTTAATTCGTTTTGTTCGAGGAAACATGTTAAGATAAACTCAATTAGGTTCCCCTTAATTAATTAAATTAGAGGCCCGAGAGACCGTTCACATTTATCGAATTACGAAAATCCGTAAATTAGTAGTATTAAGATTGGGTTATGTGACGATGACATGAGAGTTTCAAGGGCATCTAAATCGTTTTCTTTTTAAGTATTGACGACTTTGGATTAAGGGGGCACGCTTGTGATAAGACACGATGAATTTTTTTTGTTTCTTTCTCCTATGATTTTCTTTTTTTTTTTTTGTTATGATCAAAGAATTCACCACGTACTTCTCATGCCCGAACGGCACCAACGGCCGGGCCCTTATTCTTAGGAAGAGATTAGTACATGATGTCAATATCACGTCCGTCACTTAATATTTCTATGATTTTTTTAAGGTATCTATTTGTATTAAAGAAACATACAGCGGTTTGACCGACACCTCGACCTTCGGTGTTTTAACGTTAAATTTTGGATTAGAAAAGTCCAAAAGCGGGGCCCACTCGTGATTACTTTGACAACTACTGATGTTTATCCTCTTCCTCGAAGCAATATTAAATTCTCGTGACAGATATAGCAATTAAAATACGAATCCATTATTACCATCATTAATGGAATCTGCGTTTGAATGGGAGGAAGAGGAAAATTATATATATCTATATATATATATAATGCATTCAATTAATTAACCCTTCTTTTTATAATTTATGGTGAATTAATTCTTATTTCCTATTTTAGAAAAGGCACCTGAATCCCCTTACGTGGGGGACCACGTTTAGGGATCCGGTCCATCGAATCCCCTCCCCCTTGTATTAGGGGGGGATTTGACGGTAAGGATGTGCTAACTTGGTTCCTTCCATGTTAGCAGATCTAAACGCTTAGAAAAGGGGCAAATGACGATCAAGTTCTCCTAATTTTGGCTCGATATGTAATGTGATCTTTAAATTTTTAATATTTTCAATATGGTGCACGAACTTTTGATATATATTGAATACGATCCTTGAATTTCATGAAAATATTCAACGTTTTTCATTAAACTCGAATGGATTGAGCCATGACATCAGACATTTTCATACAATATGAACCAAATTGAATATATATCAAAAGTCTTTGGACCATATTAAATAAATTAAAAATTTGAAAATAATATTGCATATAAAACTAAAATTCATGGACCCCATCGAATAAATTTAAAGTTAAAACGCTTCATTGCACATTGCCCAAAATGCAAATACCATTTTTATCACCGTCCCTTGAAACGATAATATAGAACTTCAATCCCTACGCTCAAACACATTCCCACACGCTATGGACAAAATTGGTTGTCGTGCGAGATTTCGACGCGATCGAATTGGTGGGCATGGTTGAGATCTTCATGGTCGCTAGAGAGCTTTTGACATTTGCTAAATATGACGACGGTCGAGTCGACCTAATTCAGGCCAGTACACTGATTGAGCTTGGTCTAGAGGAAGAATAATAGAATCCTTACATAAATATATTGGATTCACCCTTTCGCGGGCCCCACATGCAATTGAAAAATAAAACGGCCGCACGCACATGGTATAAGTCAACTGATTGCGAGAATTTAATCCGTGAGTTTTTTTTTTTTATAATTTGAAACCCGAAGAATCCGAATATGGATCCGGATCGTGTTGCCCGATTTGCATCCCATTTTGGTCCTCTCTCTTTCCGAATCCGCATTTCCTCGACCCCATCCGTGGGCCGAACCGATGCATGAAGCCCGACCCGGAAAAAGTTTGGTGGGCCACAGCTAAATACTTCCGTGCATTTTTGGGGTCCACAATTACTCTAGTATGGACAATATTATGAATGTCGTCGTTCTCCCATCCGACCTCATCTTATCACATAAAAAAAGTCTCCATGATAAAATATAGATTTTGCGGGAATATCAACCCAATAATACAAATCTTAATCGATGTTTTACTTTTACGATTATAAATACGATAAGTTAATATACGCGCAAAGAGACTACCATTGCAATATCTGAGGTTAACACCGTGGAAAATTCCAAAATGGTATTATTCATATCGTATTTTTTCAAAATTAATTTTTACGTCACAAAAACTCTCGAACGAATACACTATTGCTAGTCTATAGGTATTGCCAAAAATTAAAACAAAAAAAAATCCTAATTTAGTATCCACATGCCACATTCATCCCAAATCGATACACTTGTGCCACATTTGCCTCAATTCTTGAGGGTAAATATGGTAAGGGTGCATCCACTTTGGAAAAATGCGAAGCAAGCATAGTTTTCGCGATACAAAAATTAATTCAAAGTAAATGCGTGCCAAAGTTTATCGGTTTGGGATAAACACAACATGAGATATTGATTTGGACATGAATATCGAGTTGGGGACTCGAGAGTTTTTCGAATTAGCTCATAATAGATGTGACAAGGCGTAGTAATTTTATGATTTTTGATTGGTACTAACATAATATTTATAAAAATCACGGATAAATTTAATCACGAAAAGTTGCGAGAATGGTATCGAAGAACTGATTTGATTTTGTTATGAAAAGGCGAGAGACGACATTATTGCACGATGGAACTGATTTGATTTTATGAACGAATCGAGGGTCACCTGAAAATGAACAAAAAAAAATTCACTGATAACATTGGACGGTCGGACCAAAATTTAAGGACAATCCGGGACGAATTTTTCGCTTGCATTGATTTTGCAGCGATGTGTTTTTATTATTTTGCCCAGAGCAGTAAGAGGTCGGGGATGAATGATTGACTTGAGGTTTAAAAAAAAGAGGGGATAAATCTTCATGAAAAACACATGCTGAAAATACAACGAGAGAAAAAATTGCAGGGGAGAAAAGCGGAGGGGTCGGGCGGAACTAATGGTATGGTCCGGCCATTCGTTCTACTGCAGCAGTTCCGCGATCGACTCCTTCTCTCTCCTCTCTCTCTCTCTGTAAATCGTACCAGTTGGCTTTGGCGCTAGGGTTTCGGATTCGGATCGCGTCTTCCTTCAGATTCCAGGTCTTCCCTCTCACTCTTCTAGCTCTGCTGTGTGTTTCTTCCCCGATTTGCCTAGATTAGTGGAAGGAAAAAGGGGGGAGGTAAAAGGGTCGGTGTTGCATGCTGACGAGCTCGCTTTTTCGCTTTTGCTGATCGGCTCACCTGAAGGGGGAGGTGGAAACTGCTGATTGGCTGCCTCGCGCGTTTTTTTATTTTATTTTTTCTTTATTTGGCGACCGTGCTTTGAGCTCGATCGATGTGTGTTGTCCTGTCCGGTGGTGTTTTCTGGTTACGCATTGTTGTTCTGTGATCCTCCTGTTGTTGGGGTTTCACTGTTCCGGCTGTTCTTGCGCCGGGTTCGAGGCGATCGCGGAAGGGATCCTGGGATGCGGCGAGCTGTTGCCGAGAGAAGTTTGTGGAACCAATGGGTTGGAGTCGTGTCGCCCCAGGTTCGGCGTATGGGGACGTGCTTGGCAAATTGCTTTGATTGGGACGGTTCGGTTCAAGTGGAGGCATTTCTATTTTTGTATTCGAATGATTGAGTTATTGCTGTCTTTTGCTCTTACCTTGTAGATATTTCCTTTCCTGGTGATGGAAAGCTTCGCATCTTTCTTAGATTGCTTTGCTGTGAAAATAGCCTGGGTTTGGGAGTGGGGAAGGTCGAGCTGATTTTGTAAATGGAACATGGGTTTGGTTCCATTTACAAGGATGACTAACAAGTTGCAGTTGGTTTGGCAGGAAAACCATGACTAGATCATGAACAAACTGATATCCATGGCTCAAGCGGTAGAAATGCATGTTGCGAGTGCATGTATGTATTTGCGGGCCTGGACATGCTTATGCGTGCATATCCTTGTGCGGTGCATGAGTTCTTGATCTTTTCACATGAAACTAATTCTTGCTCCTAGCTTCTTACCCATCTGTTTTGGTGCATGTACTTCTCTGGAACTAGTGCCCTTTTCTTTTCACCCTTCTTGTTTCTCATAACTTGATTGTGGACAGATGATCTCGTTCGGGTCCCAATTGTCGATTGCTGCATCATGATGTTGGGATAACAACAATAACTGAAGTATTCCGATCCCCACCGCCCTAGAAAAGTACTTTTTCCCTGATAAAATGGAGGATGAGAATGGCCTTGACCTCGGTTTGGGTCTCTCTTGTGGTGGATCTACAGGCAAACTTAAGGGCAAAAGTGGTACTGGTACCTCCGACTCGACAGCAGAAGATGATAAGGGGAGCAGAATAGTTGGTGACTTTAAAGATTTTCTACATGGTGGTTCACAAAAGCAGGACTCTGGAGCGGGATCTCAAAGTGATTCAGTAAAACCTCCAGAAAACTTCTTCAGCGATCTTTCAAAGGCATCCAGTGATGCAGATGCTTCTGTGAATTTGAGTGGAAAAGGACCATGGGCTGCTGGGATTTACAGGCCTTCTGAAACCAATGGAGAAAACCAGACAGAGACAAGCAATAAAAGGAGAATGCCTTTTGATGAGATAAATTATCAGAATAAGCATGGAAGAGAAGTTAATTATGGTGATGTGCATGACAAACCTAAGAGTTCATACATCTCCATAACAACAGAAGATGGTTCAGCCGCTGATAATGAAGATGTGGCGGATTCAGAAGTTGAGGGTTCAACCTCAAGATTGTCTCAACATCATGATGACAGCTCTAAACGCTTCAATCCAGAGCTTGCAAAAGAAGCTCATGGGTTCTCTGATTGTAGGCCTGCGGAATTGCAAAACCAGAAGAGGTTTCATGCTCCAACAGAAAATGAGTTCAAACTTGGGAACTCAGGTTATGCCATTCCATTCTCTATCCAACCGATGAACATGGTTAATGGGTCCCAATCAGTCACTCCAAGGGACTCTAGCTCTACAGCTACACCAGGTACACCTGGTTATTCACCTGCGGGAGTTATACAGCCAGTGACTGCAGCTAATTTGCCAATGATGTTTGGGTACTCACCAGTTCAACTACCAACAATGGATAAGGATCACCCATGGGGGCTGGTTCCTCATGCTCAACAGCCGCATTCTTCATACGCTGGCAAAGTTCCACCTAACTTGGGTAAATTTAATGCTACGTTGGAGTATTTCTAGGTTACAATATTGTGGTGGTCTCCCATTGGAGCATTGCTCTGAGAATACATGCCCCTGTTCCAAAATGGTGTCTTTGTACCTCATAATCATAACAGGTATTCCTGTGATTAGGATCGCTAGTCTAGAATGTTCCATGACCTGTGTAGCCTTTGTGGTAGGATCACTTGCCCTTTTCGCTTAAGATGTAAAATTCTTTTAGCTGTATCTTGTTGCTGCTCAAGAACGAATGTAAAAGGACTTACTTGATGAGTTATGGCCACCACAAATAGTTGAACTTTCCGTAGTTGTTATGAGCATCTGACCATAACTCATGAGTGAGATCTTAGTTTCTCAGGCTTTGACCTTTCGTAACCTGTATAGTGATTCTATATTAAAAGGATAGCATATGATATTGGTGATGGGTGCTGTGATTATCTGTTATCATTATGCGTAATATTTAACACAAAAAGTTTTTCCTTTTCTCTGCTTCTCGCGATTCATGCCTACTTGTAATATTAATAGGTTAGCATATGGTAATGTATCTCTGCAATTGTTGCAGCGTCCAATCAAGTGGTTTCTCGCACTTCACCTGAGGTCACCCAATATGGTGGGAGGATGCCCGAACTGGTCAAAGGTGAGGAGAAACAGCACAGGTCTGAAGAAGGTTCCTCTACTCGGACAGAAGAAGATGTGAAGGGAACAGCCGAAGGCTTTTCCATAGACTTCTCTGCTATCAAGCCCGGCATTGCTGCAGATGTGAAGTTTGGTGGATGTGGTTCCTATCCAAATCTCCCTTGGGTTTCTACTACTGGACCTGGCCCAAATGGCAGGACCATTTCAGGTGTTACTTACCGATATAGTGCGAACCAAATCAAGATCGTTTGTGCTTGTCATGGAACCCACATGTCCCCTGAAGAGTTTGTCCGGCATGCAGCAGAAGAGCCTGCTAATCCAGATGGAGGTGCTGGTTTGTCAACATTCCCAAACAACAATCCTGCTGCCTCTGCTCAGAGCTGATGCTGCACCAGAGAGCCCCCTGTTGGCAGATATCTCTGGCCTTTGATCAAGGAAACAGGATGTGGCTTTGTATATTAGTGAGATTCCCTCACTTCCTCACTAATTTACCTTTGGAGAAGTACTTTTTAGCCTGCTTAATTAATTTCTGCAGTAACCCGCTTCACTAGTTTCTGTACGTAATAATGTTCTAGAACCGTGTTCTTGTCAAATAGCGATATTTAATAGTTTGGATTCTGCATTATGTATTTCGAATTGATTTCTTCTATCGAAGGATCTGTTAACACCATGATGCTAGAATGCCGTTGAGGAACACTTTTTCCCGGCCACAGAGTTGAATCTCATTGCTGGCGCTGCAACTGGTCGCTTTCTGTATTTGCATACAAGGGCTGCTCTGCTTCATATGCTCAAGGTTTGAGCAAAACCAAGTTTGCTTCTGGCTTCTTAATGTATGAAGAGGTGCGGAGCTGCTTTTCCATTTACTTTATTAAGCATTGTGTCTCAAAAGCATGTGTAGGGATGATGATAGCTCTTGTTAGCGAGTGTTCCCCTATGGAGCAAGTTCTGGATACCTAGAATTTGAAGGCATTTTAAGAAACAGGTAATAATCATAGTTCTTGTAGTGAGTGGTCCCCTGTATGCAGGGATGATTATAGTTCTTGTAGGAATTGTTTTGCGAACAGTTAATGATAGGTAATCCTGTAGGACCAAATCATTAAGATGCAATCCTTCCACCGTCCTCTAAGTGTATAGAGGACTCGAAAACTCGATCTCCGTTACCACCTACTGGCGAAGGTGACGAAGCAAAAATGACAGAACTAGTTGAATGGCAAGATATTAGCTGACAGCAATTGCAGATTTCAGTTATCGATTCTTGCTTCTTGTAATTTGACTCTTTCATGGCGATATAGACGGACAAAATACTAATTGTAGAAACTAGAATATCGAGGGCGAAATTACAAATACACTATACAAGCCACAGCAACATTGATTTATAAAATTAATGTATGAAGCGATGTAGTAAATTCTTGCACATCGCGGATATCAATTGTGATCTGCACGATCTCTATTTGTTATTGCGGTGTCGTCCGCCAACGATGGTTTATCAGAGGTTATTTTTACATAATTTGATCCCAAAGCACGATACAAAGTAAATTCAACTCATTAATTCTCAGGATGGACAGAAGGTTTTCGTATCCGCCACGCGTAAGTTATCTGTCATGCGTGCATCACAACGCCCGGACCACCTTCCTTCGTTTCATTAGTCGCTCATGTGCGTCCCGAGAAGGTATCGCCGCATGTTTGTATTTGAGTTTGTGTTTATTCCCCACTGATTGTTCTTTTTAATAATCAAGTGTCGTACATGATTAGGCCAATAATTAAGACAGGTAGACAAGTTTTCTGTTTTGGCTTTCTTTAATTGGTCCTTGTATGGTACGCACGACCTCAAATACAGTATGGAGAGATCTGGTGAAGTTGGGAGTCATTATTGAGGGCAAAAAGTGCTATTGAAAGAACGAAACAATTTGATAATCTAAAATTACATCTTGCAAATGCACTTATAAACTAGATTGACGCGTAAATGTTACACTTGTGATTTTCTGCATGAGTTTCTCTAATTTTATCAACTAAGCATGTCTTCTGTGTCAACAACGCTGGAAGACACAAGGGTATTGTATTGCAAATCATAATTTTTCGTAACAGCAACAAAGAGCCAAGCATTGAGACCAGTAAAATTGAGCAATCGGACATGGGTACCGTGTCGCAGGAACATGAACATTTTCGAACATGAACATGACATTTATGTGTACTCAATGCATCTATTCCGAACTAGTCAATTCGATGTTTACCATGTGCATTGGACGAGATCCGATCCTATCACCGGATTTGATTCACATCGATATGGCACCCCCAAAATCTGCTTCTTGTTCTCTATGGCCAACATGTCCGTCAACCAAGATACACCAGCCTGACATGACCTGTTTGATATTTCCTTCAGTTTCCCTCAACACCTAAAAAAAGCAATTCTGAACAAGCTGGGCAGAGCATGTTAGGCTGAATTCTAACCATGTACGTTGTTACTCACAAAAACTAGATAACATGTTGTGCAAAGAATATTGACTCTCAAACATCTGAACATGACTTTCAAGTTGCTAATTTTCCCCCCCTCTCTAATGAGGATAGATTCGCTTGGGTTAGAGGAATCGATTGAATATACAACATGTTGATGCCGATATTATAACGAAAACGCGGCCTCATTAGCTGAATTTGGCGTCCTTGAGTTGAATTGCTTATTTTAGTAGATTTCAAAGGTCAGCTGTTTGAATTGCTTGTTGCTTGTTCAATTTGATTAGTAGCAGCAACGCGACAACTAAGGTAGATTAAGGTTGGCGTCTGTTTATGGTCTTTGGGATATTGCCTGGATGATGAGGATGATGGCCTATGCAGTGATCTCACCCTGCCTGAGCCCAAAGGGTGGACTTCTTCAAATTGTTTACCTCTTCATGCTGGATTCCTCGTGCTCACCCGACATTGACTTTTATTATTTGCATCATTTACATTTTTCTTTTGGACAAATAGAATAGGAACACAATTTATCTTTCTTTTCGTCTAATAAGACTAAAAAGAATAAATTTTGCAGTGCCTCTAAACTAATAATTTTTTCTGATAAATCTACTCAATCACGAAGTAAATCGATAAGTCATTCAACCCTTTTATCCATTTCAAAAACGTGTCGAGCAAGGTGATATCTTAACTTAGAGGATGAAGTCGCTTTCTGATCGTCATCTCGCATTGTGTTGAAGGGGTGGTTGAGGATCGCAGCTTAATGTATTGGATTAAGGGCAAACCAAGAAGAAAAGATTGGCAAGACTGCATTAGGACCCGGTAACAGTTGCCGCCCTTGTGAATGACCTTATCAAGTTGCTGTCAAAATAACTCCTTTCACATTGAGGATGAAATTCATAAGGTTATCCTGCATCAGTTGATTCTGAATTTTGATACCATCCTGCATTGTGATTTGACTAAATTGTATTATAAACAAGTCTCTCCATCTCTACATCACTACACAAATTTTTCCGACTTTTATAAAGATTTCTTTGGAGTATAAAGTAATCCAATGAGTTTGGACAGACGTAAAGAGCCTGAGAACAAATGAAGAGAAGTCATGAACCAGAGAAGGATGCTCTATTTTGAAAGGAATCGTCTTCTTGCCAGGGCCAAACCAAACAAAACCCCATTTCAGTCCGCAAGAAGGTTTCTGCATATATAGCTTTTGGAGTTTTGGACATTTGAGGCTAAAGTGTTAGCTCTCGATCCTCACATGAATCGAGCCTGCGTCTATGTCTTGATCTTCTATTCGGTCTTCTCACATGTCGAAGCGCAAGTTCCGCCGAGCCAGGGAGCGATTGTCTCGCAGGATGTGTCGAATTTCCAGCCAAGCCTCGGTGTTGTCATGGGAATACTCTCCCTGATGTTCTTTCTTGCTTGCCTCTTTCTTGTCTATGCGAGGTGTTGTCTTTCCCGTCCGTCGGCCGTCCATGGTGACCTGGAAGCTCGTCTCGGGCTTACGAGGTCAGCGTCGCAGTTATCTGGCATCGACCGGGCAGTGATCGAGTCGCTCCCTTTCTTCAGGTTTTCCTCGCTCAGGGGATCAAAAGAAGGGCTCGAGTGCGCGGTGTGCCTCTCCAAGTTTGAGGACATCGAGGTCCTCCGGCTGCTGCCTCAATGCAAGCACGCCTTCCACATCGATTGCATTGACCGCTGGCTCGAGAGCCACTCCAGCTGCCCCCTCTGCAGGCACAGGCTGAGCGTGGAGGACCCAGCGATCTTCACCTACTCAAGCAGCATGAGGCTGCATAACCAATCGAGCCGACACGAGGACTTGAATTCGGAGCTGCTCTTTGTCCAGAGGGAGGAGGAAAACCGCGGGTCCTCCAGGTTCGGCATCGGGAGGAGCTTAAGGAGGATGTTCAAGGCCGAAAGAGAAGACGAGGTCCCGATCCAGGACGAGGCTAGAAACGCCAAGCAGGACCCAAGAGTAGACCTGCACAAGTTCAATCACAGGATTTTGGTGTCTGACGTGTTCTTCAAGAACAGGTGGAGCAATGTGAGCTCTTCAGACCTGATGTTCCTGAACTCAGAAATGCTGAGCTCTGTGTCAAGCAACAGGTTCTCTTCCCTGGAGGCCAATCCTGGCCAGCCCAAAAGAAGCGGAGCCAATGACGAGGGCCCAATTGGGAAGATCAAGGAAGAGATGGAGTTGAAGAGACTGTTTGAGAGCAAGCCCGGAACCAAGAGCTTGACTAGCTTGGTCCCCACCGTGGGCCGTCCTCCTTCGACGGCGACAGGCGGATCGAAGCATCTGGTGCCGGACGAGAAGCGATCAATGTCCGAGATCACAGGGGTGTCAAGGCTTGGACGCTTGAACATGAAGAACAGGTACCAGGAGGCCCCCTCACACGAAACTGGTGGGTCAAGGGAGGAGAGAATGAGAAGGCTGTGGCTGCCAATTGCCAGAAGAACAGCTCAGTGGTTTGCCAACAGAGAGAGGAGATCTCAAGACTCTCAGAACCAGAACCCAAGACAGACACCAGAAGATGTATAGGCTCTCTCTCTTTTTGTTTACAATTCATAGATTTGACTTCTGCATTGTTCTTGATTTTCTTTCTTTGCCCTTTCCCTTTTGCAACATGTTTCCTGAATGTTTTGGGAGTGTGAAGTAGGCCCGGGATTTATTGAAACCCATGTTTCATGTATCATAGATTTGGTTTGGTGACGGATAAACTTTAGATCCCCCATTCTTGACATTCTCTTAAGAATTCGTTTGTTTCATAAAAAGTAAAAATGAGAGCATTTTTGTTATCGATAATAATTTATATTCAGACTTTCTCTTATGCAGTTATAGACAGAAGTAAAACTAACAAATTCTAATCTTTGGTATTTAAAAAAAAAATCGAAGATTTTCTGGTAAGTTTCAAAAATTGGTGGATTTGACCCCATAAGATGTACAGGCTTCTTCTTCTTCTTCTCTTTTTCCCTCTTTCTTTGTTTATATTTTGACAATTTGTACATTTGACTTTTGCGTTACTAGCGACTTTCTGTGCTTTTGCTTCCTTACCTTTTTCTTTTTGGGACGTACTTCGTTGAATGAATGTATAAGTTGCATCATCTTATGACACGGGAGAAAGTATTAAAAAATTATAAATCTTTTGATTCGATCAAATTATTCCTAATTTTTTTGCATTCATAACATTCAAGTCAATCTAATCAATTTTGCTCAAAAAATTACTAACATGGACATGGGTTATCTTACATGACACGATCGATACTGACATAAATATTTTTAAATCTTTGAATTATTATTATAATTTATATATTTTTTTTCATTTCTCCCCCTTGATTATGGCTGGTGAGAACCGTTTAAGTCCTTGCTAGTGGCTGGCGAGACAAGCCCAAGCCCAGATTTGGTGAAGGCCTGGTTGAGGACCAGCCCAAGTGAAGGGAAAAAGAAGAAGAAAAAAACGAATAAATAAATTTTATTTAAATATAATTAAAAATCTATGTTCGCGTGAAAATTGTCAGCATCAACATAGACGGCATTCAATTAAAATTGATGGGATGTATTTAATCGATACAAATAGAAAATATTAAGGTCTAAATAAATTAGATTAAAATGTTTAAAATTGAATTGGTATTAACTGCAATAAATTTTAGATTTTCGACACACTTCCTCATGACATGGCCATTGATCTCGATCATCGTAGCAAGCGGACAACTGAATCAATTGAGCAAGAGAACGAACGCACACAAGCATACGATTACATCAACCATCGACCTCCGATGGAATATCGCATGACTTTCATCGAGGGAGAGAAGGGGTAATTTGTGCAAAACTCTTGTAATATATAGGCTAAAAATCAAAAGCAAGAGGGCTAATAGGAAATAACGTAAACTCAAATAACTACGAAATGAAAAGAATTTTGAGCAAGAAATGTCGGAAATTCCTCGACTTTGGTCGGGAAATGGATATCGGGGTGACCGGATATGGATCACATCCATTCGATCTGAATCAAATGGTTGAGAGAAAAAAAAACTTTTTTATTCTCTAATGTTTTTTTCTAAAAGACGAGGGCCGTCCGATGTCTGGGGCCCCTTATGTCAGAGGGGCATCACTATCCCTTGATGGTCGGTCATTGGGAACTTCGTCAAGCGATGATTTGAGTTTAATATGCGGACGCAGCACCAAACGAATCGAAATCCCCTCACTCGCGCACTCCACCTCTTTCTTTCTTTTTTAAAACCTTTTTCTCCCTTTTATTTATTCTCTCCTTTATTCCCCTTTTTTTTTTCCACATTTATTCGCTTATTTTGCACCCTTGTGGATTAAAATTCCATCACTCGTGTCATTTACTCATTCTCCTTAAAGAAGCCCCTAATTCATTATTTAAAATCTAAACGATTCTCAATTGGATAAAAGATAAAGATAGATAAATTATGTAATATTCTTTTTTATTTTCAATCGCTGCTCTTACACACAAAACGAGACACATAAAAAGATTGGACGACCTATGTATTCAATAATTAGGGTGCATTCGTTTCCCAAAAATGGAAAGATTTAAGAAATATTGTCTGAAATTCTTATATTACTTATAAGAATGAACAAAGGAAAAATCATATTTATCGTTCACGAATATATTTAAATTTAAATTTTTATCGAAGATAGAAAATATTTTTATTGACTAATTATGTGAAGTTATAAAAATATATTCAAAGTAATTCATTTTTCGAAAAATAAACTTGATCTATCTGTGATTTATTTATTTATCCAGGCTACCGCTCGTATTTTATTTTCTTTAATCGCGGGAATATAATAAATCGAACTCACAGACGAAAACCAATCAATCAAATACAAAAACAAAAAAAAGACAAAAACCAAAAACCTTCTTTTCCGAAAACTTATCACCACCTTCACAAACACACACTCTCTGTCTCCACTCTTCTTATTCTTCTTCTTCTTCTTCCTCTGCTTCTTCACGTACTGAAGGTTTCAGAGCTTGGATTCGTAGTCCCAGAGAGAGACGAACGGATTACAGGAGGCGACGGGGCCATCGATTGCTTCGCTTCACGCAGAGGTTGGTGGGATTAGATGGTGAGGGTAATCCCCATGGCTTCCTCGATCCGGCCTTCGCTCTCCTCGTTCCGCTTCTCCGCCACTTCCCGTTTGGGACTCTCTCCCTCGTCCTCTTGTCACTTGCCTTCCCGGAGGCTCGCTCTCTCTCACCTCGGGAGCGGTAAGGTTCTCTCCGGCGTTCCTCGCGTCTTTGAAGCCCTATTGAGCTTTGGTCTGTTTGCTCGCGAATTGGATTGGTTTGTTGTGGTCTTCCGGTGCGATTGTGTGGTCCGCCTAGATTTATCTGGTTGTGGGTATGGGTTAGATTTCGCGTGCTTTGATAAAGACTTGCTTTTGCTGGTTAAAAAAACTTGAGTTTTAACTCTGCAGTCCCAATGAGCGTTCGTGCAGTTGTTTTGTTAAAAGGTAATTCGAGGGATGTATTCTCTAAAATGGATTTGTTAAGAAGGGCCACTTGCTTCTTTGGAAGCAATGACTTGCTGCGGGATAAACAAATAATTAAAGAAGGCAGCAATTTCTCGTTGAGCATACATTCAACTAGCTGCTATCATTTTAAAGTTGGGGTTTGTGGTAGATTTATCGTCTTCTTTATCTGGATTTGTAAGTTTAAAGTGCAGGAATATCAATGACTATCGAAGTATGAATTTCATTTTGTTTAGCGTTTGAACTTCTATCACATGTGGCAGAGTACTTTGGTGTTTTTGGCTAAGTCTGTGTTTCTTCATTATCACTGGTTGAAACCACATTGCAGTCTGCAATGCCATGAATCCTTTCACTTGCAGAATTTGCTGAGATAATGAAATGGTTATTTACATTCTACCGCATCTCAAATCAGTGAAAAGATAAACGATCTGTCTCCATGAGTTTGTAACTGCTATAGCAACCTGAAGTTATTTGCTGATTCTGATTTCTTGTTCAGTGGTATCCCAGTCTCGGGTGTTTGGTATGAGAGCCTCTAGGGTGTTAAGAGGAGAGAGCAGTGTCACAGCTGCTGGTACTCCTGGAAATATGGCACAGGCAAGTACAACTGCCACCCAAGAGAATGTTCTGGATTGGGTTAAACAAGACAAAAGAAGACTGCTTCATGTTGTCTACCGTGTGGGGGACTTGGACAGAACCATAAAGTGCGTATTCTCATTCCCGATGCAGATCCATGTCACTTTTCCTCTATTTTCCCCCTCCCTTTCCACTTCGCAACAGGAAACTTGGATCCAGAGAGATGTCTGTTTTGTGCAGATTTTACACAGAATGCCTGGGAATGAAGCTGTTGCGTAAACGCGACATACCAGAAGAAAAATATACAAACGCATTCCTCGGTTATGGACCGGAAGATTCCCACTTTGTGATTGAACTCACTTATAGTATGTCAATTGATAACATGAATGGTTGCTTCATTTACACATGCACACACACATTGAATTATGGCCTGTAATTGGCTGATTGCTCTTCTTTGGTGAGCTTTGCGTTATAATTCACTGATCATTTTGTTGGTCTTCCACGTTGCCTCATTTTTGGTATGACCAGATTATGGAGTTGACAAGTATGACATTGGGACTGGTTTTGGCCATTTTGGCATCGCGGTTGACGATGTAAGTGATAGCAAAGAACTCTTCTGGTAAATTGCTTTTGATGGTGTGGTTTGACGATCCTTAACAAACTTCAGAGGAAGGCTCTGTGCTCGACACCAAAATGACAGTTTCATTATGACAGAAGCCCCTTCGCTGCAAATTTTTTTTTTGTGGTGTATGCTGTCAGACACGGCCATGTTAATGTAATTAGTCTGACTCGAGTCAGTGTAGCTGACTATGACTTTTCTCCTTGTCAGTTGCGGGTGGTATGCTCACCTCGAGCATGATTGAACTCCTCCTTTCATGCTTAATATCTACCAAATGAGATACATAATGCACTTGCAAATGGTTCCACATGTTTTGTTATCCAAATGAAGTTTTGATTCTAATTTGCATCAGCAAAAGCGACATGAAGTTTGATGGCAGTGTTGTCAGGTTCCTTCACTTATGTTTTACATGAAATGTTGAAAACAACTGAAAATGTAAGTACTCGATTGTGCTAATGAATCACGAGTCATTGAGGCCAAGTACTTATGATCTGGAAATGACTTGAATCGCTGCGTAACGAGCTCGATTTATGTATAGCAATGTCTAGGACTTGAGTTGCTTCTGACTGGCTTGAATTTCTTGCTTGCCTGTTGAATTTCATACCAAAAGAGATAATTGTTGCATCATGCCTTCTAAAAGTAATATGGATAGCTCATAATGCTTGTCAGATGCCTGGTCTATGAGCTGGATAGTTACTTAAATTGTGATATCTTGATTAGATTGCCAAGATTGTGGAACTCATAAAGGCCAAAGGTGGCAAAGTAACTCGAGAACCAGGTCCAGTCAAAGGGGGCAGCACAGTCATTGCATTTATTGAAGATCCTGATGGTTATAAGTTTGAACTTTTGGAGAGAGGTCCCACTCCGGAGCCACTTTGTCAAGTAATGCTTCGCGTAGGCGATCTAGATCGATCAATAAGTTTCTATGAGAAGGTGAGATAAGTAGGCACTTTATTTTGGATGCCACATCCAAAATGCAGGGTCTCATTGTTTTTATGCGTATCTTTCTTTAGGTTTATTTCACTTCCTGTTCTCAGTATATATTTTTTATATAAATTTTGTCATGTCTAACAGGCTTTTGGTATGGAGCTTCTCCGCACCAGAGATAATCCCCAGTATAAGGTAATTCAATATCCTTTTATTTCTGATATGTTCTTATAATCTGTTTTCTATCCATCGAATTTGAGGATCGACGATGTCTAACCTGTATAGTCATGTCTCCTTATTTTACCAAGATCTGTAAGTTTGCCTGAAGTATCTTGTGAGTTTAAACTTTGTGCCAAGACACTTATATTTCATGATTTCTCTATACTGTCAAGTTCTTCTCTTGATTGTAAATTTATTATACATTTTCAAGCTGTTGGAAATGTACTTTTTTCTATTTTTTATGCATGTCTCCTTCTATACCTTCCTGACATTAAATTCTTCTATTCTAGTATACCATAGCAATGATGGGATATGGCCCTGAAGATAAGAATGCCGTGTTGGAGTTGACATATAATTATGGCGTCACTGAATATGAAAAAGGCAATGCCTATGCTCAGGTACAGAGCATCCCTTCCCTTAACTGGCTTAGTATACAGTCTTAGTTCTCTTAGAATACATTTTGAAAGTGTATATAGGTTCTGTGTTAACTTTTTTGTTGAAGTATGTTGACTACAGAAATTGAAAAATTTCTCTTTACGTGCACAATCAAGTCTAGTAAGCTGAGACTAATGCATTCGTCTCTGGCAGATTGCGATAGGCACTGATGATGTTTACAAAACAGCCGAGGCAATTAAGCTCTGTGGTGGCAAGATTACCCGGGAACCTGGACCACTACCCGGCATCAATACAAAGATTACAGCATGCCTGGACCCTGATGGTTGGAAAACGGTATGTGATTCTTCATGATGTGTCTAACTTATGCACTTGATTGGTTGAACTATTTGTATAGGAGGAGATACGAACTCCAGACTTAAATGACTTTTATTGGTTATTTGTTGCTGCAAGATGTGACAAGTCTAGTCCCTCATCTGAGTTGTGACACTGGCAAAACTGTCATCATGGAAAACATATGTTTAGATATATTGGTTGATGGGTGCTTGTGCGAAGTTCCTTTGAAGGGTTGATGTTAAATTAGAAAAGCCATTACTTACCTGAATATTTTTTTACTGGGCTTAGCTTTTGAACACGATAGAGTTGTCTGAAACTCTTCTTCCTGGAGTTTACGCTTTAAAACATCGGGCGAGCGCAATATTCATAGTGTCCAATTACTTTTTCCTCTTCAAATGTTCGTATGTTGCGGTAATTGATTTGGCATATGCATATTGCTGATTTTTTTTAGACGCATTCATTAGTATTCTGCACTCTCTCTTGTCTGGTTTGAAGCGTCTTCTCATCCGGATTACTTATGTAGTTTTATTTCTGTTCATTTGCAGGTCTTTGTTGATAATATCGACTTCCTCAAGGAATTGGAATGAGACACGGGATAAACCACTCCAACCTTGTAACAATCAAATAAGATAATCGAGCCGGATGAATCCTTATAACAGTTCCCAGTGGGACTTATATAAAAAGAAAAATTTCCGATTTTGTACTTAGTGTGTGATCACGAAATTGTTTTCCTTCCCACATGCGTAGAAATAGTTAGCCGGAAACTCCTGTTGATCATTCTTCCCTTTTTAGGCTGTTTCTGAAGGGGAATGTTTTTGCAGATATCTATTCGACCAACAACAGAAGCTAATTGTAAGCATCAACAGTGATGTAAAGCACGTAGCATAGCAACTTCTTTGTGGTTATAGGAATTGCACGAGCAAGTGTTTTCCAATTCTCGGTTGTCACTGTGATTCCCAAGCAAGATCACTTCTTCGGACTTCTCAAGACGAATCTACTTGAATTTGAAGACCTTCATCCTAAGGGCATGCTCATGTATGCCCCACAAATTCCCCCCAAAATGGTTCTTGCACAATTTATCAGACTCTGCATTTCATATTCCAAGACTCAGGAAAAGAACACCCATGAAAGAAGAAAGATCATGGAATCAGACGCAAAATTTGAACTAAGAACCACCGATTTGTGAGGTTCAGGTTCTGGCTCGGCATCGGGTGCCGCCCGACTTTTCTCAAAGACCAAGTCGTGAAATTCATCGCGGCTAATGCAGACAAAGGGGCGACACCATTGCGGCTCCATTGGATGATTCAGTGGCTTCCATGGTGCGCACCTGCTCCTGATGCCTCGGCCACAGAGACGATCCAAAAGAAGAACAAGAATAGATCCATGTTGGGTTGCTAGGGTTCGCGCGACGATGAGGAGACAGTGTTCTGTGGGACGCACCGGTAGTCGGAAGAGCACCTGCGCATGGTCGATTTCGAGACGGCTGCAAAGGAGAGATTGATGGAGGAGAATCCCCCCTTTGCGTGGTGGATAGGATGGCAGTTTAAGATTTCACATGTGTATATAACATATTTTCTTGTTCTTGGCTTTTTCGTTGGATCGAAGAGTTGAGTGATGAGAGTTTCTTGTTCTTGGATCTTCATCAAGAAACAAAAATTATGGGTAGCTTAGATTCATATTGGTCTTTATTATGTGAATGAATGATGAACTCGTTCTATTTGCATGTGCCGTTCACTCATGGTAAGAAGTTATATTGTCAATAGCTAAGAGAAATTTTATGTTGTACACTTTCGATCGAGTCTTTATTATGTCCATTTTAAGTGTCCATGGTGCAGGGTGATTTTAATCTTGTGAAAGACTGGATTTTTAATTAAAAGGAAAAAAAGTTAAACCAAGGGTGTGCTCTTGAGTCGACCGGAGGATTGCCAAATATGAAACAAAATAATGGTTACTTAGTTTAGAAAATAATGATGAAATATTAAACATTTCAAGATTCAGATTCACACTAAATTCAACATGAGATTCACACTAATTTCAAAACGTTGTGGTCAAGCTACTTTTGACTTATTCTTGTCCTAGTCAAATTTTTAACATGGAAACTTAAATTTCGAAATGTCATGGAAACTTTATAGTTGAGCATCATGTAGATTTCATGCCACGTCAGTAATAATCCCGTGTTGGTTTTTTGGCAGACTTGCCAAATCAAAGTGGGGTTGACATTGGAACGAACATGCACGATGGAATCTCACTCTATCTACTCTTGCTAACTGCTATTACATCTATCATAAATCAACCAACGAGAATTTGGACATCAATCGTATTATAAGTCTTATATCGATATAATGTCTTATTTTCATGAATAAAAGACAGACGATGATCATGGAAAAAGGTTCATTCTCGTAAAGATCGACAGAAAACTCGTTAAAGAACAAGAACTCTCGCTGCTCAACTCTTTGATCCAACAAAAGAGCTCCTACAGGAACAACTCACGGACATCAAATCCTATACTCCATCTTATCGGCCTCGCAACGAGGATTCTCCTCGGACAACCTCTGCCTTGCCGCCGTCTTGAAATCGACAGTGCAGTCGTGTTCTTCCGGATGCCGATGTGCTCCGCAGAACACGTCGCCGCAGCGGCACTCGAACCCTAGCAAACCGACGCGCTTGTCGCACGCGGTGCACCTATTCTTCTTCTTCACCACCGTTCGGGTTGCATTGTCGAGAGTCAGATCGCCCACCAAAGCAACCAAATCGTCCAAACAAGCAGCGACCCCGGAAGCCAAGTTCGACGGTTGTCCCGTGGCCACGCCGGCGGTGGATTGCGCGACTTGTTCTCTGAGAAAAGCTGCGTAACACTTGGAGCAGAGACTGCGGTGCTCTCGGACTCCATAGAAGCCGCAACCAGTCGCGCAGAGCGGTGGTTCTACGTTGAAGTCTGCGTTCGCTTCCATGTTCTACGTGTGTGAGCGTGTTTCTTGATGTTTCTTGTAAGGTGATTTGCGGGGGATATATGGAAGCTCTGGAGCAGGCTTTTTAAAGACGAAAGTTCTCTAGTTCTACTGGGATTTGTATTCACGAAGTTCGAAACGGTGTAGTTTTGACTAGGGCAAGGACAATTTCATTGACTGGGCTTTTATAATTCTCACTCTTAAAATGACCGGGCTTGATCAGGCCCAAGTGGACCGATGTGGTCGAGATCAGGCCCAAAGAAAATTGCTTGTGCTGGCCCACCTATTATTTAAAAAACATCTAATCTTTATTCCAAATACGACGTGGCTTGAGTTGGCCCAAGTGAACCCATGTAGGCCGGTTAGGCCTAATAAAGAAATGGTTCACCAGCCCCGCTCGATATGCGATTCCAGGCTTGTTGGTTTGGGCCGGATCGGATGGGCCCATAAACAAGTTGCTCGCGCAAGCCCGTCTACTATTTAAAAGATATTAAACTTTAAATATATTCTGGTAGTGAACCAGTGCAGACAAGTTCAGGGCCAAGAAAGAAATCGCTAATTAATGATTTCTCACTTAATTAGCAAAATAGAAGATGATACAAATGGTTCTTAAATTTTGATCTAATAAGAAATGTGGTCACTAAACTTTTAATTTGTTCAATATAGTCTTAAGACTTCATCCAAATATGTTATATGGCCCATCGATTATAATTCTTAAACTTTATATTTAAGTTATTACATTAATTATATGAAAATATTCGATATTTTCCTTCAATTTAAATTAATGGAATGATAGTATTGAATAATTAATGGAATGATAGTATTGAATAATTTTATACAGTTCAAAGACTAATAAAAATATTTAGAAAAAAATTAATAATTATATTAAACAAATTAAAAGTTTATGAACGATAAAACACATTGTTTTGTATTGAGAAGAGTTACATTATATCTTTAGCCAAAATTGAGGGACATTTTAGACTTTACATTCGAATGGATTGGAGTAGTTTGATCGATGTAGGCGGTCGAACCGGGTCGAACGGGTTTTGGAGGCCGACCAAGCGAGCCGCGACAGCTTCCGACCGGTCAGTTCCGCCGTGGCGGTGCTTCTTCTCAGTTCTCTCCTCAGCGTCCTCCTCAAGCAGCAACAGAAGTCTCTTTGGCGGGACCGTTTCCACACCCTCAAACCCTAAGCCGATCATCCTCCACTGCCGTTTTGCATCTCTCTCTCTCTCTCTCTCTCTCTCTCGCTCGGAGGAGGAAGCAATTGAAGCGAACGATATATGGAGGGAGAAACCGCGGAGGAGGAGCGGAAGGACAGGGAGCAGGCGAAGAAGAAGCCAAAGAAGCGGAACCGCAAGGAGTTCGCTCCCTTCGGCAACTACAGGAGCTACTACGGCTATCGGGTAATTCTCCAAACGCCCCCTCTTGTCTGCTCCCGCGCTTTTACACTCTCGCACCGTTCGCGCTCGCTGTGGTGTGTGTCTTAGGATTCCTTCGTGCTGCAGATAGGTCAGGGGTTGGATGAAGATCCGCGATTGAGAGTCTTGAAGGAGGAGTGGTTCGAAGGCAAGGATTGTCTCGACATTGGCTGCAACAACGGGCTTGTTACCATCCACATTGGTGAGTGGGTTGTTCTCATTTAGTCCTCATGGGGGTTCATGGCTTTTCCTTTGTGCCTCTCTGAGTCTCAGCTTGAAGTTGCCGCTTCGTCTATGTCTTGGATGTCCATACATGAGATTGTTAGCTTTTCCAATGATTGTTTGCATTCTGTGCGGCGTTCACTCACTTCAGCTCTAGGGCTTACAAAACCCAATGACGAGTGGATTTTGTAGGCTAAGTCAGCTGCTTGGAAGCTACCTATGCTGTCTGGACCTGTTTTTATTAGCTGATGCTAGGTCCCTAGTCCCTCAAAAATATCTCATGTAGTTTTTGAAGAAAGATAACTCCATTTAGTATTTGATATCCCCCTTCAATCCTTCCAATACTTGTTATATGAAGACTGCGGTTTGTGCTAAAATTACTTGTTATTTTCTGGGAAAAATTTCTAACGTTTACTTACTGCAACATGCTCCAAGTGCTCAGTGATGACACATCAGAACTATCAGATTTTATTGCTCATTTTGGATGTGATAGGGAGATGTTTCATCTAAATTGAAAAAAGAAGAAGTAAAAAAGCGACTTTAACAGAAGAACGGTGGATTTGACTAAGAATGAGCAAATCTTCATTTTATACATTGATCATCTACCTCATTAATAACAAGAGACTTCTTCTGCAGTTTAGGTTATGATAACTCTCTTTCGTTGTTTATTTCTTTTTACCGGTCCTATGTATCTAGGTAATTTTCTTCTTCTTTTTTTTCTTTTGGGGAGGGAGGGGGGGGGGAGTGGAACTCAGTATTTTGTGTGCATTTGTTGCAACTACCAGTGGTTTTCTGCTTGATGCTGTTTAAAAGTTATCGTATTTGTCTACATTGTATGATCTCTGAGTTATGGATCTAATGTAGCAGCTATTACAACATGATCTCTTTGTTGATGTTGTATGATCTTTGAGTTATGGATCTAATGTAGCACTCATTGCGACATAATCTTTTTCAATCTTCTACAGCAAAAAAGTTTTGCTGCCGGAGCATTTGGGGAATTGACATTGACTCAAGTAAGATTCTATGAATTTCAAGTCCCTCCTTGAAGAGGTTTACGTGAATTTGAATATGGAGTTCTATTTTAGTCACTGCTTTTACTAAGTTACAATGAAGGTACTTAAAAGTTAGCACAACAAGATTATACATGCAAAGATAGCAAAATGATTTTCTCACACTCATTGACAATGCCGGGAGTAGTCATGTAGCTCATGTCAAGTTAACAGCATATTATTAAGATTTGTTAACTAGTTGAAGTTCTGTTGTAGCATTTCCACACTCTACATATATGATTGCCTTTTGTCTGTCTTGAGAAGTGTCTTGGGAAGCAATCTGACTTTTCAACGCTCACAGATTGTTCCTAATATCTGGCTTTGTTAACCGTTTTCCCTCCCCCTTCTGGTGATAGAAGCGTGTCTGACCAGTTGAACAGCGGGCCGATTGTCACTTTTGTTTTTTTTACATGCTCTTTCTGTAGGTTGGAATTAGTATCATATAGGTGACAAGATTCTTCTTTTGTAGGGGGAATGTACATTTTCCAATTCATATGCCCTATAGTTAACATATTCTATATTAAGAAGATGGAGGCCAGAGATATGAGTGGCTTGGTAATGGTACTGTGGTCTGGTAATGATGCCTCTTGATGATGGATGATAGAAACCTTAACATGTGAAGTGACCTTAGCTGATTGCAAATTAAGAAGTAAATCAAATCTGTGCTTGACTTGACCCACTTAGCAAGTGCCAGGTCCCAATAAGTTTATTAGATTGTGATTAGCTTACCATAGAGCATACCTCATAGTTGATTGCTGGATGTAGAGTCTTACCTTTAGTGGGGTGATCTAAGAAATTTGGCAAAATATAAGTTGAGGAGGGTGAGGTATAGAATTTTACATGAAAATTTTAATGAATATAGGTAATATCAACAAAGTATACACCAAACCTTCTTTTTTCTTTTTTTGTGAGGAGAAGAGGGCCCCCAGGGCGGGCGTCCCCCCCGCAGGGGGGTGGTGGTGGTTAGGGGAGATGCCAACTCCCCCTGGGTCAGTCCCTTTGGTCATATATCTTAGGTTGCCGATCGTAACTAGGATTGGTAAGCTATTCATGCTTGAGAGGAGATAGAGTTGGTATGAAGTTTGACTGAATGAATATGAATATAAACAAAGAAACAATGATCATGTCCTTCTTTTTCAGTGAGAAATTAATATGCTTAATGTTTGCCTATACTGTCAATTATCACCTGTTTCTGATAGTTGTGGTTCATTTTGCTTGTCAGATCTCCAGCTAACTTATGCTTCCCTCTAGATATGCTAAATGTTCCTCCTTATGATGCTTGTTATAGTTGAAAATAGAAATTCGATTTGCAAATAGAATAGTTGCAAAGATTGTGTAGCTTCCCTCTAAATATTTTAAATATTTCTCCTTACGATGGATATCCTATTTCAAGAAGAAAGTATTGCAAATGATATAGCTGAAGGGGCTGTGTACATCCAGTTTTATGTGTAATTTAGGTATACTATTTCTTTTCCTTAATAAATTGGTACTTACCAGGAAAAAAAAAGAAATGAAGCTGTGTCTTTGCATATGTCTTTGGTCAGTTTTGACTTATGAAGAATTTGAGGTTAGTGGGAGAGTTGACTATTGAGATTGTAGGATTAACAATATTAAGTTGGCCTGTATAACATTACAATTCAAGATGAGAATTGTAATAACCCATTCTCAACCTACACCCACTCATGTCAAACTAATTTGCTCACCTTGCTTGCCATGTGATGAATTTTGTATCATGGTGGTGCTCTTTAAATGATATCATTTATCTATTGTGATGGGAGATTATCTCTTTATGGTGGATTAATATTTCTTTGTTTTTAGACCGAATTGAGGATGCTTATTGGAACCTCAGGAAAACTGTAAGAATGCAATCTGCTGGTAAGAGCCATTCAAAGACTTCGCAATCTGTGACTGAAGAGAGATCAAATGATAATGCACAAGATCTTAGCATATCATTAGATGGGGAAACAAGGAAAAGTACAAAGAACCATTCTCTTTCAGAGAAGAGAGATCTCTTTGAGATCGTGTCTTTCCGGCAGGAAAATTTTGTTTTAGCTCGGGGTGATGCCCATGAAATTTATGATACCATTCTTTGGTAAGTGACACTTGCTATGGTAAGATATGGGGAATTGAAGTTAGAGCACATTTAGAAGAACTAGGGTAGTGGAGCCTTAAAGTAATGGTCTTAAAGAAAGGACAATTATGGATGCTTAACTTAACAGTAATATAACATTATGTTCGCCATGCAGTTTTAATCACATGTAAGGAAGTATACTTGTTCATCATTCTTGATCGACCTTTTGTTGCAATTTGATGTTTACAGCTTGATTTTCCTCACCATTCTTGCTTCTATAAACAATTAGCTCTTATATCATGGCGAAACTTTTTAATAAGTGAGACCCCATCGAAAAGGATGATTTCAGAGAAATTATAAAGTTGGTTCCGAAATTAAGCTGGGCATATTTTTGCGAATCCTGCATGTTACCTTACTTAAGTGGAACAATGATTTATCACATTTTTTGTGCCTGTGACCTTTCACTTGTGGGTTCATTTGCTTTTATGTTATTAACTAGAAGACTTCTTCTCTCCTTGCTGCAGTTTGAGTGTGACGAAGTGGATTCATCTGAACTGGGGTGATGAGGGGCTAATTACTTTGTTTTCAAAGATCTGGCGACTTCTACGACAGGTAAAGTCTGCACATCTTATTTAGTTGATGCGTCTTTTTCTGCAAAAGATGCACACCTCATGGTTCTTTGCGATCTTCATTTTGGAATTTAGTGGATTTATTAACTGGAGCTATCCTTGGAATCTTTCATTTAGCTGTTCCGATACCAGTGAATTTTCCATGAGCACTTAAAACTAAATTAGTAAAACTGCACAGACAAGTGTCTGTGTTTTTTTGTATCCTTTCCTGTTTCCTTTACTGCTCACTTTCTTGTAAGTTAATTTCTTATCTCAATCTCTTTACTAGCTGTGTCATGACTTGCCTTTCCTTCTAGGCTTCGGAAGTGCCATTGGATGTGGCCAGAATCTCTTTGGATTCCTTCTACTAGTACTCTTTGGAGGGATTACATTTGTCCATTGAAGTCATGAAATACCCATATGAAGTTAGCTCTTAAGATTTTGATAATTGTGCGTTGCTTGCCCATCTAATTGGTAAAACATCCTAGCGTACTGTCTTATGTGCTTCATGGATTAATGCATAGAGAGATCTTGAATTGATAATAAGAAGCAATTTTATGGATTTCATGGAAGAAACTTCCATTCTTTAATGTTTACCTGGGCAATAGTTTCTGTATTGCTCAATATGGAATTTAACTTTTCATACTAGCCTATATTTGCTGTATTACTAAATGTAAGCCATTAATAAAGAGAAAAGGTAGGTTAAGCATAGATGACACTAGAGTCCATCCCATCTGAACTCTGCTTACGAGTACTTTTGGGTCCAGCCTTGTCTGCGTGATAAGATGATTTTTTGTAAATTTTGTCCATCTTGCATGATTTGGGTAACTGCTGAAACTTGTGCTACTGCATCTCTCTGTGAGCAGGGTGGCGTTTTAATCTTGGAGCCTCAACCTTGGCGTTCATATGAACAAAATCGTCTGGTGTCCGAGGTACGATGATGAATTCGGTTGATCTGGAAACTGCCTTTAAAGTACTTGATTCCAGTTTTGCTTTTCGTTTGGTAGAAACTGATGTCTATGCTGTAGCTTTTAAGCCTCGTTCAATTCATACCATTACTATCAGTGATTGCAGTGATATTTTTATTTTTATTTTTATTTTTATTACTGTTTCTGCAGACAACAGCAGCGAATTATGGCAAGATCATGTATCCACCGGAGGATTTTCAGGATATACTTCTCGATAAGGTTAGGTCAAGTTCTTACTTTCCATATTATGACAAAACAGCACTACTTTTGTTGTTTCTTATCAAATATATTCACGATGTCTTTGTGGCTGATTATTGGTGCTTATGCAGATAGGTTTTAGGACAGTAGAGGACCTTACCTCTGGTTTATCAGGGACGAAAGCTGGATTCAATAGACCGGTATTGGTATTCCGGAAATAACTAGATGGTGAAGGCTGCAATTTTGCACCTAAGCTTGATACTTGCGGCAGAGTCCCATCTCATGGGGAAGATGTTTTTGAAAGGGACAGGCATTAGGTGTGTGCAAAGCGGACTCGCAAAGCATTTTGGAACGATATTGTTTGGGCATACAGAATCACTTCGATACAACCTCCGCCTGGGATAAGCGACGCTGTCAGTAAATGGCTACAAACAAGAGAGCTGCAATGGTATCTCCAAGTTCCCGTGAAAATTGTGGTTTTGAATATTTTACTGGTTGCATTAGGCCTCTTTGGGGATGGCCCAACTGTATTTATGAGAACATGCGCTTAGCCTAATGCGGGAAAGAGAGATATTAGGAATTTTTCTTGTGCACCAATTTTTCAAACGATCTGCCCATTAACGTGGCCTCAACTTGGAATTTCTTGCCTCATCATATGCTCAGGCCAGTGATATCCGTTAGGTCAGAACTCTCTCTCTCTCTCTCTCTCTCTCTCTCCCTCCCCTTACTCCACGGGAGCTTAAACATTACCTATTCTAATATTTGGGTCAGTTTATTTTGAACGTTGAAGAGAGAGACAAACCCATGTTGGCAGGACTGGTGAAAATGTTATGTTCTGAAGATTGAGATGAGCTTAATGCTGTACTGCTATTATGTATATGTGCAATTGTCAATCTATAACTTCGCTTTCTCGACTATGTTAAGGATTTCCCAGCTATGAGCACTGACCTCCACTATCAAACCTTGCTCTTAACTTGGAAGTGACGCTGCTAGATTACAGTTCTTGCAGGATGTTCTTCCAATCAGGCCAATTACATATAATAGGCAAAGAACGGTCCTTTTCCACCTTAAGTTTGAGGCTGTGTAGCAATTGCCAAATTGTAAAACCGTAGCGGATGAGTGAAGCTCCAGAGGCAAATTGCAGAGGCCTATGCCTTCGGGCATCATGTATTTCCACTGAATGGAAGATGAACAGAATCCTGCAATGACTGAACCACGAATTTGATGATGACCAATGGTTAGACCCTATTCCATCGCATAATATCACCACGCCCCCTTTTTTTTTTTCCAAGCAAGATATGCCAAAAATTTAGATAAGAATGGGGCATAGATTTGCACATCACACACGATAAATTCTAAAGCACATGCTATCTTCACTACCTAGATGTCACCGAGTTATACTTCAAATTTGAAATTTGCAGAAATTCTTAACAATTGTGAGAAAAGCTGCAAATCTTAAATGAACTAGGTGCCCTGTAATCCATGAATATAGTCGCCAAGGTGATCATCAAATCTTAAAAGCAGAATAACTGGCGTCGAAGCAAAATCACAATTGACATTGTCAGATTGCACAAGCCGAAGCAGGAAAGTGCAAAGTATTTCTCAATAATTAACAAACCAATTTTAAACTAAGTTGGATTGGAATACGTTACAAGGAAAACGTATGTAGAACTGAGCAACATGCGATAACTATGTACAAGCAACAAAACATAAGGTCTCAACACTAGTACCCTCGACCAACAATCAGTTAATAGTCACCTTGAACACCAACCCTGCCACTGGGATTTTATAGAGAGAACAATGCAATCCACCAACTCAACAGCAAATATGCAGCATTCCTCCTTCAAGTCGTTTATCATAAAACAGTTATCCAGAGCAGGCCTTGCAATAAGGAGCAGCTTGCCCAGATGCACATCAAGAGGAGCTGACAACCAAGTTCATATATTTGTGCGCACACAGAATGCTAAAGCGATCCCTCAGTCAAACGCTCTGCTCAAAACATCAGTTTGAGTATTTGTAGTCATAGTGGGTAAAAACAAATTCCCATATTAGATAGTCCAACTTAAATAATGTCACACAGTGTATATAAAACAAAGCAAAAGATCTGTGACTACTTTATATGGAAAGGAAAATGTGGTGGAAAATACTCTATTAAGGTGACACTGATACATTAAGATGAGAAACAAGATAATTCAATTGTAAAGCAAAATATACAAAATCTTACCGCATCATCTATTTTGCAGAGGAAATTCTCGGGAATGATGGGAACCAGCTGCTAGTAGGTCTGTGTTTGTTGTTATGGCCCTGAGCGTGGTTTGCATTGTCCGTTGGCAATTGGGACTTTGAAGTATTCTTTTGTGAGACTCCAGTTAGAGAAACTGAAGTAGATGGCATGTTCACGTTGCTCACAATCTACAAGAGTTGAATACAATTGCTTTTATCATTGGTGGGTGGCATACTTGAACAGACTGATAAATGATGACATAGCAGACAGGCGTTTTATGTAGATTATTAGAATTATTCAACCACGTAGTTAATTAAAACCTACATCCGATGTTCTCATAAATGATTTATCCAACCATTCAAACAGACTGATGTACATTCTCTATCAATTTTTTTTCCTGAGTAAATCCTGGTCAGAAACGGGGCTAATACTCACAGTCTTGTTGAGAGTGTGGTCAGAACTCAGATTCTTGTCCGCTGCAGATGGATGTCGTGGGTAAGTGACAGTACCAGCAGTATTGCTTGATCCACCAGGCTCTGCCACCTCACTTGTATGAGCAGCATTTGTGCCACCTGCCATCAAACATACCGAAATTTCAGTCACATTTATGAGCAAGAGGGTCACTTAACATCTCTCTATGATAGATAATCTATCCTCTTTATCACTTCTTGTGTCCTAGAAAACCAGTATAACAACATTAAAGTGTTTTGACTGTCCTCTAACCCCAGAAGGTATTTCAAGAGCTGACCATTTTAATGGTCTAATGAATATTCTCTAGAGTGTTTACTAGGAGCAGGAAGGTGTACAGAGATCACTAAAGCTTATGACTTAACAAACAGTATCCAATTCTCTTTGTTTAAAAGCATAACATGCAAAAAATCCCTAAATAGTTAAAAGTATGGAAATAAGAAACAATTTCCCTTTCAATGTCCACCCAGTGATCTTTTGATGAAGGCCTCCTACAATAATGACTTAAAATAAACATAACCGAAGCAATGATTCTCTAAATCCAATCAACTGTAGCTACTAAACACAGTAACCGACCATGAAGGTTGTCGACATCCATTGGCGTTGCATGTCTGCTGCTCTCTTCAAGAACTGGCTGAAAACAATATTCCATCCACTTATCAGCATAATATAGGAAAGGAAGAAATTGTCATACCACAGCTAATAGTGTGCTAAATAGCCAATTTAATGATGAAAACAATGATTCAATTGAAACAAAAGGAGCGATGCCAAATGATTGTACTGGAAAGCACTTATGTAACAGAAACTCCTCATAAAGTAATTAAAAGTCAAGATTACCCACAGAAAATCGAGGCTGAGTTTTGCTCTTTTGTGCTTGTTGGTATTTCAGGATTGTCCAATCATACACATAATCAAATTGATATCCTGTAACACATAATGTTAGAAGTCACATGCTGCATTTCAACGAATTTATCATATGTTGCGATTAAATATATAGAAAGAGCTTATCCTGCCTCCATATGAATAGTAATGCCAAAGTGATACATTCAGTTATCTACAAAGAGGAAATTCCTTATCTATAATTCCTAGAGATTTCATTCTCATTTCATACCTTTCGGTTCACATTGTGTTACATGAAGTACTTTTACAAAAGAAAGTTTCAAGTAAGCATATCACATTCAGACTTACCTCTCTGAGTAATAATTAATCCTACATACTGTTCTCTAAATATCCCTAAATGCTCAAGAGAAAGGACCATCCCATCGTGTGTCAGACCAGATCTAATTTAAAAAAATAAACAGGCGAAAACTGGGAGAGATCAGAACAGAAAAAGTTAGCCAACTCTTGTAATATGGCGCACCCGTAAGGCACTTGATAGAGAAATAGCCATACCTAATTAATAAGGACGTAAAAAGAAAAGTAAAGCATGTGCTTTGGCATACGGGAAATGATAGATTTAAGAAGATATATGATATACAGCACTGCTAACGTGCCAAGAATTGAGATGGCTTTGCATTTTGAAATTGACTGTCCCTATTGAGTATAATACCTTCACGAGTAAATAGTTCACGAAATAGACGCTTCAAAAATCCATAATCTGGTCGTTGATCAAACGTCAAGGAATGGCAGTAATGGAAATACGAAGCAAACTCAACAGGATGAGATTTGCAAAGAACCTTCAAAAAAGAGAGCCGACTGAAGTTAGAGCAAACCAAACTATAGCAAGCAAAGAAATAGGCATACACATGATCTGACATACCTCAATAGGAGTTGATAACTTCTTCTCACAAATCTTATCATACTTTTGTTTCTTTGTAGCTGCTTTCAGTCCCTGCCAAGGAAGGCTGTGAATTGAGATATTACTACATTAGTTAGTACAAGTGAAATGCAACAAAAACTAAGGGGAAAAAAGAAGAAGATTTCAAGTCACGTCCTCTAGTTGTAATGTCTATGATCTATACTTTGGGATAGTGACTTCATGCCAAAAGATGCCTCATAAATAACTTATACCTTCCCCTGAGGAAATATAGAAGTACATAGCCAAGTGACTCCAGATCATCTCTTCGGCTTTGTTCTGAAAATACAAGTAGTTAACATTGGTTGCTCATGTCACTAAACATGCACTTGCAAAAGGAAAAGGAAAACGACATGATCCAGCTTACCAATCCCAAGATGAGTATTGCAACTTGCATAACGTGCCGTGCCAGTTAAATTTTTGTTTTCCCTGAACATAGAAAAATTTTCAGTTGCAACAAGTACTAATGCTCTCTTCAAAAATAAATAATTCTCCAGAGATTAATTCTCCACCAATAAATCTATGAGAAAGTACCCCAGACAGATTTTTGTGAACCTCCGATAGAGCATTAGATTTTATATAATATCATGTGAGATCTTAAACCTATGCCAATAAACAAATGGAAAACCTGTATGCGATATGGCGATTAGTTGTGGAGTCCCGATATCTCTTTGCAAGCCCAAAGTCAATAATATAAACCTGGTAAGAAGAATATAGGACCAGAATGATCAAATGTTAAACACGAAAACTAGCTGGTGGTAGCAGACATCATGTAAAGCAACACATTCATCACCAGATTTGCTTTTCTACCCAGACCCATCAGAAAGTTATCGGGTTTAATGTCTCTGTGAAGAAATCCTTTCGAGTGCATGTACTCTATCCTTGTTATCTGCAACAAAGAAAGGTGCAGGTAAACAAATGTAACCACATATGTCGCTATCAAAAGCAAACCTACAGCCGTTTGATGAATCAAAGGAAACGGGGATTACAATCCCTGCTAATAAAAATTTCTATTTACCATCTGATCCGCAAGCATCAAAACCGTTTTCAATGAAAATTTCCTCCCACAGTATACGAATAAATCTTCAAGACTTGGTCCAAGAAGCTCGAGAACAAGTACATTATCCTCTCCATCTATGCCGGACCATTTTATGCTAGGAATACCACCTGAAATAAAAGGAAAAAAAACAGCAGATAAGTAGCTAATTATGCGAGGCCTCATATTTATGAGCTGCACGTGATGTGGTACATACGCCCTCCTTGAAGAATGTTGTACAATTTTGCTTCATATAGAAGCTGAGGATGCTTTGTCCGATTATTCTCCTGCAAAATAAGGACTTTACTCATTCACTGCCCATTAATACAGAGTCAGACTAGTACTAGTGAAATTCGGCTAAAACAAATTGGATTCTGGATAGAAATTCATTCGCCGCCACACAGGCTGAAAAGAAGAGGCAAATTCGAACGTGGAACTCTCTCAGCTCCCCATCGGATCACGTCCGTCCAGACACAAACAAAACGACCCAGAAGCTAATTCAGTCCGAGACTCACGATCTTAACCGCGACCATCTCAAATGTATCGACGTGCGTAGCTGCACAGAACATGAAAATTCACAAGGTCAATCGAATTCACAAGGCTCTCGCGAAGTTGCGTTACTGCGTTCCAACCAGAAACGAACTAAACAGGCGGATGATGGAAGATACATGGCCCAACGATCGAGCTTGAGCACATGGAACTGACCGAGGAAGATTTCGCCGAATGACCCACTGCCGATCTTGCGACCAAGCTTGTACTTGCCGCCAACAACACGATCCATCCGGCCTGGTCAAGCTCCTGGGGTTCTTCAAGAAGCTCTTTTGATGATGTTGAAGCTTCTGGTTAGGTTCAGGGAGAGAGACGGGTGAGATGGGAGTGACTTTTAGAACAAGTTCCCGTCTTTTAACTGAGAAACTGAGACCACAAGCAGAAGAATAAAGCGTGGCAACTGGCAACTGACGACAGGAAATCTTGGCGTGGCATTCGTTTAGTTATTTTCCAATTAATAATGATTTTCTCGCAGTCCAAATTAGACTTCTGTCATGTTGGAAAGTTCCTCCGAGGAATCACAAATTTTGCCACTTCTGCTCGTTAAGGGAGGTTTGAATTCTTCCTTCTTAGGTATGAAAACAAGAACAACAAAACAAACATCATGAGTATCACATATCAAGATTTAAATTAGATAATTGGGAAATGACCCCGAATAAGCTTATCATCTTAGAAGATTCGTCCAATTTTATGTAATTGATTCAGTAACGACGAATTGATATTGTTTTGTTAAAGTCATTATTATCGTTCATTGATCATACGCGATTATCTAATTTTTCGAAAGTTGATACATTGAAAGCAATGAGAAAGAAAGAGAAAAAAAATAATAAGGAAAGACTTTGTTAAATTCATTACCATGGTCAATTCATCATGTCATCATCTTTTTTGAAAGTTGATACATTGAATATAAAATGAGAAAAAAGATGAGAAAAGGAAAAATAAGAAAGATTCAAGGGATATGATCCATTTCCCAAGTAAACATTAATAAAGTGATATGATCCATACAAGTAGACATCAAATGGGTTTATTGTGGAACCATTGTAAAACAAATTCAACATACAAAACAGATCACCCTTGCGGAGAACCGCAATTTAGTCCGAGGCAATGCTACATCAATCAATACTGAGGCTTGGAACACTCGGGAGGCATCTGCCAGTTGAACCTCTTGGTATCCTTGCAATAGTCGTAGATCATGTACTTGTCCCTCACCCACTTCATCTGTCCCTGCTGCGCACCGGTGAGCTGGCTGTACGCCGGCGAAGTGTACCAGTTCGCCGGGGTCTTGGCCGCGCACTGCCAGATGCTGGCGGGCCCGAACCACTTGCAGGCTCTATCTCGGAAGTTGCGGAACTGGGCTGTGAATGGTGCGCACCGCCAGTCGGTCTTCACGAGCCCGCCCCTCGTGGCCCAGTTGTCTGCGTTCCACAGGCTTGAGTACACCCTCATGCCTTGCTGGTTCGGGTACCCGACCCCCTGGCTCTGGTAGTTCCTGAACGCTCGGATGGGTATGCTATCGACGTACCACCTGCAATATGAGGACTAATGTGTCGTCAAGCAGTTGCGGAAAAAATAATACAAAGTTAAAACCGTTCTGGACAGAGCCAATTAAACGTCGTTCGCATTCTTTCGAACTCGATCCAACCCGAACATACAGTTCCTGCCTTTTAAACCGTGACTCATTCATCTATTGAGGTTATGTGGGATGGACCAAGCAATTCAGCACAAGCTTAGCTTTTGGTAGAAACATGCTCCTGTCCATTCTTTTGTTGTGCTTGCTGGCAACAGGAAAAATTCCATCCCTTTGTTGTAGTTAGAGGATCAAATCTTTCTCGAGATGTAAGAGATTGGCTAGATCTACGGGTGACTTGAACTTACACAACTTCGGTGGGGTTCCAGTGAATGGTGTAGTTGTGGAAATTGGCCGTGGGGTCAAACCACGGGTGGAACTGCTGTTCTCTGCTACCAACTCCTTGAGTGAAAATGTTTGTGTGGATGATGTAAGGTTGTCCGGAGACGTTGCCCAGGAATTCGAAGTCGATCTCGTCATGCTTTGGCCCCGTGGAAGATAGCTGCATATGATATGTGCATAAACGCAATTAAATCCTTTAACTTTTGTCAGTTTAGGGGCTATTATGCATGGATAAAATTTGATTAGATCTTACATAGTATGCAGTGACTGTCCCAGCAGAATTTCCGGGGACCAACTTGATCAGCATTTCGATGCTCCCAAACAGGTACGCGCTCTTGGTCTGAAAGGCCGAGCCTGCAATTCCAAAAGCGATATTTCTTTAGAGTATGAATTATAATCAGCTCCACATTGAAATTCATTTACAATCAGACGGTCGGCTTTGATCAGTGTTATTCTGGCATTCTGGTCAGATCCTAAACTCAGCAACTTGAGCAAGTCTGTGCATTCAGCTTGTGATGACTACTATGTACATTTCTATAGTCAAGAGCAATGTCCCCTTAATTATTGATCTTCAAGTGCTTCTTGCAATGCTAATACGATCCGCTAGACATTAAATCAGTGTTTTCCAACTCCATGCAATTGATTAGCACATTAAGCATATAGGAGATGACAGGAATACTTTGTCAAGATCAGAAACTGTAGTACCAGAAGTCTTATCCAACACGAGTTTAACGTCGTTGCCGTTGTTGAGGACTGAGCAATGCTGAGCCCCCCATGTGAAGAACGTCCTGTCCCAGAATGAGGCCTCAACCCGACACCGATCAATGAAGGCGGCGGTGAAGAAGAGAGCTATCAATAAAGCAGGAAGCCTTGCCATCTTTCTTCTCTCTGCTTCTTTCTCACGGTGTATCAGAACTCTTGCGTTGGTGTCCTGAGGTGGGTTGTTTCCTTGGCCTTGGTTCTCAGGCCTTTATATAACTAGGAACCGGCACGTACGGCCTCTCCAGGAAAGAACTTTCTCCGATGAATATTTTACCTGTTGTCCAAGGATGTGTTGGTCCTGTCAGGGGCTCTGGATTCTGACCCTTTCTAGGACTCCTTATGTCGTCCCTCCTGTACAGCTCCCCTTACAATAATTAACAATTTAGAGCTACAAAAATAAGTATGGATTTCTCAATCTTAATTGAGCAGTAACGTCTGAGAAAAAGAGTTCCAACCTCGTCTACGGAAATCATTCCTTTGTATTCCCAAGTATTAACCTAATAACACTCGAAGACTATCTTTCCTTCACTTATCAACGGTAGGGTTTATGGGATTATATTTCTCTCTATTCACGATTGGATGAGATCTTTTACAATCATGCCCTTTGATTCGTGTATAGTTTATTTTCCCTATTTTTCTTGGCTAGGATCGCAAAACCAAATCATTTGTTTTAGGGGCCAAGTGGGCGTTAGTTTAATTTGGGCAAATAAAATTTTGCGATGACTCGATCTTGGAGGCGAACCAGCTGGGGACGAAGGAGGAGGAAAGACGAGTGGGTCGTGCCTGCGACTAATAATGCAAGAGGAAGGAATTGCCAGTTGTAATGTCATGAATTGACAATCTAAGCCGACATCTTCGTAGACGTGCGCACTTCAACTGAGATTAGACCTAGGAGTTTGTAACGCCTAATGTGATTTATATCGATTCTTTGAGCTACTCTATTTGTCTTGAACTAAATTCTTCTCTACGTTGCGATTGAAGATGGACCATCTGTATATGAAGAATTGGTAATTATTTATGAATGGTTATTTTGATGACCAAGCATCGACATGCTTTATTGAGATTGAATCGAAATCTGAGACTTTGCCCTATTTTTCTTTCTTTTGATGACGAGGAAGTTTATCTTGTGTGTGTGAACATTAGATCTATGAACTACCATACATTACATTGACGATGATCAATGGATGGAAAGCCGGCCAAAGCCTGAAAAGGCAGATGAACCGGCTTTGGACAACATCCTTACATGAGAAATCGTGGTCCACCTTAGAATTGGCGCAGACTTGGCCCGACCATCTTATTTCTACGTGACTCAGGATAACCTCGGTCACCAACCCGGCACAAGTCCACCCAGTGATCATCACTCAATGTCATTGACATTGTCCCATCCCAGCCGTTCGATCTGAATTAAAATGCTGAAAAAAATAAAAAAATTTACCTTTTGAATTATATATATATATAATCTTATCCGTTCGATCTCAATTGGGCAGCTGGGATATTATGGAGATTCGGATTTACGTACTAGCATCTAAGCCGAAACTCAAGAAGGTGACTTGAAAATGATTGTGTATGTGTTTACTGTTTAAGAGGCGGGGAGTATATTTGTTGTGCTCGGGCCATAAGCACAAGTTGGTAAGCCCAAATTAGTTGGTAAGTCAATTTGACAAAAGTTGATATAATCCATTACAGTCTAGGCCGGTAATGTCATATGGAAATTAGCAAACTTTAAGGTCAGTAAGTTGTGCAATCAACTTGGTAACTACAAAAGCTGCGAAAATGGATTGGTAATTTCACGAAAGAATCGGTACATTGTCAATGGACCATTTACTGTGTGCATACTTATTTCTTCACGACTGATGAGGCTTCTCCTTTATGCAAAAACAAAGAGGAAATACTAAGATAAAACTGGTGGTGCCGGACAGTGATTCATGAAAGGATATGACGGGAGAACATCGATTTCGAGATAAACATCGTCTTTTCCATGGTGATTCTTCCAGTGGAATTCCCACAGGACAATACATAGGGGACCTGTACCCAATTCAGGCAAAGGAACACGAAAGAATCGATCAATGCATGGCGGATCTCCAACCCACTGACACCTACATCTTTTTTTTTGTCACTGGATATGGACCCACATTGCCACGCTCGGGACGCCCTTGTACACCACGAATACCAAGTAATCACCCGGCGGCGCGATCGTACCGGACGGGGGCGACTTGGTATCGAGGTGGTAGATGTCATCCTCCTTCCTCAGCTTGGTGTTGGCCAGCTGCAAAAGCCTCTGGTTCATGGAGTACCCGTGCGTCGTGAAGGGCGGCGCGTACATGGTCACCTTCACGTCCTCCTCGCTCACCCCCCCGCCGTCGGCGTTGACCCTGAATTTGATGTAGAAGCTCCTGTTGTATTTCATCTTCCTGTCGGTGAGTTCGGCAACGATCTCGGGGCGGTAGTGCTGGAGGGCCGGGTCGAGGTAGGGGGGAGAGAACTTCTCCATGCGCAACTCGGTCGGGAACTTGACGTTGGTGAACTGGTAGGTCGGGTTGGTGTTGCTGCCTCCGACGAGGATCCTGCCATCGGGGAGGACCATGGAGGAGGAGTGGTACATGCGGGGGATGGTGGCGGCCTTCAGCTCCCGGAAACGCTCGCCGGCAGGCTTCTCGGGTGAGTAGAGGACCGGGACGTAGTTCGGGTCATCCGCGAAGTTCCATGCTGATGTGCCTGTTCGATAAAAGGTGACGGAGATTGTTAGAAACGGGAGGAAAACAAAGGGATTAAGCATGAACTCGTCGTTGAGGAGATTCATCGTCAAGTCAAGACGAACCATAAAACAAACTATATATTTTAAGCTTAAATCCAACGAGTAGTAATAGTTTACAGTATATAAACACTCAACTGTAGGTTTTAACTTCGTCGGGAAGAGAAAATATGACAAACCAGATATATTCTGGATGTGGTTCTCTCTCTCTAAACAAGCCAAATAGCTCCTCCAAGACTCATTTATATGGGTACAATATGTAGTTCGCCGACAACTTCTAATTCATTTACACAAGAAATCTTAATAATGTAATATCAAATTCAAAATAAGAGAGACAAAAGTTTGATAATGTGCACGTGCGTTTGTGTACCTTTGGTAGCTCCGTTAAGCATGAGGAGATCTCCGGTAGGCAAGATAAGCATATCCCCCATGACCCTCCGCGACGGCATCGCCTCCTTCTTCCACTGCGGGTTAGGGTCGGTCACAACGATCCGGGCGCAGTCCCGGAGCGCCGGCATGAACGTTCGGTTCTTCTCTACCGCCCGGTACGCCCGCGGCTTTGCGCCGCCGCACACGATGACCTCAGCATCGACCTGCCTCGAGTCCATGTGGTTCTTGAGTTTCATGGGGAGGAGCGTGGACATCCCTGAGGCTGGGTAGTTGCGTGACCCGCCGATGAGCCGGGGGAGCTCGCGGACGACCTTGTTGTTGCGGGGGTCGAGGATGATGGAGCGGCTGTTGGCGAAGACGAAGAGGTTGCCGTCGGGGAGGAGGCTGACGAAGGGGTAGAGGTTGTTCTCGTCGAGGTCGGTCGTCTCCTCGAGGAAGGGGGAGAAGGTTGTCCTGGAAGAGATCTTGTTGTCGACGGTGACGAACTCATAGCTGTAGGAGCGGCGGCCGCCCATGACAATGAAGGCCCCGTCTTCGAGCTTGGTCTGAGTCGAGTACCTGTCAATTGGTGATCATACATTAGGTTAATCACAACTTACACAACATTGTCAATAAGTCTACATCGCATGGAATAATCTTTAGGGGTGATTAGGAGAGACCTACTAAAAGTCACGATCAAATGAGATTAACTATACATTGATGTAGGAAGAAATAACTAATTAGTACATGAATCATTAAATACTTGAGATAAATACATTGTAATGGCAAATTTTTTTACCTTGCTCAAAACCTAAATACTGGCGATGAATACATGTGAGATTCAAGTTTAGTTTATCACGGTAAGACTGAGAAATAATTTAATTTTAACCTCCCTGGCAAGGTAAAGTAAATGAAAGAAGACCCTATTATTCTTATAATCAATAGATTTAATTTGTGTATATAGAAGTTTCGTCATTCTTATAATTGGGAATCGGAATATAGAGAGTATCTCACCATCTTCCATTGCCAAGCACATTGGGGGTGTCTTGCCAATCACAGTCATCGCATAGGCCGAGAAACCGAACCGATTTGTCACCGGCGTCAAAACCTCCGGTGCTCACGAAGTTGCCGTCGGCTCCGAGCCCGCCGGAAGAGCACCACGGGTCCGTAATTATCTATCGATAAATCAATGAAAAGCATTTGTCAAGAAAACCAATAGACACAGTTTTATCCATTCTTTCAAAAGTTTCTCTTTTACACATAATCTCACAATGATAGCAGTTCCTCTCGGGCTCCAACTACTTTCGATCAAGTGCAAATCAGCTCCTATGATTGAAACAAAGGACAGAGAGTAATCCGACACAATGGTGTCCTAGTTATGGTGGCCACTTCCTTAATTGCGAGTAAATTGTGCTCTATATCGTATCCAAACCAAAATCAACGTGTCAAATAATAATTAGGGCTTTGATTGTCATTTGTACTTTAAGCGTAATGATTGACCCAGTTTTGATTTGATGAATAGAGCTGAAATGTCCTCTTTGTACGTTTGCGTAAAAAGTTGTCGGCGGCCTCTCCGAAAAAAGAGCACTCTCTTACATTACATCAAGTAACAAGCGATTGTTAAGACATTATAATTCCTTTGCAAAGTGGCCGCAAAACGGCGATATCATGGATGACTAACGAGATAATATGCCATAATTAACAGGCATTATGTAAAGTGCATCATCTCTGCGTGGGCATGCATGCAAATTGTAATTATATGTCTGAGGGCAAGAAGTTCAATGGTTCATGCAACTATGATTAGACGCTCAATTCAGATCTCACACATAATCTTCTTGGAAAGGAAAATTGGTAAGGTGAAAAGCTTAGATTATTGAATTAGTTGATCAAATGCGCATCGTATTTAATGTTAGAGGGTCTTAATAATAGTTGAATGATCCCGAAACCACCTAATTCACAGAGAGAGATCAGAGAGAGAGAGAGAGTACATTGAGTGGCCGGAGCGCGGCGGTCTCGATGTCGTAGATCGTGGCATGAGCCCAGCAGTCGGGTTCCTTGGCATTGGGCCTCGTGGGGCAGGGCTTGTTCTGGGGCAACCGGATCGTGGACGGCCCGAGCACCGTGGAATCGAAGATCAAGGCCTTGTTGTTCGGCAGCAGCTGCATGTGCATGGCCGAGATGCCGGAGCTCTGCGACACCAGCTCCCATTTCCCCTCAAAGTTGCTCTCCTCCACGGTCCTCACGTCGTCGCCGAAGAGCGGGAACCTGGACGGCGTGTCCGCATCGATCGTCTCCGTGCGGTCCCCCTCATCGCCCACAACCCCTCCGTCGTTGCCCTCGAGCTCATTCCTCGGCGCGACCCCGCCAGTCTGCCCCTCGAGGTTGAAGAACTGGTCGAAGAAGCCGCCCCGGAACGGGAGGAACTGCGAGTGCGCGGAGAGGAACAGGAGGGGGAGGAGGAGGAGGAGGCACAGGGCCTTGGCCGGGAGGATGATTGCCATTGCGGAGAACTCAGAAGGGGGGAGAGGAGAGGAGGGAGGCCCGCGTCTTCAATGGCGTGTACAACTCAAGAACATGGCTCATCGGTCGTGGCTTTTAATGATGTTCCAGGGAACAATCAGTTGAGGAGGCACTCCAGGTCGTTCCTCAATTGGAGGGGAAAACCGATGGTGTTGGACCAGGTTATTCTCTTCTTTCCCGCACGCGAGGACGAGACGAGGTTTTTTACCACCGGTCGTGCATGCGATCAAACCGAGTTCGTTTTCCTTCCCCCTGTTCTGTTTCTTGTTCCTGGTCGGTCTTTGTTCTAGAGGCAGCTAAATTAGTCCCGGAGCGCTTTCGAAACATCCGGGCCTTCGGTTCTATAACGTGGCGCCACTTGTTCTTCTTCGATACATTCGGGCGTTTTGGCTCCTTCGCATCGAGAGGTCGCGTGCGTCGGTCGTCGAAGGTTTTGGCACCTCTTAGATTTTATGGAAAAAGGATCATATATCCTAGTGTTAGGGGATCCTTGTCTTTCTGATCTTCCGTTAAAAAAGCTTTGTCCCCTGTAAAAAGGGAGAAAATCTCGATGTCACCGCTCATTCCTCCTATCCTCCCAAACAATAGGACAGGGAATTTTAACCTCCCATGAGACATGGAGGCTGTATCAAGTCATGGACTGTCGTACGACGTTGTCTATGGTTCGCTGACAGTGACATGCACGTCACCCATGCGTAATAAAAGGAGGCACACCCTCTTTCATCGAGTAATTCATATGCATGAATGAAACTTTATTTTTGTGGAACCAATAAAATCCCGTCTTAGAAAATAATACCCTCATATTGGACCTTGAAAAAATTGTCTTTAAAGGCGCAATTAGCTATTGTTCATATGAGTATCAATTGATTAGACCGGTCTAAGATACTTAATCACAAATAAAGAGCTCGAGATTCATGCAACGTCTGGCCAATTAAGAAGAAGTAAAATGCTTTTCATCTTCGATGGAGTTTGCACGTGGAGTGGGGTCGTCAAACTTTGGTTCAATCATGAGGATGGAATTGGTTGTTCCTTTTCCCCGTAAAACCACATAGAAATTGGTCTTGCTAATTGTAATATATCAATTTGTTATTCCTTTGCACCATCTTATTACAAGAAAAGTACGAAAAAGTAATCAGCTGACATTGATATGAATTCAATTCTGAACTATTCAATCAAACTAGTTTAATTTTGAGACTTTTCACATTGGTATGAATTCAATTCATCGGACCAATTTAGAAAGAAATTGCCGACGTGGACACCAATCGTCCTATATAACACGAATGGATCGGCATTGGCGTTAATATTTTTTTAGAAAAATTAAATACTCTTTTCGAAATTTTAATTTCCTTTCTCTCTTTCTAATGCGTTCGCGTTATATCTAATATGCATTTTTTGAGAACTTATTTCACATTGCATAGCATGATCTCGATGTAGTCATGTGACGCAATGCCATTGATTCTTACCTTTCCCATTCGGTATTAAAAACAATCGAATAATTTCGTTTGCAATTTGATCTTTACATCGTACTGTGTGCTTTTCTATATTTCGTAATGCATAAAAGTTTTGAAAAATCAATGAAATCATACATATATGAAGATAAAATAAGAATCAAACCACATACTGGTGGTGAAAGTTAGAATGAACTCGATGGGGCTAAGGATAGACAGTGGTGCAACCACATGAACACACCATCAAACTTCATGTTAGGACATTAGATCGGATCAGAATTGCATTAGTCTTGACAACTAAAATCCTAGTTTTTCTTTGTTTCTTTAGTGAAGGAAAAAGGGATTCCAGTCACACTGGTTTATATCCACTCGTTAAATAGAGACCTGCCGACACACTGAAACTCTCTTGATAAAGAAGGAAAGAAGCACGACAAGAGAAGGCCTATCAGATCGTACGAATGACCCACAGTTAACCCATCATAATTGCTTGGCGGCAAGAAGCAAGAAGCAAGAAGCAAGCAGCATATTGTTTTGCTCGAACATCATAACACTCGCGCTGTGTACATGGTAAACGACAAAACCTCGTGCGTGTTAAACGAGGAAAGATTGATCAAACCTTGTTCCTTTGGTGGGTACACCCCGAAATTGCCGAAACCCTTTTCAGTGCATGGGTTCAATTAACCAGTCCAGAATCTCATGCATACTAGCCTGCAAAAAGTATTTCAACACCACCTTTTCTTAGTGTATAGTGTCGTGTTACTCGAGAGACTAGTAAAACAATCAATTTACCTCATCAATGTCAAAAGAATCTCAATCCTTTTGCCCACGAGGATTGTCCATCACCAGATAAATCCACGGGAACTAACTATCCATGTAGGGTATTGGATTTGAGAATATCCATGTGAAAGGGATCAGGAATCACACGTTCGAGTAATATGCATCAATATGGCATGGGCAACGGGTTGAAATAAGCTCTTACTTCGATTAATTACAAATATCAAGAAAAGGCGCTTAGTGTTTTGCAGCTGAAGCGCACGATCTACCAATGTTTTGAACAGAACATAATACAGAAATTCTCTTCAGTGTAGACCAAATGTCCTCCGACCGCCAGGAAAAGAAAAAGGATCCTACTTCTCGGCTTCTGCGCACAATGCTTTAAAGCAAAATGTGCAACTGCTTGTACGGTTCCACCTAAGCTCCTTGGGGTACAAAGCGCCAGAGGTCCACAGCAATGTCCACCTCCCTTTTCTTGTGAAACTTGTACATGTGAGGCACATCATACCGAAGCTGTCGAGCATGAAATGAAGAACACCAGAAATGAAGTGCTCCGTCAAACAGAGTATGTGATGAATGTGATTTCCAACCAAGATGCGCTCTTAAACAAGAGAACAAGTAAAAAAAAAAAAAACGCAAAACAGAGTGGCATTAAATTTTGGAAGAGAATTAATATAAAAGCAAATTTATACCTCACACAAAACTTCGGCACTGCCAGCATTGAAGTCCCGTAGTGCTGCCCTCTTAACATGCTGCCATTAAAGAAAAAAAAAATAATAAGCATCATCCCATCATGGGAGACGGATGTAATAATAGACAAAGAAAAGAGGATAAGTCTTAGGCAGACAATGTACGGCACGTTTTCCATGTGCTTACAAGTCAGATCAGACAAATAAAGCATGTGATGAAAATGAACAACTATTTAGCAAGCTCTCCAACAGAAGCTGGGAAAGCAATAATTTTTAAATATGATGGGGACCTCAACAGGCACCTAGCACCATTAACCAACTGGAACCAACCAGATATAAATAAACCAGGACAAGATTACTGACCCACGTCACGTGTCATGACAGTTAGAAGTCAAGGTCAAGACAATCATTGCGTTCACAATGACGAAATTTCTCTGCTGCAATACAAGACAATGCCCATCCCCCAACCACACCCGACCCCACCCTACCCCACCACCAAAAATAAAGCCCATACCCACATGCACTTCCTAGCTTTGAGAATGCTGACATCGTGTATATACTCAGGTGCTACCATTCACAAATTTAAGAAGCGTCATAAACAATGCATTTCAAGTTGTCTGTTCACAGAGATGTTCTAGTTTTCTATCAAAGAAAACAGAAAAATGGTCAAGAGTTGCACTTGGTAGGCCTGGCTTGTCCCCAACATTGTAAAAACTGAAAACAGTCTCATCAAACCATAAAACATATGATGTTTTCTCTTTAGTTTTCAAACTAGAATGAGCAGGAAATTGAAATTAATAAGCTTTTGTCATAGTTTATTGATGTTACGTTACAGCATAACTGGTCTAGAAAAATGGAGAACTGAAACTGAAAAAAACTTTTTTGAAGATTATCAATGAAAGGAAAGCTGAAAAATATTCTTTGGCACCAAATTCTCCAGCAATATGACTAGTGAAACCACACCCACATGCAATAGATGGCTGTGATCATGTCATACTGATGAAAGACAGTACTTTCCAAGGCCATTCTACTAAGCTGATTAGGATGACCCAGGCCTACCAAGATGAGCCCAGTACAACAATCTGGTTGAATGGGCCAGATTAAACATTAATGCTGGAATCGGGCCTTTGCTGCTATTCCTGCCAATATATGGTTTCATAAAAAACTGGCGGGCTTACATAAACAGCAAATAGAGGTTTAATTAAAAGCCTGTTCAACCAGTGCGTCTCCAAAATAAATCCACATTGGATACTGCAGGGAGGGGGAAAAAAACCAAAAAGGTTTTGTTGAAAACTAGCATGCAAGTGAAAAATCACATGAATGCAAAGTGGAAGCTTACAAGAAAAACTTTATGAGCAATACTTACTTCTCTCGTTGATGTTTTATGCAAGGAATAAACTGCTTTAGAGGCAACCTGGTGTCAAATGTAACATATCAATCCATATTTGTATACAGTGGCAATAATTAAGAAACAATCCTGTTTGCTTACCGCAAGAGCCACTCGGAGGAACTCCATGTCCGCTCCCTTTTTCCGGGTACCAAAAGGAGGATTCATTATGACAGTATCAACAATCTGGCCTACAAAAGGTAGAGAGTTATGATGGTCATTATCTGCTGCTTAAAGTCATGATGACTAGCCAACTATGCAAGTTCGGAAAACCCATCTTTACAGGTCATGAACTAGATACCATTGATCTAGAATCTATTTTGAGAACATGATCAGTGAAAAAGAAGTGGCAGCACAGAAGATAAAATATAGCACCTGCATAAGGTAGTTACTTTTGCCCCTTGTTGCATGTCAAGTTCCACACTGAACATTTACCATGCAAGAAATTGTGAACACCTTTGACCTACAAGCCCATTTATGAATTGCATCTATTCATGGGTGGTTTATTTCAATAGAGTTGTAGCATCTCCATTTGCCAGCTAAATCCAACAATTTTCCACAAGTCCGAAATTTTTCAAAAATGCCTTTGCTAAATTGTTATAGTACAATCCTAATGTCCTCATCCTTATGGTGGTAAAGGATGGTGGTAAGATTAGATACATCTGCAGTAGACATCACATAAAAGGTAATCTCATTTATCATTCATCCAGTATGGCAACAATTCCTGTCAACAGACAAAGCAAGAACTAAGCATAGGGCACTTGAGGGCCTCGCCTTTCTCGGCCTAATCACCATTTCATGAACTGAAACATATGTTTCCGCATGCAGGACCTCACTATCTTCTTACAGAACGGCCGTATGACAAGAAAGATGGAAAATAAAGAAGGCAAAGATCCAGCAAAACGAAATGGTACTTCTCACCATACCCTTACTTTTGATGGGTTACATATTCGGGAAAGATCATTGTGGGGGGAGGGAGGGAGGGAGGAAGGGAGGGAGGGAGCAAGAGAGAGAGAGAGAGAGAGAGAGAGAGAGAGAGAGAGAGAGAGAGAGAGAGAGATTGATTGATTGATTGATTTATCTCAGTTGCGCCAGAGGTATACTCTCTTCTTATTCTGGATTTGCATGATGCTAACTACCAAGAATTCACATGCTTTGTTTTAGAGATAAATGCTTTCATATTTTACTTCCACCTTGCCCCGCATTTGCCTTGTGGATATCACTGTATAAAATGTGATTACCATGAGAAGTAAGAAGGCACTGCCTTGACCCGGAAAGATAGTGCACTGAGTGGGATGAAAGAGAAGAAGCAAGGTAATGCCAGGATATAACAAATTCCACAAAGCAAGGTAATTACCCCTAAAATCCAAGTTCCTGAGGTCACATTGAACCAAGTTCAATTCCACCTGCACAGGCATTTAGATAGCAATTGCAAAATTACATCACTTTCTGACTAGTTAGCTAGTGATTAGTTTAAATCAATGTTCCATATAAGTTCTTAGTCGTGAAAGAACAAAACCCACAACTAAAATTCATTCCGTTTGTGCCAAAATAGAAGAATGAGATGCAAACTGTTATTAAAAAAACATTTGTCTTTCCTTTTACTGACATAAGTGTAGAGTTAAGAGGACAGATCCAATGACAAGCTAAGCAAAATTCAAAGTCCTTAGAAGCCAAGGTAGAGAACCTGCACTCTGCACATGAACCATGCTAATCGACCAAAGCTATCACTACTGATTAGAACTAGTACCTCAAGCTCCTCTGCATTCGTAGACGCAATTTCAAGAGCCTGAGAATCAACATCAATACCGACAACGTGCCTGTCCACAATAATTAAGGAAAAAGAGGAGGACGTACGACTCATTAGATCATCAATCCTAAAGGGGTTCACTTGAAAATGGTTGCCCAATTCAAGAACACAAGATAGAGGGGGAAAAGAGCCACCTCAAAATGAGGCCCAAAACAGTCTCGACGAAATAAACGAAGGCTGAGACACTCACTCTGCACCTAAGAGAGCCGCCGCAATACCCAACGTACCACAACCACATCCGAAATCAGCTACGACCCTGTCGCTCACATCTCCGAACGAATTCTCCGCCTAACGCGCGAAGATAACATGCATCAAACAACCAAGAACTCATCAACGGCGATGAACGACTCAAACAAGAGAGACGGATCAGTGGGTTGAGATAATACAGTGTAGAGCATGCGCGAAGCAATGTGAGGTCCGGTTGGGTACTGTTCCAGCTCCACCTGCGACGACAACGCAAACCCACAAACATGTTCAGAAATTGCTTACTCTTCACAGTATCAACATGCACATGCAATAACTTTGACAGTACTGTAGCGTGAGAGAGAGAGAGAGAGAGAGAGAGAGAGAGAGAGAGAGAGACCTTTGGATTGGAGAACTGTTGAAGATCGCCGAGGAGACCTTCCAATTGTTTCAGTTTCATTGCAGAATCTCCGCACGGGCTGAAGAGGAGAGAGAGAGAATGTAGAGCGAAATCCAAAAAGGTTTCGACTTCCTTGCTTTACGGCAAAACCCTAATTAGGATCCCGGATTCCTGAGTCAAAAGGGGGGTTTATGCGGTGGAAAGGAAGGGCCAGAGCAGGATCAAGAGACAATATTCTGAGCTGATACAAAGGGCTTCGCCATGGCCATACGGGGCTCGACGCTCTTTTGTCCTTTCGTTGATGGACGATCCTCTTCTCACGAAAAGCCCCTTCGCCTCTCGATTTACATTCGTTCATTCCAAGAAAATTATTCAAAAAATGATAATATTTTTTGATATTCATTTATCAAATGCTTACCGACGAGATTGAAGTACATTATTAGATGTCACGATATTTAAATATAAATAAAAAAGATAAAAAAATATTTTTCACTATTAAAAAAGCGGAAAATATTTTTTTTCACTTTTGAACGTGTTTTTTTATTGGTGAAAAATATTTTTTTGATTATTTTTATCTTCCTTAAAACGAACGCCGAAAAATTCTTCTAAAGGTTATTTTCTGCTAAACGAACGGAGCCTTAGTTTTTCATAATTTTTTTTTAAATTTGAATAACATATGATTTTTTTTGGGAAAGTACGAAACCTTACTTTGGTTCGATCCAAAACAAACGGGGGTTGTCCATCTAATAGCAGCATCACTTGACTAAGTTATGTACGTGTTTTAGGACGATAGCACCGCAGAACTTCTTTAACATGCAAATTATGGCCTATTTGGCAACAGGCGCAGCCGAATTACATAATTATCCCGTAACTTGACCAAATTGGGACGTACCGAAACTCGTGTGCATGGTAATACGTGCTCTTAAGTTAAAGTACCGACAAGGGATGTATGTTGCTCCCTAGTTGTATCGAGATTGGATTAGTTTTGTGACTTTGAGATCTCATTTGAGATTAAATTTGTTAATTCAAGCTTTTATTTGAGATTGGGTTTGTCATTTCGGGCCCTGAAAACAAGGACGTTTCAGGGAATTGTACATTTTGAATTAACATCGGCAGCCATGTAACAATTAAAAGAACGACCATATAGCAAAGCCACGAAGAAGTCACTTCTATCAAACGGGAAACCTGACATGAAGTTTAGGTACGTAATCGGAAAAGAGATCGATCAGATAGATAAGATGTATAGCGATTAAAGCCGACGGAGATGCAAATCAATTATCGTCCTACCAATCTTCAAATTAAGAGGAACTAACGTCAATTTCTCGACTTCATTTCCAAATATAAATAGTAGCGCAAAATCTTCTCAACATATAAGATGCAAAAAGAATAAATGATTTGAAAAATACTTTACGAGAAATAATTGATTATGTCTCTTAAAATAATTAGTTAATTCTTCTTTTCATTATCAACAATAATCTATGCCTCAACATCATATAACTTACTTCTCTCCATCCATCTTTCAAATTCTGAGTGAAGTCATAAAGGAAATAAATCCAACAGTCGGAAGTTTATTTCCAGGTGAGTAATAATAACAAACGCATGCGTAACAAAAATCTCCCGCAAGCTATAAGAAGAGTTAACCAGTGGGGCTAACTATGCGGCGCAGGTCCCCAGCACATTGATTCTGATAAAACATAATTTCGTTGTTCATCGCCAATGCTGAGTTAACGGGGAAGCGCGTGAAAGAAAGCATAATTGAAGTTTGTGACAATGATGCAGCATTGAACAATTTAATCCAGTACTATCACGTAAGCATACTGCTCCTCGTCTGCTCTTCCTATGACAAAGGCAAAATGGCGCTAGGAATGCAACGCCGTTTGCGTTTTTCTCGAAAAGCCAAATGCAGAATACACCCAATGTGATGCAGCGAAATTAATTTACCGATGCACTGTCAGTGATGGCACGGTTGAGAGCAGAAAGCCAAGATCAGCATTATCCTTCAGTACTACTTTCTGGCCAAACTGCATCGGATGGACGTAATCTACTAGGATGGCTGAATGGTTTCGGAAGCTCTCAATAGTTCATCCCATGCAGCCAACTTTTCCCTGGGCTTGTTTCTCAAACTTCCAAGCCTCCTTTCTTCAGAATCTATCTTTTCCCAACTACTGAATGGCACTACTCTGACGTTGCGATCATCTAATAACTGGAGAAGACCAACTCTCCCTGGCTTTGGCAATGATGGCACCAATAGCCCACGATCAATGTCCTCAGATATACTTGCAACCTGCCACATCAATTAGCGGAACTTTAAAGGACACATTGACATGAATAGGCTTCCACTCACTGAACTAGACAAGTCAAACATTTCACGTTGAATATAGCACTTATGTGAGAATAAGAAGCAGTTTATGATAACACTGGAATTTTAAACTTTACTACCAAAAGACATTCCTCCTAGAAAATATCACAGGGAGATGCGAGAGATGTGTTTCAGAAGTTTCCATTTTGAGAAAGAATGCTTCAAGCATCATCAATGCTAGGGAACAACTTGATACTTGAGAGTGGAATAAAATTTATGACTTCCTCTACTTACAGTTTCTTCTGCACAATAAAGGTTTGTAGCAATAATTCCAGTTGGCCCTCTCTTTAACCATCCACAGACATATAGACCTTCCTCGATCACTGACTCATCAGATGTATCACGAAGAACTCTGCCCCTAAAATTCGGAACCACACCTGTAGATGAAGCATCATCCCATAATCAGAAGATTATTTGATGCCTATTTTTGTCTGTTTAAGATCCCTTATTCTCCTAATCACAAATGGGTTAGATGAAAAATAAATCGATGAAAAAGATGAAACCATTTTGCAATATGATCTATCCATTTCTTGTGTAAATCGGGAAAAATAGTTAGCAGAAAGTTCTCAAAACTCAGAAGGTTGTGCTCACATCAGTTGTCCATAAGAAGGCTGAAGGATTTTAGATTTGTTCACATTTAAACACCAGAGAAAACTAGTGTGAAAAATCAGGTTCCAAGCTACTCTGTAACAGTGGATTCATTCATTTATTACCTGTTCGATGATCAAATGGTAAGCCATCAACTGGTACTGATTTGTAACCAATGCTCTTTAGTACCATCCTACACACAGTGAGACAGAGAGACCATGTCGGGGATTCATAAGTACACTACACTAGTTTAAGCAATTGTTTTCCTTTCAACAAATTACAGAGAAGGATAAGTACATTAAGTTCTAAAAGAAATCACTTCCATGCTGTAAGCTCTTGATTATTCTTGATTGTGTTAATTAAGTGAGGAATACATCATTTGAAGACTCTGAATAATTTTCTCCAAAGGAGCAAGCACCCACGTTGTAAATCTGGCCTTACAAATTTCACATTTTACCAGTCTGCCAGAAAAACAGTGACGCATGAACAAGAGGAAAACATACTCGCATTCAATGTCTTGAAATTCTCCAGTCCCAACTGCAGTTTGCTTTCCAGAGCCATCACCTATCAAACAAAGTCAAAGGAGCATAAGTGAGGCTAAGTACTCCTGGCATATTTCAAGCCAAATTTAAGTCAACACTATTAGACCATATTATTGTTGGCTCCTGTGTTGAAATGGGCCATCGTCCAGTCCATTACTACAGAAATTCAAGCAGTATGAATGAATAGATTACAAATAGATCCATCTTTTGAGGCTCAAACATCAGAAAGAGATCGTATGATCAAAATAGGTTCTTAATTCTTGGATAACGATATAGAAGGCCATGCTGCCACGCTAGATCAAAATTTGCACACTGTTACCATAGCAATGACAGCAAGGCAATCAACATTCAAAAGTGCAATAGAGCCTAGAAGAGCGGGAACTGACTGAGATAACACAAACGCAACAGTAAAAGGTAACCTCTGAGAGCCGTCTTCTCCAAGCGAACAGCTGTCACATGCCCATGTCCATCATCCAGAAACTTATCTGGTTTGCGAAAGAAAACAAAGTGGAGTTCATGTTGATCTGATCTTGGACTTGACTGATTTGAGGTGGCTGCCTTTGACAACAACTCATAAACCCTCCTCCTTATCCGGTTGTTCTTCAGCTCTTCCTTTGCCAAATAATATCACCAAGGTGTTGATCAGGGGGGAATGATGTCATGAATTGCCAATATCAATTAAAATCTCCAAGTCTTTTCATTTTTTCTATTATGAGAATATCTCCAAGTCTTTAAATTCTGTCTCATCTTACAATTTTGGCTAAACAAATATTTTTTTAATAAATGTATGTAATTCCCATTTGCTTAAGCAAAAGAAAAGTGAACATATGGGTAGAAGTACCTCATCTGCTGGGGCTTTGAGTAAATCAGATTCCGAAATGCCAACATATAGATCTTTGATACCTGGCAATTGATGCACAACCTTTTCTTTTAAATTCAGGACCAACAGGAAAAATTTCTCATCTTTCACTAATCTGAAAAACATGAACTAAAATTTGAAAGGAAAAATACAGGAGATTCAATGTGTCATTTGAAAGATGCCAGTACAAACCAAGAACTTCGCGTAGCTCCTTTGCGGTACAAGCTGCTTGGGCTGGTCCACGCCTTCCGATCAAATACACTTTCCTAAAGTAACTTTATGTCATCAAGGACATGCAAGATTGAAAAGGTCAGGTCTGTAAAACATAGTGAGACTCGAGATGAACAAGAAACCTTATAGAGCTTTCCTGCAAAGTAGCTAATGCATGGTTAGCAATGTCTGTTGTTGCTAATTCAGCAGTAGGCCGCAGTAGAATACGTGCAACATCAAGAGCTACATTGCCCTGAAACAGAAGAAGAATATCTGTTATCTACAGCATCCAACTTATGTTGCTAGGTATCATGATGACAAGCTCAAGCCACACACACACACACACACACACACACACACACACACACACACACACACACACACAGAAGGGGGGAGGGGGGACTTAGCACATGGTCAAACTAATAGTCTAATTGGCAACTTCATCAGGTATCCACCGATCATGAAAATACCTGGCCAAGAATCACAACTGTCTGAGTATTTTTCAAATCCAAATCCAAATTTCTGCAGTCTGGGTGGCCATTATACCACCAGACAAATTCTCGAGCTGAATGTATCCCAGACAAGTCCTAGAAATGTTCCAAAAAGAACACAAAGTAAAATAATCACTTGTACGTTTAGCCCATAATTAATCAATGGCAAAAAAAACCTTTCCAATTCTTCACAGGCTAAAACAGATAAGCAGATCCATTAGAATATCAAGAGCAGAATAAAGAAAATGTCACATAACATCATTTTGCATTACGTACTTCACCCGGAATGCCAAGACTTCTGTCACTTTCAGCACCATAAGCAAGCACAACCTGCCCAGTCAACAATGAAACAAGTCAGTTATAAAGTGAAGTCCAGCTGTTGGCTAATCACATCGTGATGTCGAGTGATATTACCACATGGTACAGATTGCGGAGCTCTGGCAGAGATATAGAGGAACCAAGGGTGACATTTCCATAGAAAGAGCAACGCTCGTGACAGCACACACGAGAAAATTGATTAACCACGATCTGTTGCAAGTCTCTGGTGAATAAGCTCAATTTAGAGAAATTTACATCCCAAACAAACAATTTATTGACAGATAACATAAAAAGCAATTCACAAAAAACTGACCACGATTAATTGGCTCTCAGCATGTATTGTGAGAAAAATTAATCACTCACGGTACATAAGCAATTGAAAAGCTTCATTCGAAAGGAGACATTCAATTGTAAACCATATCTAAAAATGTCAAGTGATGTGTTAAAAGAACACGGCATTTATCTTCACAAATAGTTCTTTTCAGCAAAAATTTACAACCAAAGTGCAAAACAGAACGTTTTTACCATCTGTTTACCAGTTACCGCTCGAGACATATGAAACGACATAAACCAACATGATGAAGAAAAGATGATAATCAATTAAGATAAAAACAAAACTTCACCTTTGTTTCAGGATGATCCGGCGCCACGCCTGAGCGAACCAACCCAAATGGTGTAGGTAGACGATCAATTATGTCAACATGTGCAGCTTCGTGTCGCTTCAGCATCTAATAGCACAGACCAAATCATTCATGTTTACAGAAGGTTAATCACACTTGCTGAGCATCAAAAGATCAAACATTTTCAAGGCTCAAAACTCCTTAAATACTACACGTAACAAATTCATCTGAATTATTTCACTACATTCCTCTTTCTCAGCTTCATTAGGACACGTCTACTTACAATCCAGCTATTGCTAATCTCACTACAATAATTTCGAGTTCACCGTCCTTAAATAATTCCAAACAGCTCGTCTGGAACCTCTCGGGCGCAAAATCAAACTACACCGAGTAACAACGACGGATCATATCGAGAGCACATCAACACAGAGCAGCAAAACCAAACTCGAAATATCAGCGGACACGTAACGGGAGCCAGTTACCTTCTCGGCAGTGTAAAAACCCGCTGGTCCGCTTCCGACCACGCAGACCCGCAAAGGGTTCGAAGAAGCGCTTGAAAACCTTCTGAGGAACATCATCCGACGCGTCGCCATTCCCGCACCGGGACGCGTGATGCCGACGACGCGAGGTGGCGATGTTTGACAGGAATTCAGGGCTCTACGCTTCCAGAGCGGCAAGAGTTACGCTTTCAGGGGCGTCTTCGCCAGGAGGAGCAGCAACGAAAATGGCGGCCGGAGGTGAATGCTCTGATCTCGTAAAGGGCCTGATTATAATTAAAATTTGGGCTCAACTTAGGCCTTTGAGACATATGGGCCTGCTTTTGAACTTTGTAGATTACTCCTGTTTTTTCCTTTTTTCTTTGTCTTTTTAAAAATGGATTAGGAAAATGAAAAACCTAGAAATCGATCACTAATCCAATTTGAGTACCTCTACAGGATATACCTCAACAGAAAACTGAAGAGTAACAACAGCAAGTGATTGAGTTCAGTAGTTCCTCATATAAAATTATTAACTCTATAGATTCCTAATTCAAAAATCATTCTCAAAATTTTTTCTCAGCCATAAGTGTATCGGTTTGGTAGTTCGAGCTCAAGCCGAGCTTTGAAATCAATGCAGTGGCTCAACTCGGGACACTTATTAGGCCGCGCGAGATTGTTAAACCACCTAGATATTCAAAACTTCCCGAACAAGGCCGCCTCTCGGTTGCGCGATCCTTTCAGGGCATGGGGCCAGTGATCAAGCAGATGGTAACTTTTTCTAGATTTGAAATCTCACACTTTGAATCGATTTTGATATGATTACTTAAACTCCAAGGTGCAAAAGTGCAAACTTTTTGGATAGTAGAAATGCAGAGGATGCACTTGAAAGAGAAAATAATATAATAGAATGTTAGGCTTAATTTGTTTTTATGAAAAACTTGAAGAAAAAAATTTCCTCATTTTTCGGTGTTTTGTTTGCTTAAAGAAATTAGTCAATGAAAAATGTTATGTTAATTAATGGATAATTTACGTTTTGTCGGCCTTTGGCATTGATGAGGAGACCTCTTCTTCTAGCAAGCTTGTCCCTCACTTGTGGCCCATTGTTGGCCCTTGATGTGGCCATTGATAGGCCGAGGAAGAAGGGAAAAATAATAGAAAAATTAAAGTTTGGGTAACTATCTCATGGAATTTTTAACTAAATTTTGCATATCCAATTATAGAAAATATTTTCTAGTTTATTTTAAGTTTTCGGGCAAAAATCAAAGAATATTACCATTTTTTTTTTCTGAAAAATGACTTCATATAAAATGTTTTTCAAAATTATCAATTTTTTTTGTAAAACAAACGAAGCCCTAGAAATAATTAGTTTTTTTTTTTGCATATACAGCTCCATGAAATTAGCAAGGTCGAATTTAACATCGGCATCCTCAGATTGATAGAAAAATCAACATTCTTTTGGAAGTATTATAATTGGCCGAGTTTGATAAGACTAACTTGCTCCATATACTTTGATCCCGGTCACCAGTTCGAATCTCCTGATCTCTTCTCCGTGTTGGATTGAGTAAAACTTCTACAAATGTGCAGAGGGAAACCGAACGTTCTTACCGTGAGTGAATTCAATGGCTTCTTCTTCACCAGAGCGAAACTGCTCTTGGATTTCGATCAAGCTGTCACTTATCCAAGAGTTTTCACAAGCCAAAGAAGGAGCTCCTGTCAAGGGAGGTAGCCTGAACTTGTTGACTCTACTCGTTGAAGGAAACTCACTTTTACTGCAGTGAAATTTAGTTGGCTAGGAAAGAGAAGGAAATCTGTGCAACAAAACTACCTTCACCGCAATTCACACATGTAACTTTTTGTCAATCGTCACTAAATTGACTAAGGTCGAACCGGGGAAATTTTATTCAAATCCCACAACACTCTCATCGCGCCGATCTTCGCTTCGGCCTCCTCGAATGAGCTGCCCGTGGTTTCAGATGGGTATGGAAGTTGGAACCATTTCTGAACCTTGAGTTCGGTAATGTTCACGACACATGTTTTCGATTCTTCCAAGATGCTCCCATTCCACTTCCCATAAACCTGATGCACCGTCCCTTCACCAATTTCCTCTCCTCTTGCATCTACGACGGCAACGTTTTGGCCAGGCTCAAGAGCTAATTCAGCTGGACTGGGATTGACAGATTCTGATGGAGCGGCCCCAGATTTACCTGCACTATTTCTTGATGCGCTCCATGTATTGCCTTTCGAGGTTGATGGAACTTCGTTTGCTGGGCTCTCTGGTGAGTCAGGCTGCAACGCTTGGCCTTGTTCAGCATGCTTATCCGGCAAAGCATCATCAACTTCCGGCTGGGGTCGGACATCTTTTGCAGCACGTGCTAGCCTAGCTTTCCGATTGTTCAGCCTGTTGATACACAGTGCAACAGCAGAATTCAGTTTTCCTCAAGATAATCCAATTAAAAGGCACCATAAGTTTCCCATATGCTAATTCAGAGCAACAATTTTGCCTTGTCCAGGGGGGAGGGAGGGAGGGAGAGGAAGGGGGGGGGGGGGGGTGGAGGAGGAGCTTTATTGGTTTCTTTTTGCATATAAATCTGCACAAGCATATGCTAGCTCTTCTCCATTCATCCGATACTAAACAGCATATCCATTCAAGCAACTCCTAACCATTGTTTTCACTTCATTGGAACGTGAAATTTCATGTCACAATGCTTAGTTTCCAAAGATAGAACAGAGTATAAATCCAACACCACCAAATCATTTGCCTCCGCTGATAAACCAAGTGCTTTTCTTAAATAGAGTATCCTGCTTATCCAATCAAGCTTTCAGGAGGAACACAAGATTAAAAATATCTCAATAATCAGATCAGATAAAAAAAGGCTAGAGAAGTTTTTCTCACCAATTTTTTAGCTGTGAAGCTGTAACTTCAGAACCCTGGAAAAGGTGAAAAGACAAAAACAATTATCAATCTTGAAAAGTCTATGCTGTTCATGAGAGGAAAAGGAGAGCGTAAATCATGCTTCATCAGTTTAGTCACAACATATAGTTTACATACATAAAAACTCAATCTATCAGCCCATGATTGAATCAAAGCGGCATTTCGCTGCATTTCTGGTTCATCCAAGAGGGCCCTCTCCATTAGTTTCATCTGTTTCTCATTCATGATAGTGCGTTTGCGTTTTCTTCGCTGCTTTTCTTCACTATGATGGGTTTCAACCTTCTCATCATCTTGACCTGCTCCAGATCCACTTTCAGTCACCTGCTTGCCCAGCTTTGCCAGATCACCATTCTCTGTGGGATCTGCAGAGTTTCTTCCTTTCATGGAGCTTGTATCCGAACCGCTTGTTTCCACAGTCTGGACATCCCCATCTGCTTCTCTTGAAACTCTAGAGGCAGTTCCACCAAATTTACCATGTTCCCCTCTACCTCGCCTCAAAAAATTGCTACGCTCATCATGCTTGCTTCTGACATAAGGTCGGTCCAAGTCATTGAAAGTGGAGTTTTCAGACATGCCCTCTCTCAGGTTGCCGCTTCTACCATTAAGATTAGGGTGATCTTTTCTCGGTACAGGATATAAGCGTCTCCCCACGCTCTGAGCTTCCTGCAAAAATTACTCCGTCTCCAGTTCAGGTTCAAAAAGAAGGTCTAGACACAAGTACTTATCTCAGATTAGCTTAGCTGTAGTATTTATAGATATCACAGGATCCAAGACACTTCATTCTAATAAATTGTCTCTCATTCCTTAAAAGTAGGATGGCATTCGATCACTACCATCTAAAAAAGTATTGACTTCATTTTTCACATGGTAGGTACACAAGGTTCAGTTGCACTTCTGAGTTTAGACCTAAAGATTCTAGCTTCTAAATTACAAGTCCCTATCTAACTGTAGTATAGTACAATGCCATCGAAAGATTTCTGAATCAACCACTTCCAAACCATTTTACCAAAGTGATGATCAGAACATCAACAAAAATTGAATGAACTCTTGAAACTTACCTGATATTTGTCACTCATATTGATTTGAGCAAACTTATCCCAAGTTCTGGATCCATCCAGTTTGCTTTCCTGGATTATTTTAATAGCATAGTTCATAACTTCCATAATGTCAAGGATTTATTGCACTTTTTAAAAAAATGCATGAATTAGAAGATGCAGAAATAGTTCTCAAAAACAATCCTCACTTGAACTCCATTCTCTTCAACCATGCTTGGTGTGATCAATGGTTGTAACTGGTTAAAGAATACTCTGCATGAACATATACAAGATGCAAGGTCAAAAGATGTGAGAAAAAGTGACAGAATAGACTACAAAATTTCTGAAATTGATTTATCACCATAATAACATAGGAGAGAATAAGTTACGGTACATCCATAGGTATAGGTAGACACATATCTAACATGTATCAGCACTCTATACAATGTGTATAGATACATGTGTACGTATCGGAAGAAATGAGTGGAGAAGTATCAGTAAAGGATGATCTGCAGCTTTATGTTTTCTGACTCTCCCCTTCCACTTTAATTTCCTTTCTTATATATTATACTGCCATTTAAGCACATTCACACAAACTCTTTATATTGTGGTATTATGAATGAACATGGTATGTATGTGATTACTTTTCACCAAATCGCTTGGCCAAGTGTAAGCAGCTGAAGCACTATTAAGTTGGAATATTAATGGGGAAGTACAGGACTGGAAATGCTCATGGATAGAAGATACAAACTGCAATGTCAGGTTAAGATCTTGTGCAAAGCTGACCATATGGAGCAAACTTCCAGCAGCACAATATTACTCCCTACAACTCAGATCCTTGATATTCAAGAAAACGAACAGCCCCTGTTTTCAAAAAATAAACCAGCCAAAACAAGGAGTAATAACCAAACTAGAACTAAGGTTGTGCCTCATTTTGAGTCATTATATTTTTCTCCGGTTGACTTTGCTCATCAAGTCCAAACCATCCATCCTCTATTGTTATGGTGGACTATATACATACAGATCCTCTTTGTTTACCTTTTTTCTTTCACCATCCTTTTGGTGCCTCTGTTAAGATAAATAAATTCTTTTAGCTAGGATTTGAGCATTACACATGTCACAATTGGTACTGGAAGGTACAGATAATAGGCATCATGCCAGACGTCCTAGGCTTCACAGACATCCCTACTGAACAAACTAACATACGCAGACTACACATAACAGCTGATTATTTACCAAATTGATTCGTGGATATAATAAAGAGCACACCTCACTATAATCGGTCAAAGCATGTAAACAAATTTGCAGCTTTCAGAGGAAAAAAACAAAGGAAACAATGATAATGATGACATTGAAATCACCTCAATAATTGTACATCATCCTCATTCAAGAAGGTCGGAATTAAGGACTCTGCATGACTTAACAATGAACCTGAACAATTAAAAACAATCATAAGAAGCAAAAACTTTGTATGGAAGTAAATAACCTCGGAGTTGACTTACGCAGATTTCTGAAGACAGTGTCAGCTCTTTGAGCATCAGAAGTAGAAGAGGATTCAGGCGATGGTTTACCGGAGTCCATGTCCACCTTCAAGCACTCGAGAAACTTGTGAAGGAAGAGATTCCTCTCTTGCTCTGTAAAATAATGCGCTTTCAGTGGAATATGGCACCAATTGACTTAGAAGCACTTTATTCAATCATGGCTATAGATTTGACCTTCACAGATGCTGGGAATAAAGCAATGGAGGTTCGCAATTATTTTGACAAAAAGTGATGTCCTCTGATGGGCGTACGAAAATCGAGGAATATTATTAGGGATGAATGCATATTCTATATTCAACTTGTTTGAAGTGTTTGACGGTGAAAAGGCATCCAAAGCCCATCCTGTAGCTGCATGTAAATCATATTCCAGGGATGCATCCTCTTCCCTTGCTTGGAGATCAGAACAACACCAGGAGGATAAAAAATCACCATGAGAGAGGGAAAATATGGCAGAGAGAACTTCAGTCTGCAAAAAAATGTATGAGGCACATCCAAGATTTTATCAATATAATTCTTAAGTGTGTGATGGGCAAACAATAGCCACATGATTGTAGAAATATATCCTTCCAAAGCCCTAGAATTATACAAGTAGTCATTTCTTACGTCTCTGGACTGCTTAAACATATGAAAACGGGATAACCCATTGTAAACGAAACTTTAGCATTGCTTAAAACCCCAAACAGTCCTGCACAACCTCCTCCCTCCCCCACCCCCCCAAAAAAAAGGAGGAAAAAAAAAACCTCTCTTCCCAAAGACTATGAAAACACTTTCACAGTCACATATTTCAATGTGGTTTGGTGTTTGAACTCATTAAAGCCAGAAAAAAATGAAACTTTGGCACCAGCAAAGAAAATGACAGCTGAGACTTCTTCTCAGTGATGCAAATAAACCAAGATGAAAGAAAAGAAACTGAATATTCATTAGAGATCTGGTAAAGGTATCTTACAAAGTATGTGGTGATATAAGTTCGAAAGTTGGAGTCATCAGAAAAGACATCAGCTAAGCGCATTGCATTAAGCTGCAATAGGCCTGATGGATATTTTCTGTCAGAATGTGCAACACAATACTCAGAATTTCTGCCAAGTGTAGTCTTCAATAAGTTGAGAACCTACACAGAAACCACCACTTTATTACAAAGAAAGCTTATTAGTGCAAGGACTCCTGGCTCAAGAACAGATGCTTGAAATAAAATCCAGAACAGGGACTCTTTTAACAAGACATTATCTGCAAAATGAGCCTCTATTGAGTGACATCGCAAACGATATGAGATGTGATGAGATTAGCTTTACTTTCACAAGTTACTAGGAACACTTCTCAAAAAGCCATGACATCAGCAAGTAGAAATCATGACTGACATGGCAACAGAGATAGATAAACCCATTTAGTTAGTAATTAGAATGTAAGGACATTTGTGATCTTGTTCTGATACCACATAATCTTCTCATGCTTAGCTTCAGGTTTTTCTTCCTGTTTCCCTGTAGATTTATGATGTACTTGATTTTCTCTATATCCTTCACCACCAATTTAAAATAAAAAAAGGACATTTGTGCATCCTCTGAAAAGAAATTCAACAGAGTTAATTCTCAAGTAAAACAACCGTCCTATAGAGACCATATTTGCCAGTATATGTAAAACAACCTCTAGTACTACGAATTTTGCAAGATCCAAGCTCTGTGGACAACTGGCAACTTCATCCAGGTAAGAAATACTTTCAGCTTCACAAAGATGCAACAGCTGCAGATTGACATGCACCAGATTAATCTCGGCTCATTTGCCCAAAAGAATTCCAGACATAGACTGAGCAATTAATAAGTCATTATCTAAATATTAGAAAAATATTTTATCCAATCAACTCACAATTGATAACATTTTAGCTTTAAGCCTGGATATTGCAGCTACAACAGCGGCAGACTGTTTCAAAGATGGCGCAATCTCTAGCTTGAAAATAGCTTGAGCCAGAAGAAGAACACCACCTCTTCCACAGAGTTCCTGGTAGAACATTAAATATCTCATCAAAGCAAAACAAGCAAAGAATCCTAAATGAAACCCCAATGTCCTAGGTATTCTGTTTCTGAAGACAAGAAAATATGTAACCTCAGACTCCATGTGATTTTGTGAAATTACCCTACAATTGTTTCACAAGATAATGCTTTATCCATAAGGATTTTTCTTGCTTCCTCTTCCTGACTGAAATCCAAGCACTACAAACTTCCATGCTCTCCTCTACCCTACCTAAACCTGCTCAAAGGTGCTAAATATGGAACCTTTTGTGCCCATGTGAACCTCTATCTTCCATCTGGCTGGAAATACTAATTAAAGCTCTTGTTTCTGAAGGATAAATTGTATACTGCGGGAAAATCTATATTTGAAACATCGATCTGCTATTTCAGAGACCTTATTCCTGAGCACACGCTCCCGAAATGCCTTCTGTTGGCATAATGAATGAAGAAACTGCAGAGATGCCTCACACTGCTGGCAAAGGTAGTTAACCATTTGCTCTGCTGTCAAATTTAAATTTGCACAAAAATCAGTATTATGGGCTGACAGCTTCCTCCTGAGAGATCTAGTCATCATACAAACTGCTCGAAAGGCCACATCCATAAATACGTCAATCTGTCAAAACAAACTTTTATAATCAGTACAGTTGCCATTGGGCCAGAACCCTAAGGTACATGGATTATTGATGCAATATAAAAATGGACAACAAAAAGAGAGAAGATAAGCTTTCATAAGCAATTGGTTGGTGCTGACCTAATTCAATAAATAGCTGTTGAAACAAAATATCCAGCCAAAATCATACCTTAGGGTGTGCTAGCAACACGTGAACAACATCTTGCCACTGTGAAGATATAAATCCTGTCAAGAGATACAGACTGCATGCTACTAATGCCGAATGCAGGAAGGGCAGAGGAATTGGATCATCGTTTCCCTACACCAATAAGAGAAGCTTGTGCATAATGAAGACATTCAGCAGGCAAGACATCAAAAACAAGATTAAATGGAAACCTGCTTATATCCACCGAGGACAATAAGCAAATAAATGACCAGGTCAAGCATCTGCTCTGATACTTTAACATCGTCCAGCAAAATCTGCCAAACATAATAAAAAGAAGTTAAAAAATCATGACACAACGAAAGAACAATCTAACAAATCCACTAGTAGGCTCTTCACTAGATTTTGAAAAAAAAAAACTTAGTTAAATTCTGGCACAAGTCAACTCAAGCATCACCTCCTTGTTCAATTCTAAAACTACTGAATGGTGATATTTACACTTACATGGAGTCAGAAAAATGACAATTCAGTCACCCTCAACTTCTGTAGAATCAGAAGAAACAAACAGAAAAACCCAATTTTACTATAACATATGTCATTGAAAATGTCGATCTAGAAGACCACATGATTTGTTTGATATATGCCAAATAATATTAAGCCTGTAAGTGGAATCAGCTCAAACCATATGATGGGAACACACAAAAGGAAGGAGTCCAGTAGGAGTCCAGTCGGATTATTGGAGAAGTCAATTAGTTAAAGAAGATTGCTGAGAAACTACCTGCTCCAGTTTAGCATGGCGGGGCGCCACTTCACACAAGGAATGCAAAAGGCGTACACCAGATAGTAGGTATCTGAACAAAACTTCATCTCTTTCAGTTGACAGGAGCACAGCAATAAGGTGCAAGGGGAGAAATCCTGCAAGCTTTTCCATATCAACCTGAAACAATAGAATCAAGAACAAACGAGGTTAAAAAATTAACGGGACCACAGCTGAGATCTCAGAGATTGACTACTGACCTTTATTGATGATCCTTTAACAGTAAAAAAGTCAATAACAAAATTGTCAGAGTCTCTCAATAATTTATTGAGCTCCTGCAAATTAAGCATATGCAGCTCCTTGACTGCTGAAATCAAATCAGTTGCCTGTTCACAGATACGGAATAAAATGTCCATTATGTGCGCGTCTAGGTTAATACTGATCAAAGACCTCCCAAGCCCACCCATGTGGCTGTAGATTTTTTTTTTTTTTTTTTGGGAGAGGAAGAAAGGAAAAGAAAGGAGAAGGGGGGGGGGGGGGGGGGGGCGTACACATAGAGATGCAGCTAAGACACTTACTTGGACAGCACTACATGAAGTTTCCTCCTTAGCCATCCTCATATTGAGAATATCTGTAGGAAAATGGAATCGAATTGAATAGAGCAGACACAAAAACGAAACAAACCCATAAAGAAGACAATATAATGCAGAACCAAAAAAACTGGTCCACAAGTTCCCATGCATAAACGCTGCAAAATAGCCAGAGCTATCAGAGCACTGTATTCTTGGGTGAAGACCGACTTGGACTCATCGTTTATAAAGGTACTTGGCCAGGTCACCAGAAACTGCCTTGGTAGAAAAAAGATCTTCCACAAGCAATCAATTGCAACTAACTCGCCGTAAATTGTAATCTATAAGCTAAGTAGGAGAGCAGAACGCACACTGCCGTGAAAAATCACTCTTCTTCCCTACTCAAAAGGCTATGAGCATGAGTCGGAGATTGAATCTCTGTAATATGTAAGCTAAAGCAAATATAACTTGTGGAAGAGTTAACGACATGCTCTCACCAATGCAGAACTGACCATATACCCCATCATTGTCATTCATATTTCACTCATGAACTTGCCTGCCAGATGAAAATAAACTACAAACTTTCCGACTCATCTCTCGACAGGTAGCTTAGTCAAATGGCTCGGCATCCCACATCCATCGCGACTAAGCAACTGTTATTGGCCGTCAACGAGTGAACTCCACTCTGGATAATCATGCCGTCGACGGCGATTAAAGAGAAATCCAGAGCACCACGCGCAGTACGAAGCACACGAATCGCGTGCCAGCCTACGCGAACTCAGTGAAACAGTACGAGCTGCTCCTTCGACCTCTTTACTCAGCGCTCCCATGGCTCCAACGGCGCAAGAGCCCCCTAAGCGACGCATCCCGACTCGCCTACGCTTGCCGCCATCGCAGCTATCGCATTACACGCAATTCAATCACAGAGATAGCGGGAGAGGAAGAGAGGAGAGGAAGAAACGGTACGGACGGGAGGCAATCGACGATTCGACGGCGGCGAGCGGCGCCTACGGCGGAGATCTTGGAGTCGAGAGCGAGAATCCTGGCTCCTCTCGGACTTGCATGGACTGGAGCGAGGGAATCGAACGGCTTCGACGAGCACGAGCAGAGCTGGGTCAATCAATCCCTCGGTCGATCAGCGTCACGTCTCAAGTCTCCCTCCTCCTCTCCCTCCCTCTTTCGAGTCGCTCGCTCGCTCCACTCATGAGCGGGCATGAACAGTGGGCTTTGGGCCAGACCTCCCATTTGGGCTGTGCTTGGAGTTCTCTTCATCGTCGGGGCCTGTCGATGCCAGAGGCTACGTTGCGTCGTGGGCTCCGCGACTTGCTCGTTCGAATTTCGTCCACTGATATGACGTGGCACAACGAAGCAACGTGGACAGTGTTTCGTCCAGCTGTGCACCGACAGTGTCACTCTACTCAAGGAGAAAATATTCGGTGATTGCCAAACGCCAGCGCCGCGCATTTTCTCACTTGGACCAATCACAATTTGATCAAAAGCTACGCTACATTTTGGTTGATATTGCGGTATCACGTGTCTTTTGTGATTGGTCCAAATGAGAAAATGTGCGCCACGTCAGCCGATGACGTGGTGCTTACAACGACAAGTTAAAACCTCACACGGCTAATTTTGACCGGCGCATGATGATTCTCAATTTTTAATGACATCTCTTTGCCGACGAAAGTCCTCCTTGATGTAATGGGATTCTTGGCCAGCGGAATTACAATACCTTTGAATATTCTGATTTTGTATGCACGCATTACGAAATGGGAATCACATCATGTGACGCGGCGCGCATTTCCCCATTTTGACTAATCACAACTTGACACGTGGTACCGCAAAAGCTTAGATATTTCAAAATATTTTATTTTACGATACCACGTGTTAATTTGTGATTGATCTAAGTGAAAAAAAAATATGACACATCAGCTAATGACGTGGCTCTTAATAATCACCGAATATTTTCTCCTAATGAAGAGACAAGCTAAAATATCACGCGGCTATTTTTTGACCGCGGCATGATGATTCTCAATTTTTAATGACATCTCGTTGCCAACGAATGTCCTCCGTCATCTAATGGGACTCTTGGCTGGCGGAATTACAATATCTTTGAATTGATTCCATTTCATATGCATGCGTTACGAAATGGGAATGGCGAGCGACCAAATTCTAATCATTTTGAGCAAGATGGCAAAATCGTTTTAGAGTCCGTCCGTGTCTATTGTGCTCGAACAGTAATGGTGCCCTGCTAGGAAAATGTTTTCCGTTTTTTTTAAGTAGAGAACATTTTTTGTCTTCTTTATTTATCTTTAAATATCACAACTTCTAACAACATGTCTTGATTTTGCTCTTGACTAGCGAAACTCGTAACCTCTAGAGGCAAGCTTGATACTTGCCTTGGATTGACAAATTCATGGCCCTCTGGTGGCAAGGTGGGAGTTTGCGGGAGTCTATTGAGACTTGTGGCCGACGACATGTCAATATACAACAAAAAAAAATAAAGTTTTTATAAATTTCCTTAAGTTTTAACAAACAATCCAAAATATTATCATTTTCTGAGAAAAATGATTAACTTGAAAATATTTTTCATAAAATACTATATTTTTGTGAAATGAATGGAGCTATAGAACACAAATTGGTTACCAAATTAATTTTAAATGTTATTAATAAATAATTTAATGTATAATAATTATGATATTCTAATTTTAAAAAAGTTTTAAAAGTAAAAAATTAATTATTTTTATTTTCCCTTTTATACTCTTTCCCTATCTACTCAGAGAGGCCAGAAGCAGAATGAAGAGATGTTTGTCAAGAGCTCTTTTAGTTTCCTTTTTATTATTTTATTTTCCCTTTTATTTTCCTTATTTTCCCTAATTTTCTTTTCTCATTTTTCCCTTTTTTTTAAGTCGGCCGCTGACCAAAAGACGAGAGATGAGCTCACTAGACTATAGCGACTAGAAGAGGAAAAAGTAAATTAAAAATAAAATAAAGTGGATCGGTTAAATAGGGAAATATTTTAATAATATAAATCGAGACGAATATGAATTATTAAAATTGTATTATACATAAATAGTTTAAAACTGATTAAATAGCCCAACCCGTCCTACCCATTTTGACGCCCGTACCGCCCCCTGTGCAACAACCCTTGTAGGTTGGCAAAGTGGTGATGTGTTTGGGCTGTGGACCCCACCATCCCCAATTCCTTTTGGGCCCATCTTAAAGTCATGGGTTCCGCGACGCTTTTATCATTGGTTGTGGACGGGATACGAGAACAGTTGTAGTCAACGTGAATCTGGTTAGTCAACCGCCAACGCAAGACATCCAATGATATCGAGAAAATAAAGGAATAGCAAGTGCCCGCAAATAAGGAAATTGATAATTGATAGAGAGAGCAATGAAGAGGTCAAATAATACATGGGGTCGGTATGGGGGGCGACCGCCCTCAAATGCCGCGGCCGAGGAATAAGGACTCCTTAGCAATGGCTAGGGAGTCGCCAGAGCTCATCGACCGCTGGACGAGGGTCATGAAGCCCTTATGGATCATAGGCACTATGGATCATAGGCACAGGCTAACTCGCCTGCTGCTACAATGGCTTTGCCCAATGGTTAGTGAATTTCAACAACCCTCGCTGACCGTAGGGTGCTGGCCACACTTGGGGAAAAATAAAAGAAGAAAGAAGAAAGGATAGGCAAGAAAAGGAAGAGGAAAACAAAGTACAATTAAAATTATTTAAGTCAGTGTTAGCTGATAAAAATTAACCGGATGAATTGAATTGATACAAACATGAAATATTTAGGATTGAAATGGCAAAAAAAAATGTTTAGGACTAAATTGACTAAATTGGAATAGGTTTAGGATCTTTTTGTTTATTGACTCAAATGTTGTTTCGAGGTGGATTGCTCATCATTCCAATCATGTGTGTGATGATTTGCTCGAATGTTGGGTTTTGGGATGGAGTTTGAATAAGGCGTAAATCCTAGTTAAACTGGAAAGTCCGGTCGGTATCTGATCATGAACTCTGCAACAATGTAGCTAACTTAAGTGTGTATTTATCACTGGATTTTCCTACTATCCAAACGTGTCAAGTCTTGACAATAGTTTCTCTTTTCAGATCCTCTTCGAATCGCAATACTTCACATAAAATCCCCTTCCCTTTCTTTGCTCATCATCGCTCCTCCTCTCCCCCCCCCCCCCCCCCTCTCTCTCTCTCTCTCTCTCTCTCTCTCTGATGGCTTATCTTCAACATTTGATGGAGATGGCCCTTCTAGTTATGGCGATGGGCTTGTTGAAGAAAAGCTTTGGAACAGTTGCTCCTAATATGATGACAGTGGTGAATGGAGTGAACAAGGAAGGCCCATTCTTGGGGATTGTAGTGTCCCAACCCTTTGAGATGAAAACTCTTCTCCAATCTCGAACCTTTGTTCCCACTGAAACTCTCCCTTACTTGGACATTTTTGGTAACTGAAACTCATGACCACTACATATGGCATCCATCTTTCATGCATTCGGTCATCTCATCCCTTTGCTCGTTCTCGGGTTCTTATTCCCGTTTTCTTCATCCCAGAGCACTGCCATTTGGTGGCTCCTTCGGGACACATGGTTTGCCATGAGTTCTAGATATATTTCAATGTTTGTGATGCAGGCAGAAGGTTTCGGATCAGGCGGCTGGAAAAAGAGAGAGTGATAATCGTGTCGACGGGGATGGGCATGGTACGCAAGATTTTGATCTTAATATATCGTTTTTGTCCCTTCTTCTATGTTCTGATGTCGAAAAATGAGAGTGTTGATGAGGAGTTATTGCTGTGTGAAGCTAAACGCGGGTATAACCACACAGTTGCTCTTGACTCTGTTCAATGTGAAAGGGGTGCTGCACTCTGGAATTGCAGGGAATGCCGATCCAAATCTCCAAATCGGGGATGTGACAATCCCACAGTATTGGGCTCATACAGGCCTTTGGAATTGGCAGGTTTGCCATCGACCTTGATCTTTTCGAATTTTCTATTTTTTTCATTTGAGTCCTTATTTAGATATAAAGATCTTTACTTGACATAAATTTGGTAGAAAAATCGAAAGCAATTAAGGTCATATTACAGAAAATGCCTCGTGCAAGTTCAATGCAAGATGCGTGCACTTTAGGGTCAATGTCTTCGTCATTGGGTAATGCGTTATCACCTCAGGAAATTTCTTGGGTCTCTACTGTCAGTCACCTTTGATTGTAGAGTATCCAGTTCTTGACAATTCACTTTTGTACCCAATCCTAAAATCATCTTCCTGTTTCCTGACTGAAAGCAGAGGTTCGGAGACGGGCCTAACGCAGTGCTAGCATTTGAACCGTATCATGACTACACAAGGAAAATTGGGTACCTAAACTTCACTAGTTTCAACAATCACACCAATAGTGGCAACGCTGACCAGAATCTCCTCAACAATGTTTGGTACCAACTTGAGGAAATCTATCCTATCGATGGAGTCCCTGAAGTCCGGCAGCACACTTTTCTGGGTCCCTGTCGACAAGCACTATTTCACCGTATCGAAGAAAATCAAGGTAAATTCCGAGCCACCTGTCAAAGATGGAAAAATATCATGTTTCAGGAAAAGATAGAGTTGATCGCTATTTTCAAAATGATGTATGACAAGGATATTGATACCGAAAGAGCATGTATATATATATATATCTGTATGTTCCTGGACCAGATAAAGTATCTCGTTATGCTAATACTTTGCCCATTGACACAAGTAGGGCTTGAAGCTGGGGCAATTTGTGAACTCGAGATGCTTACCAAGGGCACCAGTGGTGGTGACAGTGGAGAGAGGGGTGAGTGCCAGCATGTTCTTGGACAACAGTGCTTATAGGCAATTCCTGCACTCAAAATTCAACGCCACTGCCATGGACATGGAGAGTGCCTCCATCGCTCTGGTCTGTCGCCAACTCAAGATGCCCTTCATTGCGATCTGGTCCCTCTCTGATCTGCCTGGTCAGTCTTCTTTCTCCGACGAGGTCTCCAACTTCTCCGGCTTGGCGACCGAAAACTCAGTGGAAGTCCTTCTTAGGCTCGTTGCTTTGTTATCCTCGTCACGATGAACCCCTACATTCATGCGTTCTTTGGATATTCATGTTTGGCGAGTGTAAGACTCGTTGGGTTATGAATCAATAGATGATGACAGAATTTACAGGATGATTTAAGCATCTCATTTTGTGTAAATCAGTCGAAAGTGGAGATGTTCGAGGATCAAAATGAGTGGGAGACCTACCAACTTTATTCAACAATTTTCAGTCAATTTTCTAACCAATGATTTAAATATCAGTTTTCATATAAAATTAGTAACTTTTATCTGGTGACTTATCAACTGCATTCCCGACCGATAAATTAAATAGAAAAGTTAGGGAAATTGAAAATAAATAAGAGTTGGTAATTAACTCCAATGAGAATTGTTAAGGCATAATTTATTGATAATTTTACTGGAGAAAAATTATTCAATTAATTTAATTAATAAGTTAGCAAGTACATACAAAAATTTGTATATTTGAGGCATAATTAAAAAAAGGTAAATAAAAGTTAGTAATGAATAAGCGAAATTTTTAATTCAAGAAAAGTAAAATCAGTTAAATATTCCTAATGAAAGTTACTTATCCAAAACTTGTCAACAACTTAATTAGAAAAAAAGTTGGTAGGTCATACTAATTATAATTGGTCATTTCTAAAACCATTTGATAAATTTACGGGGTCACTAACATGACCATAAAAACTTGCAACAATAAAAAGACTTGGAAAAATAAAATATCTAAATACATGTAAGTAATTTGAACGTGAGTGGCTAACATAAATCCTATATGTTAATTTTATGTGAACAAAGTTGGCGGGAGATGCTAGTTTAGGTTTGTTATGATTAATGCGAAACTACAAAGAAATTAAAGCAAGAATAATAAAAACCCACCTTGCGAGAAAAATCACGGGAAGATGAGAAACAAAATTCACTATAGAAATTCAAAGATTTAAAAGGTGGCTAACAAAACCTTAAAATTCTTTCTATTTATCTTTATAACTTAATAACTAGAGAAAAATAATATTCATTTGCTCCATACCACGGGGGCTAAACTTGTAGCCCAACACTAAATCTTTAATTTTCCTTTCAAGTTTGGGTCGCTACAAATGTCAAATGTGCGGATCGAAACTCAATTTGGGTTGAATACCCGAAACATAATTTAAGACATACTCAACAAATATTTACCTTGGCCTGAATTTCTTATATAGACATAAGCAACAAACAATCTTCTCCTCCCCCTAAAAGTAAAATCTAGCTACAACAAACTTTAACCATATCAAACATTGCTCGAATTTGGCAATAGGCAAGGGTTTCATCAACTTATCAATTGAGCTTTTCATGTACCATTATAGACCTTAATATAGCCATTAATAAGAATGTCTTGAATAAAAAGACGTTTCACACCAATGTGCTTGTCCTCTCACGATACATCTAATCTTTAATAAGAAGTATAGCACTCTCACTATCACAATGGAAAATGGTCATACTATGATTTACATCGAGCCCTTAAAAAAAATCTCTTAACCATATGGCCTCTTTAAAGTAAAGCTGACTCCACAACCTCCAATAATAAAAAGGTAACTCAGTCAAAGGCCTCATATTATCAAGGTCACCCCCATAATCAGAACCAACACAGGTTATAAGAGTGTCATCCCAAACTCTAAACTAAAATCAAAAGCATCTTTAGGATATTTCAAAATCTCCTTCACAACTTACCAATGAACTCTGCCTAAGCATGATAAATATTTACTTAACATGCTGACAACATGTGAAATTTAGAGTAGCATGCTAGCATACATAAGGCTATTAATTGCACCAGAGTATGGGACATTTGACATATATTTTATCTCCTCACTTATCCTTGGATAAATTAGTTGATAATCTAAAATGAGCAGCAAGAGGAGTACATATGGGCTTGGAATCTTTTATGCGAGAACGATCTAGCATCTTCCGGACGTAGCTTTTCTAAAAGAGACACAATTTCCCCTTTTTCAATCTTGCTTAAGTTTCATGCATAAGATGTTCTTCACTGCACCTCAAACCCTCATTCCAAGTTTAGTGCTCGACTATGCCTTTAAATTATGTATATCAAATTTACCTTTCACTGCAATCAACATACAATAACATATAAATGAAAGAGATATTTGCAAATTTACACAAAAATACACAACTATTTTTTTGCTCATGCAACAACCATGTTATTATCATTTATCGGCACTATACGGAGGAGCAATGTAGGAGTTAGCACCAAACCTTATCTTGGTGGCTACCATGAAGAGGCCATTCTAGGAACAGCATAACAATATGACAAATTACATAACAAGACACATTTTTTATATGATCAAATTGATGGTCGTGGATGTGATCAATGATGTCATCTCTAGGGTTGGGACATTCCTCCAACTCTTAATCAATTGAACAGCGAAAATAATCTAGGCCAAGTGATCCCACAACCAAGGAGGATTTTACAAATGGCTGAAAATCCTATCTACCTTCCATCTATGGGGCAGGAAGAGTGTTAACTTGCAATCTTGATCAAGTGGATGTACTCGTATTATAACAATTAGGTGTCGACAATTTGGCTCTCTTTTTTGCTTTTCATTCGGAGACTTTGGTACCCTTCCACTCATATTCATCCTTATAATGATGTGAGTGCAAGCTTTTGTTGTGCCAAATTACCTCACCATGTATACTTTTGGTAAAAGTCTATACAATTCTTACATTACTAAAAAAAAAAAAATTTGGGATTGGCAATCGATTTGTAGTCCCTCAAAGCTCATCCATGATATTTTAGTTCTTTGTTCATTTTGGGAAAAGACGGGAAGAAGTATAGCGACGAGCCTTGTGGGTCGGCGGAATGTGGAGGTGTTCGGGCTTTTGGACATAAGAAGTCCCAAATCTGACCCGGCACCATTCCCAATTCCTCAGAGGCCATCAAAAAAGGTCATGGGCTCCGTGGCGATTTTGATCATTGGTCGGAGTCAGGATGCGAGTTTGGTGGCGATCCATGTGAGTTAGTTAGTCAATTGCCAACTTACGCAAGATATCTTGATGATATCGATAAAACGGACGAGGAATAGACGTTTGTACGAACGGAAATTGACAATTTAAAAAGAGAATAATGAAGAGGTCAGAGGATACATACGATCGGTGTGGGGTCAGCCCTTCCTCGATCGCTGGGGCTGAGGGATAAAGACCCGAGCGGCGGCGACCGCGTCCGATTCCTTCGACAAGAGGTCCATCCTCACGGGAGGAAAAATGGGATTCGCGACGTCGCGGCGGCGACCTCACGTTTCTGAAAGTTTCAAAAAGGACGAAGTCATAGGACGGGGCTGGGTGGGCCCCCCGACGGCGAGGCGCTTGTCCGGATGCGCAGCCGTAGGATCCACAGGGCCGAGCGTCTTCCCCTTTCTCGGGCTCTCGGACCGTCCGAATGATAGCGACCCGGACACGTGCGGGCCCCCACCACCCCACCTTTGCCGCTGGGCCCACTCCCAATTCCCCTGTCTCTTCTCCCTCACGGAAGTGGCGGGGTGGGCCCCCCGCTTCTCTCTCTCTCTCTCTCTCTCTCTTCGGCTCTGTTCTTTTTCCTGTTCACGTCTTGATGCCGTGTCGGGACCAAGATCAACGGCGGGCCCCGCCCCGTAATCATTCCCATCTTCTCCATCCCCATTCGGCCTAATTTCTCCCGGGCCTGGAATTTTGACGTCACCGTGACGGCACTCGTGACGTCGGCCCCCCCGGCAAGAATTTCGATCGAGCCGTGCGACAATTGGGGAGCTACGAGAATCGGCATCGTATGTAATCAGACCGGGCTGGTTTCCGCGTAAGAGAAAGTGTTGAGGAGACATTTCGAGGTAAGTTTAATACGCATGTGTATTTATATATGTATAGTTCTAAAATGTTTGAGCTCGCATGAACAGTAGTATTACATTTTCACATTTCTTTTTTCGAATAATTTTTTGGCGGGGAATGGCTACCACCGACGGCCTCTTTGGTTTTACTAGAGGGATACCAAACTCGTTACGAAATGTCCTATTTAACCAATGTTTGCTTCATGCTACCATTGACCCAAAAGTCTTCGGTTTGCGAGCCAATCACCGTATCTCTACCAGAATATTGAAGGCTAAAAAGTCTATCTGGAAAATATATATTATAGTTACGCAGCACAATCCCATGGAACGGGAAAGAAGTTAAGTGTATCACTACATATACTAGGGGATGGATGTATTTTTTGATAAGCACGAGCAAAGCATAATGATGATATGATTACTTTCCTATTATACTCACTTTTTAAGAAATTTATAAGTGCCAAAACTTCTAAAGAGCGGTTGTTCAAGTGACATCAGCCGATGCCCTTGATTAAATTTTATGTTCTTATAATTTTACTAATCCAAGTCCTTTTGTATAGAGATACTATCTAATCAAGTACCTTTGGCATAAAATTCAGCCAAATAATGCCGACATGCCCCCTCATGAGACCCCGCCCCGATGCATGGATTAAATATAACCTTCATGGACACCCACCATGGATAATGACTAGGTGGAAGAATAAAAGATGAAGACAATGTATCAATCCATTCACTACGCACGCTGCAATGTTGGTGGCCATGTAATCGATATACGATCTACATCACATTTTGGCATTGTCGAACTGTTGTATCAATTGAATTTGGTTAGACTCTATGTCGGAGAGACTTGACTACACATTTTGCACGAGCAAAAAGACCCGATTAGAAAAATGAAACGTATGGAGACTTGATTAGAAAAGTAGTGAAAATATGAGGATGAAGATTGATTGCAATCGATAGTACACATACCGCTTGGTTTACGACGTTCGTAAGAATGATCTTTCAAGCCGACAAAACCTTATCACGAAACTTTAATCATGGAATAAGGTTGTTTGATTAGAATTCCTGGTTTTTGACGCAAATCAACCATCAATTTCGAAACTTTTCATTCACGGGAAGGAGTTGTCTCCATCCCCTAGTTACCCGTCAAACACTCTCTTCTCCTTTACGTTTCAAATCTCAGTTGGCGCAGCTTGTCATCATCATGATAACGCCAAGCATCAACATCGAAGTGGGGGAAAAAACGATAACGAAAGTCGTGCATGACAAACTCAAATGATATGGTTTGACCCAACAAAGAAGATTATCAGAAATAATTCACGCATGTTGTGCTCTGTTTAAAGCAAGCGCTAATGAAAAATAGTCACATCAGTTTTGGATTTCTTATATAGATATCCATAAAATCCTCAATCATAGTAGTTTAGGGGAAATTGTCAAAAAAGTCCTAAACTTTTACTACTTATACCAATTCAATCCTTAACATTTTTCACATTTGCTATTTAAGTCATTCCGGCGGATTTTGACCGGAAAATACCTATGTGCCGACGACCGGACCTCGTTGACGACGAAGTGGTGACGACGGAGCAACACATGGCGACAAACCTTTTTTTTTTCTCTTTTCTTGCTCCGGCCGCTCCAACGGGTGGCAAAGCCCTTGCCGGCGACGGGCAAGGGCGGTGGGGGCTGGAGAGGTTGGCGATTTTTAGTATTTTCCTTAAACAAGTTTTAGTATTTTTGTAGATTTTTTATTTTCCTATTTCTTTTCTTTCTTTCTTTTTCATTTTTTGGTTTAAAGGGCTGGTGAGGTTGGCAACCATTGGGTAAGGGCTGGCAACCATCACTGGCTCCTAGGTGAAGGCCACAATGCCCTTACTCACCAAGGGAGATGATGCCTTTGCTATGGTTGGGAGGGACAAGGGCGAGAGCTTGCTACAACGAGGCAAGATAGTTCTCGTTTCACTTAGGCCAACCTTTGTGGACTTCGGCCGGAGTATTGAGGAGCGGGGCAATGATACAAGAGCCTTAGGCCCAACCACCGACGCGGTGTCCCAAGCTCGACCTTTATGGACTCGGATACTAGGGTTTCAAAGCCAACCTCTTTGGATTTGGGCTTGACCTCAATGGACCCCGATGGACTGACCTCAGCCGCTAGACCCGAGTTCGCTACCAAGGTCCAAAGAACATGCATTGGGATTTCTATGCTTCAATGATAGAGTTTCTTCCCCATACGTTAATATCCGATTATATTCTAGAATATGATTTTCAATTTTTTAAGAGGAAATTACTTTCCCAAATAAAAATTTAGATTCTTTGTTGACTCATTTTCCTAAACAATCCCAACATTCAAATATAAAGAAAATAGTTTTCACGAAATAAATGGAGCCTTAATTTCCATCGGTTTTTCGAGTTGGAAATTAAGCTTTGTGAAGGTCCATGTTGATCCTGAAAAGAAAAACTGTTAAGAAAAACGAGTGAATAGTGTTAAAAAAATTACATAAGAGAATTGATGCATTCTGAGTAGTTAATATACCATAATTGACTTATAACTCATTTGTTTAAACTTTTAAATGAATGTGAGTCCAACCAAATATGATAACGAGTTTGGACATGAAGCTCTCTCTCAACAATCTCCTTAGATGAAGACGTTGGCTTTTTCCTACGACTCCCAATAAAATTAAGAGACTGAATTAATTAAATGGTGTAAAGTTTTTTAAAAACTATAATCCATAGATAAGAATGGAATCTTTAGAGCAATCATGAGCAATCCAAAGTGCAATGGAATAAATCCCTCAACCAGTGACGAGTCAATGAAAAATTTCGATCGAAGGCGCACGACACCTAGTTGACATGGTCTCTCACCTAGTCAATGAATATGATTAAACCTTAAAAAGCAAAAGAAGAAGAAAAAAAGGTTGCCTTTTGAATTCCCATGTGTGTGTTAGGAGATTGCACGTGAAATCTTGATTTCTAACCTCACTCACCCTGATAAGTTGGAGTTCATATTGCAGACTTGGTGTGGTGATTAGAACTTTTGTCCTCGCGCTTGCTTTTTTCCAAGCGTAACACCATGTTAGTACTTAAATATTAATCTACGCCTTCACCAAATAGCTTAAGTTTTTAGGACAATTAGTAATAATAATACAAAAATTTCACATGGTATCAAAGCGGGAGGTCTTGAGTTCAAATCTTGTTAGACCCCTATTTTGTTTCTCCAAGTACTTCCACGCTTAGTACTAGGCAAAAAGATCAAATTAAGCATGAGGGATAGTTGGCAGTGGCCCTACAAAAATTTCATAGTTAGCCCTGGACTATATGCTTGAGGTGAACGAGTGTTCCTCCATCACTTTGCAAAATTTACAACCATAACCACTTATGCTTTGTTGTTTAGGAAGGAGAGAAGGGGAGGGCATGAAAATTGACTGAAGATGAGGAAAAAACTTGAATTTTTTTCTTAGTAAGAGGAAGGGAAAATTAGAAAATCTCTCCCTCATTTCCAATTCCTTCAGCTTTGCATAGTGTCCCAAACATAGCATGGACATTCTTGTCAATTCCGGGTCAACTCCGGTGCAAATTCTCCAAATAGCTCCCAACCAAACCTAACGTCACGGCTCGCCGGAACAAAAAAAATACGAACTTGACTAGAATATTGGACCTGTAGGCTATTCAACAGACATTTAGGTAGTGGGAAAATTGCCAAAAAAGTCCTAAATATTCATCAATCTTTTTTTAAATCAATTCGGTTTTAAACCTTTTCGACATTTGCTATTAAAATTTTTATGGCGGATTTTGACCGGAAAATGCCTCCGTGGCAATGACCGGACCTCACCTCACCGTGACGACGTGGCGATGACAGGGCAATACATGGCGACGACAGGGCAATACATGGCGACGACAGGGCAATACATGGCGACAAACTTTTTTCTTCTTTTTTTTTTTCCTTCTCTTTTCCTGCTCCGGCCGCTCCAAATGACAGCAAAGCCCTTGCCAGTGACAGGCGAGGGAGGCAAGGGCTGGGGAGGCCACCAAGGTCATCGCCGGCGAGGTCTAGTCGTCGCCACGTATGTATTTTCCGGCCAAAATCCGTCGGAAGGACTTAAATGGCAAATGTGAAAAATATTTATGACCGAATTAGCTTAAAAAAAGCTTGATGACTAAATCAGCATAAGCAATAAAAATTTATGACTTTTTTTTTATATCAATTTTCCCTTTAGGTAGTGAGTCTTTACATGCATAGCCATCAACTGGCAGGCAACCATTGCGAGCCTACTTAACTAATCCCATAAATAAGTACTTGTTCACATCACGACTGAAAGGAAGAATAACCGCTAGGCTATACCAAATACCCGATTGCTCTTTATCTATTGAATCTTGACCAAGTTCGAGCTTGAAAAGCTCTATGCGGTCGAACAATAAGTTCGGTACAAGACGAATCCTTCTTAGACTCGGTTTTTTCTTTTCTGTGTCGAACTAATTTTAGACACGATTCGCGGTCGGATCGCGAATCTCGCGTGGATGCGAACTGCCGGTAGATGTGTGGGATGTAATTAAATCAAAAGTCTGCTATTTGGTCGGTAAGACATGTGAAGGAACTCGCCAGACATTACAAGTACAATGTCATTCACTTAATATTCTTGTCTGAGCAGTTGACGTACATTTTATTCCCCTGCCAAATCTTGCAAATAATTAGGACCGAAAGCTGCCCTCTGAATAAATCACATGGAGAGTTTTCTGGCGAGGAGCTAACAAATGAATTTCCTAAGTTCTCCACGACAGATGGTGGGATTTGAAAAAGGCCTGACAAATAATATAAAGAATAATAAGTGAGTTCTTATTATTTGTGCTAATCGTAATTATAGTGTGCCCCAGGTGCTTCTTAGAAAACAAGGCTTAATATCAATTATTTTTCGAGAATATATTTTATTATTATGTTCTTTCCTCTAGATATGCTTTGAAGTTCATGCCATTTTTAATTTATACTATTAATTAAGTCAAACCAATAATCACTTCAACCGCAAACTTTTTTAAGAAAAATTAACAATTATAAACTCGCTCACATCTTTAAAGTATCGCATAACTTAAAATAACTTTAGTTGGATAAAATCACAATTTATGAAGGTCGAAACGATGAATAAGTAATCAATGAATTCTTTTATCTCCTAAATCTGAAATCGAAATACTCATGAAACGATTAATAAGTAATCAATGAATTCTTTTATCTCCTAAATCTGAAATCAAAATAATCACCAAATATCCTCCAAATATCTCATCTTTCCTTCTAAGACGATTGAGAAATTGCATTGAAAATGTGAATCAAAATTTATAGATACCCACTTTATTGTTTTGTGCAATTGTAGGGTATAACCAAAGGATGATGATAATTGGAATTTATCAGGTCGACAGCATGTGGTACAAAAAACCCTCCTTAAGAATCTAATTTTCTAGACATAGTTTTGTTGTTCAGGCATGTGCAAGCGATGTCAAGATGCTGCGATAAATAAAAAATTCCAAGAAATAAACATGAGGTGATCAGGCTTTTGCTAATCACTGTCAGCGCCAGCAACAAATATTCTTGTTTTATTTCTTCTGTGAAGTTTAGTGCGACGAGACAAATGGAGCGTGCACAATTCGATGGTGCACGCACCCACTGGACGGTGCAATGAATGTGACAGTTGCATAAACATAACACTCAAGATTCTCCAACTACCCAAATAATAATAATAATAATAACAACAATCGCAATCTCCACATTGTTCAAAATTACAAAAAATTGAATTTTGTTTGTCATTATCTTCATTATCTAACATGAGGAACTAGCTGCTAGGCTCCTAGGCTCAGGTCGGCCCCTTCTAGAACTCCTTCTCTCAGCCAAATTTGGTGGCCTAATTAAGGTGATAAAGAATTTGTGGAATTTGAGTGCGCAAAATTTGTTTTTTCTCTTATTGTAAGTTGTTAAAGATTGACAATAGATGTGCATAGGGGGACCTAACTAGTCAAGTGTCGCTCTCCTCGAAATCGAGTTGTAGTAGTTCCAAATGCAAGCGAAATCGAGTGTAGTACACTTTTAGCGATAGACAGATCCTAATCTATGCTTGTTTATAGTGTGCACCCTCGTAAAACATTAGAGGCGGCCAATGAAATTGGGCTTGATTAAACAATTCCATGCCCTTTGACTTTTCCGCATTGATGCAAAATCACTTTTATCACATGGAAACTAGGGAAAAAGCTAAATTGGGCGTAGTCTCTCAACCTCTTGGTTTGATTTGTTGAATAATGAAATGGAGATTTGGGTTAGTGGTATTGTCAGTGGAAAGGAAAGGGGAAAAGGAGTTGGGTTATTATATTCCCATGTTTGGTGCTGCAATATGAAAGCAAATCATGATTTGACTTGATAAATACCACTTATCGAGTGCGTTTGGGGAGCGAAATTAACTTCTTTTGCTCAATTTTTTTCTTTATCGCCAGCATTTGAAATTCGAATTTAAACGATGTGTTCCAGGAAATGTAGGGAGCATCTTTCACGTAGCAGGCATTCTTGAGTAAGAACCGAAAGATTCTTCTTGAATAGGAGTAGACTGGATTGACATTGATCAATCTGAATCGGGCGCTCTGCTGTTCACAATCATAACGATTGAAGTTCTTCCGAGACTCTCCCCATCAATGAATATGAATACCAAAACTAAGGGTCAAGTTCAAGTCAAGTTTACAATACGCATAATCAAGTTCATTCGTAGATTAAGAAGGAATATGACGTAAGCAGAATCGAGGGCAAGAACCCCAAAGCTTGAACTGACAATTTAGTGAGAAAAAAAGAGCAATAGACATAGACCCTTGGCCAGAAAAAGGAGATCTTGTCCAATGTCTATGTCTACCTAATCAGATAACCACCAAAGAAATTAAAAAAAAAAGGAACTAATATGACTATAAAATATAATGCTGCCCATCGTTATCACGAGATCTCGATGTTCATGCATCATCATCGGGAGGGAGGAAGAGAGCGCGAGAGATATTTCAAGGTTAGTCAGCGGGAAATGGAGGAAGGAGAGAAGGGAGAGGAGAAAGATGGAGATTTTCGGGATCTCGTGCAAATTTACGTTATTTTTTATATAAATTTATGTATAACTGGACAAATAAAAGGACCTCGGTCGATCGAATTCTAAGCATAAATTCCACATCGGAGGTCCGGAGCTAAAACGATCAATTCATATGTCCAATCGATGCATATCTAAATGACTCAACTTATCAAGAGTAAGTGTCCCAACACATGATATGGACACATAACAAGCGTCTCCCATACGGTTCCTTCGAATATCATCATTGACAGAGGGTCTAAGTTGTAATGAAAATATTTTCAGGGGCCCCCTATTTTGCTGCCTATAAGGTGGGGGTGGGGGTGGGGGGTTATATTTTATACGTGTGGATTTCGCATTATAAGCGATAAAACCCTAGCTTGTCCCTTTGCTTTCTCACATTAGGACAGGTGACTTTACCCGCGCCTAGTCGTAGCCACCCCTTTTTGGCACTACAAAACACGTCAAGTGCTTATAAAGGAAGGGACACGAGGGTGAGGTTTTTCATCTTCGATCGGAGCGATAAAGCCATACTTAAAACCAGAGAGGAGGTCGTAAATTATGGGTGCATAGGGATCGTGGAAGTGTATAATTACTTACTTTTATGGGAATTATCAAATCGTTTTTGTTTTTGTCTTCCTTCTTTATTGCCCTGGTTGAGGAATCCGAAGATCGAAGCATGCATGGCCAAGACGGGAACAAAGCTTCACGCCCTTTGATGGACGGCATTATTCAATGTCGCCCCACCCAAAAAGAGTCGACATGCCAAGTCCCCAAAATCGTCGGTTTCAATAGAACTTATTGAACTTGGCAAAGAAAACGAAGAATTATATTGATGATTGTTATTTACGTTTTGAAACTAATCCTATGGCTAAGAGGTTGGGTTGGTGTTGGCAGTATGATGCTATGCTAGGTGGACTGTGAACTCGTTACTCATTCGAGTGTATTATAGGTACACTCGTTGTTCAGCATTGTGTAGATTATTCTTATGTAAGCGACAAAACGATTTGTTGTATTATTTGTGCAGTAAATCATATAGATATTAATTTTGCTACACGAAGTGCAATAAAATCTATTATCCCTTTCATGGAATCACACTTTTGTACTTTTGTAGATATGTAGAATGAGTTATAATTAACAGTTATTTAAAACATTTAAGGAGAATACCTGTACGAAGCATGGGCAAGACTGCCAGTTTACTTAAGAAAGAGAAAGTTATAAACCCATGATGAGTGAGCACTGATTGATATCAACAGTAAATGGGACTGTTGCGCTACAAAGAACCATTTTGCTGAAAAACGACAAAGTACTAATGAGGATAAGTGAAGCTTTGATATACGAAAGGTGACATTTCGCCCGCATCAAAAGACAATATCAGAAAGTTAGGAAAACAATCAGACTCCTGATGCGGACGGAACTCATCTCAGGCGAGTTTTACGGGTCTCGATTTTCCCCGCTTGGTAAAAGGTCATTGGTCAAGTTAACTTTCAGACATGAATTGTCTTTTGCATCGTCCGGATCAATCACATACGTATATCAACATTATCGAAAATCGAATTATAGTCACATATCCGATGAATCCAGAAATCATAGCACCCACTTTTATTTGTATGCCGAAATTAGATGGGTGACTGGGACACATTATTTCACAGAAATTGTGTGAACTAAATCAATCCAAAAACGATGAGAAGATTCAACCCCCATGGTTGTGTGTTAGAAAGAGAGATTCCTTAGGGTTCTTGTCTGCATCCAAAGTAGTCCATGTGAAAGGATGTGCCAAAGGCGAACGGGCTAAAATAGGGTTTAGGGCAAAGAGAAAAGGCCAATCCCCCTCTCGAAACAGACATGGAGGCTGCGACAAAGATTTGGCGGTACGGACAAGACACCACACATTCCTCCCTCTCATAATACATGTAAACCCTAATAAAAGATTCATCTTTCCTTTTTTTATGGTTATTAATAAACTTGTCTTTTTATAAGAATTTTTTTTAGGTCGCTCGGGTTTTAAGGGTTTCTTTGTTTGTTTCTCGTATTGAAACGAGGTTATTCTTTTAAGCATGGGGGATTTTTTTTAAAAAAAAGAAGTAATATCAAACCCTATTTATTTAATTATAAAGATAGAACAATTCAAGAAAGAATGTTTTTATTTGTCTTGTAGCTGTCGTTTGTAATGCCCTAGGGAAGAACAAGGGAATGTTTCTCGTAAAATGCGACGAGCCTGCCAACATAGACTTCAAACCATGATTCTTTGAGGTCTGAGCTACTGCTGTCCCATGTGAAATTTTCGTTTTTTCCTCCTCGGTTTTATTAGAATTATTATATACGGAATTGGCGGTTGTTTTCATGACTACATACATGTAATTGACTACTCATTGATTGGTTGATTGACGGTTGAGTTTAGAAGACCATAGAATACGCACTTTGACCTTCAAATTAGTCATAAACTAAACTACTCATCTTCAAAAGTATTATACTCATGAGCTGTTTGAGAACGGTCCACTTTCGTGTTTGATCAAATTTCCTTTTGAACTATCATGCAACTTAATGTCATTTTCCTTTTGTCCCTTTCGATATTATCTAAGTTCTAAATGATCACCTCTTAAAAAATTTGGTGGGTCATCTTTGCTCTCTCATATCTTGCGTCTCACTTTCATGTCCTCAAAGTTAATTATCTCTCTATATTATTCATGCATCAATTTATCTTGCCGTACACAGCTATAAACAAACAAACAGATATGATCAAGAGCAAATCTATGCATATTCTTCTTTCTCTAGTCACATACAACTTTCGCAGTCCTAGTTATCATTTTTGCCTCTACCGGTCCTCAATAATTTATTGCCGTCTTCAAACGGTTAACATAAGCAACAAGCCCTAATTGTGCACCCATGAAATAAACGACATTGTTAGTGATTATCGAGGTCACTCATGGAAAATTTTTTCTCTATACAAATGGTGTTTCTAATGAGACCAATTCACCTACAATTAATTGTAGCTTGGCTATTTTGACTGGAGCTTGTTATAGAATAAACACATGTTTTTTTAGGATCAAATCAAGAAATAATCTGGTCGGTCCTAGAACATTATTTTTCATCCTCTTGTCCTCATTTAGAGGTCCAATTAGTGATAAGACAATTCCGTTTCATTGCTTCCTTCTACACAACCTCGCACGATCCTAAAGTGGACAGGACAACAGAAAATGTAGTGGTAATGCCCTTTAAGAACCCTCAAAAAAAGCATGCAAAAAGCTAAAAGAAGTGAGCTCTTTTGATTTCAAAGGAGTTTGGCAGTTTTCGTTTTCCTCGAATTGCTTTCATTATTATACACGTTTTCTCGTAATTTTCGCTCTCGTCAATTTGGCCGGAAGGTGGTAGTACGTACTTTAAATATGACAAGTCTTTGTTTGAATTGTCGATTCTATCTTCTGAGTGTATGTAGTTGGGAGCATGAGAAAGTGTTTTTCTAAAAATAAAACTTAAAAAAGGAGCACACGTGGAGAAAAATGGTGAAACATATTACAATTACTTAAGAAGATAATAGTGTCAAATATATAATATGTTTTCGTAATAGAACTTAAAGTTTTTGTAAAAGCGGAAAGATTGAGATTCATGGAACAAATGGAATTTATCTAGCTCGATATTTGGAAGGTGATGGACTCATGGATTATTTGACAATTCTTTTGATTATCTTGAGAAATCAGATTAGTGAAACGAACAGTTGGCCTTAGACTCAATTTCAGCATGACGCCACTTTGTTCTCTTTGGCCCTAGGACCCTAAGTCAGGTTGCAATGAGATCGATAATCCGTTGAATCACATCCATAGTCTGCTATATGCATTGAATTATTGCTCTTTGTTGTATTAACATGTTTCAAGACAACGAATGACCATCCACAAAGCCTGTGACCCATGAGCTTTTTCAGGTTGCGGCTATTACCATTGTTATTAGATATCATGTTGTTATGATCTTCCAGTCTCTAATATCAACTGATGCAGGTAAAATAAGTAAACAAAACTCATAAACGCAAACTCGAAGCATCCATGCGCAAAGCACACAGAGAAATCTCTTGACTTCTTCGGTCTTCTTGGAAGAAGCAAAACTTCATTACAGGAAAGTAAAGCACTTTTTTTGTGTGTAAAACCCTAACCATAGAAATTGCTGCACATTAAATAACAAAAAACGGAGTAACCAAAAAAAAAACCCTAATAAACTTATAAGTTCGAACTGGGAAACTAAATCATGAAGAGATAAATGGGGAAATCCTAAAAACCTATCCATAAATAATCTTTAAAATATAACAAATACAAAAAATCATGTACTCTAAATTAATCAAATAAAAAATCTAAACCTAGTCATAATGGACCCCGCATCACATCACATACTTTTAAATTAAAATCTTTAGGTTTATTCACACTTTTTTCACTTTCACTTGCATTTTTTTAAGGTGAAATGCTGCATTTTATTATATTTTGTGAAATGATATAAACTTTGAGAAATTGATTAATAGACGAGGAGCATTACCATGCATCCCATGGTTGTTGATAATAGTAACTACTATTGGCCCGAGAAAATCTTGACTAAACTACACACGTACCACCCTGAATGAATCATATGAATTGATATATAAATATTTGCAAAAAGAAAATCACTTCCTGTAAAAACTAAGGGTAAGTCCCAGGCACTAGGTTCTCGCCTCATCGCCACACTGACGATACCGGAGCACGAAGGGTGGAGCAAACATTAGCTCAGAGTGATCATAGTCTGTCCAAAATTTTTTAGAAAAAAGTCGCCCCTTCCAATAATTAAATCAAAATTCCCACTACACCTTTTTCTGCCCACTTTGAGAAAAAGCAAAAGTAGAGAAAAAGCTAAAGAAAAAAAAAAGAAAAACAATACAAAAGGAAAGGAAGACGGTAAAAGGCAATAAAGAAAAGAAAGAGAGAGAACCACACAAAGACAAAAGTTTCTCAAACCTCCATGATTTGAATTCTCTCGCTTCTTCAACCCTTGTTCTTCTCTCTCTCTCTCTCTCTCTCTCTCTCTCTCTCTTAATCAAGAGTGGTGAGAAAGACCCACATCTCTCTCTCTCTCTCTCTCTCTCTCTCTCTCTCTCTCTCTCTCTCTCTCTCTCTCACATGCTTCTACAAAGGCCTTGTTGAGGAGCTTCAAGTAAAAGAAAGAAAGAAAGAAAGAGAAAAGGCAAAGAAAAGAGACAAGGTCGTATATAATTAGGGCAAAAGTTTTTGTTTAGTGTGAAGAGAGATTGTTTTGGTAGAGATCCATCAAAGGCATGAATAGAGGAGCGTTGCAGAGCTCATCACCAGTGCAACAGCAGATGATGGCAAACCCTAATAGTTGGTGGAACATCAACAGCTTGAGAGCTCCAAGTCCACAGCAAGCCAATCCTGCTAGTTTCTTCCCAAATATTCCTCCTTATCATTATTCAAATCTCTTTCCTCAGTACATGCCCACCAATTCTTCTTCACTCCTCGCCCCTTCTTGGCTTGAAAATAGTAGCCAGGAGCATCAGCAGCTTCCAGCTGAGTCCTGGAGCCAACTACTCTTGTAACCTCTCTCTCTCTCTCTCTCTCTCTCTCTCTCTCTCTCTCTCTCTCTCTCTCTCTCTCTCTCTCTCTCTCTCTCTCTCTCTCTCTCTCTCTCTCTCTCTCTCTCTCATATTCATATGCCTTTGTGTTCTTGAGGATTTTCTTACACTCTTCTTTGGCTATTAATATCTTGATCCACAGAAGGTTAGCTTTCGAGCGGATCTATGTCCGGCATGTCGGTTTCAATAGATTAGTTGACTTGACTTGCAAAACTTTACGATGTTAAACCGAATTAATTGGTGGCAAGCGCATGCATGCAGATCATCTGACCCTGGGCATGCCCCATCTCGCATGATTTTCCTTCTTTTTTGTATGATTTTGCATATGTCCATACAAATCTTATCTTCTTAAAGTTAACTAGCTACTCAACCCAAGCTTTTGTCCTTGTCTACATCGATCTTCGACTTGGACATGTAAATTCACCCTAATTGCATTTTTAATTAACTCCATACCATGCCGATTGATTCCATTATAGCCTCCCGTTGATCATGGAATTTGCAAAAGAAAAGAAATTATATATTGCACGAGTTTACGAGGATGGTCTCTTATTTTCCTTTTGACCCTTACAAATCAAGGGGCGGAGTGGTGAGTGATGAAGACAAGAGTGCCTTGACCCATCTTCAAGCGAAGAGATTGGAGAATTGGGGAGATCAACAAGTGTTAGAGCAGTCTTCAGTTGATGTGAAGCAAGAGAATTCCTCAAGCAGCTACTTGTACGGACACGCAACAAGAGAAGACTTCCATGGATCTAAATCAGCTGTTTGGCCTACCACTACTCTAAACACCGCGGCTTCATCACCTAAATCATGTGTCACGAGCTTCAGCAGCAACCTGCTGGACTTCTCACACAAGAAATCCGACGGCAATAAGCATCTAGCGCCAGATCAATCTTCCGAGGTGAGAATATGCCGCCATTTTCGTGTATGAGTATAGACCGTACTTTGATGAAGAACAAATTTGTACGAGAAGTTGTTTATTATAATGAATCTGGGGAAACTCATCAAGTACTTGAAAAAGCTAAATCACTGAAGTGGGTACGAGTCACGCTTCTTTGCATCATATTTAAATTCTTCCTCCATTACGTAGTGAATTAGGGATGGGTTTCAAGATCTGTGTTCACCTTTCCTCTTTTGATTGGATGAAGATGCCGAAAAAATAATTTGTAATGAATAATTGATGGTTTACACATCAATCGCCTTTTCCTATGTCTTTACTTTACACAATGGAGTCTAAGCAAATATTTTTTCTTGAAATAACTCAAGCGGTTCACAATTTGTAACAGACATGTTCTTTCAACACTTTTAGCTCGTCGTACATATGATTTTCAAAGGCAACTTCCGCTAACTGTGTTTATTTGGAGGTCCAGATCATACATAGTTCTCATTGTGTTTGTTTAATTTCTTCCTTTTGTTTTTGGTCAGTGTAAAAGCAGTGCAACAGGTGGGGCACCAAAGAAAGCCAGGACTCAACCTTCTTCGGCCCAATCAACCACCTTCAAGGTAATGACCATGGACACACACTCACTCTCTCTCTCTCTCTCTCTCTCTCTCTCTCTCTCTCTCACTCACTCTTATCCACACACACACACACACACACACACACAAAAGCACCCATAGCTATCTAACATGAGTGTGAGTGGACTGTTGTCTTTCTCGGTTGTCGACTTGTTCAAATCCTTATTCCTCTTTCCTTATGCCTTGTCTTTATGAAGTCATATGGAAAAAGTGAAAGAGAATATAGAATACAGCAAAATTAAAAAAAAATCCTATAGTAAAATGGGATAACAGCAAACCCTAATTAAGGGGCTAACTGATCCCATTGGCCTTACATTGGCTTGATTTGAACCAGGTGAGGAAGGAGAAATTAGGTGACAGGATCACTGCTCTGCATCAACTTGTTTCCCCATTTGGCAAGGTAATAAGCTCAAGCCTTTTCAGTTTAATAACCAGCATAATGCACTTCATTTACTTGACAAAAAAATATTATTTCAAAAAGTTTATATATGCTAGCGTAATATGTTTTTTAAATGTTAGTTTGGAAAGAAATGAGTCTCATATTTATATAGATAATATAAACTCAATTGCAAACTAATTGATATAAAGAAATGAATTACATTTCAAATTCAAATTCACATACTTCCTCTCTTTCAAATTAATGGTAGGTAACTCTGGTGAAAGAGAAGCTCTTTTTGCATGCGAAAGCTCTCTTTTTTTTTTTCTTTCTACATGAGTCCATGACTTTGCAAAACCTTTGAACTTAGGTCTCTTTTCTGTTTCCCTTTTCTTTTTCTGTTACTTTTACTTATGAATTGAAGAATTGAAGAAAGCCAAAAATATGACTTTGGAGGGTTGTGGTGTGGGGGGACTTTTGCTCTCTTTTGCAGACTGACACAGCTTCTGTGTTGGCAGAGGCTATTGGCTACATCAGATTCCTTCAAAATCAAATTGAGGTGATGTTTTTCTTTTCTTTTTCCAGTTACTTTTTTTAAAAGGAAAAACAAAACATACTATGACCAAACTGTGAAAGTGAAAGAATCATTCCCAATATTCTCTTCACTCCTTTTGTTCTATAAATTATTCTTTTTTGGGTTTCGGGTGCGTTGGAGTGCTGATCTGAACATACTCTCTGAAAATCAACAGGCACTTAGTTTACCGTACTTGGGCAATGGATCTGGCAACACAAGGCACCAACAATCTGTACAATCTCTCTCTCTCTCTCTCTCTCTCTCTCTCTCTCTCTCTCTCTCTCTCTCTCTCTCTCTCATATGTGATGTGAATGCATGTGCATGTCTTTGTAGATATGTTATCAGATTGTTACTGAATAGAATTAATTGTTTAGGTTCAAAGAGAGAGGAATTGTATATTTCCTGAAGACCCTGGTCAGGTATGCACATGTGCTTCGCAAGATTTGAGCAAGTTCAAGCTTTTAAACAGATAAAGTTTAACAAGGTTAACAAAGGTCAAAAGAAATTATCCAATATGCTTCATTCCTTGTTTATGCGTCGGAAAGAAATGTAAGTTCAACTGTGGAATGCCAATAAGTTTGGATTTTAGGTTCTCTCGTGTTCTTGCGTCATCACATTAAGATCTAAGATTTCCTCGCACATCTTTAGACAAGGTGTCATTAGATTTCGTTGCTCCAAACATTTTGTGATCAACTTGAGCCCCTAATAGATGTAGATTTATCATTGTAAAGCACATGACCAAGATCCATGGGCAACTTGCGTGATAAATCCTTTAGACGGGTAGTTGTTCTCTTAAGTGAGACCATTTTACAGTAGGATCCCTCATAATTAAAGATTAAGACTTTACTTGTATAACTAACTTTCACTTGTTTGACGCTTAATTTTAGATCGCTCATCCTAGTTTCATGTTTGAACTTGCTAATGTTTCTAGTCCATGACCATAAACTAAAAATTACACTTGTCTTAACTTTGATATTCTATGTCAGGTATGCGGTTACTTGTTGTATAAACTCAGTACCGATACAACAATTGAGTCCAGTATTCAGAACAAACGAGGAAAATCACTGACCAAAATGGAAGGAATGAAAATGTACTAACTGCGCATGCCGTTATCTTCAAAACTTAGGGACTAAACAGCAATAGTCGTCAAACTCATACACAACTATATCTAAGAACCAGTAACTATATTCATTCAACAGTGCATCTACATGATCAATACTGTTTCTTTCCAATGCCACTCACTCCTTATGCTATTGAGCAGCTGCTGAATGACAACTGCATGAAGAGGAAAGGAGCTCTAGACCAGGTAATAGCTTCTGGCTTCTACTATGTTCTTTGGAAATTTGTCTTTACCCTTCTCATTCTTCTAGCTTCACCGTCATTTGAGTACCAAGCGGAAACAAAAAGAAACATCATTCTGTCAAAAACCAAACTTCTTTCGCCCACATCTTATGTCAGGACACTAATCATGAAGAGGCAAAGGACCTGAGGAGTAGAGGGCTATGCCTGGTGCCAATCTCATGCACCATGCAAGTAGGAAGCGAAACTGGAGCTGACTACTGGGCTCCTGCCATGGGAGGAGCATTCCATTAATTAAGCTGGACATAAAGTCTCTAATTAGGACCTGTGACAGCAAATTGGAGAGACTAACGAATCTTAGGTGATTATATAACATCATGAGCAATCACTCTGCTACAACAATTTCCCAAGGCTGATTGCTCTTGATGCTATATATATCGTGCTTTGGTTTGGTTGTAGTCTCTGCTGTCTTATGCTCGGGTGTGATTTTCTCCTCTCTCTCTTTTTCACTTTTTATCGGAAAAAATAACATTGCTGGATATAACTATGTAGGACTATGTAACCTTTTTACCTGCAGCTATTTAAGTCTGTGCAGGGATTAGTAACATAGTATTAGTTATCGATCGATCTTTGTCGTGATCAAGCGGCTCTTTTCTTCCTTTCCTTTCTCTTTTCAATCCAACTTCTTTTTCCTTTGGAAATTGCTCGCCCGGCGGTTCTTTTAGTATAGTTTTTTTCGTTTGGTCGAACTTTTAGTATAGTTTAACGAGCATGATTTAAGGGACTGCCAACACAGCTCGTGCGACTGAAACCAACCCAGTCGATACAAATAGATAATAAAAAGATAACAGAGTCTTCAAGGGATCGACGCAGTTATAGGTTTGATTGATTCACTGCATTTTTTCTCGTGCCTTGAAAAAAAAAAATTGACGATGTGGAGTTCCATGTAAACCCTCACGACCACTCTTTATCATTTTTACTGCAGAATCTCGAGAGACATCTTCATCCGCCAAATTTTGTAGCCAAGACTGGAATTTTGGGTTTCATGGGGGACTAAGGTTCAAACGGGAAGGATTGATCTGGGGAATGGGTGTTAAAATAAAAAACTTGAAGAATTGAATGTCTCGATAATCTATGAATGAATAAAATTCATTCATGATCGGGATCAAATGTGGAAATGTGTAGAAATCTTTACTAACCTTCAGCCATTGATGAAATTCGCTTGATAACCCTATTCTCAAAATTTTAAACGTTTAGAGAATAGACTCTCTAGCCAATTGCTCTTTTGAAACCGATGGTGTGTTTTTCTAAATGATTTCGGGAATGAATGAATTATGTTTTCTACATTAAGATGATTTGGCTTAGAAGACCCCTATATGAATTCATGTTTACATCCCTTTGCATATAACTTCTCCCATAAAAAAGTCATACCTTTTGGGCGATTATCACATAATGTAAAGTAGACAATGTATGTTAATGTATTAATGTGGGCAACTTATAAATCAAATGTGGGATCACATTATTATTTTATAACAATGGGGATTATGTCGGGGCTTTAGTAGCTCGACCAAGAGATGACGCTATTCATCTAGCCGAAAATAGCATCCACAATTGAATACCGGTCTACATCGTGCCACCATTACACATCGAACGACCCATGAATATTAGATTGTCATATCAGATAAATCAGGCAAGACTTGAATGAGAAGACTTGATTTGCATATGTTTTATGACAAATTTGGTTCTATTAAAAGATCTATGACTCAATTAAATCCTGTAAAAATCATTAAGGACTAATTGTGCCCCCACCATCTAGCTTTTGATTGAAGAAACTTGTGAAACAAGTAACTAAGAGTACATAGACTCAGAGCCATACGCATTTCTTAGGCAAATTTACCAAATTTTGATGGCACGTAGTTACAAGATATTACTATGTAGGAACTGTTATTCTGCAGATTTTTCATTGCATCGAGAGCTGTTAAATATGAAAACTTTCATCCTACTTACCAATGGCTCGTCACATTTACCGGTAATTTCTTTTCTACGTATGCGTAGCAACTGAGCAGTACCATCATTGATTAATTAGTTTCCTTGCACAAAGCTAAAATGATTAATCTTTTCCATACGATCACAAGCAAATCATCCATTCTAGGAGTAATATGCTTGCCGCATTGAATTCGACAGCGCATCGAAATCGGAATCGTAGATTTTATATGGTTCGAATTATGGTGCTAAGAATCTCGAATACATACAAGCACATCGGCAAAGTAAACTTGCAATATTAAATTTCTCAATTCAAAAGTTACCAAATGCAAAAATTCGATGTTCGCATATGTATGAACCTATCCTTTTTCATTAACTCGTTCCCAGTAATCCTAAGAAAGGACACTAAAACAGCCTAACGTCGCACTCACTCCTTCTCATCCCATGTTTGGTTTTTGTTTTCAGCTTTCGTTTCGTTCCGCCCCGTTCTAATTAGCCAAGCCGGCATCAAGAAAGGATTTCATGTTTCACCGATCGACTTCATTCCCGATAGCCATAAACACCCTTTAGCGATTCGCATGAAATCACAGATTCATAACTGAGTATCACAGATTCATGAGCTTCCCCCGCAAAGTATCTCGATTGATTAACCATGTCGGCTTAGTCGTCCCCTCGTCTCGAATAATTGTGAGAAATCGAAAGATCCCGACTCTTTGCGGGATTCTTGTGCGATCGCCGGATAATTCGGGTCATAAACGGGCCAAAATTCACGGAGAGATCCAAGGCGACACCATCGTCGAGTCGACAAATCAATGACGGGCATCTGTTCATGCCGTAGCGTCTCGTCGACTTTTCTTGTTTAACTACACGACTCGATGTAATGGTTCTTGACTTCGCCTCTTGCCACGATCCCCTATGAAGAGTCCTTAGTCGTCAAGCCCATCACGGGTGTAATGGGTTGATGGAGGTCTGAATCCTAGTTGATGCTCTTTTTTTTTTTTTTTATAATTGAGAAATCCACCACATACCTCCTATGCCGGCACCAAAGAGCCGACTACAATGAAGTTAGAACTTTTGAATAATCAAGTTAGACTTTGAAACTTAATATCACTTTCTTTAAGTATCTATTTGCCCCACAACATTACTAATGGTCATTGGCAAATATCTCCATGATACAACAAAGTCTCAAAATGAGAATACTAGATAGCAATTCTAGTATTTCTCCAGGGTCTCTTTAGGGAACAATTGAAAAGAAGACTCGGGAAAAAAGATGACCACACTTTTTCTATTATCTCCAAAGATGAATGAATGTGTCAATTCGTAAATAGTTAAAAACGAACAATGCGACTTTTTGGGAAAAGTTGCAAAAACCGAACAAGTATCATTTTCAAAAGTCCTATTGAAAAGACATGACCAAAGTTCGAAATAATTAAAGAATAATAAAATAAAATAACCAAGGGATTAGTGCTAAGCGCGCCTAATGATTATGCACCTGCACGCGGGTATTGTGGGCTCTAGCCCATACCCTATTATTCATTTAGGTTCACTAAAGAAACCCCACACTTATTAATTGGCCAACTTTCTCTCACTTTCTTTATGTTTAGCACTTAGTTTGTTTTTACGGACAACCCTCCAATACCTCTCGGGAGAGACTAACACAGAATTCTAACACCATGATCTCCCACTCACTTAAACGCTAATAACTGCGGGTTTCAAACTCTCAGTCTCAACGATAAGGAAGAAGTTTTCAACCAACACAGCTATCCACCTTTGGATAGAATCCTAATTGATGTAACTTCTATGGAAAGTCGAGTTGCGATATGATCATACGAATACAGACATGTTGACTTAACCTTGTTATTCTGCAATGACGTGACAAGATCAAGCGTATATATATAATGTGAGATCTTCCTACAATCTGAATATGCTAAGTTTATATTACGATTTATCTTTTCAGATCCTGTTCGAATCGCAAGACTTACACATAAAGATTCCCTTCCTCGTCTTTGCTTATCATTACACCCCCCCACACCCCCCCCCCCCCCCCTCTCTTTCCCCCAAGATGGGTCATCTTCAACATTTGAAGGAGGTGGTCCTTCTAGTTGTGGTGATGGGCTTGTTGAAGAGAAGCTTTGGTGCAGTTGCCCATGGTTCAATGAGAATGGTGGATGGAGTGAACAAGGAAGGCCCGTTCTTGGGGATTGTAGTGCCCAACTCCTTCGAGATGAACCCTCTTCTTCAAACTCCAAGCTTTGTCCCCAGTGAAACTCTCCCTTACTTGGACATTTCTGGTAAGTGAAGCTCAGGAATACTAACTATTGCATCTGCGATGAACGGATTGAGTCGTCTCTTTTTGTCTCTGGTTCTTATTCATAATGTCTTCAGTCCAAAGAACATTGCCATTAGTTGGCTCCTTTGCGTGATATGGTTTTGTGGGCTTATGTTTATGTTGGTTCGCAATATGTTGTAGACATAGGTTGATATCAGTGTCGCGAGTTCCTATCTTTTGCATCATGCTCGACAGGAAAAAGATTTCGAATCGGACAGCTGGAAAACAAGAAAGTGATAATCGTCATGACAGGTTTGAGCATGGTGCGTGCAAGATTTAGATCATTGTCACGGGTCCTTCATGTTCCTTTTTCTTGTTTTCGATATTAAAAATTGAGAGCGTTGATGAGAAGTATTTGCTGTATGAAGCTAAACGCAGGTAGAACCACAGAGCTGCTCTTGACTCTGTTCAATGTGAAAGGTGTGCTTCACTACGGAATCGCAGGGAATGCAAATCCAAATCTCCAAATTGGGGATGTGACGATCCCACAGTATTGGACTCATGCAGGCCTTTGGACTTGGCAGGTCTATTTCCATCTATCGATCTTTTTCAAACTCTTTTCTTTTGCATTTGAGTCCTTTTTTAAATGCAAAGTTCTTTGCATAGATAGTATGTAAATTTGGTCGGTTCGCAGGCAAATGCGTCCTGTAAGTTCGATGCTAGATACATGCACTTCTTAGGGTCAACGTGTTCGTTTTCTGGGTGATGTGTCATAGCGTCATGGAATTTATTGGCCCTCTAAAGTCACCTCTGATTGTAGAGTACCCAATTCTCGACAACCAATTCTGTAATAGTTATTCTGAAAAAAAAAAAAAAAACAGAGCATGTCTTACAAACTTAGAAGCAGGTCTGAACATATTGTGGGCTTTACTCAAGCGGGCAGGTGATTCCCAATGTAGAGATAGCTGTTCATCACTTTATGCACCAGTTGTGAAACTTTTTCCTGTTTCCTGGCTGAAAGCAGAGGTTTGGGGATGGGCCTAGCTCAGAGCTCCCATTCGAATCAGAGGGGGACTTCACGAGGAAATTTGGGTACCTTAACGTCAGCAGTTTCAACAATCACACCAGCAATGGCAAGGCTGACCGGAATTTCCTCAACAACGTTTGGTACCAACCCGAGGAAATCTTCCCCGTCGATGGAGTACCCGAAGTCCGACAGCATGCCTTCTGGGTACCCGTCGACAAGCACTATTTCACCATTTCGAGGAAAATCAAGGTAAATTCCGGGCCACCCATTGAAGTTCAAAACCCATCTCGTTTCACAGAAAAAGAACCAGTCCATCTCTTTTTTTGAAGTAAGCATGGTTTCTAAAACATATAATTTCTCTCTTTATGCTAATACTTTGTCACTGACACGAGTAGGGCTTGAAGCTGGGGCAATGTGTGAACTCGACATGCTTACCAAGGGCGCCAATGGTGGTGAGGGTGAAGAGAGGGGTGAGTGCCAACTTGTTTCTGGACAACAGTGCTTACAGGCAGTTCCTGCACTCAAAGTTCAATGCCACCGCCATTGACATGGAGAGCGCCTCCGTTGCTCTGGTCTGTCGCCAGCACAAGATGCCCTTCATTGCGATCCGGTCCCTCTCTGATCTGGCTGGCGGGGGGTCTTCTCTCTCCAACGAGGCCTCCATCTTCGCCTCCTTGGCCGCCCAAAATGCTGTGGATGTTGTTGTCGGGTTCATCGCTTTGTTGGTCTGATCATGATGGGAACCCCCTGCGTTCGTATGTTCTGAGAATATTCATGTCTGTTCATTTTAAGAATTGTTGGGTTATCAATCAATAAATGTAGACGAAGTTCATAGGATGGTTCGAGGAATCCACCCTTGATCTGTAAATCAGTCCAAAGTAGAGATGTTCGAGGATCCGAACGAGTTGGTGACTTGCCAACTTATTTACCAATTTTAAGTTAAACTTTCTTGCCAATAATGTTATCAACTATTATATGTATTATTAAATTTTGTAAGAGGTTACTTATCAACTTTATTTCCAAATAAACAAGGGTTTATATCACGAAAAACCTTAAACTTTGCCCGCCATGACACATTTACTCCTAACTTTTTTGTGACACAAAAATCCTAAACTTTGCGCACTGTAACACATTTACCCCAAACTTTTTTTTTTCTAAAAAAAAACTTAGCTGGCAAGCTCCGTCGTCCGCCAGAGCTCGCCTGCTACAGGCGAGGACAATGGGGGCTGAGGAGGCTGAGCAAAATCCCATGCATCATAATAAACATGAGACAAGAAAACACACAAGCCCTCATATATGACAACTTAACTTCTAAATTTAATTTTACTCGTTTTTCTTTTCTTTATTTAAATCTTACAACGGACGCACTTTGACTTTTATTGGCATAATGTGAAGTCAATCACTAAACTTTTAATCTATTTGATATGATCCCTAAACTTTTTTGGTATATGTTCAAATTAGTCTTTATATTATATGAAAATTGTTAATGCTTCCCCTAGACTCAAATAAATGGAATGACAATATTCGTAATTTTCGTGTAATCGAGACACTAGTTTAAATATTTATTAAAACTTCAAGGATCACATTGATCAAATTAAAAGTTTAGAAATGATATTGCATATTGGGATAAAATGCATAAATCACTTTGAATAAATTGAAAGTTTGGGCACCACAATAAATTTTAAGGATCATGCATTTTTATCCCTTTCTTTAACTCAAAACATTTATGATAAAAACTTGCCTTTCATCGATACTAATTTGCAGTTTGATGAAGAATCCTTTTTGCCATCTTTAAGTGGAAGCGAAATAGCGCAAAATGTATGCTTATTCGTAGATTAGCAAGCTTGCAGGTAGATTCAATCTTAATTTCAATTAACAAAATAGGATTTTGAAGGGAACAAAGGGATATCGAAAGGGTTTATATAAACCCTATGTCTAAACTAATTAATTGTTATAAGCACACAAACTGTTTAGCCCACATACAACAAAAAGGCTTCGCCCGTCGGCCGCCCTGTATGGCCCTCTCGAGGTTACCTTGAGTGATTATAAATTTGACAGGTCAACAAGTGATAATTAGATGCCGTGTTAGTTATTTTCCATGAATATTGATCGACGAGACTATATAGAAATTTCATGCAAAGATTTAAAATTAAATTATCAAAATGAAAAGGTTCATGACTAAATTGTCATCCGTATAACTACTTTAGGACTAACATACAACATGCGAAACACCTACAAGCCCAGGACTAACGTACAACATGTGAAGCACCTACAAGCCCCTCTTCCGTGCTCTTTTCCGTTTTCTTCGACCTCCGAAATGGAGGGGAGAGTTCGAGCTATGCTAACGAGTCCTCTCCCTCTCTTTTTGGTTGCTTATCTGCCTTCTGATCTAGATAGCTCTCCTCATTTATGCCTTCGGGGTTTCGATTCCCTCGTGCTCCATCCATCTACAAGTCCAATCTCAATGGTGATCGAAAAAGCTCTGCGTCTCACATTTGCAGAAGGGCTCGATCTCATAGGAATCATATTAGTTTTTGTCTAACCCGGTTTTAGTTGTCTTCGTACAACCATAGTGTTGAGGACGCCAAACGCGGGCGCACACTGCCGATTGGCAAAGCCGCTAGCTAGAGAGGGAGATTTTGACGTGTGCTCATCACCGACAACAACAACAGTGCAAAATTTGGTGATCAGTTGTCGATTGTTTTATTTTGTGCAGTCATAGATATGTTCTCACGGCACGAGAGCTCAGCCGACCTTGCTCTGATAATCCACCACTTCATTCTGTTTTCCAGCTTTCTGAGCTTTGTTTTGTTTTGTAGCCTTTTGGAATTTGCTGCGTGTCTCTCATGTACCATTTTGGAAATTACTCAAACTTTTTTTTGACAAACATGTTTTGATAAACCGCGCCCGAACCACATTAGCAGGTTATAAGCTTTTCAAAGGCTGTCCTTTTCTATGTTTCTGTTTTACTGGGCAGTGAAAGGAACGGTCCCGTTGGACCACATTGCTCGTGATTGAGAACTTAGAGGACTCGGAAGAGTGCATGCGGCGCCTAGCTGCAAATCCTTTTCATGCCACCAAAGGTTGAAGGAAAGTTTGAGCCTCTTCCTCCTTGTTATCTTATGGAGAGTCATCACTAATAGTATATCTCTGTATTTGGAGCTGTAAACAACTTTTCAAACTCTCACACACCAGACAGTCAAAACAACGATGTCCGAAATTCGCTTTAGTGGAATCCGTAGCCAACACGACACATTAGGACTCTAGTATCAAACATACCAGATCGAACTCAACTTCGTTGGTTCCGTCAAATAAATTTATTTTCCATTGCACCACTTAGAAAGCGAGATAGTATGTACTGAGAAAGCATTGCACTATCTCTCTCTGTGTATGAGTAAGGGTAACAGTAGTTTTTTAGCGGAGCAAGTATCAAATGCTTTCCAATTCTTGCTCCGGAAGATGGTTATTTTCAGACGGAGCTAATTCGATTTGAGCTCGCGAGGCATCTGTTCACGAGAACAATTTATTATGTAATAGTCATGTTATGCTCATGATTTCATTAATAGGGCAGGTCCGATTGATTGCCCGTCCTGATGAGTGATGAGAGACTCAATCAGTGAGGATTAGGACCAAACTTGATTGCCTGTGTCTCACTTCAAAAATCAAGGTAAGGACATCAACTAATTATGTATAAGACCGCTCTCAATAAGGGGAAAGAAGCAGATAAGCCTTTCCAAAAAGTAAATTGGTTCCTTAGTTACATCATCATTCAATTATACCAGTAAAATGAAGCATATCAAAAGACTTGTCTAGAAATTAATTGTTTCCGAATGTTAGTGTTTCAACATCCCCTTTGCCGAGACTAGCATCCTTAACCAAGTTTTTGCAGTTCATCCAACAATTGAAGTGTGTTCTTCGTTGCCACAATGGATGAAGCCTCGACATCTGGCAGTTTCATTATGTTGCCGAGCATGAATTGTAGCGTAACTGATCTGCAGCGCTGTTGTTTGTGTCCGATCAGCATTCAGTTTAAGATATTGGACGTCCACGATGCGCATTTCTTGATTGATACAGCACAATCTCCGTGTCATCGCCATCTCAGACGTCATGGTGAGCTGCCTCCATTAGATTCCATTTCCAATTTATTACAGTCCAAGAGGAGCATTAGACAAAAGCTTATAATCAAGAGAGATTGTTATTGTTGTTATTATTGTTATTATTGTTATTATTATTATTATATTGCAATTGTTAGTTTCGTCATGGTAAAACCGAAGCTTTGGATGACCACTTGGAATGGAAATGAAACTGTCCCTTGTTCTCATCCATAATATAAGGCAAAAGCTGCCTGACCGTCTCTCTGTCTCGTGGGTGTGTGTGTGTGTGTGTGTGTGTGTGTGTCTCTCTCTCTCTCCAGGAATTTTAATCTCAGGCTCTGAGTCCCAGAAAGTACAGATAGAGCCATGGAGATTGCTTCAGATAAAGCCAATGAAGCCAGACAGGTCACAAGCAAAAAGGGTGGATTCAAGACCATTCCCTTCATCATGGGTTACTTCTCGATCACATAATTCTTTGTCATCTGCTCACAAGTCACGAGCAGAGTGATCTTATGTTGACCTTGTTCATTTTCTAGTTCTTCGAGAATTTTGATTAAAAAAAAGTCCCAGTTTTGTTCAGTTTGTGCGTTCCTGGAGATTGTTTGAATGATCTGACGGTAAATATCATACATTGTTGATGCAGCAAATGAGATATTGGAGAAGGTTGCTGGTTTTGGGCTACTTCCAAATATGATCTTGTACTTGATTTATAAGTATCACTTCAGCGCCGCTTCGGGTGCGAATGTCCTTTTCTTGTGGTCGGCCATATCGAATTTCATGCCTGCAGTAGGCGCTTTTATTTCCGACTCTTGGTTGGGTCGGTTCCGCGTGATCGGGTTTGCATCGATCATCAGCCTTCTTGTAAGCACCAATTTTGGGTGTTCCAAAGCAGCGAGCACAGTGTCACCGTACTAGTGTTCGATCACGATGTTCTCTTTCTTGTGTTCTTTGTTAATTTGCTTTTCTTTCATCAGGGCATGACCCTGTTGTGGTTGACAGCCCTTCTCCGAGATGCCCAGCCTCCACCGTGCGACCCGAGGAGCGGGTGCAAATCCCCGACTTCGGCGCAGCTCCTGCTTCTGTTTTCCTCTTTCGCCCTCATGTCCATCGGGGCGGGCGGAATCAGGGCATGCTCGATAGCGTTCGGGGCGGATCAGATCGACAACCCTGACAACCCCAAGAATGGGCGGATCTTGCAGACGTTCTTCAACTGGTACTACGCATCGGTTGGGGTTTCGATCATGATCGCTGTGACTGTCATAGTCGACATCCAGAGTAAGTACGGTTGGGTGAAGGGGTACGGGGTCCCAGCGGGGCTTATGTTCATCTCAGCGGTGAGCTTCTGGTTAGGCTCTCCGCTCTATGTCAAAGTGAAGGCAAACAAGAGCCTCTTCACTGGCCTCGCTCAGACCTCAGTAGCTGCCTGGAAAAAGAGGCACTTGGAGTTGCCCAACATGAGCCATGACGCCATGTATTACCATCCCAAGGACTCGAAAGCTACTACGCCAAGCGAGAACCTGAGGTAAGTATTTACTCGGAATATGCTTCTTGATAAATCAGTCAGCCGAGCTAATAGGACAGAGAGCAGTAGCGTTTATTGATTTACTCTTCCTTGTGCATCGGAGTCATCATGCAGTCATCCCTAGAGAAAGTCCGTTCTGCAACATCAGATACGGCTGGCGTATTAAGACACGATCCGCTTGCTCAACATGGAGGCAACATACGGTCGAGTGTGGTGGATCAAGTTTAATTGTCTACAGCATCTTAAACCGTTTATGACACGTTCACACAAGTTTATCTAAACGGGCTAACTTGTTACCGGCACCGGCACGCCGAGTATACACAAACTTAGATACATTAATATGCATATAAGCAGATCTTAGCAAAGTGATATAAGAAATTAGACTTTAAACGTGTTAAGATATCTTTTCATGTGGCCTTTGCAATAATCATGTCGCGCATGGATTTCAAAGTCCTGAGTGTATCTAACATGACATGATAACGGCACGGAGATATGAACCAACAAAGTACATCAGGTGGTGGATCTTTTGTTTCTCTCTCCACAGGTTCCTAAACAAGGCTTGCCTCATAAACAACCCTGAGAAGGACCTGGACTCTGATGGAATGGCCATAGATCCGTGGCGACTCTGCACAATCAAGCAAGTCGAGGTGCTCAAAGCCCTGATCAAAGTCATTCCCATCTGGTCCACAGGCATCATGATCGCCGTGACCATAAACCAGGGGGCGTTCCCGGTCCTCCAGGCGAGCACCATGGACCGACGCTTCCTCTTCGGCATCAAAATCCCGCCGGGCTCCTTCAGCGTCTTCGGCCTCCTGGCCCTCACGATATGGGTCGGGATCTACGACAGGATCATCGTCCCCCTAGTCTCAAGGTTGACTGACCGGCCCGGCGGGCTCACCTTCAAGGAACGGATGGGGATCGGGCTCTTCATCTCCTGCGTGGGCATGTTCACGTCGGCAGTGGTGGAGCACAAGCGGCGAGCCGAGGCGATCCGGGAAGGGTTCGCCGGGAACCCAGAGGCGGTCCTGAAGATGTCGGCAATGTGGATCATCCCACAGCACTGCTTGTCCGGGCTGGCGGAGGCTTTCAACGCGATCGGGCAAATCGAGTTCTACTACGCCCAATTTCCCAAGAGCATGGCCAGCATCGCGGTGGCGCTTCTTTCCCTGGGAATGGCGGTGGGCAACTTGGTCGCCAGCCTGATCGTGACCGTCCTGGACCACTTGAGCAAGAGAAGCGGGCACGGGACGTGGATCTCCACGAACGTGAACAAGGGCCACTACGACTACTACTACTGTGTCTTGGCGGTCTTGAGCGTGATCAATTTCTTCTACTACCTTAAATGCGCTAGGGCTTACGAGGGTTGTGAGGAGCGGAAGGTTTGGGATGAGGATGAATTGGAGGGTGATCAAGAGACTCATCAAGGGTCTCCAATGAGAATTCATGCTTGATTCTTGCTGCTCGTCCGCTACACAATGCCGATGTTTCGGCTGAGCGTGCAACTGGTTAAGTCTTAGCGCCGATGATGTAACGCTACGATGCATGATGTACTAAGTATGTAGCTAGATGGTTTTCTTGATTACTCGATTGCCTTATATACAAGGTATTGGATTATCAATACGACGTGGCAAATTCGAGGAATCTCAATGAACAAACTCACGGTGGTAGAATGGATTTGACCCATTTTTAAGTATTCGATAAATCCATTGTTCTCTTACCACCGATCGCCGTTTGCTCGTAAAAAGCGGGTTGGCATTAATTTCTTTTTTGAACAGACATATGAACTCCTTATGAAAGGCATTGGCACATAGAAACTTTCAATTACAATTATCAAATCGGTCTTAAATTTATGCCAAGTTAGTTATAACCTTTCCAATTTAGCAATTAGTTCAAAAAGTTTTTTTTTTTTGCACAAAACTCTAATGCAATCATTTTGGAAATTATTGTTTTGGGAGTGTGCCATGTAAAATAGCCGACGATGATTGACATGTCATGTCAACTATTTTCAATAAAAATTGATCAAAATAACGACATTGAAACTTTACGAAAAAATTTATGGCTAAATTGACAAAATTAAAAAGTTTGGAACTTAACCTATATTCACATGGTAGATTTAAGATTAATTTAAATTTGGTCAGGTAATTTTCTCCTTAGTTTCTTACCTTATTCTTCTCGAAGCAATCGATCAAATAATTCAAAGTTGAGTGGACGTTACTTTTGGATCGAGTCCCGGGTCGTTCCTTTGTGACTCCCGCGTGATGGACCCGTTGAGTACTAGAGACAAGCTGAACGGGTCAAATCAATCGAGCATGAGACAATAATTCTCCAATTGGCTGGGCCATATAATAATTGGGGGAAAATAGGAAGAATCATTCGAACCTACCCAACTAAGGGTCATGAAATTAAAAGCAGACATTGACAATTTCCATTGCTAATTAATAAGGAAAAATGATGATCACGGCGTGTAAACTTTGGTCCAATCGTGCAATTTCATCTTGAAACTTTTAATTCATTCAATATGATCATTAAAATAATTCATAAATATTCGATTCAATCTCTAAATTTTTCAACTTGTTCAATCTAATATATCGACTTTCACAACGTAGTCAAATTAGTCATCCGGTACTATATATTTACTTAAGCACTCTTATTGTCTAGATTCGTGTATATCTTTTCATTTTAGTCCATTTCTTAAATAATAATAAAATACGCTATCTTTTTAATTATATTTTCACCTTTTGATCTTCACCAATATTAGATTATTATATTTTTAGTATTTTTTGGCTTTTCATATATATAATGACAAATATAAGTTTATCCTCCAATTATTTAGGCCTTTTAAATAAGGGTGGCGCTAAATACACCCCTGCATCATTTTTCTACGCCCCCAATCACTGGCTTTATCCCTATCATCCTTGGTGTAAAATTTTCCGAGACCCCTACTAATCATTCTAAGAGTTTTAATTATCAAACGATTTAGCGATTTATTATATAACTATTATAACGCTCTTTTTTACATGTAGGCTAGACCTTGGGAAGGTAGATAGGATTTCAAAACATCCAATTATAATATCGTGTGAGATCTTTTAGGATTATTTCTGCTTTTTAACGTTAGTGCAAGTATTATCCCTTTTTGCGTTGGTCAAATTTCACGTCTCGCTCGTAATTCAGCTTACGCATGAGAAGAAACCTCGACAAATTATCTTTGCATCACTTGAGGACGGGTTTTGAGTACTCATTATATTTATTTGGACTTTCTCCGCTCATTAATTTTAAAATCTTCGAATTTGGACTGTTCTAATAATTTGGCATCATGGCTCGGTCGACGACTCAACGTGGCCCACCATTACCGCCGCGAATGAATGCGGGGTCAAGCGTCGCGGCCATCATCGTGCCTCGTCATCCCTTCGCTCACCTTCTTCAGTCTCAACGAACCGCCATGCCCAAATGCGGTTCGACGAAATCCCCCAACCACAGCCCATATCAAGCTGCCAGCCTTCAAACCCGTCCTTCGCGGCGGCATCGGCTCGAAGCTTGCGGCGGGGAGGGGTGGCGGACGAGGACGGAGGTGAACCCACAAGCGGCGGCTCGGGCACTTCCGTGGCGGCAACGTCGGACCCACGACTCGGGATGTTCCCATGACGAAAGTTTTGGGTCTTTCTATTGTTCTAAAGTATGCATGGAGCCAATATAGGGGTGAATATGGCGCTGCCCTTCAAATTAATCCAATAACAAAACACGATTTTTGGTCATAAAGGCAGATGTGTCGTTTTTTTTTTCAGCTGTCCGATCTAAATTGAACGATTAAAATAATAATTTTTTTCCTAAAAAAATCTTATGTGAGGACCCGATCCTCTTACAGAAGTCGGAGGATCTGGATTCCTTCAATAAGGCCTCATAATATAAAAAGTAGAAATTAATAATTTCCACTATTAGTTAATTCGCCCCACCTAAGAAGCCGCTGCCCCTAAAAGATAAAATAAAATAGAGCCGATGTAACGGAACGCCCCTGCCATCATTCGTTGACCGGGACAGCCGACACGTGGCACGCCCGCGCGCAGGGTCCACGCTCCCCCGCCCCGGTCCCGCCCGCAGCAGCTAATTTAACCCTCCCCTGGAGGTGGTGGGGCCCACCGGACTCCAACGTTCTCTATCAAATTCGACTCGATGTCGCCCTAGGAATCCGCTTATCCCCGATTGCCCTTTATATAATGCGGATGCAGACCTCGTTCCGGATTTACAGGCGCTCCTTCGGTCTTGGAACCTTACGCCCGCCCGCTCTTCAACCGACGACCAGTCTCCGGCCAGGAAGGAACGCCCGCCCCGATCATGGCCCCCATTGCTGTCGGCGACGCCATTCCCGACGGCACCCTCGCCTACTTCGACGAGCAGGACCAGCTCCAGAAGGTCTCCGTGCACTCCCTCGCTGCCGGCAAGAAGGTCGTCATCTTCGCCGTCCCCGGCGCCTTCACTCCCACTTGCAGGTGAGGCAGTGCGCGTGTTTTCCTCCTCCGCCTGCTCCGTTTCGTTCCCGGGCCTGCTGCCCGATTTCGCCGTTTCGTCGTACCGTCTTCTGCTCGGTTGTGTTCGGAGGGAAGAGACAAAAGTGAGTGAATCGCGGTGTGAATAGTTGAACTCTTGGCCGAATCAACGAATTCATGTTCCCGTTTCTGGGATTCCCAGCGTTTCTCGAGTAGCGGGAGGGATATTGGATGTGATTTACTTTTACGATCATTGCGATCCCGTTAGATGTTTGGACTGAAACAAGTCATAATTCGCGAGCGCTTTGATTTTTACTCTCTTTACAGTGTTTTCCTTACGCTGAGTGGTTGTAGTAGGTGGGGGATTTTTAGCCGCGTGGTGATCGAAGAAGCAATTATCATGTATCTTTGACTTTCTGGTATCACCATCGTGTGTATCGTCTCGATTTGCAGTTTGAAGCACGTGCCGGGCTTCATTGAGAAGGCAGAGCTGCTAAAATCCAAGGGGGTGGATGAGATTCTGTGTCTCAGCGGTATATGCTTCATCCTTTTTGTCTCTTTGCGATTTCTTTCATCTTTTTTAAGAGCTTGTAGACGATCATTCCGCCTTCTTTGTCGTCTAACGTCGGCATTCCTTGCTGTATACGCCGATGCTTTGTTTAAGGTTACACATGATTGGCTTGGCATGTTTTTGTCCTTATGATTGAGTGATGGAGTGTAGTCCATCTACTGGTTAGTGATGAGGTAAAGAAGCTATCTTCAACGACTTGTCAATTTCAATGGTTTCGGCAAAAAGCAAGAATTGTAATCTAATTATAACGGGGATCAGGGACTGAACTGGAATCTGCAGATTGCAAGGAAGTGCTAAGGGGACTCTGCGTGGTGTGTTTTCCAATAGTTGGAGTGTTACATGTTGACCTTTTTTTTTTGGGGGGGGGGGGGGGGGGGGGATGGTCAGAGTTAATGTTTTGACTTTGAGTGGTTGTTATAAGGCATCAATCAGTAGATGACCATTTCTTTTGGCGACGGTTTCTTCACCCAACTGCTTGTCAAATTATGCGGTGGGAGTAATCCTGATTTGACTATGAGCGGTTCTTTAGAGGCATCAGTCAGTAGGTGACCATCGTATGTTCAATATGCTTCTATGCGTTGATCCCATTGCATAAGATCTGCTTGCCGCCCTTGAAAATTCAGTAAATTGTTACAAACTACTCTGGATAATTGCATGGTAGTTTAGTTGGTGTAAGTCTATTGTCCATCTAAAACTATGCCTTGTGGTCAAAGGACATGCTCGCTATCTTCAGGATCATCTTGGCCTGGAGTCTTCTTAGGAATCTTTAGATAGATTACTGATTGTCCGCCCTCTCTCTGAGTGGGCCAGGTGAATTACATTTGACTCAAACATCTATGCTTATTAATTAAATGCCTTATTGCTAACAACACAGCGAGTTCAAAGTCCTGCATGGGAAACAACTATAGAAAGCTAGTCCAAAAATGAGAAAGTTTCTGGGTTCTAGGACAATTGAAAGAGCTTGAATTATCATGGAAGAAAATATGGCTTTCCTTAATGCTTTCGTATCAGTTACTTATTTTGACTGTAATGCTGAACCTGCACCCTCCCTACCGAGGATATGTGGCCGTGTGAATTCCATGTTGTTTCCATAGTTCAGCTGCTAGATGTCATATGGAGTCTATCAAAGAGCTTGTGGCATCATCTACTTAATAAAACATGTTAGCTTTAGAGCATATGGCAGTCTGTCTGTCTTAAGACTGAGTGAATGCTCTTTTCTTTTTTTAATTAAAATCATGATGCTCATGTTGGTCCTATTTTTCAGTGAATGACTCGTTTGTGATGAAGGCGTGGGCGAAAACTTACCCCGAGAACAAGCATGTCAAGTTCTTGGCAGATGGTGCAGCAAAATACACCCATGCACTTGGCCTCGAGCTTGACCTAAGCGAGAAAGGGCTCGGTGTTCGCTCCAGGAGATTTGCTCTCTTGGTCGAGGATCTCAAGGTGAAGGTAGCCAACATCGAATCCGGGGGAGAGTTCACCGTCTCCGGCGCTGATGAAATCCTCAAAGCTCTTTGAGTTCTTTGCATCTCTCTGCATCACGTTTTCGGAGTGCTGAGCTTTGTGTTTGTTTACCGAATACGCTAAAGCCGCGGTATAGGCCGGTTTGTATGTCTCGACCCTTATGTTATATGGACGTTATGGAATAATGATCTGGTTCTCATCTTCCTGTCTTTTAGCTTGTTTTCCTCCCTTCTCGATTGTTATTTATTTGGGAAGTTATATTTCAGTGTAGAAGATCATGCATGAGCAAGGGCCAACACCCATAACCTCGGTTGAGGAAATTTTAATTTTAACTTTGGAGGGTGTGGGCTAAAATAATTTAGAACAAGGGTGAGATCTTCTAGCTTAGGGTGGTTAAAAAATTAACCCTTTCAGAAATTGTTATATTGGCACGGCTGCTTATTCTCTATGACTTGTATTCATCGAAATTTTGGCATTTTGCGTTTTCCCCTTTTCGATTTTTCCACTCGTTTTCCTTGTTTTCTTCTTCCTCCGAACTGGTACTCAACACTCATCCGTCACCGTGCTGACGCCGCCGTCACCGTCGATGATCGCCGTTACCAGCCCGTTTGGCTTCATACTTCCGATTCGTCTCCTCAATTTGTGGCCGTGGACCTTAGGAGATTCGTTTTGTTTGGGAGAGAGAGAGAGAGAGCGCGAAGGGGGGAGGCCATGTGCAGATTGATGAGTAGAGAAAACTGGGCTGTCACCAGGCCGGAGTCATCGGAGGAGAATGAGGCGAAAAATCATGGAATGGTGGAAATGCCTTGACTTCGATGGAGTAACGCCTCTGTTCATATCGTTTTTTTTTAAATATATTGATTAAGTGGTTAATGTGAACTCGACTATTCTTATCGAGGAAGGGTGACCGATTTTACTAGAGTTCTAGATTCCACTTTGTAATGGGGAATTTATTTAATCGAAATCAATTTTTTAATTCGAAACCTATCATGCTCACCTTAAAACTCCTATCAATTTACTCTGTGGTTGTTTTTAGGGTCTATCCAGGAATTCATCAATTTCTTTTTTGTTTTGTTTCATTCATTTTCTTTCTTTCAGTGAAACAAAATGAAAGTGAACACAGACAATAAAAATAATTCATAAAAATAAACATGTACACAATCAAAAGTTCAAAACATATACTTGCAATTCATCGATTCCCTAGAAATGTAGAACAGAACCGCACCATACCAATTCCACTTTTTTGGGAAGTAAGAAGCAAATTGATAATTAGGAGGATTTGGAGCCAAATTAGTTAATTCAACCGTTTCAGTCCGATTCCCAATTCTATCTTAAATTTTAGGTTCATATATATCGTCTGAGTGTGGTTCTCTTTTTGTCGGGCTCGATTGCTGCTCGTCAAATTATTAGAGATGAGCAAAATTTTGCATTAAGGGAGTATGCAAAATATGACATAATTGAACTTCGGTCTGTGGCACAAGTGGGGAAGATGCTCATCATCGAGGGATGCCCCCTTTGGGGCTCATGACCTCGCTCTGTTTAATCAGATGCAATATGAATTCCCGGAGAACGAGAATGCGCTCAAGAGCCGTTCGAGAGGGGGACCCATTTCACTCCATTTCGAAAAAAGAAGATTTTCTTTTGGATTTGAAATTCGTCGAGAGGGATACCCAAAAGAAAAAAAGTGCCCGTGATAGCAGTCTCTCTCTCTAAACATGGACATGGATTGTTAACGCAATTTCTTGAAGCTCCAAGACAGCATCTTGCTTGTCCCATTCCTCGTCAACTAGTTAATACAAGCAGGACACTCTGTAGCACTGTAGCTACCTATTTTCTCCTACCTCCTTTCCACCCCTTCTTCGGTTCCCTCATTTCTCTGTCTTGTCTTCTACATCAGCTGGATTCGGGACCTCCTTCATAGTGTTCCTCTGGTCTGACTGTCGCTGGAGAGATTCTTGTACTGCTTTACCGGGGTTTTCTTGCGGTGAAGAAAGATGAGCGCCTCCAAGTTCATCAAGTGTGTCACTGTTGGAGATGGAGCTGTGGGCAAGACTTGCATGCTCATTTGCTACACCAGCAACAAGTTCCCTACTGTAAGTCCTTTTTTCCCATTTCTTTAAGGGAAAAAGAAGAGATTTTGGAAGGATTTTGCATATGGGTTTTTGGCGTTTCAATGTTCAGAGGAACTTCCAGTTGATTTTCATTTCTTTTTGTCAGCTCTAGGTTTTCTGATTGAGCTATTGACAATGTAGCATGAAAAAGCGGGAAAGAGATAGAAGCTATTGAGTGCAGATTGCATAGGGAGATTTATACCTTGAAAAGATTTTACTGGGTTTCTTTCTTGTTTCTTTTGGTGACAGGATTATATACCCACAGTGTTTGATAACTTCAGTGCAAATGTGGCTGTGGATGGGAACATTGTCAACTTGGGATTGTGGGATACGGCAGGTGCTGTTTATGTTTCTTCTCTTTTTATTCACTTGAAATCTTCTTAAGAGTATTGCTCGAAATGGGTTAATCCCTATTGGGTTTTCTTTTTCCAGGTCAGGAAGATTATAGCAGGTTGAGGCCATTGAGCTACAGAGGAGCAGATGTCTTCGTGTTGGCTTTTTCACTAATTAGTAGAGCAAGCTATGAAAATGTTCTAAAGAAGGTAGTCATGCCCACGCTTGTGCCTTTATGCTACTCTCTTTTCTTTTCCTTTCCTTTCTCACTTTTTCTCTTTGAAAGTTTGCTTAGTGCATATTGCTTTGTAGATGTTGCTTTACAAAAGAAAAGGCTCTTTGTAGTCCCAATTAGAGGCAATATATATTTTTCTCTCCATGTTTAGCACATGTCAACAGATTTAATCAGTTTAGAGCCTGACCATCTACTTTTGTGCGTACTTATGTGCTTGCTTTTTACATTCTCACAGTGGATGCCTGAACTAAGAAGATTTGCACCAGATGTTCCTGTTGTTCTTGTTGGAACAAAACTTGGTAGGCCTCCCTGAAAGATCACGTACTCCGCAATTTCCAGCGGAAAAGGAAAACATTGATCTTTGTTGGCTTGTGATTGTTGCAATTCAAAACAAGCTAAATGTATTTTCCAATTTTCCATCAGATCTCCGCGATGACAGAGGATACGTAGCTGATAATATGGGATATAATTTTATTACAACAGCTCAGGTGACAATTTTTTAAATTTACGTTAAGCAATGTATGATTTTTCTTAATTTACCAAGCTCACGAGGCTTTTGATGAACAGGGTGAAGAGCTGAGGAAGCAAATTGGCGCTGCAGCTTATATTGAGTGCAGCTCTAAGACTCAACAGGTCATTGTTATTGGAAAGCATTGAAACTACTATGTCACTTGGAGAATAATATGCTGTCCTGTCTGATGGTTCACTGTACTGCTTGTAGCTAACAACAATTACTGTTCCAATGTTCAGAATGTCAAAGCCGTCTTTGACACTGCAATCAAGGTGGTGCTTCAGCCTCCTCAGAGGAAGGAAGTGACAAGAATTAAAAGCCGCAGGGGGTCAGGCTCTGTGATGGCGTACGCACTCAACTATTCTTTTTTTTCTACAATCTGTGAGATATTGTCTTGCAGTCAGAAGTTTTCATTCGCAAACATTGTGTTGTTATATTGTAGTTGGAGAAGCATACTTTGTCACCTAGATCCGACAATTCACAGTACTTAGTGAAGCCAATTTAGTTCATTTGGACATGCAAAATTTTTTAGTTAGAAACAGACATTTTAAATGGTATTCTTTCTTTTTCTGGTTTTATTAGGACTGATTGAAAGTCACGTGAAATTGCCTTAACATTTAATTTAAATTATGGCCATGTTGTGTGCTTTACTAGAGTTTATGAACAAAGACAGTCATCGTCTACAGATCATGAATGGAGATATGTTATTTCTGCCAGACTACACACCTCTTGGGTTTTCTTCAGTTATATTTTGGTTGGAGTTAAATAACTGGAGTGATCTTCTTAAGACTGGGGTTGTGTTGCAGAGAGCCTTGCAATTTGTATGATGGTAGGAGGACAATGCTATTCGCATGATGCTAAGATGACAATGCAAGCTACTATTGATAGTGATTGTTTTTTAATCTTTTCCTTTGGCAGTGATGGAACATGTTTTAAGCTTCTATAACTAAACATATCATTCCATTTTTGTTTATCTTGTCATTTTACGTGATAAGACACATCAACCAACACAACTTTACTTGCTCGATGCCTCCACAAGTGGCAGACAGTGATTTTTCTGTTGAACACTCGGCTTTCTCTTGCTGCAGGAGTATTATGTGTGGAGGCTGTGTAGCTTAATGCATTCCTTATAGGAGATTGACGTCCTACAAATGCTTTTTGGGGGCTGCCAAGGAGGTCCGATTCTTAGAGGTTCAACCTCAGCAAATTTAAGTATATGTGCTGGCTGTGGTTTTTTCTCTGTAGCTACATAATTAGCATTGAACTCGGCTAGAAGTGCCAATCTGATACACCTTGTGTTCCAAACGCTGTTCCTAGTGTAATCTCAGTCGGCATTGTGTTGAAAATGCATTCTGAAATTCTGACGACCGATAACATTCGAAATCTGGCCTTTTGGTTCTTCCTGATTTAGTAATGCGAACGTATATTTTGCGCTTCACATGCTGTTTGTTCTCTGGGGCCACCATGCAATGTCACGGGAGGCCCTTAAATCTGATGCTGTAGGTACCGTTTAACGACATTTGCGAAAATATATGCATGGATCCAATCATGTTAGAAGCTAAAAACGCTGTGTGATCTTCATGCCGTTGTTTGCAGTTCTTTAGCTGAAATGCTGAATGATGCAACTCCGCACATTGTTCGCTTCATTCTGCGCCCCTGCGAATTTGCTGTCATACCTCGATGGCCAATAAGGTTGCGTAAAGATTGCAATCTCAACTAGACATTAACCCAACCAAACTCAAAAAGTACAGATGTCAGTCTATGCTTGATCAAATCGGTGCAACTTCTCCATTCTCTTCCATAAGCATCGCAGATGAATTCCTTCGCCTACGCAAATATACAAACATCCAGGGCACAGGTCTCTTAGACGGTGTACCGACTAATGCGTTCAAAAACATCTTCATAAGATACGATTTTGATACAAGTTTCGAATAATTGAATTAATAATTGACGTAACCATGGACTTCTTAATTGATTTGCTCAAATGGGTAGGTCGAGCCAGCTCAAGCTGAGCTCGATATAGAGTCAAATTCTAATTCGGTCTATCATACTACCATCTTTAAAGTATAAAAGTGACATGTTTCAACATAATCCTCTATTTTCAAACTGGCTAATTTGCTCATGACGCTTAGCAGGGCAAGCCAGGTGACTCGTGTGAGCAGATTCATCGATTCATTAGAGTGGGAAAGAAATGGAAAGAATAATACAACGACTGCCATTGGTCAGTGACACAAGGAACATACAGAGGCCGGTTACTCTAGCAAAACCGCTCCAAGCATCAACTTGTGCAGGGGCGGCCTTTTGAGAGAGATCACAAGGGAAATAAGGAACAAAAACCCTCCAAAAACCTCTAACAATGGCGTCTTCGAAGGTCGTCTCCAGGTTATCCTCTCGATTGCGCCCTCTCTCGCTCAAGTTCAACCAGTCTCCCCTCTCTCCGTCAGCTACGCTCCAGTCCTCCGCTTCCGCTTCTTCCGGGCGCTTTACTCGCGCCTTCTCGCGGTAAAATGACTCGAATCGTACTCATTGCACGAGCACTTGCGTTAATTTTGACGCAGAAGCAGCAAAGCATTCGTCTTTTCGCTACTAATTTTCTGGGCATTGACGTTAATTTCCTGGGTCGTCCCCAGATTTACCGTGCGTTTGTTTGTGATGATTTGTGGGGTTAGGTTGCCCTTGGAGTTGAGCGGCGGCGTCGAATCCTTGATGCCTCTCCACAGCGCTATAGCCTCAGCGAGGCTTCAGTCGAGCTTGGCCATGGAGTCCCAGAGTTGGGGATTAGTGCCTCAAGGTACGGTTAGACTATTGCACTGTATCTACTTAAAGCGATGTTTCGGTTGTGTGGTGACCGATGAATTGTGGATTTTGACGAGCTGTGTGAGACGACTGGTGAAACTCTGAGTTGCTTCTGAGTTGCTTTGAGCTGAGCAATTTTGATGTATGTCTTGTGGTTTTGGTTCTCTAAGCATTTGTCACTGAGATGGTATAGACTGTTACGGTAACCAGATCGTGCAATCCTTTTAGAACTTATTTATGTGTGTTGGACATGTGTACAATGACCATAAAAAGTTCCTTTCTGGATGACAAAGGATCCAGTTACATGTTGTGGTTGTTATAGAGTCAAACATGATCTGCTTCGATCATGGAGTGCCGATCCTCTTCAAATGTAGATGGGCTGTATGGTTCAGAAAATAAAGGTTTGCTCTGTTTTGAAGAATTAATGTTGTTGATGGATGACGTATCAAATTTGATGTAAATGTTTAGATCTGACATTATCTTGTTGGAGGAATGAAGAACAAATGTAAAGGGGTACTTGATAATCTAATGATGGCTTGTAGATGAGGATGATTATTGGAAATACTGAGCAGGTTGCTTGGCCTCATATTCATAAAGTAGATGTATGATTCAGTCACTTTTGGCTGCTTGTTTCCTTCAATGTACTTGGCCCTTCCTTTTATTCTATCTTTGGGGTTTCTCTTCTTTTGTTTGCTGCTTTCACAAGGAGTCTGAAGCTTCCGCATGATATAGATATTTTAAGTGACAATTTTTAACATGTTTTATTGAGTGATGTTCGTCTTTCGTTTCAAAACTCCCAAATCTGCTTTGGAAGAAGTCCGGGCAGGCTGTATTACATGTAAGAAAATGCCTTCATGACTGTTCGACTTGAGTAGCTTTTTCAAGCGAATAAGAGTAGATCCTCTATGGCGAAAGGAAAATAATTAGGAGCCAGCATTGTTAATTGGCAGTATCCCCTGACATGGGGGCAAGGAAAAGGATCGCTTTCACTTTGGTTCAGTGGCGTGGCGGCAAACAAGTGGCCTTGCACTTCCCCATCCTGGTGGAGATGGAATTTGATCCATACTCTGTTTAGCAGCATCAAGTTTCCTCTTTTTGTAGTTAAGCTTTCTCAGCCTTTGTGTCTCCTGGCTGGAACATGCTCATCTGGTCAATAAAAGAGTTTTTGTGCAGAGCATCTGGAAATTGATTATTAAGGGTTACACTAACTTGGTGAAGATGTAATTTGATTGATTCTCTTTTCAACAGCATGAAGTTTCCCCTGTATACAGTTAAGCTTTGGTCAGAATTATTCATACTTAAATTGTTTCCGCTTGTTGAAATGATCTCAGTGCTGCCAGTGGAATTATCTCTGCTCTTTTCTATGAGTTACTGGGAACCATTATAGTTTGTAGTGGTTCGAGATGAATATGGTACTTAAAAAATAATTGAAGTATATTGATCATTGGAACTAGTGTTCTGCATACATGCTTGTTCAGAGTGTCATAATAGTCAGGCTGGGTATGAAATAGCAATATTGTTCCTTTTCACTGATCAGAGAGTACAAGAGCAACTTATGTTGTTATGAGATGTTCTCTGCCTTTGTGTGTCCTAACTGGAGCTTGCTGATGAGGCCCATAGAAGAAATGAATCTGTTTGGATGTGATTTTTAGCCTATTAACTTTTTACCATAACCTTGAAATTCCTTCGGCCAGAAAACTTTGTTTTATACTTTCTTGCCTATAGACGTAAATTGATCAAATATTGTCTTACTAGAGGCACATGCATCACTCATTACTGAGTGGAGCACTTGGAAATGATTATATGGATTATGTCTATGATGTAATTGAAATAGAGATGGCAAATCTGCACTCTTAGTTCTTAACAACACTTTCCTCTGTCCATCTTACAGGAATCTCAATGCCTTTATGACAGTCTATGGCGGCAGCTGCTTTTTGAGGCGGCCAGTTTTTCTGGGTTAGGGATGCTGGTTGCGTGTTGAGATTTTTTATTCGGTCTAGTTTAAACAGGCAAAACTAATGAACCGTGGTGGTAACTTCGACAAAGATCTGTCTCTCTTCCTCACCATCAATCATCACACTGCTTTAATTCCTACGCAAAGATGATGCATGAGGATCTGGTTTGAGTTTGATAAGGATTGAGCATGACTTTATGTGAACTGCCAATCAGTGTTATAGAATTTTGCCTTTCTTTTCCTTCCATTACAAGAGTATCTTTCATTTTGCAATAGCTCAATTTGTATGGTCACTGGTCAGTGAACCTACAAGCTTCAGCAGAGTTTTAGGTGACGTATTTTAGCAGTTGAATATTACACGATGGTCACACAAATATTCGTTGAAGAGAACCTGTACGAACTTCTCTGCTGTAAAGCTAGATGGTTTAAGGTAATTCATCTTAGTCTACCTGGCATCTAATAGTTCATATAATGCTCTCCTTTGGAATTCATGCTACTGGTCCCTTCCTTCTTTCTTCTTCCATTTTAAGAGGATGCATCCTCAATTAATCATGTTTCTTTCAATGAAGATTAATTTATCGTTATTTCAGTTAATAAGATTTACGCCATTACACCTCTTGGCTGGCTAGATCGTTATGCCATTGCATTCTTTTTTTATTCCTTTTCAAAAAAGAACATCGTCACTATTTGAGAAATATCTGCTAAAAATTTATTCCCAATAACTTTATATAAGCTGCTAAGGTAGGGAAATGCTTGCCCAAGCTTACAGGAGTCTCTCTCTCTCTCTCTCTCTCTCTCACTGGGATGGTGAACACGGCCTCTGAAAAATTAATGCGGTGCAGATAGAGGCGTGGTTACTGATGCATCCTCCTATGCAAAAACCAGAATTTTGCATCCTCATTTGCCAATTAGTAGCAAAGTTCTGGAGCTAATCAGTTACAACGATAGCTTTTGTTCCACAAAAGAGACTCGAGTAGTGGAAGAACAAGAGTACAGACACTATGAGAATGAATTGGACACCAAGACTTCCCTCAAGGGATGTACCCGTCCCTAAAAATTCTACACGATCTGCATATTTACATTTGATATGCTCTCACTGTATTCTACACATTCAAAATCTGAATCTCTCTCCGTCTTTTCCTCTTTTTTGTGTCCCCTCTTTCTCATCAGTGCCGAGCCGTCGGGCTTCTTAGGCCACTCAAGTTCTCAAGCTTCTCCAAATAGGAAACCTTCTTTATAGCTGGAACATTTGGTGATCTACTCACAATATGTCCACCGTCATCAACAACAAAACTCTCTAAATTGTTTATGGAGCTATTTCTCTTCGCCATGCTCTCTTCCTTCCCGAATTTCCAGCCCATGAAGTCGGACAGTGTCTTCGAATTTGGTGTTTCTGCAGTTTGCAAGGCCTCTGCCTCCGCATTTTCCTCGACATTAAAGGGACACTGGTCAGGTTCTGCTAGTGATGGATCTTGGGCCAGAGAGTCTGCGTAAAGGACATCTTCTATTCTCGAAATTACTGTGAATGCCAAGCTCTCTATGACTCTTGAATAACTCTCCAGGACTGACTGTCCCACGTCCTGTCATTATTAGATGGTTTTAGCAGGTAGAAGGTAATGCAAGAGCACTAAACGGAAGTATTGGCCAGAAAACACAGTTTCTAATTCTGATCTGAGGAAATGTATAGATAAACTTGGCAGAGCCAGAGGTAATGGTGAACCAATGAGAGTACATGGTGGTACAACAAGTGGCTCTTGGAAATGTTTCCTTTGACGGTCTAGTTCTGTTAAAGAAGTTTCTTTCGTTGATGTGCTGGCCAGTAGATTGTCTTTAATGATTTTACTGCACAGCAGATTTTGGCCGTTACCTTGTTAAATTGGATTTTTGAGGTGTCGAGAGAGGACTGTGGTATCCCGGGAAACCGCTGTTTGATAAGGAGGAGGATGGTCTCAGCCCGCTCCTCAAAGAGTTCCCTCTTCTCCAAGCTGATAGCTGATCCCCATGGTGACTTCCCGTCCTTCTGGTGCATCTTCCGCATCCAGATCACAATGGAGGCCTCGATCTTGTCCTTGAGGTCCAGGACTTTGTGTTCTGTTGATAAGTCCATGGTGGACAAGAATTGATCAGGATCAAAGTATTCCACTGTGATGCATTTGTAGATTGAATCACCAAGGCTTGCTCTACCATTCTGCCAAACAACAGTCACAATTTTTAAGTATACATCTTTTGAACCCGAGAAGTTGTCTGCACAATGGAGCCGATGGGATTGTCATTTTTTGTTCTTTTGCCTTAAGATAATGAATTACAATATTATGTATCGTGTCATAATATACCGAGTCATTGATTAAATAGTTGGACTATGTGTTTGTCGCACCTTAGGAAGGGACTCAATGTAGTCCTCAGGAATCGACATTTCAGACAAGACTTGAGCATTTATGGCCATCGCTGCTTTTAGAACTTGGTTCACTGACTCCTTCTGGAACAACAGCCATTTCCGCGCGCCGTCAGATAGGCCATCCTGAGGAACTTTGACAGTCGGTAGCCACCATTTATCATCTTCCCTCGGTGCTTTACCTTTCTCAGATTCATTAGCATTTCCAGAGACATACCAGAACTCATTTTGACCCCCAAAATTTTCTAGATAGCCCTGTTCGTGATCGAAAGAAACCATGTCAATACAGCTTTGAAGATATATTTTTTCCCTCTTTCTTAGCAAGTCAAGCCATTGCAGGATCTAACCATTAGCATGGCATCAAGCTTGCGCAGCGCTGGGATGTTCATGTGCAGATCGTTTCTTTGTCGCGTTACCATCACCTGCAAAATGGGATTTGCATAAGTCCGGATTGGTTAAGAAAGAGAGTTTCTTTCTTTTTCCCCTTCAGACAATGCATTTCCGAGAGAGAGAGAGAGAGAGAGAGAGAGAGAGAGAGAGAGAGAGAGAGAGAGAGAGAGAGAGAGAGATGACCTCCATGTTGCTTCCATCTTGGGACTTTTGCATTGAGGGAACAAATTCGACGATGTGATCGGTCACGGATAAAAGCCAGTCAATTTCTTTTCTCCACCTAACCTTCCTCTCTGGAGACATTGGCTCTAAACGTCGTTGCTCTCCGAAAATGGAAGCTGCGTTACCACAAAATAATGAATGAATTGCCATGTATTTCACCTTTCATCGTATGATTGAAATGGATTGCCAATGCTTAGGTCTCCTTGTAGCAGGTGCCATTTCTCAACTTTAAAAGCAGAAGCCCAAAATTGAAAATCTGTCGGAGGAGAGAATTGAAATTACCAGCAAGATTTGTGATTGCATTTGACAGAGCCAAAGCTGAAGAAACACCCTTTCCACCACCAGACATGTCCTCGCCTAAGAGCAGCTTGGCAAATCGTTCCTTCATCAGCTCCATGTCTGCATGCAGGAAAAAAAGAACCAAAAGTCAATTCCAGTCACTAGTTTCTCACCAGCATTGTCATAACATTTTTACCTTTTATCGTTTGTGTTCACCTTTTCTATTTTACCCTGATATTTCAGACAGAATTTTTCAAGAACTCAATGATTAGGCCAATTCAGATTGGTCAACACAGGGAAGAAGTTAAATTGTGGATATGTCTATATTCTGTGCTTATGTCTTCTTTACCTGACGATGATGCCTTGGCGGGTGAGCTAGCTGTTTTTGCTTCATCTTCTTCAAGGCCCGAAACAGGATCATTACTCCGATCGAAAACCCAACCAATGTCTTGGTTCTCCATCAATTCCGCTGTTCTCGAGCCCGGGCTTCTAAACTGAAGCCCCTCCGCGGCGCCATTATCGAGAACTGCATGGCCTTGGTTGTGCCGGTCGAATATGCGCTTGAAATGGAAGGATTTCGACTTCTGCATGCTACGCTCGTGTTCGAGAGCCCGAACCATTGATGACTCGATCTCAGAGAGGACTGGAAGACCTGCAGAATCTGAAAGTGAAGGGGGATGGAAATGCTGGAGAGAATGACGGGGGAAACAGGAGATGGGGAGGAGGAACACGTAAGGAGATAGGTCTTGTTTTTGTTGATCTTCTGCAGAAGTTGTGGGTTGAGAACTGAATTGGTTGTCTGGATGCGGATGCCAATGGACGTGGGGTGCATGTTTTTCTTTTGTTGGTGTTTCAGGAGGGAGAGTGACATGGTGGAGGGTTGGTTTTGGGAATGGATGGATGGGAGGGTCAATGCTCACCAAGAAGCCCGGCAGAGACATTCATCCACAACTAAAATAAGAAGCCTCTCCCTAGCGCTTGCCTCTTCATGCTCATCTCATCATCACTAAGTATGTATTCACTATTTAGTCCTGTCTAAATTCTTATGTAGCATCTGTGTATTTTCTGCTCACTCCTCTCTCTCTCTCTCTCTCTCTCTCTCTCTCTCTCTCTCTCTCTCTCTAATGAAAAAAGTAATTTGTATGTCAATGTCATTACTTGCTAATGAATTAGTTCGTTTGAATTTGCTTGTTGATATGTTAAAGTTATCAACCTTTATGTGAAATACCAATCTTATTTTGAGTGACTTACTGAAAGTCATCCAATCAATTTTAAGCTACCAATTCTTAATTGAATTACGTACTTATTTACCTTTCAGCAATTGTTTTCACGTAACCAGTTTTTGCAAAATTGACTGACCTTTGTTTGCATATTTTATGAATATTTAAAATCAATTACTATCTTTATTTGGGAAACGTGATTCTTCCTCAAATATTTTTAATCAAGATATCAACTAGTTTAGATCACTAACTTTTATCTGGTATTCATGAACATTCTATGTCAAACAATTGTCCTTATTTGTGATATTTACCAATTTCTCTTTGAATAAGTTACAAACTTGTAAAAAAAAAATGCTACTCTTACTAATTCAGTTTATTACCAAAGTTTGTTTGGTTGTTTTCAAATTACCAACATTATAAATAACTTGTCAATTTTGATTTGCATAACTCACTGACGTTCTCAAGCTATTTACCAACCATTTTTTCCTATTAATTTACCATTTTTTATATAGGTCTGTGCTAATATTATATGGTTGTCTTCAAATTACCCAAATTTATAATAACTACCAACTTTTATGCACGTCAAGATTCTTAAGTTATCAACTCCTATGTTTAGTACCTACTTTACTTATCAACTTTTTCTGATTAAATTACCAAGTAGTTTTGAATTATCAACTCTTATATGGAGTCGCAAAACAACATTTATTTGGTCGTTTGAGATTACCAACCTTTGTAACTACTTGTCAACTTGTATTTGCAAAACCTACAGTCTTCTCTTAACCTACCAATTCTTATATCATATTGCTAGTCAATTACCACTATTTATTTGATCATTTTCAAATTAACAACATTTGCAACGTCTAACTCACTTCGTTCGTTCCATGCTAATAATTCCTTAAGCATTAGCAAGAATATATTATCTAAATGGCTAACCAAAAAGACCAAAAATATTGGGAGTGTTCTTATGTCCAGATTATTGTATCTGAAGCTATGTTGTTACTTGTCTCATATGATGTGTTGAATCGATTTTCTAGTCAGAATAGTTGCCACCTATACATATCTTTTTGGCACTTGGCCTCTGCATATGATCATGGAATCCGTGACTATGTTCAATCACTAGGTATGAAATATCTTGAAATGGAAGGCATCTTGAAGATTGGTCAAAATATTAAAAAAGGAACAAAAAAAGTCAAAATTAAAATTATCTGTTGAATAGAAACGATTCTGCTAAAATCAATATGAAGGGTGGGTGGGATGCTTGAAGACTCCATCATGTCGACACTATGATTTATAAATCCATCAGTTGATGTTTGGATGGAGAATTCAAGCGGGGGCATTCATTCCCAGATTAATTCTGTTCAAATATCTAGGACACTAACATTATTGACAACACTGTCGCTGCTGAGATTTCGGTTGATCTGTCAGAAAAAAAAAGGAGCAAGAGCTCTTTGATGCTATAATAACACTTGGAGAAATTCCCATTTTCGTTTGGTTTGATGAAAAGGGAGCTCCTTTGCCTTTAAGTTTCCTCTCACTGCACTTAGTTGTTCACTTTTACAGTGGGGCCCACTATCATGTGTAGTTGCTGATACTCATGGACAAAGGCAAGATTTTAAGATACCACACATTTGGTAATTTAAAGTGGAAGTCCAAAAGTCTTCCACGTTAATTTTCATTTGGTCAGTAAAGTTCTTAACGTGGGTCACTATTCTTCCCAATTTGAGAAATCTCCATGTCCGAATGTCTCTGATCTTGATTGCTAATATTACTCACATTAAGTGAAGTTCGTCTGAACTCGAACTTAGATGGATCGAGTTATCATAATCATAAATCGTGTGAGATGATCTGAGATTGCATTCGGTTCATGCAAACCTTATTTCATAATTGTCCTTTCAGTTTATGCATAGGTTCGCATGTGTCTTTAGCGTGACCGAATTGGACTTTACGTCCTCTTCTATCTCTCTATGCCTTGTAAAGATTTTTAGATACTTTTCAAAAACGATGTTTCATGGATCCAAAACAATGTTTTTTTAGAAATGTTTGCATTGCGTTAATTCATCACTTTGCATTAACCAATAGCATTTCATTCTCCCAAAAGTAGGAGATTTTGCTATGAAGTCAGATTACTCCATCCAGCACCAGGGAACTGTTGTACAAATCTTTTCACTCTGAGCAAAATGAAGTGGTTATGTGAGGATGATGACCGCCCAACAACACAAGCACTGCTTCTTTGCTCTTGGGTTAAGCAACGTCGCAACACAAGGATTTCTTGCATTCAATTCCAACAACCGTGTCAAACCATCGATAGTGTCAACCCGAGACGCCATTAAAATGGAGGGCCCTGATATACCACGACGCCCGTTATCACCACTGCTGCCTGGGTCCATGGGTCAGGGACGAATCAATGCTCTCTCTCTCCCTCTCTCTCTCTCTCTCTGAGCGAGTGATGAGCCATCCTCTCTGCTTTATTTATTCGGTCTCCCTACTGACTACGAAACGGTATCGGTTGGGAATTTTTCACTTCTCTCAGGGGTCTCGTCGCTTTCCCTTTCGGTAATCTCTAATCTCTTCCGGGGAATTGTAAAGAGAACCCCATGTTCTTGCTCTGTTCTTTAGCTCATTGAAACAGAGGTATTTCAAGAATTTCTGCACTTGGAAGTGACGGCTCCCATCAAAAGGTTACTTGAGGCCACAGACTCTCTAGGGTCATCGCCAATTCGTCATCTTTCTCAAAACCCCCGATCAAATTGTGCTCTGCAAGATGGTGCAGCTCCACTCTAAGTCTGATTCTGATGTCACGAGCCTAGACCCATCTTCTCCAAGATCCCCAAAGCGCCCAGTTTACTTCTACCAAAGCCCTTCGAGAGAATCCAATGATGGGGATAAATCGTCCCTGATGCATGCTACCCCTGCATATAACAGCCCCATGGAGTCTCCCTCTCATCCCTGCCATTCTCGGGGCTCATCCGAGAGCCGGTTTTCAGGGCCGTTTCGGTCTTCTTATTGGACCAAAGGGAGTAATGGGAGGAAGAGGAATGAGAAGGGTTGGCCTGAGTGTGATGTGATCCAAGAGGAAGGTGATTATAAGGATGGACTTGAGGATAATGGGCTTTCAAGAAGGTTTCAGGTTCTGATGGGTGTTCTTGGATTTGTGGTGATTTTTAGTGTTTTTTGCTTGATCATTTGGGGTGCTAGCAGGCCTTACAAAGCTCAGATCCGTGTTAAGGTACGTTAATATACTATGTTTTTTTATATTATTATTTGGTTTCTAATCAGTTAAGTGATTCTGCAACTAGACAGATGATATATTTTATTACAGGGTATCTTGTCCTGTTCAATATATTGGTTATATTCTTAAATTAGAAGCTTGAATATTGATCAAGTCCATGCTTTAAATAGTACCGATATTGTTTAATCTAGTGAGACTCCTGCAATGTTTTAATGATTGAAGACAGAATCAAACAGCTATTTATTGTGTATCACATTTCCACAACTTGGGGAAGGGCTATTAAGGCTGATCATGTGTTCAATATAACCTTCAGTAGGAATTGAGTTCTCAAATCTGGCATTGCAGAGAGTGGAATGTGTAGCAATAGCATTTCTTGTGGCTTTTCCCAGGACAAAGCATAGGATCTCTTCTTTGTACCGTCTTTAGCAACTGAAGATCGTATTTTATCCAGTGGATGAGTGTAAATTGTCTGATATACTCATGTTGATTGTCCATTTTCATAATCTTTTGCCCTTCTCTACTTGGCATGGTTTATTAGTTGCTTTCAAAAGTTTTAATTTTCTCTGAAGTGAAGATGGGGAAAGAAGGGAATGACTCTTCCCCCAACCACTGAAGTGTTAACAAAAGGAAGAAGCTCTGCGTTTGTCATATCTCTCGCACCAATTTGCTAGGGCTCCTTGATTCTCTGTTATAGTCTGGAGGAAACGAATTTATGTCCGTTGAATCTGACACGAGGCATTCTGCCTGATAACACCTCTCTCCCTCCCTCCCTCCCTCCCTCCCTCCCTCTCTCTCTCTCTCTCTCTCTCTCTCACACACACACACACTCATAAAGCAGAATTTTAACTAAAATGCAATAATAATCAGTGGATGCTGAATCTAAATTTCAGTTCCAGCAGTTTGGATTTGGATTTTTTGGCACTTACCCTGTTCTTATAGTTTCTAGGATAAAACTAGTCACTCTTCTGATAATCACTCAGGCTTCTCCCATTGGTGAATAATTAAATGTGAAGATCTCTGAGCTCGTAACTTTGCAGGAATCAGCTGTCAGGCAGTGTGAGACTTCTTAGTAATCCACTTGTCTTAGGTTGCCACTGTCATCTTTACGTCAAGTTTAAGATTCTTAATAGCGTTCATTTAAAGGCCTACCTGCAAATTTGACCTTGGATTTTGGTTTTGGGCTTTCCAGTTTCTTATCAAAAAGGTTGCTTTCCCAGAAAACGCTTTCTGAATTCTTATCTTCAGATCATTTCAACTCTTTGGCGATGAGTTTTTGGGCTTTGTTTCCATGTCAGTTCTTTATGTTAATCATTTCTTTGTGCAAAAAAATGGAGGAAAGAAGATTTTGCTTTTTGTTATTGTCTTGGAAGCGTGTGTTATATAATGTCCTTTACGTCTGTCGACTGTCTTCTATCTAGACCACTGGCCAGTTGGGTAAAGATGTTTTGATAATCATACTATTCTCTCCCCCTCTCTCTCTCTCTATACAGAGCCTCACAGTGCATAACTTCTATGTTGGGGAAGGATCAGATTCAACCGGAGTTCCGACTAAGATGGTGACAATGAATTGTTCAATGAGGATGACCGTGTATAACGAGGCCACATTTTTTGGCATTCATGTCACGTCTACACCTGTCAACATTATGTTCTCAAAGATTTCAGTTGCAACCGGTCAGGTGAGAATTCCAAACATCTTCTCGTGCATATGTTTCAATCACATGGCTATCATAAAGTTGACAAGCTGTAGACGGCATTCTAGAAAATGAAATTTCCCGTTGTCTTTCCTGCTTCAAGATACATTCATAATTGACTCCATCTCTTAGCCAAAGGCAGAATCGCTGTCGGTCTTTCTTGGCACGTGAAACATGTTGAATTGCCTCAACCGCTACTTGCTAATGCGAACACATTGCTTGATCACAGCTTAGGAAGTATTATCAGCCAAGAAAGAGCCATAGGACGGTGGCCGTGGTCCTTGAGGGGGATAAAGTTCCGCTTTATGGTGCCGGGGCGAGTCTAACCGCTTCCGATAACAACGGAGAAGTTCCGTTGACCGTAGTATTTGAAGTCCGGTCACGAGGAAACGTGGTGGGAAAGCTTGTCAGGTCAAAGAATCGGAAGCGCATATCTTGCTCTCTTGTTGTGAACCCTCGTAGCAACAAAATCATCAAGTTCAAGGAGGATTCATGTACATATGACTGATCAGTCTAGATTGATCCACAATTCCTCAGTGAAGGGCCCCATCCGACGGTGAGTAACTCAGTCTAGCTATCGGCTTTGCTTGCTTTCAAGTTATCTGCTTTTACTTGTTTTCTTGGAGGAGAAATCAGTGTTCTATAGATAAATAGCTTACAATAGGAGTGAGAAACGTGCTGGAGCTTAATTTGTACCGTGAAGCAGAAGATGCTGTATCAGCAGTCGAATGTATCTGGCATATAAACATCGACGAATTATTTGTGCTCTCTTCTGTATCACAATTATGACCATGACATGACAGTGCCAAATATTTGCAATCTGTTTGGATTAATTAGCTCATGACAATCAGCAGAGGCGGTGCTGCTGAACCTACTCTGGCTGATTACAAACGATAGCTAAGTAGATATTTAGACGCAGGAAACCTGAGCCTGTGACTGCTTAGCAGAAGTACTTCCGATCTAACGCTTCCATTTCTCATTGCAACATAAATTTTTATCAATTCAAGCCTTACCATAAATCAATACATCATGTATGGACAAGAAAAGAAATGAAAGTTACTTCCCCCTAAAGAATCGTATACTGAAAAAATGCCGCTTTTCCCTCATTGAATGGAAGCCTCGGGCTGAATCTTCTGTTCAGATGATGAAATGGTCTCTTGCTTGTCAACAGCACAGCCTGTTTCAAGAACTGTTCTGCCAACTCTGTTGGGTGGCCAGTAGCGAAATACTGATCTTCCTATTATATTCTTTGCTGGAAGCGGCCCCCTGTGCAGAAAATCCAACATATTAGGAAAAAGATGACAACTTTTAATCTTGATGTCATGAAAAAACAATTAGGACTTGAGAGGATCGGGTGGTCTTACCATACATGTGAATCATAACTGTTGTTACGATTATCTCCCATTACGAACACTGCGTTCTCTGGTACACGCTAGCAAATGGATTATCCAGATTTATAACTCAGGTGACAAGTGCTAATCTTAAATAACCAGCTAAAGAATGGGGTTGGATTCCTATTTAGAGGAAAGACAGATTTTTGCAATTCAAAGAGTGCACTAATATCATTGTACTCACAATAGGTGCCATGTTGTATGAAGGTGGTTCAAGAATGAAACCCTCGTTTCTCTCAACTCCATTAACAATAAGTTTTCCTGCTCGAACCTGAAATAATAGCAATTACATCAAACTTCCGTCCCTGAAACCAGACACAGAGAAGGCAGAAAGAATATATTAAATCAGTTGAGTGAATCCTTCTGTTTAAAAATAGTTCGCATGCATCATTAGGGCCCATCAGTCCAGGTGAATCCTTCACGCAAAAAACTTGAGATTTTACAAGAACAAAAGGTGGTGATTGAAAATGACAGAATGCATACATGCTCAATTTATACGAGGTATTAGAGAACCCACCACAAGCATGCTATCAAACATCATGCAAGGAGAATAAGATGATCTCCAATTACTCCTTGATCTTTTACACATAAAACACATAGAATACACAGAATATAAGAATCCACGTTCATCATTTAGCAGCCTCACCTCAACAACATCACCTGCCTTTGCAACCACTCTTTTGATAAAAACATCATCATCAGTATATCCTACTTCCTGAAGAACCGGTGGACTTTTGAAAATCACTATGTCATTGGCACATGGCTTTCTAAAGTAGTATGAAACCTGGAAGACAAAAGTAAAGCAACAATTAAGGTAAGTGACACTAAATTCAGCCTGCGCACACACTCTAACTTCCTATCTCAACTCACTACCTTTTCTAGAAGTCTGAATACAATCGATCACCACACACAGCAAGTTCTGCTTAATAATACAAGGACACTCGTAAAATGAGTTCCAGCCAATATAACTAATTGCAGCATTAAAACATCAATCATATCTCATATAGAGACAACACATTGCTTAAGATTAGGTGCCTTACTTTTCTCAATCATCTTCAAAACCAAGAAAGCCAAATTTCACATCATGGGAGAAACACCATTCACACGACCAACACGCCAGTCTTTTTGTAATTATACACGTAATATCAATGTTTACCATAAATCAAATTGCTGATATTTGTCCATGATCTCAAGACTGAGGTTAGCAGAGGAGCAAATCGCCCTATGTTAAATATAAGAAATTTCCTGATTTTTGCACAATCACTACTTATTTTTCCACTTGATGACTCTCCCAGTTTTGTTATCATGCTAAATGAATCATCACGTTGATCGCCACAAGCACAATCTTTTTTTTGTCTAATCACATTGCCAGGGAATCTCTCCTATCAGCAATAACACAGGTCAAAGTCTCAACCCTCAGCTCCGAGCAGTAATCCATGCGCTGATAAACATCGCTCTTCAGGTCACGCTAAACCATGAAGTACAAAAACAGTGAAAGCAACTTTGCTCATTGTATGGACAAACAATATGGCAAAGATCAACTCCGAACCAATACCTTCTCCGCAACAATCCGATCACCAACATCGAAAGTAGGATACATGGACAACGAGGGGATGTACCTAGGCTCCGCCACGAACGACCTGAACGCCAGCGAAATCGCGAGCGCGGCGAAGACCGTCTTCGCGTCGTCGGAGGTCAAGTTCAACCAATCCGGCAGAACCCCACCTTCCTTCTCCGCTCCCCCGTCATCCCCGCCGCCGCCACCTCCTCCTCCTCCGCCCCCGCCGCCCCCGCCGGATGCGTCGAGCGCCGACTTGGTTTCTTCGTCGGAGTCCTTGAGAGCCTTGCAACTAAGGCGGCGAGCTGGAGCTCCGGCGCTGGAGGGAACGAAGGAGGAGGCAAAATGCGTGAGATTGGGGCCCGCGGGTCTCGAAATTGAAGGGTGGACTGGTTTAGAGAGGCGGAGGTGGGCGAGGTTGGCGGTTCCGTTGAGACCAGAGAGCTTTGGGGAAGCGAAATTAGGGTTTTGGAAGGATAAAGGAGAGGGAATGTGTAGACACGCCACCATCTCTCTCGCTCTCTCTCTCTCTCTCTCTACGCTAGCAGAGCTGTGAAGATTCCCAGTCGTTTGGTTAAAGGGAGGAAAGGAGGAGAGGAGGAGAATGCAGAAGAAATTTGTTAAATAAAATTTTATACGAGTTCAATATAATCCATAAATTATATGAAATATTCACCATTATCTTTTCATTAGTTCAAGTTTAAGAATAACATTAAATATTTTCATATAGATTGAATACCAAATTCAATATGTATTAAAAGTCCAGAAATTACATTAAACAAATTAAAATCTTAGGGACAACATTGAATATTAGGCTAAAATTTAATGATCACATCAAATAAATTAAAAGTTCAACAATCACATTGCGCATTGAGTAAAAATGTAAGAACTTTTTGAGTTATTTTTCCTTTTTTCTACTTTTATCACGTTTCTTCTAAACGAATTTTGAAAAAATCGGGAATTATACTGAATAGATTTACATATTAGTATGTCTATATTCTTGAGAGATTCCAGATGTCTCCCACTAAATAAAATGGAAATTCTAATGTGTAAAGGGAATACAAAACTTGGGTTGAAAATGCTTACATTAAAAAGATCTTTCTTTTTGGCTAAGCAAGCGTCATTAATAATAAGTAGTGCAGAAGAATTATGCATTTTTTATAGGGTTAGGGTGATATATGAATTAATCGATGATCATTCACTACCCTCTCAGTAAAATAGAAAAATTTTATTTTTAGTGAGCTTGAAATAAATTTTCTCTTAAATATTTACCAAAAAAAAATAAATTTTCTCTTAAATTCCTTTTTTTCATTTTTCTTACATGGAGACAACATTAAAAAAATTCGTATAATGAAAAAACTTTATTGGCATGAAATGAAAAGAAAGTATCTTGTGTCGCTAAGATAGTACTGATTATCTTATGCTACCTCTGGAGATTGATGAATTACAGTAAGAATAACAATGTTCCTATGAAGAGAATCACCAGTGCAACCTTGAAGGTCAACACTGCATACATGGATCTGTAAACAGAAAGTCCATAACAATTAGATACAAATCGAAGCACCACAACCAACGAGTGCAGAAACAAAGGCGAGTCGAAAGCTCTTGCGTCCTCGATATCTACAGCTTGAAGAAAAGGCATACGACGTCACCGCCGAATTCTATGGAGAGCAGGGTGTCGGAATCGTCGCAGCCATCAAATCAACGTAAGACTACCATCCTGTGTGAACTCACAAAGTGACCACAAAGCCTGACCTGACTCCAATGCTGCTTCCTGCATTGAGGCAGTTGTGCCCTGAGCAAACACGTGTTCTTCAGGACGGATTTTGTGGCCTTCCACATTTTAACAGACAAAGAAATGCGACCTTTCGGAAGCATTATACTTCCAAGGGTCGTGGCAGGCGATCCATCTTTGTCGGACATGACTGAGCCCAATGTCGGCAGATGATCCGAGTAAGAAGCATGAAGCTTGTGCTTTTGATTTATCCCCTCCAAGTTCTGTGTAGCTGTATTATCCTTCTTGGTTTTCGCCTGGTTGTCTAGTTTATCCTTGTAATTGTTCAAGACTCTTTTGGCCTCAGGCACTAGACCGATTGCGCGCCATGCGTCCGCCACCAGCTGGATAGTGCTCAACTCAGGAATCACGCCCCTCTTTTCCATTGTCTCAAGCAAATCTTCAGCCTTCCATGGCTGTTTTGCTTCTCCATATCCCCAGATAAGCGTCTCAAAAGTTTTCAAGTTCGGGCAAATGCCGAACTCACACATGTTCCTATACACCCTCATCGCATGCTCCATTTTGCCGACCGTGCACCATCCACTAATGATGGTAGTGAAGATCACGACATTTGGGAATAATCCACATTTAGCCATGGAAGTCAGCAGCAACTCGGCCTTCTTGGGTTCTCCAGTGCGCGCATAGCCTTTCGCTAGGATGCTAAATGCATGGACGTCAGGTTCTATTCCGGCCTTCACCATGTCATTGAAGATTTCTTGGCATTTCTCCATAAGTCCTGCTGAGCTCCAAGCATTCATTATAGTGCTGAATGTTACAACATCTGGTTTTACCCCAAATTCTTGCATCAAAGTCAGTGCCTGATCACAATTTATAAAAATGAGCCTCTTCTACAACCACTTACGCAATGTTTATGCATCTACATGATATATATTCTTGCTTAGTGAAAGGATTCAGGAAGTGGAAAGGCAATTTGTTTGTATCTTCACAGGTAGGCTTCATCAAAATGCCAAATGAAATGGTTTATCAAAATCTTTGACAACTCAAATGTCGTAAGTTTTCAGTGATGTCCAACGACATTACAAAGAGAGCAACAGATCAACAATATGATGTGTTAAATAAAAGACTCACCTGATCTACACCGTCAGTGTTGGTAATATCCAGGAATCCTTTAATAAGTGAGTTGAAGACAACAAGATTTGGATGCACCCCGAGATCTTTCATTCTGTGCATAAACCTCATGGCGTCTGTCATGTTACCATCTTTACAATAACCACTTATGATGATGCCACACGTACGCTCGTTTGGCACGACTTTGTTGTTCTGCATCTCAAGTATCAAGCCCTCGGCCTTGCTCGTCTCTCCATTCTGCACATAAGCTCTGGCCAATGTGTTGAAAGTGACAACATCAGGTTGCATGCCAGACGCAACCATTCTGTATACGATATTCCATGCTCCCATGATATTCTTCTTGTTACACCAAGCTCTGACGAGAATGTTGTATGTCCTTTCATTCGGTTTCAAATTACCCTCTCTCTTCATAAGCTCTAGTAGTTTTAATGCTTCTTCAGGCTTACCCACAATTCCATACCCTTTAATTAGAGTATTAAACGTGCTTGTCGTAGGCCTACATTCACTGTCCTTCATTTTCCGGAATGCTTTCATGGCTTCCCCAATCTTTCCAGATTCAGATAAAGCATTGATCACAGCATTAAAGAATATTGCATCAGGCTTCACACCACTCTCTTCCACCTTTGAGATGAGCGCGGTGATGGAGTCAAAGCGCTTCAGGAGGGCAAAAGCAGCCAGGAGAGTGGTATACGTTATGAGAGTCGGTCTGTGTCCTTCTTCTGTTAAGCTATTGAAAATAGAATCAGCCTCTTGAGGTTTCTTCCTTTCTATCAAGATGTTCATCAGCTTAGTTCTCGAACGAACAGTCCTGCAACCATTGTTGCTCAAGCAGGCGAGGCAGGAGTAGCTACTTGGACTCAGAACTGATTGAAAGTGATTGTCCTCTTGAAGAAGCCTTCCCTGTGAAAGATTAACGTGGAAGAGAACATAACTTGGACGTTTAGACAATGTCGGCTTGAACAACATCTTATAGCAGCAATGAGGTGTTTCTCAAAACCAAAGTCAGGGAAAAATGAATCCGTAGAATTGCAAAGTCAGTTAGCGAGAAAGAGTTCAGGCTATGTACCATGATTGGTGATGATTCGACCTGCTTCTTGTTTGAAATGGTTCCCTCCTGCTGTTTGGTCATTTTGACAAAATGGCAGCACACGCCGTGTCCTGGTTCTTCTGAATCCACCCAACTGGCTGCTGAGTTTGCTGGGGTTATAATGCATGCCTGCACTACTATGCCATTCAGCCAGTGAAACTGTCTCCAAGTTGTCAACCTAGTTCAGCAACTAGAGAGAGAAATATGTTAATCCTAAATGAGACAGTTCGCACGATGAACATAAAGATAGTAACCAAGCTAATAATATCAACAAAAAAGAAATCAGTATATTGAAAATAAGAGGCTCTATGAAATAGAACTTCTGACAACGGAATCCCCAGGCCAATTATCATCAATTTGCAACATTTTGCAATGAAGATGGTCGAAGACAAAAGCCCTGGTGACATATTGAATTAGCAACAGCGAACGAGCTTCGACACAGCTTAGAAGATAAATGCATGATGCCAAATTGGATAATTTAAAAAAGACTTAAACACGCTAGCCTCACAATCGACGAGAAAAGTGCCAATTCATCAAGCACCAAAATAAAATGAAGACAACAGGACCAAATTCGCTTTTCCTCCAAGAATTTGGTAATCCATTGATATACTAAGATTCAGGAAGATCAGAATTCTGATTCACTAAAACAGAAAGAGAAAAACAATATTTTTCCAAACTTAATAAAACGACTACACCTATAAACATCAATAATCTGCGGGATATCATTGTTCCTTCTGACGATATTCCCCACAGAAATTCCCAACTTTGATTAACCGTGAATGCACAAAGGATAACGTGGATGCCCATTGCCGTTGAAGCCTAAATTTCAGTGAACTCATGACCACATTCATCTCAACACCATCCACACTGACTTCCACAGCCTCGGAAAGTGCAGCTAAGCGACAGGGACACGACGGAGTGTCATTTCGCCAGAGCCCCGATTCAAAGAACGCGAGGAAAGAAGCAAAAAATTCCACAACAAGCATTAAGAATAACCCAGAAACCAGTCGAAATCGCCCGACAAGCCCCATTACCATTCCGAAGATCATCACTTGCCCGAGTGACGATTTCGCATGTAAACATCCATAAAAGCCATGATCAAAGAAGATTGAGCAAAGCAGTGTACTGGGCAGTACCTGTTGGACATAGAAGAAGCAGAGAGAGAGAGAGAGAGAGAGAGAGAGAGAGAGAGAGGGACAGAGGGGGGTGTTGAAGATGGTCATGCATGGCCCAAGAGAGGGAGAGATGTGCATGGAGCGCGATAATCAGATTCTGCAGAGAAATAGAAAATGGAGGGCAAGCGAGACGTTGGAGCTGAGAGTGTGTGTTGCGGTATCCACCGGAGATTCTTATCCACAAATATTTATCCGAAAAAAAAACATATTCTCGGATAAAATTGAGGCCGTGAAAACTCCAAAAAATTGAGCAGGCGCTGACGCGGGGCTGCGTCGTCCGTAGGGGGAGAAAGTGGACTCGAATCGCCTATTAACAAAAGCCGTCCGATCTAAAATCAAACGGCCATCAAATCACATATGATCGAAGAAAATTATTCCACATCTCCCGAGTTTTATATGCTAAGTGAATATTTTCTTTTTCTTTACCTCAAGAAAGTGAAGATCCAATTCACATCACATTGGCCCACCAGAATATCTAATTTATTAATGGATTAAAGTCATTATAATTCTTTGTCAAGACAAATCTGATTGGCTCATTAACAAATAATATTTATTAATGCTGCGGCTAATCAAAACTTCGCTTTTTAGCTTTTTCTTTCTTTCTTTAATTTTTCCTTATCTCCCGAATTCGATATGTGCACATGCCCCACTTGATCCCTTCTAACCACCAAGTCGGGTGCTCCGACGCGGCGGCCCTTCACTCATTGGCCACTTGAGCATTGTTGCGATTATTGTACATTCGACATGCCTTGCAAATAAATCAAAGCTTTACTTTGAGCTTAAAAGGTTCATTCGTTCCAACTTACCAAGATGAAGTTATTCAATAGGGATAGAAATAGAGTTGTTCATACATGGAATTACGAGCTCGGATAGGTTGTGCCGCGTATTGCGTCTAAAAGTTCTTACTCAAGTCCACCCAAAGCTTAGAAATGTTTAATTTTGTTCATCAAAAGATGGGCCAGGCAAAAGGGACGAAGAAATCGTTTGCTTAGACGTGCCCAATTGATGTTTCCGGGCCTCGTCGAGCGGGTCGGTTTGAACGGGTCCTGCAATTGGCTTGAAGACCATGCCCGACCTTGTTCAATAGATGAAGTTTTATTTGAAAGGCATATATGGATTTTAACCCGTTTTATCCTAAAGTTAATATATATTGTATTCTTTTAAGAGATTATAATGCAATCAATTGGGCCAAGCTAACATGTTAAGGAATATCACTTGTTCAAATCCTGTCCAATTGTATCGTTAAAATGCTTTTGAACCTATTCCACCTAGCCTCGCTCGATTGGCGTGAATTTTTGTCCAACTCATTCTTGAACATAAATTCATTTGGTTGAAAAAAAATTATATTTTTTTAATAGATGTTTGGATAAAGAAATGAGAAATAAAAAAATTTGTGATTTTTCTTCCAAAATGAGAAATCAATAAATTATTTCTCTTTCATCTAACTCTCCCAAAGTCCACTGCTGCCAATTATCGCCACTGATTGCTGCCATCATTGGTCGACCATCGATTGCCGCCATTGTCGATTAACCACCGATTGTCGTCGGCCGGCCCGTCCCATCGCCGCCCCACTATTGTCGATTGATCACCATCACCACTACCGCAACCCATCGATTGCCGGTGGCTGATCGTTGTCGCTGTTCGGCTGATCACCACCGTCGTTACCATGGACCGGTTACTATCACAGTCCAAAAGGAAAAATCTATTTTAAGAAATAAAAAAATTGTTATCAAATGAATTTCTATTTCTAAAATAGAAATTTTTTGGGTAAGTAATGAAATAGAAATGTTTGTACTTATTAAAAGTATTTTTTCCTCAAAAACTCATTTTGGAATAGAAATAGAAAAATCTAATTCTATTCCAGAAATCAATTTCTAGCTAAAAGTTGAATCATTCATGCCCTAAGCTTCCAAAAAATTGCAAAAAGAGGCATCACAAAAATAGCTTATTCAAATGACGTTTTCCTAAAAAAATCCTTGCTTATATCACACATAGAAAATCACAGAACAAATATACTTTCATTGTCTACAAAAAAAATTTGTTACATATTACCATCAATAATGAAAGTATTTTTAGTCTACTACTTATTCCAAGCATTTGTTTTCTAAAATATTTTATAATTCGTTCATTTTTTGTGAAACAACTAAAACTTTAATCTAAACAAAAGCTATTGAAAGATTATTTTGAAGAGGATCAAACTGAATATACCCTTTTCTTTGGGTTGGACCGGTCCTAGGTTAGACTTAACCAACACTCTATAGAATCTCAATTAAAAAGTCGGAATTCATCAGTTGTCCATAATCAACAATAGAACTAATGTCATAGAATATTCCACCAATCTTCCAAAAGAAATAATTGATGCTAAACAATACAAGACGACAATTATTATCCACCAATCCCTCAATCCACCATTTTCAGAGTAGGAGAAATGACATAAATGGTCCATGAACTTTGGTTAAATATGTAACGTAGACCCTAAATTTTCAATTTATTTAATGCGGTCCCTGAACTTTTTACACATTTGCAAAATAGTCCCTGAATTATATGAAAATATTCAGTATGGTCCCGGAACTTATATCAATGAGAATGACCATATTGAATGTTTTTATATAGTTTAAGAATTAATTTGAACATATTCAAAAAGTTTAAAGATCATACTGAAGAAACTAAAAGGTCGATACCATGTCATACATTTAACTAAAGTTCATGAATTATATCGAATAAATTGAAAGTTCATATATCACATTACACTTTTTGTCAAATTTTATGGATCATTTGTGACATCCTCCTTTTAAAGTACAAACCAATGAGCATGGGTGCTAAATAGGGGAAATTCACAATAAAAGAGCCTTTATAGCTAATAAAATAAAATGAAATGAAACATCACCTTTTGGTCCGATACCATGCTAATGATTTACAATCTATAAGTTTAAATTCAATAGGCATCAAACCGTAAGAGGGAACGCGTGTATGGGAATTTCACGGTGAGACCATGTCCGATGAAAATCGAAACTCCAGCGGTGACAATTAATGAAATCTTGCCATAAATCGTTGGATGTGTAATGCATTCTCAATTGATTTTATGCGGAGAAACCACTATGATCATGTGAAGCTGACAATTTGAATGGCACCTAATTGCCAACCAAAAGTCAACCAACCAAAATTTTTAGTATGAACTGAATTTCTTTTCTTTTGTTTACTAGTTAAACCCAGCTTAAGGGACCCACAAAATACTTCGCTAAATAGTTAAAAAAGAAAAAGTCATCAACAATTCTAAATTATTCGATGATGATCGCACATTTACCTTTAATTTTTAATATAAAAGATCAATACTCGACACATTTATTTTCAATTTGTCACTATTTAAAAATGTTTAGATTACGTCTGCATCACGAAAAATTTTAGAATAAATATGTAATATTTGCATATTTGAAGGTGGATTCTTGGGTGGCTTTTGCCCGAAATGAAAAGGATTTTTAACCGCTAATCTTGATTAACGTTAATTCGTCTCTTTCTCCTTTCAGAGGAATCCCAAAACCGAATGGCAACTACGACCAAGATTTGCAGAGAATGCTCCAAGCTCTCTCTTTCTCAATAAATAAGCCATAGCTCAAAGCTCTCTCTCTCTCTCTCTTTCTCCCTCTTTCTCTCTTTATAGATATGTTGAACGTCTGGAAATGGTACCAGAGCTGTCTGTCTGTTCACCCCGTGAAGACGCAGGTCATCAGCTCCGGCGTCCTGTGGGGCGTCGGCGACGTCGCCGCCCAGTTCGTCACGCACTCGACCGCCAGGAAGCGCCTCCAGATTTCCGTGAGTTCGTCGTCTCGTCATTTTCTGGTTTCGGGCTTTTTTTCCCCCTTTCCCTCGTTTTCGCGCTCTGATGATGGTGTGGCTATCCCTCTATTCGCATTTCTCTCGGCTGGATTTTCGTTCGATTGCGCTTCTTTTCTTGTCCGCATGTGTTTTGCTCTGGTCGGATTATCCGGTGGAGGGCTCTTGCGTGCCGCCACTTCGCGGGAGCGGTGGTTCCGCGACTGGTGTTGTGCCGTGCGAAGCATTGTTTAAGCTAATGTTAGGTCGAGAAAATTGAGGTTGGTCGCCATTTGGTTCCCTCGTGAGGGCGATTGATTTGGGGTGAAGTAGATGTATCGACAGGTTGGAGCTATTGGAGAGGTTTCTGTCCATTTGACAATTTGATGTTCATTTCTGAATTGCATCTGCTAATTAGAGCTGTCTGGGTTTTTTTTTCTTTCACTATAGCTATTTATGGTGTTGGCAGTCGAAGATTACTTAGCTACTTTTGCATCGCCGCATGTTTTTGTGCAAAGGTGAGGAGAATTGACTTCAGGAATTTTAATCCATAACTAGTTTTCCTTTCAATGCTGAAACAGACATTTCTCTGGATTATGGCAACGTCTCGACAGAATAGGAAGAAGTCTAAGTTAATGGTTCCAGGTAAAGTAGGTATCATATTCACGGCAACCACAGTGGTTGTCATCTTTCAGAAGGGCTCAAGATGTAATGTCAGATCAACTATTAAATTGGGACGCAACTGTTTGGCGAGCTCTATGGTTGAAATGTCTTAACTGATCAACTGCTCAATGTATAGATAACATCAGGTTTCTCCCAATCTTGGGTGTTTTCAATTTGAGAGGTCAACTTTGCAAATCCATTGAAAGGAGTGTGTCTCAAATTGAAATGGTAATTGTACTCTTTAAAGTTAAAACTTGGGTGAGGATAAAGAGAGAAGGAATCACTGAGAAACTCGAGGGTCAGAAGCATATTAGAGCCTTTTTTTAGTTCTTTTTCTCTGAAAGAGTTTACCTGCTATAGACGCATGAAAGTAGTAGCTTTCCTTCCCTTCATTGAGGTTAATATTTTTATGACATGACATAGGTGCTACCAAATCCTTGTAAGATAGTTCATTGCAGCAAATGTAGCTTCAGTAGCAGCTAAAAGAATGCAAAATTGGGCTGTAATTCCACTACATACGGATTAAGTCCTGAGTTTATGTGTTGAACTTTCTTTTCAATTTGGTTCAGGTAAGTATAGAAGTAAAGATATTGTACTTGTTGTTTGGGACGATACTCTCGTCAGACACCACACTGCTGTTGGAAAATTTTCAGGTCAATAGATAGTCTATTTGTTGCTGCAGATTCTCATGTTGTTTTTGTCCATTAATTATTGCAGCCTGGACGTTGAATGACACATGCGATGGTGACTTGAGATCCTGCAACCTAAAGCTTCAATTAAACCATTTAATCACCCCATTTCTAGTTTGCTTGGCGGTCAAGAGACTACTATTGTGTGCTGGAATGAAAAACACAATGGTTTCTGTATCTTAACATTCACCAAATCTTAACCCAAGCAATAAAAGTAGATTGTTTCTAGATCCTTTTAGAAAAGTTAATTTGTTTTAATCACAACCAGGACCTGGAGTCAATAATTTGACCATATAAAGATGTCTAATTAGATGCCGTTACTTCTGAAGGCTGGAGCATCTATTCAACATGTAAATTTTCTCTCTTCTTCTTCGTGGACATGGCCCTCCATATGCATTTTCAGGTTTATGCAATTTCACCGAAGGCTATTAAGTCAGCTCTTATGTTGGAGATTGTTTGCATTTTACCCCTCAATGCGACTAATAAGCTCAAGCTGCACTTGCAAATAAATAAAGAACATAAAATATTTATAATAAAAAAACTCAATAATACAGCAAATTTCTATGCCTCATCTGAGCATTATAGGATAATATTAAAAAATCCTTCTTGATGCATCATGTACCATAATAGATAAGATGTGTTTCTTTTATTTCCTTTTCTGTTGCCTCGCAATCTTTTGTAATGCCAAGGATATGAATTAATTGGATATTGCTGCTTTATTCACTGATTGAGCAGTTTAAGATTTTCGGGTTCCACAATTGTCTTACTCTTTGCTGAATAGGCTTTTGCTTTTTCTAATGGGCTTAGCTTCAAAGTCTAGCCTATGACTATTGTAGCCCTGGCATTGACAAGCCTTGCTTAGTTTGTTCTGACTTATTTTTGTTCGCTGGGAAGACCGTAACCTTTGTGTAAACTTACAGGAAGCAGATGCTAAATTCAAAGTTAACTGGAAACGTACAGCTATTACAAGTTTGTTTGGGTTCGGCTTTGTAGGCCCTGTAGGCCATTTATGGTTAGTCTTTATCATGTTGCTTCTTCTATCAAGCTATTTATCTTCCTACCATTTGCCTTTACGCTTTTACTTTTATTGTCTAGGGTTTGGCTATCGCGAATTTTAAAAAAAATAGACTAATGGACACTTAGGTTCTATAATCATTTTTTCTTCCATTTTGGCTGTAAAGTGAAATAAGACAGATGAAAGTGGCCCTTAGCTTTGTGATACTACCACAGTGTAGGTCTGAAACTCACAAATTAAGCATGCATCATGATGGTCTTGAGAGCTATTTCCAAACAAAATGTCGTTCAGGGGAAATTTCGACTTTGTATTGCGTAGCACTGGATATGTTGTTTATGTATGGAAGTTTAATCAGCCATTCAAGATTGTGGAAGCAGGCAAAAAATTTTATGCGAGGTCGTTGCACGTTTAGAAGATTACGATTCTCATGAAATACAGAACTGGACTACAATACTCATTTATAGTTGACTGCCTATATTAGTTTCAGGGATGAAAGCTAGCTTGTCATCACGTCTAACTTGCTATATGATACATGTTGGATTTTTTATGTGGGTTTAGATGAACCAAGATTATTGAACCTGTGTGTCTATGAATAATAATTTTGTGCACTAGTAAGTAAAGAAGTGGTAAGGCCTGCATTTGACAATCTCTTCTCTTCCAGGTATGATGGGCTTGACAGATTCATAAGACTCAGGTTGCAATTACTTCCAAAGTCTGCCAAGTTTATTGCTGCAAAAGTGGCAATGGATGGGATCATCTTTGGACCCTTTGACTTGTTTCTTTTCTTCAGTTACATGGGATTTGCTGCCGGCAAAAACGTCGCGCAAGTGAAGGAAGACTTGAAGAGGGACTTTCTCCCAGCCTTGATTTTGGAGGGTGGAGCTTGGCCACTCGTTCAAGTCGCCAACTTCCGATATGTCCCAGTCAGATATCAGCTCCTCTACGTCAATATGTTCTGCTTGCTAGATAGCGCTTTCTTGTCATGGCTCGAGCAACAAAAGGACGCACCCTGGAAGCAGTGGTTCACATCATTTCACTCCTTGAAGGAAGGCGGAGGTCAGCGCAGATGACAAAAGCCTTGTTCGATTCTTCAGTTGTGCCCAAGCAAGCGATGCAGTTAATTGATACATGTGCTGAGAAAATATGTCCGAGTTTGTGCATTACAAAGCTGTCAATGGATGGGGCCATCAATTCAATCTCTTTAGTTCACAGATGCTAATTGGCTCTTTGCTACAGAAGAAAACAAAGGTCTGATTTCCTCCCTCCAAAGTTAACAGAATGAAATCATGAATCTTCCATAAGAGCAGGGACTCAGATTGAGAATGTTGTGTTCATCGCTTTGGATCTGAATTTGGATAAGAGCATGCCAAGTCTGGTAGGCGTCACGGCAGTAGCTGCTGCTTCTCTGTTTCTTATCTTCTCTTATTTTCCTTTCCTTTTTATTTTTCTAATTATGTTGTTGGTAATTTATATAAAAAGCTCGTTTTGATGCTCTTGAATGATCGCGGCCCAGAGGCAGAGGTACGGTTGAAATCAGCAGAGATCAAAACGGGCATAATTTTACTTTTCTTAAATTTTTACGTAACTTGATTCAAAAAAGATAAAACTGGAACGTGTAGAAGTTTTCATATTGTTAGTTTATCATTTGATATTCCTTTTTTGGTAAGTAAAAGCAAATCAAGTACAAATTAATGTCTAAAATCTACTTCATCACCTAACAAAGCAGAAAATATTTTTACGACCTAAAAAAAAAAGCAGAAAATATTTTAAATAAAGGTTTGAAGTTGAGTCGCTTTTTATAAAAATGGGTCCTATGTGGAATTTATTTGAAATGAGGATCTAAAAAAGTTAAATTGTCTAGAATAAATGAGGGAAGAGAAAAAAAGAAAAGGAAAAGAAAAGAAAAAAATTAAGAAGTACAAAATATTTAAAAATATATACTTAGAAATTTTCTACTAATATATCCCTTCTCCAACAACAAGAATAGTCATATGCTCACCAACAAAAGGAAGTCTTTATTTGAGATAATTTGGCCATTTTAACTCATTATTTGACACAATGTTCGCTTAGTATTTATTTTTTTTAAATGACTCTACTTCGAATTCTTATTTGTAATTTCCTTGACAAAGTATTATTCAAGTCTCTAAGAGGCTACGACTAGAATAGAGTTTCTAAATGCCTCTTTATCCAAGATTGACAATATAATTTGTTTTTAAGAAGTTATGTTGTATTTTAAATTTCAGAATGAGAGCTCAACATTCTTGTAATGTCTTTCTATAATGTAAGTCCAATGTTATCCAATATGGTCTCTTTGTTGATAAGTTAATTAATAACTTTCGAGTCCATCTCGATGGTGAGTTTATGAAAACCATGTTGCTTGGCAAACTCCAACCATAATGCCCAAAATTCAACTTGCTATGAAGAACATGTATCAAGGAAAGAGGCGCAACCTCTAGTCACCTCTTTCGTTTTTGAATAATCCTCCTGTGCCTGCAAATCTGAGGTTATCACTAGAAGTTTCATCAACATTTAGTCTGATCCATCTTGTAGGTGGATGGCCCCAATTACTAGAATGGGAGAAGAATGAGGTTCATAAAGTATTAGCAATTCCTTTCATGTATGATCGATGTGGAACTCAAAAGAAACGCATAATTATTTTGAAAAAGATGACTTATTTCACCATCAGCAAAGCCACACAGTCACTCCAAAAATAATGCTTCAATCATGATTAGAGTTTGATCGCCCCTTGGCAATGAGATTTACTTTGAGCCATTGAAAAAAATTCATTGAGAAGAATGATTCCGACTAATGTTGCCGGACAATCTCAAGTCATATTTTGTGGGCAATTGAACAATCCCATAAAACTATCTAAGGTTGTTTTTACGTGGCACTCACATTTCAAGTTATAAAGGGTTTACTTTCAAATAGGGATTCAAGTCATTCAAACATAAATATTGCAATAATGTATAATGAAACACAATACCATATTGGGATTCTAGTCATTTAAAAGATTGAATGAAAATGACATTCCAAGAATGCCACACCTTGATTGGCATTTTTCTTTAATAAAAATCAAATCGAGTATCTAATAATATTCCGACTCTTCTCTTCTAATTCTTTTACTGCTCAAGTATTTAGTAAAATCGCGAGTTTAAACTTTCAAATTGCAATTATATTACGTTGAATCTACAAATTCTTTTTGTGGTATTTTTTACACTCGATGGATTATAATTCCAGGTATTTTCATTTAAAAGCATTTCTAAGTATTTTATTTTTTTTCCGCCCCCCTTCATCGAGGATTTATGAAAAAATCACAGTATATAAGTCGTGGGTTAATTCGGGCGGTTAACCCCAACACCACAGACGCTTCAATTCGAGAGCGCGATCGCATATACCGCTCCCCGGAGCTGGAAGTCTCCTCCCAATGTCGCGAATTCCCGCCCGGACCAATCAGCATCCGGCGACTCCGCCGTCTCCCTGACTGCCTCCGTCCGACCCGCCATGACCGCTCCTCGAGCCTCTCCGCCCATGACAGCTTCTCGAGCCTCTCTGCCGCTCGCTCTCCTGGTGGCCCTCCTCTCCGCCTCTCTCCTCCCCTTCGTCCCCTTTCCCCGGCAGCCCCAAACCCTAACACCCGCCTCCAACCGCACGAGCGCCAACTACATCGTCCGGTTCACCCGCTACGAGCGCGCCGAGGATCATCGCTCCTACCTCGAGGCGGCCGTGCGGTCCCCGGGCTGGCAATGGATCCCGAGGCGGAACCCGGCGTCCGTGTACCCGACCGACTTCGGGCTGGTGTCGATCGAGGAAGGGCCGGCGAGGGAGGGCTTGATCGGGGAGATTGGGAAGCTGGGGCTGGTGAAGGACGTGAGCCTGGATTTGAGCTACGAGAGAGGATTGCTTGGAGAGAGCCGGGAGAGGGTTGGGGCGTTCGTCGATGGGATGAAGCGGCCTGGCAAGATTTTTACGTCCATGTCGTTCAGCGAGGGCGAGGGAGAGTACTACACTGCGATTAGCAACTCTTCGATAAGCTGGAGACGGCATCTGTTGGCGCCGGTGAGATGCGTTTTGGTATTCGGCAAAATAAAATTGCGTTTTCTAGGTTTCCGGTTTGCTCAATCTAATTAAGCGAATGTGGGGGTAAGCGCAGTGCAACGGTTATGTGTTTAGCTAGCTAAATGCTGTCAGTTTAATAAATGATGTCTCCGTGTTCGGATCGAATTGTTCACTGTATCTGATGGATGTAACTGAGGCTGTCGAGATTATGAAGATACTTTATCCTTTGTGCCTTTGCTTATTTGGTTTAGAGCAGCAAAGTTTCACGGTTGACCAGATAGTATCACAGAGTTCTTGCGCGTTTCCAATTAAAAAGGGGGAATAATATACTTTCACCATTGGCAGAATCTTTGTAAATCCCAGTGTATTTGCTATCTTATGCTTTTTCCTGGTTTCCATGAATAAGCGGTCTGACTTTGGGATATCTGGGTTTGTTCCCCTGTTTCTTCGGACCAGAATATGCATGATAGTTATTTCTGCATGTCCTCTATGCTTATCTACATGGCCTTATACCTGTTTTTCTTCTCTGTTTTTTTTCCCAATTTTCTTGTTGTTTAGAGATCTCAAGTCACATCCATGTTTGGAGCTGGCACGCTTTGGGAAAAAGGCTACACTGGTAAAAAAGTTAAAATGGCAATATTTGACACCGGTATTCGAGCTGATCATCCACATTTCCGCAATATAAAGGTACTCATTTTGATGGAACTTGTTCTTGGTTGCTAAGCATTAGTTTGCAGAGAGGTGAAGCAAATGTAACTTTGCAGCACGCTGAGTGTAAATGTTTAATTTCTGCAGCTTTATATCTGATATTATTACTAACATCAAATTTGGCTGACTATTAGGAGCGCACAAATTGGACCAACGAGGATACTTTGAATGACAATCTTGGACATGGGACATTTGTTGCTGGTGTCATTGCTGGTGTAGACGCAGAGTGCTTAGGATTTGCACCTGATACTGAGATTTATGCTTTTCGCGTATTCACCGATGCACAGGTAATTCTTCTTTTGGATCATCCATGGCTAGAAATTTAAGTTAGTTGTTGCATGCATGAATGCGTAATGGATTGCAGCGAAGTGCCAACTTAATAGCATAGTGTTCGGGAGCATTAAGGAATTTGACGTCTGTTTGGTTAATTGCAGACCACTTTGTTTTATCTGCCCTCACATAGGAATATTGCAGCGTATGTGGCATACGGTTATATTTTTATATTTTATTTGCAAGATGATGATAATTGTGTATTCAGCCTACTGCAGGTATCATACACATCATGGTTTCTGGACGCATTTAACTATGCTATTGCAACGAAAATGGATGTGCTTAATCTGAGCATAGGTGGACCTGATTACCTGGATCTCCCATTTGTAGAGAAGGTAGGCTCTTATTATATGTACAAACTTTTAATTACAGTGACAGAATGCTGGAATCATTATGCGCTTTTCATGTGAATTTTTAGAAATTAGAGTCACCTGGGCTAGTCGATGTTCTTTGTCTGGATCAATTTGATATTTGTGTTAATAATTGAATTAAGGACTTTTTAGGACTGCTGCTTAAAAAGGCTTATCAACTGATTCCTTGCATGTCTAAACTGCCCTCTCATTTTTTCATGTTTCAGGGGTTGATCATTCTTGCTTAGTTGTTTAGATTTAATTTTCAGAATTCTTTGTAAACTAGGTAAAATTGTCCTATTTTTGCTCTGTGACATTTCCACTGTCATGAACATGAGTTAGTCTGTAGTGAACCTCGTTTAAATTTATCCTCAGATTTTACCATACTTCCTAGTATACTTGGAGGGGAGAATTTGGTTATTGACTCAAATCCGTTTTCCAGGTTTGGGAAATAACAGCCAACAACATAATTATGGTTTCAGCAATAGGAAATGATGGACCGCTTTATGGCACTTTGAACAACCCAGCTGATCAGAGTGACGTTATTGGTGTTGGTGGTATTGATTACAGTGACCATATAGCCTCATTTTCCTCACGTGGCATGAGTACGTGGGAGATTCCTCACGGGTAATTGATGTTGCTTCAAATTACTTAAGAATTGGTCTACTGTCCTTTTCTATTTGGTTTTGCTCAGACAACTCAATGGGATTAATGAAGGATAGAATTGTGTGAATTGCAATTGCTTTGGATAGGTTACAAAAGCTGTTCTGTTTCTCAATTCATGAGCTGAGTTTAGCATTAGGTCTTTAGTGAGCATAGTTTTCATCATACTATCTGTACTTCACATCTCAAGTCAAGTCCTTGTTTGCATGGTATTAATCAAACAGTGGCTGCAAACTGTTCATGTCATATGCCAGTGATGGCATACCGCACATGGTTGTGTCACATGCCAGTGATGGCATTAGTTAATTGAGTCCCAATCTGTTGGCTGACTCTTCCTAACATGCTTCTGTCTAAAGAACTGTTTGGTGTCATGAATGATGCAAGAGGAAATGAACATGTCTTCTTGAGCACTGAAATCAATTGTGCTTCTGTTGCATGCCATTCATAAGGAAAAGGCTAATATTGTGGTTTCTTATCTACTAGGGCAATTTTTATCATCTTATTGTTGAGCAGGACTGTTTTAGTTTGCGCTTTGTTATTTTGATTTTTTTCGTATTCTGCAGGAAACAAGATTAATTTTTTTTTCATATTTCCATAGACTTTGTTCTTGAAATGTGTTTGATACATGATAATAAAAATTCTGTAAGATGAAAGCCATGAAAATATGTTTAGTTGAGTCCTTTTATTTTTATGTTCCCCATTGAGAAATTATAAATTTGTTCCCAAGGAGAAGAAAGGAAAGAAAACTATCATTTGGTCCTTTCTATCAGAGGCAGGGATAAATGCAATAATGGTTCTTGTCTTTTCATTTTGAGTAAGCACAACAAAAGCAATTAATACCTATTTTCTCTCTCAAAACTGGTAGAAGTGCAAGGTGAGTCAGTTGTTTGTTAGTTCGAAGGGGTTTCCAGATTTTTACCATTTCATATCCCTTTTTAACAAAGAAGTTAATAAAAGTTGAAATTTTCAAAATTTCAATTGGGCTTCATTGTTCTTTAGGACTCCTGGGCCTAACAGAAGTTGATGGGATGCAAAATTGAAGAATTTGTTGCTTGTTTTAGTGCTCCTTTGCAATTAATTGAACAGTTGAAAGTAAAGCTCTGACCATGCTTTCTTATGAGGTTATATTTCTTATACTTTATGAGTTTTTTTTTTTGGTCCAAATTATACTTTATGAGTTGGCCTTGCCTTGTTATTGATTTATAAATGGTTTCATGATTATGCAGTTATGGTCGAGTAAAGCCTGATGTCGTTGCATATGGAAGGGAGATCATGGGGTCCAAGATCAGTACTGGCTGTAAAAGCTTATCTGGAACTAGCGTGGCAAGCCCTGTAGTTGCTGGTGTGGTATGCTTGCTTGTTAGTGTTATTCCTGAAACCAAGAGAAAGGAGATTTTAAATCCAGCAAGCATGAAACAAGCACTTGTGGAAGGAGCTGCAAAGCTTTCTGGTCCTAACATGTATGAACAAGGTGCTGGAAGAGTTGCTTTGTAAGTTTACATATGGCTGTTGAATTTCTTGTGTTAGCTAGAGAACTCCTCTAGCTGTCCTTGCTTTTTATATTATTAGCTCTAATTTGGAGCTTCTCAGGTTAGAATCATATGAAATACTGAAAAGCTACCAACCTCGGGCAAGCATCTTCCCCAGCGTTCTGGATTTTTCAGATTGTCCTTATTCCTGGCCCTTTTGTCGTCAACCTCTCTATGCGGGGGCAATGCCTGTGATTTTTAATGCCACCATTCTAAATGGTATGGGTGTAATCGGCTATGTTGACGGACCACCAACTTGGCACCCTTCAGATGAAGAAGGGAATCTTTTAAGTATTCATTTTTCATATTCCGAAGTCATATGGCCTTGGACTGGGTATCTGGCCTTGCACATGCAGATCAAGGAAGAAGGAGCCCAGTTCTCTGGAGAGATAGAAGGGAATGTAACCGTTAAGGTGTATAGTCCTCCTTCTCAAGGCGAGAAGAGTCCTCGAAGTAGCACCTGTGTTCTTCAATTAAGACTAAAAGTGGTTCCAACTCCACCAAGATCAAAACGTATTCTCTGGGATCAGTTTCACAGTATAAAATATCCTCCAGGTTATATTCCTAGAGACTCTTTGGATGTTCGCAACGACATTCTTGATTGGCATGGGGATCACCTTCATACAAATTTCCACCTGTTGTTCAACATGTTGCGTGATTCTGGTTACTACGTAGAAACACTTGGCTCACCTCTTACCTGCTTTGATGCTCACCAGTATGGAACACTTCTGTTGGTGGATCTTGAAGATGAATACTTTGAAGAAGAAATCGAGAAGCTGAGGAGTGATGTAGTCAACTCTGGATTGGGGTTGGTTGTGTTTGCAGACTGGTATAATGTGGACACGATGGTGAAGATGAGGTTTTTTGATGATAACACAAGGAGCCAGTGGACACCAGTAACTGGAGGTGCTAATGTTCCAGCGCTGAATGATCTTTTAGCTCCATTTGGAATTGCTTTTGGAGATAAGATATTGAATGGCGATTTTTCAATGGATGGTGAACAGAGCCGTTATGCATCTGGAACTGATATAGTTAAGTTCCCCAGAGGTGGCTATGTTCACAGCTTTCCTTTCCAAGATAGTTCAGAGAGTGGGGCTACTCAAAATGTACTTTTGTCTGCTGGGATGACTAAGGTAACGATTGAGTTTTCATTCTTACTCTGTATGCTATATGTATGCCAAATTTTAGTTTACCAAGTCGAAAGTACTGTCAGATGTCTCTATGTTTGTTTAATGTTCCATTGTCATGGACAGAAATTAAATCACTGCAACATTTACATCAAATGACATTTCAGTGCAAAATGTTTTCATGTTTTTCCTCTGAGTGATTCTCTTCTTGCCATTTGAAGGAGGAAGTTTTCTACATGCAAAATTTTTCTTTCTGGTTTTTTTCTTGCCATTAGGAGTATGAAGTGTTCTCAAACTTTTAGACCATTGGGGATTTTTTTACCATCATATATATTTGACTTGGTAAGTGCCCTATGATAATCAGCTTTCACATATTTCTGTGATGACAATTAGAATTGATAGTAAATAGTGTCCAGCTGTAAGAATAGGTTGAGTTAAAAAATTGCTTCAAGTTCAACTGTACTGCTGTAAACCTAGAAACGTCCATGATGATAATTAATCTTATGGAACTTCTGTTGATATATACCAGGCAGACTCCCCGATTCTCGGCCTTGTTGAGGTTGGAGAAGGTCGGATTGCAGTTTATGGAGATTCCAACTGCTTGGATAGTAGTCACATGGTTACCAATTGTTACTGGCTTCTGAGGAAAATACTGGATTTCACCAGTGGTAACATCAGAGATCCTATGCTTTTCACGCCATCAATGAAACAGGATCATCCTTTGTACATAGATGACAACCAACTGCCTTCACGCAGAACTGATGTTAATTTCTCAACGTATTCTTCCGTTGTGGGGAAGGAGTTAATCTGCAGGAGCGACTCCAGATTTGAAGTATGGGGTACAAAGGGCTACAATTTACAGGTTAGAGGAAGAAATAGAAGACTTCCGGGTTATCCAGTTATCGATTTGGGAAGGGGGCTCAATTCCACGGCTGAGGTTTTCCCCAAGACTCGTCCCAAGTCGAGAGAGACGAGAAAGGGAGACTCTAGTGGGAATGGGTACCTGGGTTTATTCTATAGAGAAGAGGTGAGAATCTAACTCGACCTTGAATCTCTCCCATTATTATGTTGGTGACTTGAAAAGGTGTTTCGAAGATAATCTATTTCTGCATATGATGTTATTATTTTCCCAATGCAGCTTGATATGCCCGTGCTAGCTGCTAGTCATTGGCTTGCTCCAGTGGTAATTGCAGTTGCAGGTGAGTGCAATTAGCTTTGTGCATCCACATCCTAAACAAAAATGTACTATTATATAGCAGTTCTATATTTAATTGGCTTATCTCCTGTTTCCTAGGAATCCTCCTATTTTTGAGTTTCTGGAGAATTCGCCAGAAGCGACGTCGAAGAAGAAAGGGATCTGCCTCTGCTCGGATGGCGAATCCATAATCAAACAATGAAAGTTTTGATAGAGTCGCTCTTTATACTCACACGAACGAGATCCTTCAGTGTTGTAACAATCATTCATCCCGGAGGAGAGTTGTATCTCAGGGTAGGAAATAGTTTCCTGACTAGTACATAGATTCCACCCCCCCCCCCCCCCCGGGGCGAGTTGTTCGAGGATGTGGATGCTTTTTTGGTGCGCACGAATTTTCAGGTAGTAATGAAATATCGGATGCAATTTGAATTCGATCCTTTGCTTTACAATTAATTTGATCGGTTGGTTCCACCTTGCGAAGGGTCCAAGGCGTTGGCCAATTTTTCCTTTCTCCCCCAGCTAATTTTTTACCACCACATCAACATTCAAGTCGTCTGGACTCGTCCATAGTTGGTACGTCGGGAGCACACATAGGGGCTCGTCTCAGGGTCTCGGTCATCTAAGCTACGTGGGGATTTTGTTTTCTGGCTTTACTCGCATGAACCTCTACCCTCAGCTAGGATTGAGATCCCAGGATATGAATCATGAGGATTACTCGTCAGCCCATAAACCTTACGTAATTCCGAAATCTATCCGAGAAGCATCGCTGCAACCTGAAGAACTCCGATATCTCCCTTCACCTTAAATTTTATTTTGCATACCGGATGAGAAGGGTAGATTGGAAAAGCAATGACCACAACCACCAGTGAGACACAAGGCAAGTGCACATCTTTTGAACATCTGAGTAATCATATCAGAAAGGATTGAATGACCCATAGCCTTCGCATTTCAAGAGATTACATAGAACGATTTTCGCAGGACACGATTTTGGAATGACGAAACTGCAAATACTTTGCTGAACTGATGAAATTGCTAATAATATACACGGCACAGCTGACAACCTGTACTGCACTTGCGGTTCAGAGTCAGCGGAAGTCAAATGACGGCCGTCTTTTGCAAGTCTTTTCTCGAGAGAATAGGCAATCCAAACTCAGATACTACTCAACATTCACATCCCGAAGAACGGTGCTGCTGTCCACCCCCCACATCGATAGTATCAGGAAGGTAGCTGAAGCGACACAGAAATCAGGAGTAAGCATTTAATTCACACTAACTTGTCCATACGTGTATCATGGACCTTTGACTGATGTATGAAATTACCCAGAGAACAGCACATCGCATTTCCAGAAATTTATCACAGATTATTAATGTGCAAACATGTGGTGATGCTGTAGATGACTTCAGATGTTTGCCATGAAATTCATAAAGAAGAAGCACTGGCTAATGAAACCCAAGCTATTGTAAAGGAAGTGGTGAGAAACCGAGAAACTTCTCCTTCAGCAGCAATCTCATTCTTGAGACCAACTTCATGAAAATAGAGACCAGAAAGCAAGGAAGTTGATTTGACATGCAGAATTTGATAAATCATTATAGGCTCCAGCATCATTGCAGTAATTGGTGCATAGACACGAAAAAGATGTGCATAAAACGAGACATGCGGACATTTTAGCAATGTACTCACAGTTCTTCTTCTGGCTCATTCTTAAGAGCATTCTTGGCTATACATTGGAAAGCTGCTTCAACATTAAAACCTTCTTTCGCCGAAGTTTCAAAATAAGAAATGTTCCCCTTAGAGGCGCACCATGCTTTCGCTTTCTTCTCAGATACCTGGTTGGTGGAGAGATTGATTCATGATAAGTGCTGGTTCAAGACAAGTAAAAGCTACCACAGAGAAGAGGCAGGAAAGCTACATGGGACATTTTTATCTTACCCAAAAAAAGAATAGTGAATCGCACGAGGATGTGCATACAAATGACAAGTTAAATCGTATTAATATGTTCGTTATAGTCACCGCAGCAGAAATGTAACTAATCTGCAATTTACGTTCTTCAGACCCAATTGCATTTTTCCGTCATTTCAAATTAGTTCCATACTGTTGGGACTGGTGAAGAGACATCTCACCACTCGGCTGTTGCCACCATCAATATCAATCTTGTTCCCCAACACGACAAATGGAAAGTTCTCGGGGTCAGAAGGGCTGGCCTGAAAACACCAATAAAAGTTATATTGTCATATCTAATACCATGAACACACGGACACCGAATGTGTTTGTCTGCTACCTGAATGAGAAACTCCTCCCTCCAGTGGTTAAGGTTGTCGAACGATTTCATCACATTCACATCATATACAAGAACACAACAGTCAGCTCCACGGTAAAAAGCAACGCCCAGACTTTGGAACCGTTCCTGTCCTGCTGTATCCCATATCTGAAGGTATTAATACCGTGAGTATCACAGAGAAATGCCCCGGAATATGAGTTGTTATCATGCCAAACTTTCTACATAATGACTTTCACCAAAGCATGCGGCTTCCGTAGAACGATTTCTCACATCCACTATACGGTGCCTCTCCATGGAGTTTCCCTGGTTCATCTAACAACGTATAAACACTCAAGGAGGACATGTCAATCAGAGAATTAAAAGTTGGATAACTCCCCCCAAGTCCTGACTACTCCAACTATCATTAAAAGGTTTTAGAGTCCTGAGAGCCCTTCTGACTCCTCCAAGTTTCATCTAACTAGCTTTTGACTCTCGAGAGAGGAATGATGATACAACAATCAAAGAAAGCAAGTAGACAAAGCTCCTCTAAGTTCTTGATTATCATGCATATTCAACTTCCACTACTCTCAGAATCCGAACATGGAAACAAATAGCAGGCTTGCAACCAAACATTCTCTAAAGCATGATATTTCTGAAAAGCAGATAATTGTTTCCATTAATAATGGGGTGTCTATTTCCTTGATGACCAGACTGGCAAAAGGAAGCCCAACCACAGGACTAGTCATACTTCACAATTCTAGATATCAAATTCTTCCAAGAAAATGCCAGGGAGGTAAGCATCTATCATCACAACAATTCACCCAACTGAATGGCTTTGCCCAGCTTCTTTTTAGTTAATTTTTGAGACGCCTCCTAGGAAAAGTAAATTTTCAACACCAAGTAAATATGCGACAGACCTACATATCATCTAGCCGATATCAAGCTCAAAGAAAATATGATTATACTGTTGTCTGTCCAGCGAGAGTAGAAGATACTGAAACTCAGCTACGAAGTTGCCACAGGTTGAAGAATAGTCATATTCCAGTCACAATGAATGACACCAATTCAAAAGTAACTATCCGTCAATAAGAAACTACTAGCCCTGGTGAAACTCTGAAACATGTTAACATATAGATGCGAAGAGAAAGAAATCATAATTTGCTACTCCAATTCACGGCTCACCTGCAATGTGAAAAGTCTATCCTCAAACTGGACTTCCTTGGTAAGGAAATCTGCCCCAATGGTTGCTTTGTACTGATTACTGAACTTTCGGTTCACATATCTAGAAGCAGAGTGAAAGGGCAACACAAAACATATAAAGGGGCACGTTTAAGTACAAGCTGAGATTGAAATAACAAACTGAACCAATCAAAATTCAAGGATACTGATTCATCAAAGATGTCTTTCCAACCCTGCAAAAACAAAAAGGAGACCAAAATTTAAGAAATAAATCAAATTAAGAACAATGGATCCGCTCACACGATGCAACAAGAAACCCAGAACAAACTCTTATCTCTGGCAACAATAAGATTCACTCATTTGCTAAGACCGCGAGTGGATCATGGTAAAATCTAGCCACGTAAAATCCAATACAATCCTGATTTGGTGCGTGCCCATTAAATTATCTCAATACTCGAACGCCCCACAACATCATGTTCATCTAGAACGATCATAATAGCTCCAAATGCGGTTCCATTTGCGACATATCTCTCAGATGGACATTCAACCGTGTCCCGAGCATAATTCTACACGCACGAATGATCATTAACCTCAAAATTCCAGCAAATGATTAGTCGAAAGAAATTGAGCTCGACAAGATTAAAACTTTCTATTTCCGTTATTCCCGATCTTCCTTGTCAAGAATCACAGAGCTACATGAACAGGATTTGGCATCGCATCAACCTTCGGATTATCATATGAGTACACCTCCAATATTCTCGGACCTCGAGCAGAAAATCTGCGCATAACCCACAACAACAAAAGGAAAAAGAAAGCAAAATGGTATGATCAGCAACATACCCACTGTCGCCAAGGATTATGACCTTGAGAAGCATGCGTCTCCGAGAAGCCATTTGGCCGAATTCAGAAAATCTGCGCACCCTTCTCTCTTTCTCTCTCTCTCTCTCTCTCTCTCTCTCTCTAGTGATCAATGGGTGTTCTCCTTTTTGGGCCAGTGATCAACGGATTTCAAAGGGGACTGTTTTTGGGATCGTGCATTTACAGATATTTTCCCAGAAATCTGATTGTCGTTGGAAAAAGTTCTATTTTTTATTTAAGGAATCGAAAAATAGGATAGAATGTGCAGCTCAGAGATTCGCTGTTTTTGGAGCTGGACTCAATATACTCAATGGGGACAACTTTTTTTCATTTTCCTCACAAAAAGGTCAATCCTTTACATAAAAAAAAAACCGACCACAAAGACCAAAAAGCAATGATTGGACATCATATTGCAGCAACTGGTCTCTGTACAGGTCAGCAGCAATAGAACAATGCAAAGCGCCAAACGGCTATTAAAAAAACTAAAAAATTTTCAAACTATACCCACTTCAATATGATTTATTTAAATTTTGTTATGACATTATAAATTCCAAATTTATATCTACTCGATACAAAAGTCTCAAACTTATACTCGTATAATATTTTTATCGTAAATTTATATAATTGTAATACATTCAATTTCTGTCAAAATTTTGCTAACAAAAGTTGCTGAAGATTTATGTGGTTGCATATATGGATTATGAAAAGCAAATGGTGCTGATTTAGCACTTACATGGCAAAAATATGTCTTCAAATTATATATTGTTTCCCTCATGTTCTTTTTCCTTTTTTTAACTTCATCTGTTTTCTTCCTTGGTACGGCGAAGGTGAGGATAGTGACCATGGTGATGGTAACGAAAGAGGAAGGACATTTTTTTTTACGAATGATAATGTGTAGCCTGAGTATAAGTTCATGTATTTTTGTGTACATTTTCAGAAATAAGTAACGTCGATCCAACGGTTATCGTGATACAATTGACTAATCAGATTTGTCACTTAATGCATCTCAACCAACTTAACATTTTAAATCTAGAAATTTCCAATATGTTAGCGGCTAGACTCAGTGCCAAGTAACTTGATTGTTGCAAAAGAAGATGTCTTCATGTTTTCTTAGTGTAGCACAGTTACTTTATTTTTGTATCCCAATAGAAAGAAACAATTGGGCGAGCTTATAGTGATTCCTTTTCCTTTAATTCATTGCACTCATTAAAAACTTTGCATCACTCACATCACCATTTAGCATAGAACTCACTACTAATATCCATTTTTGTTCCTAGAGCACAAAAGTCGAAGCTAAAGAAGATCTTATTCCTTCGCTCATTCATTTGCCTACTTCTCTTTCAACTTAGATAATTAGCATGAAAAACGACGTGTTCTTCGGTAGGAAAGAAGAAAAAATGACATGAATCTCCTAAGAATAGTAATTGCTGTGAAGAGCTCTGCATAAGTGTCACTGTCATAGCCACGTTTTGCCTGAATTCGATCTTCCTTGGAGTCCTGAGTATCTTAATTCCATTCACATAGGTTTTATCTTTCTCAGACTTGCTCTTGACCAGGATAATAACTGCTCCATTTGTCATGATGATGGGAATGTGATTTTACCCTCCTTTATCACGTTAGCTTTGTCAATTAAGTGTCTGTGCGTTGTTAAGCAATTTAGAACAGCAAACACGAGATGGGACCTTTCTTAGGCCATACGGCTAGGTTTTCTTCTTCTTCCTTCTTTAAAGGTTTTCTACATGTCCTCCTCTTTCTTTCTTTTCTATTCAAAGAAGACCAGCAAGCCCCAGTTGTTGGACAATAGGGAGAAAGGTCCAACAAGCCACCAAATGCCAATCTACAGATCACCATCATTGATTCGTTTCTCTCTTGAGCCATGTGCATAAACATTACAAAAAGCTGTGCGTTAGTTGGCCATATTCTCCTCCAGCCAATGAAATCCACCTTTTTTGTCACCTTCAATGATTCTAGTAGGTCTCGCACAGAAATTTCCCTTTGACTCTAATGGATAGGGTTGCTTGCTTTTTTTCTCCATGGCATATTTGGGTTAGCGGGTCACTGCCCATTAAATTAAACTCAACTTTTAAAAGGACACATTTTGTTTAGCTCTGATGTTTACTCTCGACACAGTGCTAATCACAAATGAAGGAACAATTAAATCAACATCAGAGAGTTCAGGATGCAACAAGTTCAGGACGCCACAGAAGAGGTAGTCTTGTTAATTGAAAATACTAAGAACTCCCAAACCCGATGCTAGCAAAATACAACTTACCTATGCGTTTCACCATCAATCACTTCAACCAACCACGAGGAAAAGGGCAGCTTGGACATAAGAACAATTACACCAGATACATTGGCAGGTCTTTCTTAAATGCAAGAGCTTCCAAACTTCAAAGAGCATCTGCCCATCTACTCCAACCACCAATTCGAGACAAGTTTCTTCTTTCTGCCGTTACAAGACGGCGACAGCAAAAGAAACAACTTTGGTTCATGATCAATGACAACCGAATTCTCATAAACCAATGCAAGCAACTTCTGTTTCACTCTAGCAAAATATAATACAAGCAGAAACGATAGCAAGTTCAACCAAAAAGGAATCATCAGTTACTTACACGGAAAAATCAAAGAATTGGCCAACATCTTTCATTTTTCTTATATCTCAATGATGATTACATTGTAAAAGCTGTCAAATTCGATTTGAGAGGATGGGAAAAAAACTGTGTCAATACTTGAAAATCACATGCCTGTCTTGCAACTTCGGATGGAGCATAAAAAAAGTGAGGTGGAGAAACTATACAAGGCCACGACATGTGAGCTCAAGAGCCTCCGCTCAAACCTCGACTGTCTCTCTTCATCCTTCCCATCTCCATATCTCGAGTTGTTTGGCGGCTAGGATTCTCGCTGCTCGAGCCAGATGGGTACACGCCATATTCACTTGTAGGTTCACTGTACTCGCTGCTGCCATACTCTTGGCTAGCTAATGCCATCTTCCTGAACTTTTTTAGGTCTTCATTGTATTGGCTGGTATCATAGTCCGAGCTCCCATAGGAACTATAGAGGGCACTGTGCCCAGGCCTGATTCCTTCATTAAGGTCAGAAAGAGATGCATCCCCTTCAAGGGCTCGAACAATCTGCTCAATTTTTCACAAGCTGATTGTCAGAATTCCTATTTCCAGACAATGTAACAGACTATATATGAACTTGAAATGAGTCCATGAACAAAAGGAGGTGTCATTAGTCACGAATGTAGCAAGAAGCATCCAAGAAAGAAATATTAAGGTCCAGGTGCTGAAACATTACCTGACTCATTCTTGGTCGACGTCGGGCTGAATGACGCACACAAGCGGCAGCGCAAGCCACCATACGAGCCATCTCATTGTGGTTATAATTGTTCTGCAGCCTAGGATCAACAAGAGAGTCAAAGTTTCCATCTTCCAGAGCTCGTGTGAGCTGGGGCCTCGCCTGTAAATCATAACGATGATTCTATTTCAATACTGCGATTTCGATGATTACAAATACCAAACTTCAATTCCCATCCGAGAACCCCGAAAAAAGTGAGCCTCGTAGGTTGCGTGGGCAATAGTTGTGAACATGAAAATTGCATGACTTACCCAATCAACCAGACTATCATCCATAAAAGTATGGGTCTGGTCCACAGGCTTGCGACCAGTAATCAACTCCAAGAGCATGACCCCATAGGAGAAAACATCGGATTTTTCTGTTAGTTTCCCACTTGAGGCGTATTCTGGAGCAAGATACCTACAAGTAAGAAGCATGTGAGCAGTGAAATAGATGCTTGACATACGCTTTAGTCCAATGCCAGCCATGAAAATATTTCAACTTGACAAGCTGTAGGAGTAACTAGAAAACTATGCTTCAATGAGTGAAGTGAAAGATGAATTAACGAGCAATTGCTCATATAAACAGCACAAATCTTACCCAAAGGTGCCCATCACCCGGGTAGACACATGAGTATTTGTTTCAGAAGTAAATTTTGCGAGTCCAAAATCCGCAACCTGAGAGCAGAAAAGCATTCAGAATTCAGGGCGGGTGCAATCTACTCTGAGATATAACCAATTGCATGCAGAAATATCAACGCCAACTCTACATTTATCAAATAATTTTGTCTTTACCATCGCCTCAAATTTGAAGTCCACAAGTATGTTAGCTGCCTTGATATCACGATGTATGATCTTAGGATGACCTGCACAGCAAATGTTTCTCATGTAAATAAGAGTAAAACACTAGGATTCGCAGTTTTTAATCAACTATCGATTCAATAAGGATAAAAAAAGGGAAAAACTTACAATCCTCATGAAGATATGCTAATCCTTTGGCAGACCCCAGAGCAATTTTCAGTCTAGTTGGCCAGTCCATGGTCGGTCGTCCCTTTCCTGCAACGACCATTGTCTATCAGAATTCAGCACAAAGCACAGGGTTCTCTAATTATTTTTCGCTCTCTTTTTTCACATAAACTCAAAATGCTAACTTGAATACCAAAACAAGCGATAAACCAATAGAGGGCAACATATGCTCGCAGCTTGAATTGGATTGAAAATACAAACTCACCATGTAAGTGGAACTCCAAGGTGTTGTTAGGCACAAACTCGTACACGAGCATCCGCTGGGATCCAGCCATGCAGTATCCAACCAAAGACACAAGATGCTTGTGATGAACTCGGCTGATTATTTCGACTTCAGCCTGAAACTCACGCTCCCCCTGTCCGCTTCCCGCCTTCAGTTGCTTCACTGCTACTTCTTTCCCATTGGGAAGGACCCCACGGTGCACATACCCAAAGCCACCTTGTCCAAGTAGATTTGCGTCCGAGAAGCCATTAGTCGCCATCGCTAGTTCCTCATAAGTAAATGTGCTTTTGGAGAAACCGAGAGAAATCCCAGGGGACGGAGGAGGATATGCTTGTTCCGGCCCTGAATAGTTGGAGCCAGAGCCTCCACTGCTGCTCATAAGAGGAGGCGGAGGTGGCGGCGGAGGTGTTGGACTGGGAACACGAGCAGGTGAATGCGGTGGGCGTGGCATGAATGCCGGAGGAGGATTAGGCTTTGGCATCATGGTGACAACTTGGTCAGCAGGTGGTGGAGCATTTTGTTGCCAGTTTCGCGGCAGGCCACCATAAGGATCAGCTGGTGATTAGCAAAGATAACTAAAGATTCAGCCAATACACTAAAACGCCTACTTAATGCGACGCTAGACTTGACTGCTATCCAACAGATTGCATCGCCCGAAATCCTTACTGAATATATCGATGACGTCACTCATAGGCAATCAAATGCAAGCGTTGGTCCATTATCCTTCATGGTTTAGCTCTTCAATACAAGATTAAACATCACATGCAGGAAAGATAAAGCTCGAACTGAGTGGTAAAGACAAAAATTTTCCGCCCGTCAACTGAATCGGCTACCTCGATAAAATCACCCAAGTTCTTGACGAAGAATATGCGTTCTAGCAGTCACATTGATCGAAAACCGCATCCAAATGTCTAAATCAACATTCAGTGACCTCACTTGCATTGTGAGGAACAAAACCTACTACCTGAATTGAGAATAATGACATTCTCAAGCAAAATTTCGCAGACCTGAGTCCAACCCACAGCTACCAAAAATACTAAAATGCTCAATGTCCGACGAATTGTAATGAATTTCGTTAAGGGAAAAAAATAAGAGTTTTTTTTTTTTGGTCGAACACCTCCAACCTTATGGAAAGAGAATAGAGAAAAAAAAAAGGTGTCACCTTTAGGACCATGAGGAGGTGGAGGAGGCACATAATACTCCTCATCACGGTCTCTTCTTCTCTTCTTCTTGCAACATATGAACAGCAAGGTCATCACCGCCAGCACCACCACTCCACCAATGGCGATCCCCACCACGAGCCCCGTCGATATGGTGGCGGACCCAGAAGAGGAAGACGCGGCGGAAGGAGGCGGAGGAGGGCTCTTGGCCGAGGGCGGCGTCCCGGAGCTCGCCGGTGGCGGAGGAGAACTTCGAGAGGCCGGAGGGGAGGGCGTGTCCGAGGAGGACGGCGGGGGCGGGGGCGGGGACGCGGAGGCGGCGGGCGGGGGTGACCCAGAAGAAGCCGGCGGCGGAGGAGACGCCGGGGTGGTGGCGGAAGGAGGGGGAGGCGAGGCGGCCGGCGGCGGGGAGGGGGTAACCGGCGGCGGCGGGGACGAGGGGGGTGGAGCGGAAGGGGTCGCGGGGGGCGGGGCGGAGGGGGTGGCCGGTGGGGGCGCGGTGGTGTTGGTCCCCGCCGGCGGAGACGGCGAGGACGTCGGGGCTGGGCTGGACATCCCGGGGGTGACGAGATTCAAATGGAATGCGGAGCAAAACCCAGAAAGGGAAAGGGATGGGGGAAAAGGAGGGAAGACTGATTGAAAGAATGGAAGCGAAACGCCAAGTGGGGCTGTGAGAGGATAATGGAGAGCAAGATTGCTTCCTCCCTCCCTCCCTCCCTCTCTCTCTCTCTCTCTCTCTCTCTCTCTCTCTCTCTCTCTCTGTGGCGCAGTTCAATCAAAAGTGTTGCTCTCTCTTTTTCAAAGACAAGACTTCAGAGAATTGGTTCGGAGGGGGAGGATGATGTGCTCTTTTCGAGAGGATTTTCACATTCACAGCATCATCACATGCAGGGCAGACAGAGAGAAAGAGAGAGAAAGATGAGCGATGGACAGTGGCAGGGGGACCCCACAAAGCGACCCAGTAGCAGCACACCCCCCCCACCGCGTAATTATCCGGATTTACGCGTCCCACCTTCCCCCCAAAATTAATTTAATCTTCTTTTTTCCCCACCTCGATCGGACGGTGTGGACTCGTCGGGGGGGGGGGGGCCGGGCCGGCTCGGTCCCCCATTTTTCTATTCTCTTCCGAATTCCCCCCCACCCCACAATTTCGTTTTACTTTTTCGCCCCTCGCGTTTGAACGAGGCAACGTTGACGATCGAGGGCTTCTGGATTTTTTTTCTTTTCCCTTTCCGGGAATGAAATTTTCAATTTAGGGCAGGCGTATAGCGAGCGAGGATGCCCAAAGAAAAATTAATTCGAGGGAATGAGTGAAAAAAATCTATTAATCTGGAAGGCTAATAATTGTAAGGTTACCAAGAAAATAAGGGAGATGTACTGCTGCTACTGAGATCATGACAGATTAGACTTGAGATTTCGTTTCCAAATAAAAAGCTGGCAACGGTGATTCTTTAATAAGGGCTGGGGAGGCGGATTTGACCCGAGATTCTCCATATTTACCGCGCGACCCTCCAAGTTTTCGAGAATATCGAAATGACCCATGAAAAGAAGGATCGATCTAGAGGAGAAAGTGGAATGGGACATTGGACTTTTGGGTCGGGCGTGCTGCAATTCCACGATCCCTTTCTTTCCCAGCTCGACACGCCTTCGGTTGGTGAGACTTCCATTAGCTAATTTTTCTTCCCCAAATTGGAGATTTGGAGCCTTTCTCTTTTGATCCCTAATTGGATTATGATCTTCAATCACGCCAGCCAATTTCGGCATGTGATCGATGCAATCGAAGCTAAAATCGACCGTGAAATCCGCAACAATATTAGCCCCGCTTAATGATTCTCTTCTTGCTCCGTTCAATTCGAATTTTCTATTTGACTCTGGGAACACAAAATCATCTCCTCCTCCTAGCTTCCATGTTTTTCCAACCCAAAAGCTTAAACCGAGGAAACTGTAGACATTAGCAAATGCATCCAGTTCTTGACATTTCTCTTCGATAATTCTCATTACTCGATAAAAATCGTGTCTCTTTTTCCCATCAAACCAAAACTCGATTCGCCGTTACTTAACCTTTCGGTTTTCACCTATTATCCTTGAATTCACCGTTCTCCCGCAGGAAAACGAGCGGCAAGACTACAGATTAAGTAAAAGATCCGAGACTAAGATACCCTTCAAATTATAATCTAATCTGGCTTATGATGCAGCAGGTCATGATTAGGTGGCTCTCTAATTTTTTTTTATTTTTAAAATCTTTTTTGTCCCCTCCGGTCTTATTCAATCTTGACGTTAGCGGTTACTCCAAGCAAAAGGCAAGAAGAACAGCTGGAAACAAACGAGGGACAATGTGTCCACGGAGATGTGGACACTCTTTCCCTTAAGACACGGCGAGTCCTTCGACTTTGCCGTCGTCTTACGTTGATGGACAACATGCGGAAGGATAATATCGTAATTAATCCAGATAGATGCGAAGGGGGCTAGCGGTGAGATTACAGCGCCGAATGCAATTAGGAGAGAGAATCTCACTTGATCCTCTTGCGTATGAACAGGGGTCTAATTGAGAATCTCGAGATTTCTTTTTTAGTATTAATTCGAGAAAGATGCGATCCTTTGATATACATCTGGGTATTTGGTAAATTGAGACATGTTTTTTGAGATATCTAAGTCTTAATTAATAACCCGTCTCGGGTCAACTCTCGTGTTTACCGCAGAGTCCGATATGTAGATATCAAAACACACTGCTTAACATGAAGTATCATCACTTTACCGAACACGACAAAGAAGTATGCAATCCTAATTGAGAATCTCGAGATATTTTAAGTATTAGTTTGAGAAAGATGTGATCTTTAAAGATAATAATTGGGTATTTGGTTACCTAATATACTTTTTTTAAGAGAAACCTAAAGTCATAGTTAATAACCCGTTTCGAGTCAACTCCCCTATCCTATGTCCGAATACCAAAATACGTCGCTTGGCATGAATTTTGCGGGATCGAAAAGAGAAATATCACTTTACCTTCCACAAACACGATAAAAAACAAATTGCAATCTTACTATCGTAGGTGCATTACACACATTCAAATGGGTCCATGTTGCTATAAAGTAGAGAGTTTTTTAGATAGCAATGCTTGAAAAGTATTATAATAATATCTATAGAAATCATTATACTATCCTATCTTATCCCGATGGCAAGATGTTTAGGAACCCCACATTGTAAATTTGACAAAAGATACCATCAGCCTATTTTCCGGGCAGGGTTCTACTGCGATGAGTGATTAAAAGACAAGAATGCCCTCCAGTCTTTTTCCCAGCTTTATTGAGAAGACCGATTCACCCATACCCAGTGGAGGCACATTCGGCAATCAATGCGAAGACAGGTAACTTCTCTTGAAGTCAAACTTGTCCGCCTCGGAAGTTGGAAATGTCCATTGGTCAATTTGCTGGCCGATATTAATTATTCAAATTTCAGGGGGGCAAATGAATTTTCCTTTCACAAATTGAAAAAATAAAAAAGAAGGAGGCTCTTTATGCTGTGGCCAGGAAACATCGGCCAATAACAACAACAACAACAACAACAACAACAACAACAACAACAATAAAGAGAGACGTATTTTATTGTTCAAGAAAAAGGGAGGACAAATAGGAATGGAATTTGAAATCCCGTATAAGTCAACAAATATCCAATTGAGATAAGACGGCTGGAATTTTATAAAAAAGATTATCAAAAAATAATTAAATTTTTATTTTATTTTTCTCAATTATCCCACTCAAATAAAACGGTCTCCTTCGATTTAAGTGAGCCAATGAGAAAAGAAGAGGGAGAGGACATGTTCAAACGTGTGAAAAAGGAGCTGCAGGCTGTCTGATGTTGGCGTAGGTGGGGCCCACGAGAAGTTGCACATGGCCATGCTCTTATTCAACTCTCTCTCTCTCTCTCTCTCTATAATATATATATAAATAATTTGAGGCGTGACATTCGCTGTTTTGACCGAATGGCAAAAGGAATAAATGAATAAATAAAGAGGGTGGGGGGTGGGGCCCAATTCTGGATTAGCTCAGTCCAGCTAATCAAAGGAAGCCCCGGAAGAAGCCGAAAGCTGAAGGAAGAAATTATCTTCTGGGCATTAATCAAGTGGCAATTGGCTCCTGACCGTTCTATCAACGTATTCCAACGGATACTAAGTCATGCCCTCAGCGATTCTAAGCGCTTTTTTCAAAATAGCTTGGGCGATCCGTCTATTTTGCGCTGGGAAATTTCGTCGCTTAGTAAAGGGCTTTTCCTAAATGAATGTGCACTTGCCCGAGCGCTGGTGACTTGTATGTAGATAGCTAAGGGACCCGGTATGGACATTGGGGTCTCGAGGCCCCGAATCGCCGACTCCCGGGCACGGGCGGGAGCACGAGCATTAGTCTTAGGTCCACCAAAATTGAGCTCGACAACTCAATGCACGTGCTCATCCTTTCTACACTCAAAACCTTTTGCCAATGGATCTAGGTCGCGACGTCTTGGGTAGAGGCATCGGCACTCGGGTCTTGGGCTTGACTTCAATGCACGAGGCCAGGCGCTATGGATTGTGGCATGGGGCACGATATTGATGGATTCAAGCTTGAGCGCCAAGTCTCAGGCTTCGCATCGACGGAGCAAGTGCGCGCGCGTAGGTAACCCAGGCATGGCCTCGATGGACTTGCCCTTAGGAGTCAGGTTCTCGGGCATGGGCCAATTTGGGCAATCAAGTCACATGGGCTACCGAGCAAAAGAGAACATTTCGGACCACGTTGGGCTCATCAACGACACGAATTAACCAAAATGGGCCAGAAAATGTGCTCAAGCCCAATTTTACTTTTTGCCGATTTAAGGCCCAAATTAGGGTTCTTGCTCTTGCGATGCTATGGGCTAGGAAAAGGACAGAAATGGTGGCCCAAGTAACTGGCTATAGCCAGGCGGTAGCTAATCCAAGACATGCCTTGTTACTAGGATGTCACGGAGAGTTTTTGCTTGATAGCATTGGAACGAGGCCTGTTAAAAAAGGGTCCGGCTAATCTCCTAACCCCTTTTTCTAGCGGGCTTCAAGTCTATTAGCAACCTTATAACACAATTGCTAATATCGAGTTTGTGTCATCGCGATACGTTGCAATCCATTGCCAACCGACGCCTTCATGACACGTCGATCATGGATTTCGTCGATCGCGAATTCCCACATAGCGATACCATGTTGGTCTCCCGTCATAACTCTCTCACTGTATATAATCCCTTGATTCAGTTAAGGACTTTTAGGAGCAGATTAGCTATTGATATCCCTAAGCTTGTGTACTTCCATTGAGAACACTTACCTACGGCATTTTCGGAAGGCAGCTTTCAAGATTAACGAGCTTTTTTCTTCCTAAATTGCCCCCATTGGTATTTTTATATTCCGATCTTGCCCTCCCTCACTGACTATTTATCCTCTCCCGACCTTTGAATTTTTGAGCTCTTGCACTCGGGGTCTCCACCAAATGTCACTTGAAATGTGGCACTCGACCTCGTGAGGATTGCTTGCATATCCTCCCACAACCTATCCGACTCTGTCCAATCAACACCGTTTACTGTATACAATACTTAAAAGATTAGCATATTTCTTTCACGTAACTATCTATCACTCTCCTTTCATGATAGCCCTGTCTTGCTGTTCAATCTTGTAATTTGTACATGGGGGGAGGTGAAAAGAATCTTTGACATTTAATAACATCTCTTAAGTCTGATTTATACCTAAACTTTTACCTTCCAAGATGTGAAAATGACACAAATTTTTTCTGAACTTTAGCCTAATAAGTAATGTTGTCCTTAAACTTTTAATTTGTTGAATGTGATCGTTGAACTTTATTCCGATATGAAATGTCATCCCTGAACATTTAACCGGTTCAATGTGATCCATGGATTTTTAATACATATTTGATCTAGTTCCTGAATTATATGAAAATGTCCAATATAATCCTTTCCTATAATCCATGAACTAAATTGAACATATACCAATAGTTTAGAGATCATACTACACGAACTAAAAATTCACGGACGACATTACATACCGAATTAAAATTCATCAACTATTTCATGTGATTATCCCTTTGCCCCGGTTTTTCTTATCACGAATATTGAAACCGATCTTTGTCGATGGCTGCTCTCCCGTCAAACAAGTCTCGAAAACCCTAACGAGCTTCCTCCTTTGACTTCACAAACAAGTGTGAACAAGCCAAGATTCCTCCCTCGACAAGACATAAGATAATAGCTCTATGAAGCATCTAGTCTCGCATAGGAACCTGATTTGCATGCGGGTGTCCCCATCCATGGCGACTCACGCCCGTCGCCTTGTCCATCTTGGTCTTTCGAGGGGGAAAAGAACAAAGAACAAAGACAAGACGTGGAGTTTAGTGTCGTGCTTGAGTGGCTTTGCTGCGATGGGTCCGCATCGCAGTCCCATGCTCATCGCCATCATCCTGTTGGTGCTGTTCGAGAGGCGTGTGTTGCCCACATGCCCACCTTCCCTTTGCTTTTTCCAGAGGCAAAGCGGCTTTTCCTCCTTCCTAAAGCTGATGAAAGGCGGAATGACCATCTTTTTCTAGGTGAGGAGAATGATGCTCCTTGATTCAAGCTCCATCCCTCTGGAAAAATTACACTGCACACGACTATCACCTTTGGAGAAGGTAATCCTTATCAACAAGAACGCTCCCCGGGATGCGTCGCGAGTTAAAAATATTACAATTAAAGTGAAATCAGCGTACAGTAACGAGCACTTTCCTAATTGTTAAAACTACATATCGAATTAGTAATATGACCGAATTGTTACACCATGTTAATTTATTTCGACGCGATAAATAAGATTAATTTAAGAGGGTTACGAGAAAATCCGATGCAACTTTAATTGCTTATATTTATGTGTTCTTAAATGTGAAAGGGTATCTCACTTGAGAATATGCCGTGCTTGCATTGTTAAAAGCAAAACGCGACCTTAATATAAGTTTAAAACAATAACCCTGCTTAGAATTTAAAAGTCGAAACGGAAATTTTCCGGACTTGCTATAATCTACCATTCTATAGACTAAGCAACAAGACATGTTAACATGTGCTCACTATTTCAAGCGTCAATTTCCTCTTGAGCCTGAATGCGTTTCTTTTTTGAAATATGGACAGGACCAATGGCTCTTTTCATTGGTTGAGACTTTGCATTTGACTTTGATGCTTTCGTGCGCACGGTGTCTCTACGAGAAAACAGAGCATATTCCAATTGCAAATCGATTGGATCTAGATAGATCTAGCAATGATGCGGGTTTAAGATGACAACAGCTAATAAATATGCCTTAACTATTCACTCCATGATTGTGCGTCCTTTCTCACCTAGATATATGGTGGACCTAATGATTATGCATTACCGATCACTTTATAGTCAATTTTAAGATCCAAAGTATTTCGATCTCGATCAATCTTCTCTATGTACGATTGATATATGCGCATTTTACATGTGGGACATAAGATGGCGTGGTGTGAGTGACCCATCACATTGTTATCACGGTATGCTTGCCATTCTGCACAGCGTTTCAATTTAAAAATCACTTGCTTTTAATTGAGTTGTTACTCTAAGTGGTTGTCATGTAGGTAGCCATCCGATGAAACCCCTTTTCATGATTGATGGTTGATGAACCATTTCTTATACACTCTTAAAACTCTTTGAACATTTGATTAATCTTGACCGAGAAATCTATGATCTCGACCGTTCCCTTACTTCCTATATATAAAAGGAGCGCTCATCTTAGGTTACTTTAGAAGAACATATGAAAGGTTCGAGATTTCGAGACATCTAGTGATTTCCAACTTAGTAACTAGAAATACACTCATGCAAATTGCCACCCACCATGTACCAACCGCTTTGAGTTGAAACAAATTTTACGAGTTGAAAGGCATAAGTTCAAACGATTCACAGTTTCTTCTGAGGTGTATTTACCCTTGAATTATCCAACGAAAAAGATATACATATCCGATTATTTTTACACACCGGCTTGAACAGGGGAAGAAGACATGGACACTTGCTATGCTAACCAATCTTTTGTGGTTTGTCTTCTTGCCTAGTTGTCTAGACCCCTTTGTATTTCCAACCCCTTAGACACTTGTTATTACTTTGCGCCATGCATCACATTTTCGTCATGGTACGCCGTGAGTTTTGACTCAAATAGTGATTAAAAATCCAAATGTAGAAAACTCAACTTAAGGAGGATCAAGACAAAATAATTGATTTACAAAAAGGCTAAAACCTTCTCTCTTTCTCTCCCCCCATATGGCCATCTTCCTCACATTACCCCCTTCTTGAAAACTCGCGGTATTCCCAGAACCAACCCAAGCTTAACTCTTCGCCCATTTCCACCTCCACTCATGGAGGATCCACTCAAACACTTGTATGATCCTCTTGTTCCCGAGTCAGACCCTGTTTTTTCTGAAGAGGGTCTCATGAGCCCCAAGAAAACAGTCCGGTTCGAAGAACGTGGAGCGGCGGTGGAAGCTGGTGATCGCCGGAAGCCTCGCCTCAATAGATATGCTCTGGGTGGTGCGATCTTGGCCTCCACCAACTCCATTTTGCTGGGCTATGGTGAGTTCTTAGCACAAACCGTTTCCACTATATTACTTTCTGTGCGAACATGATGTCTTGATCCTGCCCCCAAAAAGAGAGAAAAGGTCCATGGTAGGATTAATTGGTGTATTTAGATTGGCCTACTTCTTGTTTAATGGAAAGCAAAGCCATGGTTGAACTTGATGTTGAATTTTTGTATATGTAAATGTGTACAGATATTGGGGTGATGAGTGGAGCAGTGCTATTCATCAGAGAGAGCCTCATGATCTCACCGGCCCAGGTTGAGGTCTTGGTTGGTTCACTCAATGTGGTTTCGCTGATCGGATCTCTCGCCTCTGGCCGGACCTCTGATTGGATTGGTCGGCGATACACGATAGTCCTTGCTGCCTTCACGTTCCTAATCGGTGCACTTCTGATGGGCCTTGCTCCATCCTTCCTTTTCCTAATGGGTGGGAGGGTGGTTGCGGGGATCGGCGTAGGTTATGCCCTCATGATTGCCCCGGTCTATGCTGCCGAGATCTCTCCAGCAATGACTCGGGGCTTCCTATCTTCGTTGCCTGAAGTCTTTATCAATGTTGGGATTTTACTTGGGTATGTATCCAACTATGCCTTGTCAGGCCTACCAGTTGATATAAGTTGGAGGCTCATGCTCGGATTATCGGCAGTGCCTGCGATCGCGATTGGGGCAGGCGTGATGATGATGCCTGAGTCACCTAGATGGCTGGTCATGGAGGGCAGATTCGAAGAAGCAAAGAGGGTGCTGATGAAGACATCAGAAGATGAGGTAGAAGCTGAAATGAGGCTCGATCAGATGAAGAGCAACATAGGGGTCGATAGTTCTGCCGGCCCTCTTCCGGCCCGCTGGCACGGGCGGGGCGTTTGGAAGGAGCTCCTCTGGAGGCCTGTGGCGCCTGTCCGCCGGATTCTCGTGGCTGCCATCGGACTTAACTTCTTCATGCAGGCATCGGGGAACGACGCTGTGGTGTACTTTAGTCCGGAAGTCTTCCAAGATGCCGGGATTAGCAATAACCAACAGCTGCTAGGGGTGACTATCATCATGGGACTTGCCAAAACGTTCTTTGCGTTTGTTTCGGCTCTTTTCTTGGACCATTTTGGGAGGAGGCCTCTCTTGATGCTGGGTTCAGCTGGGATGGCTGTCTCCCTGGCGGGCCTAGGCCTGGGCTCAAAGTTCCTCGAGCAATCCGGGAGCAAGCCAACTTGGGCCATAGCGCTGTGCGTGGTAGCCGTCTGCGCGGACGTCTCGTTCTTTTCGATAGGGCTCGGGCCCATCACTTGGGTCTACTCTTCCGAGATATTCCCTACGAGGCTGCGGGCCCAGGGCACGAGCCTGGCCATAGCGGTGAACCGCGTGGTGAGCGGCGCGGTGGCGATGTCGTTTCTGAGCGTTTCGAGGGAGATAACGTTTGGGGGAATGTTCTTTGTGCTTGCAGGAATCATGGGGTTGGCGACTCTGTTCTTTTATTTCTTCTTGCCCGAGACCAAAGGCAAGAGCTTGGAAGAGATTTGGGGTCTCTTTGAGGATGAAGACACTGCAAACTCATGATATATAAGATTGATCAAGCCTAGTCTATCATGTAAGAAGTTTCTCGGGCTTGGTTTTGCAGTTAAATGCAATATAGTGCTAGGGGAGGGTTGCTTTTAGGGTTTGATATAGATCAAATTAAGGGAAGTATGATAGTACAAGTGCTATAACTCATCGGTAAAGTTGAGCCGGCAAAATAAGACATAAACAACGTCATTTCACAATTGTGTGCTAATCCGTTTTGTTTTTCGAATCTTGATCCCTCGTTCTCTCTCTCTCTCTCTCTCTCTCTCTCTCTCTCTCTCTCTCTCTCTCTCTCTCCCCTCCATCTTCAGTCACTGCCGACCTCTATCTTTGGCCCTGTGGCGCTGCCTTCGTCGTCAATCTTTTGCTCGGTAGACGAAGAACCTGAGGGTTTACTAGTGAGGAACTTCGGTTTTCGGTTGGTTCTTTCCAGCTTTGGCCGACAAATGTTACTTAGGAATTGTTACTGCTGCTAGCTGTATAATTTTACGACTCGACTTGGGAGACTGGTTGAGTGAGAAAAGATGGCACCGTTCTGGTTGTTGAAATGAACCTATCGCTGTAGTGATCGAGTCTTACTTGTCTCTGGTTGAGTACGCATTGATAAGTCAAGATCAACTCTCATCCTCGGGCCGTCACCACCGGGCATTGCCCATCGGCTAGCCCACCATTGGCGTCCTTTGACCGCCAACCACCTCCGCCACTGATGGCCGACTGCCAACGTTGGTCATCGCCATCCTCCGATTGCTTGACGCCCTTGACTGCCAACTGCCGCCGGCCACTAACCACCACCGCCCGACCGTTGCCGACAACATCCGGCCGTCCGTGAGCAAACATATTCCTATTCTTTTTCTGTTGTACCAAACGCATTATTTTACTCAGAAATTGTTTCAGGAAGTAGAATTTGAAAAGAATAATTTCTCAAAAAAATATATTTCCTTTGAACAAAAATGTTACATTTACACCCTTTCTCTCCTTGTCTCTACGGTATATTTTCTAGCATTCTTTTGCAGATAACAATGTGAACATGTACTTTGTTGTGAGCTTACAATGCTTTCAATTTATTTTGCCGATGCATGGGACCATTTGCAAATGTGATATTAAATGAATTACTTGTTGTCATTTCGATTCTAAGCCGTATCATAAGAAATTTTCGAATAAAGACCAAAAATGAAGTCATTTTTCAAAAGATTGCCTAACCTAATTTTATTATGAAAAATGACTTAAAATAGTTAAATTACTCTCATATAAGAGCCTCGCAAGTGGTGGCCAAAATATGGCATTTTTCTCTAAAAATAATTTCAATTACTCAATATTGTTTTGGATGATCTTGTGAATATTAAACTTGTAAAGTTGTACATGCCTGATGTTAAAATATTTAAATTTAAATCAATAGTTCACCAAATGACAGATTAGATAAAATATGATGATATATGACTTTAAATACTTAGTTCACGAAACAGTTGATGAGATATGAAGAAATTCATGAATTTCTAATCATTTTCTTACCTAAGCCTATCACGTTTAGAAATCTGGACAACCAAACGCAACCTAAAGACATCCCCTCCTCCATTCGACCTCCATGGTAGGATCTCTGCCCAACCTTCTCCACCTCAGAGAAAATTCAGCAACTCGGTTCGGCCCGGTCCGACGTCTCAAGAATCATACCCTAGCTCATTAAGAGGGCGAGCAGAGCCTATATAGCTCGTTTGCCCGACGACGCGTTCGGGGTCCTCATCTTTTTGGCACGATGCGATCGATCCATGAGACTTTTTGCACCCAATAGACGCGTTCGGGTCCTCCTCTTTTGGCACGATGCGACGGACCGGGACCGCAATTCACTGTCAAGATCCACTCAGGGGGGAAAAAATTATTGACCGAAGTTGGTTCACGTCACCTCTTAAAAAGATCCAAAGAGAGGAAAGGGGAAGGCAGAGAATCCAAAGCCCCTTTTGATCTCGACGGGGACCGGGCCGCCCCCTAAAGTCGGATCCCCGCTTTATTCCGCCATGCAAGATCCCCGTCGCCGGCGTACTTTCGAGCACAGACGGCCGACATCGACCTCCACTTTCGCCAAAGGTTCCAAGAGACCTGTTGCAGCATTTCACGTCGAAGGATTGGTCCACACCCGTTCGGTGCGAGTGAAGGTGGATTAAAAGTGACCCCTTCTTGAGAGCAACCCATCTCCTACCACTTGGAATCTCCCCAAAAGGTTGCTCCTTTATGAGTGAGGTTGGGAGATTTCTCAAGAATTATCATGGTGTGGGTGCCAACCCTAATTTCCCACGTAAGGTTTCTATTAAGCTCTTTATCGCGGCCTAGCCAGGAGTGATTCCGATGAGCATGGCTTGATCATTGAATGATGCGGGTCTCACATGGAAAGTTATAAAGCTTGACAAGTTGGATGAAAGCGGGTTCGTGTGCGCTTGCTGCATGCGAGAACTTGTAGTCTATAACTTTTCTCTCTCTTATCCCCATGGCCTCTTGTATTTTTCAAGGATAATGGTATATGTAATTCATGAATTTTGGAGGGATGCGCGGTGTCGTCTTTGTCCTTTTGAATTATTCAAAACGATCCCTAAATTTTAATTCGTTACGCAGCATGATATTGGATTTTTAATTACCTAATGAGGTTTGTGCACGTAAGGTACGTGTTCAATTTAGTACCCGAACTATATGAAGAAATTCAATATTACATGTGAATGGAGTTGAAATTCGGGACACATTACACATGGAGTTGAAATTCGAGAATTACAGTGGAAAAAAAATTAAAAGTTCAAGAATTACATTACATGTAGTGAAATTTGCAGATTATTCGCACCATTATCTCTATTTAAAGGCTATTATTGCCTATCATGCAATCTGGCTGGACTCCCTCTCAGCATATATCCCTGCAACCACCTAGCATCCCCATCTCGCTCTCTGCTCTCTCTTCTCTCTCTCTCTCTCTGTCTCTCTGCATCACTTGCAGTTTCCTTCATTCTTCTCTGTGACTGTGAGAGTGACGCAAGAAAAATGGCCGAAATGGATAACCCGAAAGCGCCGACTTTCGCTGCTTCTGATCACAAGAAGCCTCGGGCGAACAAGTACGTTCTCCTCTGTGCCATTTTGGCCTCCACGAACTCGATCCTCTTGGGCTACGGTGCGTATCGACTCGTCCCATCTCTTTCCCGAATTGCGCAGATTTGTATCTCGAGCAGAGGCTCAATTCGAACTTGAGGTGTGGATTTGAGTAAGGGGTTATATTTTCTCTCGAGATGGGCTCGAAAAGGACACGATTTTTCGGTCATGTGTTGATCGAATCACCCGCGGGTATAAGAAACGGTCGTGAATTGGCGTGTTGTTTAGCGTACGACAGTCGGAATGATTGCAATTTCTACTGAGAATCTTGGGAAATTCCGAGGTGGGTTGGTAATGATCTTTTGATTTTGCAGATATCGGGGTGATGAGCGGTGCAGTGATCTTCATCAGAGAGAACCTCAAAATCACGTACGTCCAAGAGCAATTCCTCGTGGGCATACTCAACGTCTGCTCGCTGGTCGGCTCTCTGGCCTCCGGCAAGACCTCCGACCTCATTGGGCGGCGCTACACCATCGTCCTCGCCGCGTCGACCTTCCTGATTGGCGCCCTATTGATGGGCTTCGCGCCGTCATACGCGTTCCTCATGGCGGGCCGGACTGTGGCCGGAATCGGGGTTGGGTACTCCCTCATGATCGCGCCGGTCTACACGGCCGAGATTGCTCCCGCCTCGGTGAGGGGCATGCTCACCTCCCTCCCGGAGTTCTTCATCGTGGCCGGGATCTTGCTCGGGTACGTGTGCAATTACGCCCTCGCCGGCCTTCCCGAGCGGTTCAACTGGAGGATAATGCTGGGGCTTGCTGCCATACCGGCCATCGGCCTCGGGTCAAGCATCGTCTTCATGCCCGAATCGCCTCGGTGGCTCGTCATGAAAGGCAGGATCGAGGAGGCGAAAAGGGTGTTGTTGAAGACCTCAAGAGATGAGGAAGAGGCCGAATCGAGACTCCATGAGATCACCCAAGCTGCTAACGATGATGCCAATTTGGCCGCTTCGAAAGGGTGGAGTGGACAAGGTGTGTGGAGGGAATTCCTCCGTCCCTCGCCGGCCCTCCGCCGGATCCTCATCACTGCCATCGGGATCAACTTCTTCATGCAAGCCTCCGGGAACGACGCCGTGATTTACTACACCCCCGAAGTGTTTCGAGCCGCCGGGATTCACAACAAGAAGAAGCTGTTCGGGATCAACGTGATCATGGGCTGCTCCAAGGCCACGTTCGTGATGGTCTCAGCCCTGTTCTTGGACCGGTTCGGGAGGCGCCCGCTCTTGCTATTGGGCTCGGTAGGGATGGCCTGCTCCCTGGCCGCTCTGGGGCTGGGCTCGAAGTTCCTCGAGCACTCTGGGAGCAAGCCGCTCTGGGCCATCGTGGTGAGCATCGTGGCGGTGTGCGCCGACGTCTCGTTCTTCTCCATCGGGCTCGGGCCCATCACCTGGGTCTACTCGTCGGAGGTGTTCCCGCTCCGGCTGCGGGCCCAGGGGACGGCCCTCGCGATCTCGGTGAACCGGCTGATGAGCGGGGCCGTGTCGATGTCGTTCTTGAGCATCAGCCACCGGATATCGTTCGGGGGCATGTTCTTTGTGCTGTGCGGGGTCATGGTGTTGGCGAGCCTGTTCTTCTACTTCTTCTTGCCCGAGACTAAGGGCAGGACGTTAGAAGAGATCGGGGCTTTGTTTGAGGACAAGCGTGAAGGTGATGATGACGCTCAGGCAAAGGAGATGACCCGGTTGTAGTGCGTGGGGGAAGTGCACATATCTATATCTAGGATGAACTTGCGAGGAGTGCAAAGTGACTTCGTTTTAGATAATTGGGCTTGTACAACGATATTTAAATTGAAGTAATGAAAACTAGAGCACTAGTTTTAAGTGTGGAAGACTAGAAATTTCATACATGAGTCGATGCGAATGACAATGAATATAGTTTCACGATAGTTGAAATTGGACTGTTGATCCTTTTCTAGCTGGAAATCGAACGTCATCTGTTCTTATAGAATATGAATACTCCTATTGGGTTTTGATACAATTAAGAGTGGAGCAAAATAATGAAGTGCATAATTTTTCCTCTTGAGCATACATTTGTTAATGCGCATCATAGATGTCGATAGGACATTTTGTTGGATTCATAAAGTTGATTTCTCAAATTCATATATGTAAACTATATCCTTTGTGTTAAAAAAAGGGAAAGAAATCCATTTCGCAAAACATATGGTTTTTCACATTATCATTCAATTGGTATGTTAAGGGTGATTTACTTGGGGCTTATAGATATCTAATTTCATGGAAGGGAGATGGTCGCTTTCAAATGACCTTATTGAGATTTTTTTTGGGGGGTTGTACTACCATCAATTAATTCTCATAATTTTACGAATTGTGTTGAGATGCATGTGTGGGTTGTGTTAGAGAAGCCCCACATCAAACAATGGGTATAATGTGGAGTGATTAATATATTTTAATTAGCTCATAATTCGTTGGTTTAAATTTTTGAATCAAAATAGGTCCGGACTTAGGCTCTCTCTTGGCGATTTCTCCTTAAAGGTTTTAAACCAGGTAGGGGTGCAACAATGTAGTCTCAATTGTAACCTTCATAATTCGGTCCAAGAAAGAGAGAAGAGGGATGAACGTGTGCGTTAGAGACTCAAGTTGAGATTATTACGACGCGGAGTAGTTAAACTTTTTAGTGAGATGGGTCTCGATTGGATGTATTGATGGATTCATGCTTGAGCTCCCTCTTATCGATCCCCTCAAGAAAAGGTATAGAACTTCTCCTACCCCGCTCCCAACAAATCATTATAACAACTTCTTATTAGGAACTTTCTCGTAGAACCTTCTCATCCGAATTTTGATTCTATATTTATTACACTATTGTTATTACGGCAAGTTTCGTGCCTACAAAGGACATCCCAAATCCTTCAGATTGCACAATCAAGATTAGTGAGATAGGATTAGGTAACGATCATGCTCAATCAGTGGTCCCTCTGTCCTCGTGGAAAAATTTTACATAAATCACGTCATTGTCCGTTCAACTTTTGATTCTTAAATTCGCGAAACCTTTCCGAGGTTATGGATACGACGCTTCAGACTGAATTCAATCGAATGTCAGTAAAAACCGTCTTCGGGGGAGTTAAACGTCAAGATCAGGAAGTAGGTCGGGGATGATGGAGACCGAGATGGGACGAGGTAAAACGCGCATGCATGGAGAAAGATCCGTGCGCGACCAAGAATCGGTACAAGAACATGCAATCGAACAGCAACTCCGATGCTCGAAACCATCGCCGGCAACCATCGCAATCTCCTCCGCCCACGACGTCATCAAAACACCGTCGAGAAACCGTCATTCATCGCCATCGACGCCCCTAATGTTAATGTTCTTCTTCCGTGTGCCCATTGATGCCAATCGCAAGACCTACGTTCAATCCCCTACCGAAACTAGTCTGCCATCGTAGCAAAACTGCCTGCATACACATGAAAACTAGTCTGATGCATACTGATGTAGAATTCAAAGTAAGCCCGCAGCCGAAGCAAAGAGACAAAGCACGAGTTGGGTCCAGAGAGAAAAGAGCAAGGGCATCTTATCGCTGTCTGTGGCTGTGCAAGAGAAGACAGCAATCGCCATTTCAAGTCATTGGAGAGGTTAAGGTAGACAATTCCGACTGCAGCTTTCCTGCGTGGAGTCTACATCTTTGGAAGTTTCCGTGACTACTCAGATTCTCTCCAACTCTCGACGAGGCCGTGCGGTTTGGCTGCTGATAAATTAGCAGCTCACTGAGCTTCTTTGTCGTGCATTGGTTGTATCGGATCGATCCCGACACGATCCCCGAACCCTAAATTTGCTGATGTTAAACATGTTTGGCATTACCAAAGCCAATTTGCTGATGTTAAGGAATGTCGTGGTGCTTTATTCTTGGCATCGAGCTACTCTCGGAACTTTAGTTTTCATGTAAAAGACTATGATGTATAGGCCATTTGGTGGGTAGGAATGCACTTCAATTTGGTTAAAAAAATTCATAGAAAAAAAAGGATAGTGGCAACAAATTCAAAGAATGGATCACCAGTCCGTCTATTTTCATGAAAAATAAATACTTTTAAAAAATATTTCCACAAATTTATATTTATCGATTATAAAGACGAATGAACGGACGAAAATATTTCAATAATCGATGAATAATTAATAGGATGGGATCAAATGTAAGCATTGAACGATGTAGCATTGAATCATCAGAATTCTAATGAGCAGAAAGAAAATTTGAACCGTAAGAACGTGATGAGAGAATTCCTTGGGCTTGGGGAATAAATATAAAATAACAAGCAAATAGGGAAAAATAAATAAATTCTCAAACCCAAAGTCAAAATGTTGATATCTGCATTATCTTATGCATTAGCACCTTGGCAATATTCCATTCGAATGTAGTAGCAATTTGCATAGTCCAAATGAGAACATTTCTTTATCAATTTTCTTAGAAAATGTCGCATAATCCCCACCACCTTACACTTACTTTCAAATTATATTAGCCATGAAAGTAATCAGAGCTAGCGATACATAAACAACCGATGTATCCGGCTCATCATTAAGACCAAGAAGAGGATCTCCACCACCACATCTTAGTTATGAGCTTCCTTTAAGGTTTGAATCCGAAAAATCAAGCCATTAAAGTTTTTGCAGGGTTTACCTGACAACTAAAAGGGCTATCCATTATTATTGACGTGTGACTGAACCATGAATGATTTGCTTGATAAGACCGCTTTTGTTCGGTACAAATTCACACGATTTTTTTATGACAAATTAGTTGTTGGGAGAGTGCTTCCTTAATGACCTTCGTTTTGACTTCTATACGGCAATAACATAACTAGGCCTATTTCAAGACCATATTAACTTGCGCATCCGTATTACGTTATAAAACGAATTGGGTCCATCGCATTTTAATAATTCGGATGGGCAAATTGGTTATGAAAAATCGAAGTCGATATTGACCTTTACTTAAGAGAGGATGTATATGGGCGTATAATTCTAGATAAGTAAGTGTTCCAGACGTGATCGATTACATTCGCGACATTGGTACCTTTCTCTTATTCCCAAAGTAACATCGGAAGAAAAAAAAAGACTTAGGATGTTTAGTCGACGTAGATTGAGAAGGAACCCGAGTTGATTCGCCTCTTGAATACATCTGATGATTAGAGACACGGGAGATGGGAGCTCGTGACACCGTGAGACTTTGAGACTTTCTTGATGTGCACATTGATAGAGGACAACGCAATGCAGGCATCATTTTCTCGAGCCTCGATTGAAGAGCAGATGGAAGAATACACCAGAAAGGAGACAAAGAAAGATACTAGACAATTCCAATTTGCAATTGGGAAATGGGCATATGAGTACGAAAGCCTTGTCTCTGATCTAAGATTCTCCCGGGCGAAAGGCTTCCTCATCCTACCGACAATTTCTCTTGTTCAGGACAAGGAAGAGGACGACAAGAGGCTTAGGAAGCCACGCCACCGATCTCAGTTGCTCTTTCTTGTAAGATGTAAGCAAATGGATAGGGAGAAAATTTGTATCGAAATTAGTGAAATTATCCTGTGATTGTGATGCTATAGAATGTATTTGGCAAGTACTCGACAGTTTTGGGATTTTGGGGATTAAGCATCGGGAATGAGAGGTTTTGAGCACAGTTCTTCACGTATAATCTCATCTATTCAAGAAATGAATTTCATCCACACTTTTCTACGCGCATCAAATGTGTTCGGGCTTTAATCTAGCATGGCAATGGAAATTGCCGAAACAAAAATAATATTCATCTTCTCCCCAACAAAGTTCTAATGACCCCTTTTCTCTTTGCATGGCTCAACAAAGTTTAGGCGTTGAAAATCACCCATATGTAATGTACGTATATAGCGCACTGTTATTCCTCGGTGGAATCCCATTTATGGTGCGTTTGGTTGGGCATTTGCAAAGGGTTTTGGATAAAAGGGTTTTCTCAAAGTCCAAAACCCATTTGGGAGAATGCAAAATGTGTTTGGTAAAAACGCATTTATAATGGGTTTTGAGTTGAATAAGTGTTTGCTAAAACTTATATTTGAAATGGGCTTTCAATCAATTTTTAAATTTTTTTAAAAAAGAATTAGGGCAAACTGAGGAGTTCATGCTCCTCCTCCTCCTTCTTCGCTGTCTCATCTGCACACGTACGTAAGGAGGGGGTGGGCTTCCTTTTTCTCCCTTTAGAGAGAGAAAGCTTTAAGGTCCCTTCTCTCACTACTGTATCATCGCATCCCCCTTCTCTCTCTCTCACACTCTTGGACATCAATTTGGGAAAACTGTATAAAATCCTAAGGATAAACAAGGAAGCCATCAACGGCCTTCCATTTGTAAAGTCAAAGGAGACTCGGGATTCACTCGACGGAAGAAGGATCCGCCCTTCCTCCTCCACCTCCCCACCCCATGAGAAGCGACACCCACCTAATCTTCCCCTCTCCTCCTCTTGCCACCACCACTATGGCAAGGTCTGAACCTCAGCCGCCAGGTCACGACCTTAGCCGCGAGGTCGCGACCTCAGTCAAAGACCTCAACGGCGAACTCATACCTCGCACCGCGAGGTCACGACCTCAACCACTGTGGTTGGAGAAGATGAACAATGCATTCGGAGAAGATGAATAGTCCAGGGCAAATTTGGACTTTTGATAAAATTTTGAGGGTAAAATAGATAACTAACAAAAATTCATTAAAATAGATTTTAGCATTCCAAAAAAGCTGAAAGCTCCTTCAAGTAGTTTTGGACTTTCAGCATTCACAAAGCTAACTTTCATCTTGAAATGCTTTGAAAGTATTTGTCAAACACTTCAGCATTTGCCCAAGGGGCTTTGGGACCCGAAAAAGCTTTTCAAAAGCCTAACCAAACGCACCCTTAGCAGGGCACAAAATGGTGTCCTTTAAATTAAAAAGAAAACACACACAAAATAAATCAAATGGGAAAAAATGAAAATGAAAACGACATAACTTAAAGCATCCATAAATTCTACTCGAGACGTGAGAATTCAAACAAGGACCTAGTCATGATCAACTTATGACTAGCCTAAACTGAAATTTAGGCTTCATTCGTTTCACGGAAATTATTCTTTCAGAAAATGTTTTCCAGAAATCGTGGTGTTTGAGAGGCTGAAAATGTTTTCTTATGGAAAATGTTTTCCAATCAAAGAGAAATTTCCTTCTAAAACTAAGGAAAATATTTTCCTTTTTTGAAAAAATGAAAACATTTTTTAGAAGCCAACCGATTCTTGATGTCGATCAAATTACCAATAAATCCGCAGCCGGAATATCCCCGGCCGTTGGGGCAGCGGCGATAATCGAGCATCCATAAATAAGAAAAAAAACAAAAAAAACAAATATTTTGTGAAAATATTTTCTGAAAAATTTAAGTTTCGAACGAACACTGGAAAATATTGTCATTTTCCAGAAAAATGATTGAAAATGTTTTCCGAAAATATTTTACTTTCCGTAAAACGAACGGAGCCTTATTGAAGAATTGTAAGTATTATTGGATTTGTTTGAATAATTTTTTTTACCGTACTGTTTCTTTTCCTCATCGTACAACTTCACATTTTCACCGTGCCAGCCAACTCTCGTAACTTTTTTTTTGCCCTCGTTCGGTTTGAAACATCATTAAATAAGGTTAAAACACGTGCTTGGTTACTAATTTGACTTTCCTCGTATTCATAATTGATAAAAATGTTTTGGTGGAGTTCACAAGCATGAAGTATACTTTCTTATTGTTGGTTTCATTTCTTCTTCGGAAAGAATTAATATTGTCCAATACTTCAGAATAACTTGTCAAGATTTCTTTCCAAATATGCTCCATGTCATGTCCAATATTTTATCGGTAACGTAACTCGATGTATCGAATAATTTTTTATTGATCGAAATATATCTAATCATTTGTCAGTTCTTGAAGCCATGGTCGCCCTCTCTTTATAAAAGAAAAAAGTCTTCCTGTCCATCTCTCTCTCTCTGCGCAGAATGAATTTACGAGCGAAGAAGCTGCGATTCTCGCGCATGTTCCGTCCCACCTTCGCCGCCTCCTGCGGCTCCCAGGCCACCGCCCAAGTCATCCACCGATCCGTCCTCATCCCCCGATCGTCCTCGCCGCCCGATTCCACCAGGACCGTCTTCAGCGACGCCGACGCCGCTTCCCTCTCGTCCCCGGACAGCCCCCAATTCCCGCGCCGAACCTTGTCCGAGCGGTATCCGCCATCCGTCCTCAGGGACGACGATTATCACGGCCGCCGGTGCCCTCCTTCGACGCCTAGGACTCCCTTCATGAGAAGACTGCCCCGGCCGCCGGTGCCCTCCCTCGGAGAAATCGATGCCAGAAGTCGAGTCAAACCCACCGAGGAGACCAAGACCGAGAAGGAGGCGACGGTGGCGACCGAGGAGGAGGGGAAGGAGAAGTGCCCCTACAGCTCGTCGACCACGTCGCAGGAGGATTGGTTCAGCAGCGATGACGAGAGCGACGCCCGCCTCTCCTCCGCCCAGTCCCTCTCGTCGGACTCGTCGGAGACTCGCCGGGGGCGCCGGCGCCGGACGAGGAGTGGGCAGGCTAGAGTTGGGGCGCTGCAGCTAGGCGGCAGAGGCGGCAGTAAAATGGAGGACAGCTTCGCGGTGGTGAAGCGGTCGAGCGACCCGCGGGGGGACTTCCGGCGGTCGATGGTGGAGATGATAGTGGAGAAGGAGATGTTCGGGGCGGAGGATCTGCAGAAGCTACTTGAGTGCTTCCTGGCGCTGAACTCGCACCACCACCACCAGGTTATCCTGCAGGTGTTCGCCGAGATCTGGGAGGCGCTGTTCTCGAGCCGGTCGTGAGGAAGACGACGACCCTGCATTTTCCCTCTCGCATGTTTCGTTTTCGGTTGTCATCGTGTGTAGAAATATGTAGTTAGTGTTCTAACCTGGATTGACCGATTGATCTTCTGGGATCATCATCGTAGTTTTGCATGTATATTCATATCATCATCCTTCTGAGTCTTGTAGTTTCGTTTTGGTTTTCTCTTTGGCTGATGATTAGCCAAAATTAGAAAGTTTCTCTCGCAAGACTCTATCAATCACTATCTGTCATCAATCGGATTGCATTCTCCCGTGAGGTGCATAATTCGGAATCAGACTAATATTTCCATTGATAAATGACGACTTCTTTCTTCATAGTTACTCAAATTGTCTCAAGGAGTTTACAATGGAGGCCTTGAATCCGTAGCCTTCTCGCATTGTTATTCTTAATGTACAAATGCCCAAATAACTCTTAAGTAAAAAAAATTGCAAAAATATTGAAAGCTTATCTCGCAGATTTCGCCCAACAATCAGTTATTCCAGGGATGTGAATGGCAATGGCAAAACTAGAGACACGAAAATGGTTATCTGGTCAAAGGAGGAGAAGGCTTTCGTCATTTTCTAAGTGGACAATTCTAATGTTTCCATAGAAACGAAATGATCTAAAAGTCACAGACTTCTGCAATGGCTCTCACTTGATATATGCACGTAGCTATACGAGATTTGGTTAAATGGCTTCAAGCAACTCCAACAAGATGACCTTCCCATGAGGTGCTTTTAGAGACGTGGATCTTCCATAGGGTGGGTGATCTTGTCCTTATAATAGCAATTGAGACTGTTGATGCAGGAGATAAAAAAATGTCATGGAGACTTTCAGAGTTCAGTCGCATTTCCTATGGCTGGTTGCACTAATTGTATTTTGCTTCCCTCTTGCACCAACCCTAAATGGACAAAACACACGCACACACATCTGCATGACGAATGCAAGTCTATTGAGACGCGGTGAATATAGAAATAAGGGCATGTCCCGGCACCACCGAACCCTAACCAAGTGAAGACAACAAGCCTGCATGGTTTGGCACATGATTTACACAGTCTTCATCTTATTTTAATGCAATCCCATGCTCAGGCCTTCCCCCGACAAACTTATTAGCATTTAAGGCAAGATAATCCCAAATATACAAACAATGGGAAGGAATTCTAGCCATGGCGAGTCATCTACTTTAAGATGCGAGAAGAACAAAACCCTCGTTGAACTTCAGATAAAAGCCAACTGATCCATAGCTGGATTTCATTCGGATTGAGATTAGACACTCACAGTTTATCCTACTCTTTAATATGTGACAGTTTTGGTGTCGAGAGGTATAAGATTTTTTATTTTTGTTTTGAGTGCAGAAGAGATCCGGTAATGGAAGCACAACCTCCAAAATAACTCATTCATCAGTCATGAGAAAGGATAATTCAGATTACATGTAGACCAAGAAAATAATACATTTCATGGAATTCCTGTTAATTGTTTTAAAACTTTAAGCCCATAGATCAAGACTTTGTTTTAAATATAAAATATTGTAATGTATCCGTAGATATATATAATAAATAAACAAATAACACGTGTAGAAAGATTAAAACTTAGAAACTTCTACTCTAAGACTGCGTAAAAGTTTAATTAAATCAAAGTCAATTGTTTTAAAAGCTTAAATTGATAAGTGAAAGAGTGGCTTATTATCTAAATGCTCCAACACAAAATAGGTCGACTTAGCCTTCGGAAGATATCTTCAAGGACTCAATTATCTTACGCGCAAGACAAGGATCGGTTCGAATCTCTTTTTGGTCTTCCATGAGGGCAGCTTCCCAATTTTTTTAAACCTAACTTGAGTTCCTCAGAAGCCACGTCTACCTTCAGCCGTACCCAACATCGCCCCCATTAAATATGCAGAACCCAATCACCGAACTCACGCATCGTCGGGATCCAAAGCGTTCCAGCTGCTACCCATTCTAGACGTAAATGTTACCCATCGAGACCTAATTTATTCAACACCAACATGACGTACGGTCTCCATATATCTTCCTTTTCTTTTCGTATGTCTCCACAGTCTAGAAAGGGCTAGGAATCTTCATCTTTCTTGCTGCAGCTAAGAAAACTGCCGATCCCGGAAGGCGTCAACGACACGATTAGCGTAATGGACGGGAGACAGGAGAACCAACTCCAGGGTTTTCCTTCTGCGAGCAGCTTGAGGGTGGTGCAGAAGAGACAAGCTGTGTTGTCGTAGCGTGTTAGGTGCATCCAAAAGATCAATAGCATTGCAGATTAAGTTATGACCTAGCCGGATCACCCTTGCCTCCACCCACCAGCATTTGAGCAAGAGCTTCGTCCTTGGTGTCTTGCTTTTTGTGTATCGTGCCAAATATTTGCGATCTACCACCACACAACAACATCAGAGAAATCTTGTCTGTCTTGTTTGTAGGATGGTCGATCACACTGATCCTGAGTATGCAACTGACCTCTTGGTGCCCAGTCCTTGAATTTTGAAGACTTTTGCCAATTATATCATTCGGTCGTCAGCTCTAGCTAATTGTAGCCCACGTGTTCATACATGTCAGCTAGCCAAAAGTATGGTTTTCGAAAAAAATCAATGTTGTCGCAATATAAAAAGGTAATGGAACTCTCTATCTGATTGGGTCTTGAATTATTGCTGCTATAGTTTGGTTGGTGCGGATTGATTCTTCATGGTGGCATCGTTTTTTCCTTGGCCTAATTTCATTAAAAGAAACCCTCAACCAAAGGTCTAATCCCAATTCTAGCTTGAACTTTTTTTATCTCATAAAAAACTCTTAACTTTAAGTCCAACTCCAAACCTACCACGAACTTTTCTTTGTAGAAAAATTCTCAAACTTTAAATCAAATCCCAAATTTGCTTCGAATTTTGTTTTGTCCAAAAAAAAATCACAAACTTTCAATCCGTTCTCAAATTTACTTTTGTAATCCAATCCTAATTTCACATGGCATTTCCACATTGATAACCAATCCATATCAACAACGTGACGTGGAACATTATCTTTAAAATGAGACTATCCTAAGATATAAGAATTAAAAACTAATGATGATTTTTAATAAAAGGGCCGAGTTGGAAATTTTTGATATTATAGTGCAAAGTGATAGTGTTTTTGTCAAATAAAAAAACTTGTGGAAGATTTAAGATTAGACCTAAAATTTGGAATCTCTCTCGAAACAAAAAGAAGTTTGAGCGGAATTTGACCTCAAGTTTGAGATTTTTTTAGGGACCAAAATTTTTTTGGGGGGGAATTAGACCATTTTTCTTGTGTGATACTTTTTGATGACATTGACAAACACATTCCCCTCGGTTTGTCGAAATTGGCTCACTTCTATATGGCAACTTTGTGATCCATTGTCATGTGACATACCTATTCTCTTTTCTCAAATAATGAAAGAAGCAAAACATGCATAGAATTAGGGGTGATTGGACATGCATAGCATTATAAATGATCAGTTTTAAGGTAGATAAGTTTCATAGTCAGAACCTCAAATCTACTATGTTAGTCTTCAATTCGGTAGATTAGATTCATGGAGCAAAATATTAGCACATTCATGTAGATAAAAGTTCTCATTTGATTTTAGAACCAGCGCTATTTCTCCAGGATAGTCTTCAAACTTGTCATTTATGCAATCAAGTCCTTCAAAATGTGAAACTTTCCAATTAAATTCCGCAATCTAAAATTCCGATTGGGTTGAAGGTGATGCATCTGTGCATGCCATCCAAAAGATGTCGTGCAGACAAAGCCGATGCTAAAAACGTCAATTCGCTTGACCGAACATTAAAAATAACAATTTGAACTTAATCAAAATCAAAGATAGATGATATTTGTACTTATAAGTGCCGATTAGAGGTACGGTTGGAAGAAAACATAGCCCACAATGGAATGAGTTCCATTAGGAGGATGTCTATATATAGTCACCTCTTATCTGGAGATGGCATGGGTCCATGATAAAATCGAGAAGCGAAACCAGCAGGGTGCAATTTGACTTTCAAAGGCATATTAAAATCGAATCAGGAACCGATGAAATGCGGTTATGTATTTTTTGAATTTTTTTATCGTGTACTTTATTTTTAGGGGTTGTTGTTCACGAATTATTACCATTAACAAATAACGGTTTTATCATTATGCACAGGCTCATTTTATTTAACTAAACATGAAACCCAAAAAAAGATGGAAGAAAATATGAAACAAAGAAGAAGAAGAATAAGGTGGTCAATTCCTGATTAATCCCGGGAATCAATTGACAGGTAGATTTAGATTTACAGAAAATAAGATAAGTTCCATTTAAAAAAAATTGAGGAAATCGATTTCGATAAGATAGGTTAAAAATTTCATGTTGGGCTTCACGCCGTTATGGTCCGGAAGATATGGGCCTTTGGCGGGAGGTGGTCCGAACTCGTGGAGCACCTTGGGCTTGACTGGGACCCACTAAGGACGTCCAAGGGTGAGGAGAGGCCGGCCGGCCCACTAACGGACAAACCATCCAACGTTCGAGCGAGCTCCTAGGGTTTACAGGCGCCTCCACCTATAAAGCGCGGAGCGAGCTCTCTTGAAGATCGCCGTCTTCCTCTACCATCCCTCTCGATATTCGCGGTGGGGCTGTACGGTTCTGAGCTGGCTCTCCTCCGATTTCTCACCGTTCTTTCCGGCTGACTTGATTTGGATCTTGGTCACGTTCGACAAGGTAAGCGCCTCCCGATTGTTCAGTGAATTCTCGATCTTTCTGCACTTCAGATCTCAAATTTCTCCTTGCATGATCATCGTTGCACTTTCTCTTTCCTCCACGCTTCGATCCATTCCTTTTTTGAGTCAGTCTTGAGCGTTCTTTTTCCTCGAGTGTATTTGCACCTCATCGGCGGCCCCGAACCTCCAGCTTCGGTGGCTACAGCGACCTCAGATCCGAGGTCGCGAACTCTAAATCTGAATCTGAGGTCGAACTCCCCCGACATCGCTTGCGATGGAAATGAGCGCATGGGAAGTTTCTAAACATTTGAAATCATTGTGCGAATTACCTAGCAAAAGGAGAGGGTAAATATCGGCTTTAGTCAATTTAAACTTCAAACCATAAGAAAACAGTACAGCATAGTTCCGCGTGTGGAATTTTAGTGCCACGCAATGCCACATGACTTTTATAATGCGATGCGTGAAGAATTTTTCGATACGTTATACTGAAAAGTAGGGGTGGCAAAATGGGTCATCAACCCATTTTATAACCCATATTTGGAAGGCCTAACTGAATATGGGTAACTCACTTTTTTAAAAAATGGGTCAAAATAAATTTAAAAAAACGAAAGCTCAAAAACAGGGTTAAAATATGGGTCACCCTCTGACCCATATTTGACCCATATTTTAACTCACTTGTTTTTGCCTAGACTCTACCCTCTAGTTTCGCTCACTTTGCTTTTCTTCTCTTCTTCTCTCTCCTCCTTTTCTTCTTCTCTCTCCTACTTTTTCCTTCTTTTTGGCTGACTTCTCCTTGCAGCACTGCACGTCTCTTCCCACTATTTTTTTTATTTTTCATTTTTTATTTATCAATTTTTTTCCTTCACCCAAAGTTCCTACAAGTCCTTCGCCTCTTTTCTTTCTTCTTTTTCTTTTAATTTTTTAAAATTTAATTCATTTAATAATTTTTTGAACTTTTTAATAAATAAAATAAATTTGTAAATTCTAATTAATAACAAATAACATATCAATAGAAACTTTTGTTTTTTTTTTTTGTCTACTCACTCTTACAAGCGATACCATTCTAATGTCGTAATTTAAAATTTGGCCCAATCCTCCACTGATGAGAGAATCAGACATGCCAATGAGAACGACGAGGAGGAAACACGAAAATGTTATGAATTTCAATGGGGGTGGAAGGGGATTGAAAGGATGAAGTCAATTGCTCGAGGAATGAAAGTCGAGATCGATAAGCTCAAGCTCGCCCTAGGTCAACTCGAGTCTCGCCTTGAGATTGTCGTAATCTAGTAAGCTGGATCCTTGTCATAAACTGAAAGAGAAAAAAGAAAAAAATATAAAATAAAATTTTAAGAATTATATAGATAATTAAAATTTCAAAAAAAAAGAAAATAAGATAATAAATCATATTGTTTAAACTTATTTTAACGATACATATTAAGTATGTGTATGTTTATGAGAATATTAGTGCATTTTAGAAAAACAAAAAAAAATGGGTCGGGTCGGGTATGGGTCGGGTCGGGTATGGGTCATTATATTTACACTACACAAATATGGGTCAAAACGGGTTAAATGGGTCAAATATGGGTCGACCCATATTTGACCCGACCCAAACCCGACCCGACCCACCCATTTGACGCCTCTACTGAAAAGAAAGGGAGCTTTTTGAAGGAATATCCCTGGCCCTTTTTGTCTAAGGGCATAGCAGACCCAGTGGTATTTTTTAAAAAGAAATTAAGGCCGGAGTCACGGAAAGTAAGAAATGCATTTTCTAGTATCCTTGCCTTATTTTGCATTCATCCTGCACTTATTATTTTTCTCTCTCTGCTACTGCTTGCAGAAGTTGAGAACAGGCATTCCTAGCGTGTGTAGTTCGGCCTTCTTTGAAAGCAAGGAGATCGGCCTGGATCATCTTCAAACTGCTAAAAAATTTAGGTCTTGATCACTATTCTCTCTCAGAGCTATGCTTCTAGCAGATGGTGTCTCGGCGAATTGGTTCAAATGATGGAGTGCAAGAATAGCAAAGGACAACTGCCTAGATGAGATTTTGGTTGTGTAAGAGTCATTTCGAGGAAATGATTGTGGATGAATGGGGTAAAGCACCCACAATAGTTAGGTCTCTAAATGGCTGGAATTTCAAGAAATATGTCAATAGGTATCATTTTACTTGAACCTTTTTACTTTTCATGCATTGACTATGTGTGTTTCAATACATAACATATGATAATTTAGAGGTGAGAAATAGACAACTTGAATGAGCTGGGGCGATCCACTTCTTTGTTAATGCATTTTAATGAGATTTGCTATATTATTATTATTGCCCTGCACTTGACATCTAATTCTTTTTGGCAGATGCACAGGAGACTTGGTAATATCAGTTATCATAAAGGTTTTAAGTGAGGTAAAGAAGGTTGAAAGTACTGACCTTGGAATCATTGGTTCTGAGGAAGACATGATGCTTGTTTATCATAATTCTAGAACTACTCATTGGAATTTATGGGATGGATGGTATTGGCAAGAAAATTTTTGCATTATAAGTCGTTGGAATGAGGAAGTAGGATTATCATTACAACGAGGAGCAAAATTGTTCTTAAAGATGCAAAGGGGCTGTTCATTAAGAACATGAGATAGATGACTTCCCTTATCTCTTGAGGTCATGGGCTTAATTCTGTGAGAGAAGTTCTCATTGTTCTTGACGACATCCCTTAAGTTTATAAGAGAAGTTCTCATTGTTCTTGACGACATCTCTTAACTCTTGAAATTATAAGTTCAATTTTGCTAAAGAAGTCCTCATTCTTCTTGATGACTTATCTTAACTCTTGAGGTTTTGAGCTCAATTTCGCGAGGAAAAATTCTCATTATCCTCGATGATGTCGATGGTATTAATATCTTCAAGCTTTGGATGGTGATTATAAGTGGTGTGAGTTTGGAAGTAAGATTATCATTAAATGTTGTTTATGATGACACTAGTTGAGAAATTTTGACATCGAATTAATGATCATGTTGAGAGGGAAAGTTCTCATTATCCTCAATGATGTGGATGGTAACGATGTATTCAAGCTTTGGATGGTGATTATAATTGGTGTGAGTTTGGAAGTAAGATTATCATTAAAGGTTGTTTATGATGATACTAGTTGAGAAATTTTGACATCGAATTGATGATATAGTTGAATATCTCTCATGGGAGAGTTTTTAGAAACAAGAAATTCTTATGTGTTCAACAAGGTAGCATCGGGATGAACTCATGTCTAGTTGGAGCAATTTTGTCGCGGTGCTTGTATTACTGAATGAATGTCTCTCCTTCAACGGAATTTGAGTCTCATGACTTCAAGACGGCTTCCTTTAGCTCTCGGGAGCAATCGATTGAGAGATCTTGGTGGAGAAATAGTTTGTCAACAAGATTGTGACAAACCTTAAACCCATAGTAGGACGTGGGTTTGTGACGAAGCCTTGAAAGTGCTAGAGAATAATAAGGTAAGAGTTAACTATGTCTTTCTTTTTGCTTCAACAATTTTGAGTTTTCTTTTTTCAAATGAATATTGAATCAGCAAGTAGATACTTGGACATTTCCGTGTTGAATCTTGCGCAACTGATATACAAACTTGGGTTCTTAGATTGCCACAATTAAACTTGATACTACAACTAAGATGATTGGATTCAACAATTTGGTTTTGTGAACGTACTGTCTTTGAAAAGGCACCGAAAATTAGTTGGTTCTGATAGTATTTGAGCTAAAGATAAAAGTACTTATAATAATGCTAAGAATTGATGGCCAGGCCATTCCTTGAATGGCATGGCCTAGCCATCAGAGTAAAATTTTGTCACGCAATAGAAACATGTGTGAGAAAATTAAGGTCATCAAGTATCTTTGTCATGAAACTTTACTTAGATATTTGCGAGTCATTTATATGTAAGTTTTTGTTTATAAATTACAAACATATTTTGAGTGATAAAAAGGGGGAAATGTACAAAAAACACTTATCGGTGCTTGCTTGCGCAAGAGTGCTGGTTATGTGGACAAATTGTGAAGTGCAGGTGTGTAATATTCTCAATTTGTTTCATCTTTTGAATATCTATATGTGAATTCCTATTATCTTTAAACCACGTAAATTCTTTTTGCTACCACAATTCAAGTTTCTAGCACCGTCTCTTTCAGCAATTTGTCATTCCTTATTAATAAGCAAATTCATGTTAGCAGTAAGCAAAGTGCTAGTATAAAGGAATCACTGGTTGTATATTGTAATGGTTTTAATTTTTGGTTATTACTTATAGGGAATCGAAAAGACTCAAGACAAAGGCGGAGAACAATCTTGGACAAAATATCAACCAAGCTGGTAGCTAACACTATTCACGAGTCATTTCTTGGGCACATACAATGATTGGGTTGTCCTGTAAGTCAATAAATCTGAAATATTCCAAGATTTGTTCATGCCATACAATGGATAGAAATTTCTTTCTCTGTCAACCAGCAAGATTCTGAACTGAAATCTCACTTGCAGGCAGGTACATCATTTTCAACAATTTTTCGGCATAATATATGGTGGAACTATTTAGAAGTTGCTGACTTACTGGAAGGGGATTCACAACGGTCATTTATCTCACATTGTGATTGTAATGATTTTTATCTTTCCCTATTATCCTGTATATATACATTGTTCTTGTCCAGGAGTTGTTCCCCATAGATTATTGGCATCCATCAGTTCCAAATCTGGAACACCAAACAAGTTTTCAAATTTCAAACAGAAACCGGATGTATTGTACTCTGCCTTCCAACTGCAGTGCTAGTGTCCTGGGAAGAAACCACAACCCTAAACATTCTTTTGCCTTCTTGCGACTTTCTTAACAGCTGGAGCAATAAGTCCTCATTTGTGTCTTGGAAGTTTGCGACGGACATGTGATTTGTTTTAAAGTGAGTTTTTCCCGAACTGCTGGATTCTATACCAACTGTCCAATGGTTTCTTAGAATATTGCCTTTTCAATCTGGCAAGCACATGCTTATGCATTCAGCACGACTGGCGGCAGTTTTCTTTACTCACCTACGAAATTCAATTCCCTCTTACCTCATCACACTTTTGCAGTTTATCAATAAAAGATGAATGTTCATCATATATTTGCATTGAAGTTCCATTCGATTTTGAGCTTCTTTCTTATTAAATTTCTCTGCCTTGGCCGTTGAAATCGAGGTTGGGCAAAATGTCTGAGCTTGTCTCGACCGACCTAAGGCTATGTGTTCACCGATTGCTTCCGAATTCCAACTATATCGGTTGGTTTCGACTGCTAAGTGTTTAATGACAGGTCACTGGGAATTGGAAATGGAATCTGAATTGGGAGTTTCAGACGTTGCATAAACTAGCAGCGTGTGCTCGATCAATTCTTTACTTCACACAACCCCAGTCAATATATGAAAATTGGAGTTTGAAGTGGAGCATTGCGTGATTCTGATATTTTCCCATGATCAACTTTGCTCACCCAAAAGGGAAATCTCCTAATAACTAGAGTATTTCTGGATTATGGGACTTCTGTTTCTTTCTTGGGCCTGGGCTTGGTTTTATCCGTACCAAATTTAGATGTGGAAGGATTCAGGTTTTGCGTAAGTAACAAGAATCAGATCGACCTTGCTACGAATGATGACTATTCACCAAAAATCATAGGGATTCGCTCACTATGTACTGTAAATATAAAAAAAAATCGTGATGAATCACGTTATAAGAGAAATTCTTAGGATGTAACAGACTCATACGACAATGTGTGTTCGTGTGATGAGTCGCGTCATAAGAAAAATTCTTATGATGATACAGACTCGTACAACGCTCTGTGTTTGTGTGTGTACATTCAGCGATACAAGAAGAATTAATCTAGGACACACTATTACAAAAGAATTTGGTATGGCAATATTGAAATTTCTAGTGCAGTTGATAAATTACCACGACCTATTGCTATCAACTAATCACGACACTTATTCCATGATTTAAGTCATGGGCCCTTACTTCTCGTTTGCATTGAAAATGCATAAGGTTACGCATAAGATCATGTTATAATGTTGGTTAAGGTTTCAAATTTTAGTCAGTTCTCTAATAATATGATGGGGTAGTCTATTGAGATATTATAACGTCCGACTCATGCTATTTATCTCAATGTAAATGCAAGACAATAGAGAAAAATCGAGATTGAATGGTTGGGATTTTCTAAGCACTCCTTCTCTAAGTTATTTTATAACCTTTATGATTGCTTTAGAACATGCCACCATAAATTCTTAATGCTCACAAGATCACTTGTTCCCCAAGATTCTTCCTCAAGTTGGAGCATACACGTTTTGTCTCCCCAAGTTGTTAACAGTGTAACTCCCACAAGGACTACGAAGGGACCTCGCAAACGAGTCGATGAGTCGGTAAGTCAAGTTCAAAATGCCATTGCAATTTCTCTACAAACCTATTTTTTCCTGTGATAAAAAGTGGTAGCGAATCTTGATATATTTAGTTCTTTCGAAAGATAAGTTTTCTTGTGCCAAATACACGATATCATCCATTCGGCAAAGAACTAGCCAGTTATAAATCTATACGTCCGATGGCGCTATAATACCCATGCTTAAAAATATCATATGCCTAATATGAAGCTAGTTTCATGTTAGCGTCCAGAGGAGTATCGACTAGTCTCTGACCCAAACAAATGCCTATTTCGCCCAACAAATCCAAGGCATATTCCCTCCAACGCCGATATATCCCCTGTCGAGTACACGCAACCTAGACACCAGGAAAAATTGCAACGATCGACCTGAATCCTCAGTCTAAATCATCGACGAACACAAATGTTTTCAACCAAGTAATGCCATCCGTGTCATCTCCTGCGATGACGACATACACCTACACGAGTCGACATAACCGGTCATAATGCTTCTTAAAATCGATTATTACTTATTATACGGTCAACATGGAGATCTTATCTACTTATTCATTTTTGGATGGAGATCTCACACATATTCCAAGAGATAGTTACGTGATCAAATTCGCCCCGTCCAACTCCATCCAACGAAGAATATGCAATCTTCGATAAAATTATTCAGCATATTGAAGAAATGAAGCAGTCTGACAAGTGGCCAACGAGAAATCGAGATTTAACAAACCAAAAAGAAATCATTGCGGCTGTGAGACCAACCTCCGGAAGAGCAGTGACTGCCCGCCCCACGCCCTACAGACAAGTACCTAAATCGCACTCATCTGACGCAATGGGATGCCGACGCGTGTCCCCCCGACAGAGTCGCACGTGGTCACGCGAGCCGAGGATTGGTCCCCGCCCCTCGCGAGGACCTACGCGCCTCTGCCCCTCCGGCCCCAACATGAGTCACGTGCGCTGCACGGACACGTGTCTTGATTAACCCCAGAAAGAGCTTTTATCCCTTTTTGCCGGGGGGACACGTGGCAGGGCTCTCTTTCACATTTACCTTGAGCCCGGCCCAATGTGGAAGGGTGAGAGGGGTGGGTTTCTTTCTTTCTTTCCTTCCTTCTTACCACGTTTCCAATGATTTTCAGCGACCAAAATGTATAATTTTTTATAAGGAAAAAAATCCAAGATTTGGTCTGTACTTTGTTTTCATCCTTAGTGCAATCATGTTTACCCCACCTGAACTAATTGAAGACAGCTATAATGTACTCCAATTCCTTACAGGCATTCGATGGCGACGGTGATGGTGATGCGGATAGGGATAGAGATGGCGATGGCGCTTTTCTTTTGCTGGTGGGAAAGGGAAATGAGCGTTGAAGTACATGCGCGTCTTGAGTGAAGCTATTGTCAAAAAAATCATTTTGGATTTTTTATGCGTCTGAACAGAAGAAAATAAATCTATCGACAGAAAGATTCCAAGAAAATGAGCGTTGAAGTGCATGCACGTCTTGAGTGAAGCTATTGTCAGGGAAATCGTTTCGGGCTTTTCATGCGTTTAAAAAGAAGAAAATGAATATATCGACGGAAAGCCTTTTCTGTCGAGCGAAACTTTCGAATTTAAAAAGTTGGAAGAGTGAGTTTCCCTTCATTTCATGATGATGATGCTCTCACTAAGGTCTAATGTGGCATGATCTTCCTCAATCGTGATGATAATTTCTTTTTTCTTTTACTTTTACCTATCATGATTGTAACTTTTTGTTGGCTTCTGTTACTTCTCTATTTTTGACCTTCAGAATTGAAAACAAATTCATATTCGAGTTCAATTTTCAGAAGCCGTCGATTTATTGATTTTCATCATGAAGGATGTAAATGTGACTGATCCGGGCTTGCGCTTTCTGAAATCCATGGAAGTGTTTGTCTTTGTTTCGTACACTTTTTCTCTGACTAGTTTGGTCGTTAATGCACCTATAGACTATTTCCTCCAACCGCATTTACGATGGATCCCAACACAACAAAACAATTCATTTCACTAATATATATACACACACACTAATTAAAGAGTTTCCAGCAACAATGACTTTTCAGTAAAACAAACAGAGGAATAAAGATATTATACATGAGAAAAGTTTCATACAAGGCTTATTTCGGTGTCAAAAGTTTTCATCGGATCACTTGAGTGATTAAGTGCCTCTAGTGATAAATTCTAATTAAACAGAGGGATAAAAACAATAGAAGTGTCGAAAGTCTTCATCGGATCACTTAAGTGAAAAATTGAAAAAGAAGAAGAAGAAAAGATCACTCGCGTGTCTTCTTCAAGATAGGAGATCTTGAAGACCATGACATAGCCAATGGACGATCTGCTTGCTCTGCCTCAAGAATCGCCTTGAACTAGAACACCAATCACTCAACTCTGTAATGACCTTGAATCTACAATTTTTTAAGCGCAGGCTCACTCTCTCGGAGATAGTCCTCTACAATTTTATAAGTAATTTCAAGGTTAAGATTACGGTTTGCTTCTATGCCCTAATCTAGCCATAATTTGTCAATTGGGAGAAGAAGAGGGCAACCGAGGTTTTTTTTGGATGAAGTGCTCTAGGCACGACCACCAAATTAGGGTTCATAGATGAGGCAAACATGTTAATGATGTTACTTGGGACTGTTAATGTTGACTAGGCAAACTAGCAAGCCACATGAGTTGGAAAAATTGCTAAGCCGGATCTATAATAATCCAAATTGGAGTTGGCACTTAAGTGGTCTCTCTCTCGCACCTAAAGTGATACTTAAATTATCTAAGAAATTTGTTTATACTAAAGTGAGTATCGTATGAAACTTTGAAACTTCTAGTGTCATTGTATCAATAAATAGATATTCTCTTGAAACTAAATAAGTCAAGTAATTATATTTACATATATAAGTAGATCCACGAATTGCAATACTTTCTATCTAAAAGATTAATGATTCGGTTTACTCTCTCAAGATCATTACACTAGTTGCAAATACTTCTGAGGTCAAGTGTATGTAGTAAACATATAGTAAACCGCTGGGGACTCGGATTGCATGACGTACGTCACATGTGACGTATGTTAAGCCCAGCTGTCCAATTCAGATAAGATGACTAGGAAAAAAGCAAAAAAAAATAAAAATCCCCCTATTAATGGGGGCCGTTTGATATGAAATCAAATGGTCCTCAAGTTACGTTTTATGGCAGGTGATCCGGATTCACCGGGGATGCCCGAATGGCAACCCTCTTCACATGGGAACAAGAGGTGGGGAGTTCGATTCATGACCTTCTCAAGGGGATTGAGGGTGGGGATGCGTGAGTGAGGGAGTAGGGTTTCATAACCTGCACGTGGCAAATAGCACACACGATAGCTTGTGCAATATATATAGGATAGGATCTAACCCGAAATAAATAAATAAATAAATATACATATAATGTTCGGAAAATGCCATCAAAAACCTCAAATCATATTTGTTGTAATACATTTACTTCAAACTCTTTTTTATGACACTAGAAACTCCACACTTGTCTTATTGAAACATATATATTCTAAACTCTTTTACGACATTAAAAGCCCTAAACTTCATTTACCGTTGCATTTTTTCTTCTTTTATTTATTTATTTTGGCATCTACTTTGGCAGGCAAGCCCTAATCGATTGCTAGCAAGGGCTTCACAGCCCAACGAGCTACAGCAGTCCTTACCAGCCTTAGCTCACCAGCCGGAGTGGGTTTACAAAAAAAAGGAAGAAAAAGAAATTCCTAAGTAATGCAAGGTTTAATGTCATGAAAAAAATATTTGGGCTAAATATGTCATAAGGAGACAAGTTTGGAATCTTTCGTGTTACACAAAAAAAAAAGGGGCTTGTGGTAAATCTATCACATAATGTATAGTTTAATATTTTTATAATGTTCAAATATTAGTTTGCTAAATAGCCTCTTGTGAGGAAGGCAGATTCATTCGAGCAACTATTTTAAAAATTTAAATTGTTTAATGTATGCATAATTTAATATTTAGATATTCTAATAATATGGTTAAAGACCATTCCGGCGCAAGAGTTGACCAACTTAAACCGCGGACAAATTTACCACAATAAGTCCTTTTATGAATACATGAGATTTGGAATTTTTTTTTTCATTTTTGCTATCGAGAAAATAACAAAAGGCTGGAAAAATAATAAATACATAGGATAAATCATGTGATTGGCCTCCTAAGAAAGGAAAAAATTCTCTTCGTCACTTAGTGGAGGAACAAAGAAAATGGATAAGGCGGAGGCGGAGGCGGGGGAGGTGGCGCTTCCCCTAATGGCGCGGCCACTTCTCCGAAATACCCCGACTGCCAACCACCATCAACACCGCCACCAAATCCACTCGAGCCATGTTTCTGGGGCCACAGCTCCCCAGCTCCGTTGTCGCCGCCGCCGCCGCCTCCGGCAACTGGAGGAAGCGACCAATTAGCCATGGAGGGCTCGCACGCCACGCCAGCAGCTCGACCTTCTCTCGCAACCTCCCACCTTGGCACCCCTAGACTTGCATTAGCACCGTGCCAGTTGGGCACACCAAAGTTGTTCTCTGGCGGTGGTCGTAAATGTGTCTTGTTGTCATTTTTCGACTCTTCATTCGTGATAGAATTGGACATATCCAATATTCTGGAGAAGGAAGAAGAAGAAGAAGAAGATGGCGACGCCGACTGCGACGATGACGAAGAAGGCGACGGCAATAAGTTAGAGGAGGAGGAGGAGGAGGATTTCAACAATCTCCTTTTCTTCTCACACAGCAGTTGCCTCGTCCTATCTTTCTCAAGCATCATCCTTGGAATCAACTGTGGATCCTCCACAATCTTGTGCAGGAACTCCATCATTTGGTGGGGCCTCCTCTCTGTGGCCTCTAGCCTCTTGCTCATTCCCTGAAGCTCTTGCTCCAATGTCCTTTGCTCTTGTCTCAACCTGCTTATCTCCATGGCCACGTCTTCATCTTCCACATCTCCATTACTGCTCACAGACTGTGGATGAGGAGTGCTCCTGGGGTTATGCTTCCTCCTCACTATCTTGCTCAAAAGATGAGTTTGGCCCCTGAGAAAGTATTCATTGGCAAACTCCCACTTGTCCGGATCGACCTTCTTAAAACCCTAAATCGCGTAAAGAAAGAAGATAAATCGCGTAATCGCTTAAGTGGCCGATCAATGAACTGACTATTCATCTACAGTAGACACATTTCTAATTCAAGAGAACATTTTCTTGCAAGGAACACGCTGATAATGCACACAAACATGTTTCTTGACCACCAGAGACAGCTGATAACAGACGGCACGATTCCTCATCGATATGTAGGTCGATCCTTTCGACCTGAAAATGGCGAAACAATCAAGCCATGCTCCACGCGATGCGCTCCACTCACTTACAACAACTCTCCGGCAAGTCCCCATCGGTTATTGCAAGCACGACCCGAAATTGATTCCGACCGACATACAAACTAAAACTAAATCTAGCGACCGGCGAATCTTATCGTTTGACATGTCGTCTAGCGAGCGCTTACATAGGTGTTAAGCTGGCGAACGAAGCTCGAGAAGTTGCCGTGCTTGAAGTAAGCGGGCAAGATCCTGAGGGAGAACTCAAGAGGGTCCGTCACGAGGAAGCTGTTGTTGGCTCTGCCCCACCTGACCAGACCATCCGTCATCGGGTCGCTGACCATGTGGTAGGTCTTCGCGACGAACGGCACGACGGCGTCATCCCCGCCCTCCATCTATCGAGCTGCAGACACAACTAGGGGCAAGAGAAGAACAAGAAGAGGAAGAGAAAAATCACAAAATATGTTGCCTCGGCTGCTATGAATCTGAGCGAGGTTTCTGAAGCGGCGAAGCTCCGGTCGGAGCATTTATAAATAGCAAAGACGCAGTCCTCAGTTGCTGGAGGAAGGGAGAGGCGATAACGGTGGCTCAGATCCGGACGGCTCTGATTTTGTCGCGACGCGACATGGGGACCCACGTGGCGGAAACCCTTTTGCCCTCCCCCCCTTCTTTTATCAACGCCATCGTCACGGCCCAACGCTCAGATATTTTGCATCCGGCACAACTTCCCCCACGCGCAGATCCTTACGTTCGCAGGCCATCCTAGTATTAAATTTGTCGGTAATTAGCCCATGTCTTATCAATAATTGTCGAGTTCATTTCATCTACGATCCTGACCATCCAAGAACGTCCTTCTTTCGGGAGCGTAGCAAGTAAAATCAATTCGTTCTGTCAAGTTTGTGCAGGCTCTTCGTCACGATCGACAGACACGGGGAAAGTTATTCCATAGTGTAAAGCTTTTTCGAATCATGGAGCACTCGAAAGACGTAGGCTTTTTCGAATCATCCAACACTCAGAGAAATGTATCGCTCCACTAGTGCCCTTTCGCCCCCACCAAGACATGTTAGGAAGACTACAACGTTGGCAAATGATAGGTGGTTTGAGCCAACCTATGAGCATTCATTGCTATTGCTATATGGAGTAAAGAGAAATGCGACTTTTGACGTGTCGCGAGAATCGAGATGCTTGGCACTACGCCGAGTTGGGTCATGGGGGCTAATTAAATATATGCGGGGAAGGAGATATTTTCCCAAAGTTAAGCTTTGTTTATTAAAAGTGTGCCCAAACCCTAATCAGGGGAAAAAGGGACGAGGACAAAAGAGGTGGCAGTCGATGTATAGCAGCTTTTCTTTCTAAGCGTTCTTACAGGACATCTTTAGGTATGCTTAACACTCCCTTCGCATTGGTCTCGGAAAAGCATTTCGAAGAATCATGCGTTCATGAGTGGCAAACGCCCGTTATTCTCTTGGCCATTGAGGTGAATAATAGAGAAGGCCCGAGGTGTGAATATGCTCCGTGCTCCTCCTAAGAATATTTAGGGTTTCCGAAAGGAGATGCCACTCGTTCAATGGAGAAATGGAAAGGAGCATGAATGCATAGCCTGAAACGGAAGCAGCCGCTTTCGAATTGGGAGGAAGAAGAGCAACGATCTCCCCCCAAAAAGAGGATTCCTCGCCCGGTTGCTAAGTAATGAAAGAAAGAACAACTTGTCTTCTTCATTCTTCGATTGTTTCTTTCGCGTACGTGTAAGACCGAATCCATTTGATTTCTCGAAAGCATTACTAATACTCAACTTTTTGCGAATTACAGATTTGTCAAAAAAGATCATTTTTGACCTCAGTATCATATGAACAAATCAATAAAAGAAACCCATCAAAACACCACATAAAGAGACTGCAAATGTTCCGCCCCGTATTGCTTATTCCATGCAAATTGACCCCTTCGTGCACTATCGTGACACCCATTCAAACGCCGTATCCATTAGTCGATCGTCATCAGTAAGTACCGAGCCAGATTAATTAATTTTCCCATGAGTTTTCTTAGCGGCAAATAAAATGCATACGAGCATACCACATTCACGATTTTCTTTTCATCTATTCCCGAAAACCCTAATCGCTTCTCTCATTTCCTTCAAACTTTGAAAAATGACACAGCACTTTGAATGTCGATTTGCAAAGTATTATCACGATCATGCTCAACCTTAATTTGAGTTAAACAACTTGAAAATGCGAAGATAGAATTCGCTTTGTTTGTTCAGAAAATGAGGACGCGAGGACGAATGAACGAGATGTGGGGTTTTTGGGGCGCCCCCGGGGGGGGGGGGGGGGGGGGCGCGTGGCGGGCACGCGCGCGTGAAGAGCGTGGCCCCCGGGGGGGGGGGGGGGGGGGCAGAGTACATGAGGATTAGATACGTTTGGGGAGGAGAGGTAAGTAGGAACCAATCAGGGAGCGCGAAAGAGCCGGCCGAACAGTGTCGCCAAGATTCGGGTTGACATGGGTGTCAGATTTGCTCCCGGTGGCCACGCCGACGTGTCGACGCACCGAGCCGCCACGTGGGGAGATCATCTTTGATCGGGCCCGGTCGTGCAACCCTAGCCTTTTCCTGCGCAGCCATGTACGCATTTGGTTTTTGATCTTGGTGACACGATGATTCGTAAATTCCCCCAGTATCAAGATCGGGAATGGAGTTCATCGCGCTCTGGTGCGCCCCGATGCTCGATTCAGCTCGAGGAATGGGTAGAAAAAGAGGCATGAAAGGGAAGAAGAGGATGGGCCATTTGATCTGTCGAAGTGTTGAAATACTTGGTAATTCGAAACTAATACTATATTGATATTGAAACTTATCTATGAAATCCATAGTCGTCAGATTAATTTTCCCTTGGCTTATGCTAAATCGACCGTTTTAACTAGAATAGATGAGAAAAAAATTATTCAAATGATAAATTTAGACATCATGTGTCAAATAATCCATGCAAAGCCCGTAAATTGTTGTCGGTTCTAAGCAATAAAAAAAAAATCAAAGTAGTCGCCGACTTTCTTGCTTCTTCCAAATAGCCAACTTGAGTAGAGCCACGACCTCGACCTCGAACAATCTTTCTCCGCATTGATAGCGTCGTTTAGTCAGCGATCAAAAGGTCCGTTGCACTTTCCTAATTAGGTTCAACAGTGCAATGCTGCTGATGCCATGGTGCAATCATCCAAAAGGTGCACTTAAAACTTACGCTGTGCTAAAAAATAAGGGGTCTTTCGCGATCACGAAGCTCAATTATTTTCACGCGACAGGTGTCGGGACGCCGCCCGTCCTCCACTTATTTTTGTTGACAGCCCCAGCAGTGAAAACGTCCTCATCGTGTACCCCGGAGAGAAGGCAGTGTTGCTCTTGGCAACTTCAACAAGATTGTGATATTTGAATCCCAGTTAAATTTGGTATGGTTGGGCAGCCAATGAGATCCGTTGAGCAAGATTTGGCATGAGATCCTGAGACTCTGTACTTGTCTTTTCTTACCAATCTAGAAAACGTGGAAGGGAGCAAATCTTGGCCTCTTGATTGGTTAAATTAGCTAAATTAATATTAGAATTCCATCGGGGTCTAGAGTTTGATGAACAACTCCCAAGCAAAATGTCCAAAAATCATCTACAGATGGTCGACCAATCATCTCTTGTCATCAGCCTCCACGCTTCTCTGATTGGCCAGTCTTGCAAGATGACCAGTGACGGTCAATGTCAAGGCTAACCGACTTCAATTAGTGAGAGAGAGAGAGAGGGAGAGAGAGAGAGAGAGAGCTTTATTTCTGATATTGATCCCAAGCTTCCCTTTGGTGAGGGTAAGTGTGATGGGACTGAGATGGAGAGTATCTTTCAATTTTGATGAATGTGTATGCTCATAAAAGAACAAAGGGAAAAGGGCAAATTGCTGGTGGAAAAGGATCCGAGTTCGTGAAGAGGGGTAATTAGATTTGAAAGAGACTCGAGGCTTGAAGATTCAAGGGTTCCTTAAGGAGAAAGATCATCCCAGTCTAATCCGAGAAGACGGTACTTGTTTTTTTTTGTCTTTTATTTGCCCGCCCGCCGCATGCGCGATGCCTCCCATCTCCCGAACTTTCATAATTGCTCTTCCGGGGTCGAGATTGTCTTCGTATCCGGAGAATGTAGGATCAGTGTTTCAAATGTCGTCGCGCTTTGAAGGGAACATCGAAGAGCTTTGGACAAAAGTTTTAAGTTCCTTTCCGAGTGGTTGAGTCCCTAGCCTGTTTGGTAGTTGGGTCCGGCGGCGACACCATAAACCACCCGTGTGAGATGCACATGAAATACATGCAAAATCATCACGAGGATCATCATACTTGCCAATCTTCGATGGTCTACGTAGCTAGAATTGAAAAGGATAGATTGTGGAGTTCAAATCCAATTCTCAATCACACTCTCTCACGACCCAAAACTTAATTCATACGAGTAAGAGTTGCTTCCATGCTTCCTCCCGAAGCATATATTTAGTACTTTGTTATCTAAGCCTCTCATCTGTCCATACAAATTCATACAAGTTGCCTTCCTAAAGAGGCATCCTGCACTCTGGTTCACCTAACTTAATTATAAATCGGGTAAGTCCCACCAGCTTTTACGGGCAACCCGCCAGATTTAATAGTTCAAATGAATTGGGGGTGTATGCGACGGATCTGATAGGCAATTTCTATTTCACATTACGCCATATGTCTAATCTGTCCATGATTAGAGCTGAAATTCCACTAGCCTCGTCGTGCAGTGTCGCTCCCCGTCTTCTCCAGTTGTGTGGCGTTGGGACTCAAGAGGAGCGGTTCTGCTGAATCCACAGATTTGTAGCAGTATGAAATTTCCTCAAGTTCAGTCGTAAGAGATGAAGTTCAGCCTATTCGAATGCCATTGTCATGCCCATGACGAAATCACGCACAAACTCATCCATTCTATATTTCATTTTCGAAGCAACTCAAAGGTACATAATTTACAGAATAGGCAAATTAAGCTCTACGTAACTCGCAAGTTGTGACGCAATTAAGTTACTAAAGCATCGCGGGGAAGTAGAAAACAAAACCGCATACCGACCTCAGATGTCGCACCCGACTTGTACCTAGTAAACACTTGCCAACCAGGACAACTAGCTGTCCTACTTCCAGTGAACTCACACACCAGAAGATACCAAAACACCGCGTTCATTTAGACGCTTCTGAAATTGGGCCAGGCGCGTCTGCAATTGCAGAATCCCTGCAGCTTTTTCTGAAAGAATGCAACTTAACTTAGATATGTAGTCATCCACGGGATTTCCTAGTTGATCCGCTTGAACCAGCAAGTTCATCTCCTGCATTAGAGCTTTGATGATAACAAATCTACATGCAGAGAACGAAAAGGAAAAGACAGACAAATATTATGTAAGGACTGACCTCTCTAACAATCTCTATTGTCTGCTCCACCTGCTGCCGATGAGCTGTCACCAGATCTTCCTCTTCCTGTTATAGAATGCAGCAAAACTCCACTACGTAATCGAGGGATGAAAACTTCGACCAAAAAAAAAAATCAAGGGATGAAAACAGTAAAATTGACAAATAATGGCCTTTATAAAATCACCTTCAACAATGCATTTAGATCATCTTCCAAGTGAAGGTTAGTTGCATCAAATTGTTGCAGTGCCCTTCCTTCAAGCTGAATTTCTGCTCTCGGTTTCTCCTCAATATCCAAAATTTGAGATGTCTCTACCTTGTTGACAGAAATCCTTGCTGGTTTCTCCAACACATTGTACTCCGCAGAACAATCAGAATCTTTCGAAATTGGGTCCTGCAGAAATCCTTTCTGTTGTTTATAAGCACCTGAATACAGTGATTCTGCCACGTTTCCTTCACACCATCCGCCATCTGTACAGTCCACATTGATGGGTGGAGAGGCTTCATGGTTCATCCGTTTGGGCCGAACAAAACTTTTTTTTTCATTGGCAATTTCATCCATGTTATTCTCAAAATTTGACTCGGCCATTGGAAGGGAACTGAGGGGGAAAGTATTTGAGTCTCTAATGTTCAAAGATGAAGATATCAGATCCTTTTTGGAACTGTTCCCTTTAGATAGACTCTTCACCCTGGAAAATACATAAGAGTCAGATAATTCAAGAGACATTTTCCAAAATCTGTTCTTAAATGTCATTGCATTACCTGTCAGCATATCTCAGAGTATTAAGAGTGTGCTCACATGATCCAGAGCCAGGTGAAATACATGATATCATGACTGTTCGTGAATCGCCAACAAATGAATCTCTAAGAACTTCAGTCAGCTTACTCCCTCTAAATGGTATATGACCCTGGTCATTATCAAGAGCTCTGATGCATTCTTTCAGGGCGAGTAAGCTTTTGTTGATCTCAGCACCTTCCATTCTGCAAAAAAGTATCCAAGACAAATTATAATTCAGTTTTTATTTTGTTTTTACACTAAATTTTTAATTAGTTCAGCATGCTAGCTTTCTTTCCATATTTCAACCGAAAGGAGAATAGCTCATCTTTGTAACCCAGACATCTTAAAAAAATCCTGGGCTCTAAGCTGCAAAGAAATCATATTTCTAGAAGAAGGAAGTGAGGAAGGTTAATGCCACGTTCAACAGCAGGCTCTTTCAGTTTCTCTGTTCATTAAAATGCTAAAATCAGATTCAGTGTCATGACTTTTTTTTTCCCTCAATGTAGGTTGCAGCATGGGGCTGGGAAAACATAATGATTGCACCAAAGGACTTTAAACAAATCCCCTCCCAATTTTTAGGATAACAAATAAATCCAAGCAAAACGCACCTTGTCTGCTTGTCATTGTCAGTAGTATCTGCACCGCGTTCACTTCCTGCAAGGTCTATGAAAGAAAGTTTTCCAATAAGGCGTGCAGGCTTCGAGTCCTTGCCATCAACCAATCTTTTAATAGCAAGCTGAAGAATTGCATGTGACCGAGAGGACTCCTCATTTGCCCCAGTTGTGCCAGTACTTCTGGTGGCATTCCCTAACTCAATGAGCTCTCTGATTGTCTCGACATTTGATGCCTTGTATTCTTGCAAACCAACAATGCACACTTGTTGTTTTCCATCCTCCCTCATGCAGAGTTTTCTGCAGAAGATAATATCTAACGACTTTAACTTATGTCTCATTAAACTACAACAAAATGAAGAGCATACCTTCGGTCATTGAGAAGGTCAAAGAGCTTCCCTCCGTAGATCTCAAAGAAACTGACAAACAACTGAAAACCTTGGTTTTGGTATGTTTGATGCATCAGCCGTAATATATCTTGAGATGCTTTGAGGGGCAATGGTTGCATGGTATATGTTTTTCCACTTCCTAAAACAAATAAGATCAAAACAATCTCATCAAAGGTAATAAACAAGATGAGAAACAATTGACAAGCAGTTAAAGCCAAAAGAATGAAAGAAAGAAAATAACCAGGAGCAGTCACCACAATGTTAAAGCTTTGAAATGTTTATAAACAGTTCAGCCACTTTAGAAGAGCAAAAGAACTTGCCTGTCTGCCCATATGCAAAGCATGTAGCCTTTGTTCGGTTAAAAATCAAAGGAACTATTGGCTGCACAGTTTCAGAGTACACCTATAGGAACATGCAATGGACACAGAAAAATTAGGGGTCTATTCTGCAATCTCCATATATGAGTCTCGCCACATAAATATACTCACTTCATCATTAGAAACAATCTCATTTAGCACAGCATCAAAGACAAATTCATGTTTCTCCACATATTCTGTCAAGTCAACCTGCATGAAGAGAAGTGTGCTAAAATTAAAATAAAGTCAGCTCCTCAATTGAATAAGAGACCAAATACTGCATTTCTGCCACGGGTAGAGGGTTAGAGCTAACTGCTCAATAATTCAATGCACAAGAAAAAAAAAAGGACTGAGAATAAGCTTTAACCAATACAATGAGCTGAAACTTACCTTCAGTTTAGTTTCATGAACTGTGAGAGAACTCGAATATGGTTCTATCTTTATGATATCTTGCTCTTTCTTTGCTATTTCTTTTCGATTAAGTGGCCTCTTGCGTACCTGCACGTGAAGAATAACTATTGCATGTAGAAACAGATGAGTAAAGTAAATTACAGGAAAAAAAAAGGCATCTAGCTTCATCATATATTTAAGTCTTTAATTAGATTAGAGATTCCATATTACTCTTTCCATCCATGCTATATGCATATGAAAACTTGGGAAACAAAATAAAACAGATCAACGCATTAGATTGATATTGCATAACAACGCATACCACAACTTTGATCTTGGCAACATTGTTGACTCTTTCTTTATCTGCTGCGAAGCTCCTGAGAAGGTTGTTCTCAGGAAGAATATGGTCGTTAAGTTTGTCAGAAGAAACATGAGGCTCAGAGACAAAACTTCCGTCTCGAACAGGTTGATGAAGCAAGGAGTACTCTTCATATAGGCTGGAGGAAACCTAAGAGTTAAACGCATGGGAAAGATGGTGAAACATCTGGGTCAATGTGCCATCGAAATTAACACAAATTCACCCAAAAAGATCAACATTCTAAAAATGTAGAGGTCAAAAATGGCAAGTGGAAATTTACCAAAAAAAAAATGGCAAGTGGAAGGTGTTGAGCGTGAAGCACACAGAGCAAAGTTAAAACTTGAGTTGCTAGGCAATCATAATCCAGAACCAACATCAGAAATTTCTCATTTGGCTCACCTCCTGAGGGCAAGACAATGGATGCTTCAATTGTCCAAAAAAAGATAACATGAAAAGGAAGAGATCAAAACTTATGAGGCTATAGCCTCACATCTATTTCTCCCAAGGACCCATAATATGATTAATTACCATAAAAATTCTAGACATGGTCCACAAAAGGAGATTGACCATTATTAAAGCTGCATTGATGTAGTTACTCAATCTGTCCAAACAATTTCCTCATATAGACTTCACGTAATGTGGAGGATGAAGGACAACCAAAACAAAAAGAGGAAGCATGCAGCAGAGAGCACATATCCGCTGGCAAAATAAAATAAAACAAGACAATGAAAAAGAGAGAGAGAATACATAAGGATACGTCCTCCGGCTGCCATTTACATATCGTTCTCATGAGAATGTACTGGGTGCAGAGCGAAATACTCCTAAGTAGCAACTCTCGTCTCAATAGTTACAGTTACACAAAATTGACGACATCCCCAGAAAGTCTATTATTGACTACCGGGACAGTAACATCACCTATGGATTCCCCGTATAATAAGAAAACACGTACGATCCAGAACTCAATTACAGGTTCGAACTAGCATCGCGACGTGTGCTCCTGCATAAAACTCACTACACTACCACCACGCGATCGGCAACCCCATAAGGTGCTATATTTGCATAGTTCAGTCCCCCAGAATAGTTCATCGATAAACATGTGTAACTGCGCATGGTGAATGATATATGCAATGGAACCCAAAGACAAAATCTCCCGCGATCCGACCACAAGATACTGACGCTGAGAAAACGGAAAAGATGCGGACGTCGGATGATTCTTTAAAACAAGAAGGCGCGCATCACCTGAGGTAACAGCTCGGTATCGAAAGAATGAAGATCCAGCAATCCGGAGCCGAACAGACCGTGGGACGTTTGGTCATCCTCGTTCCTTCTCAAACTCGAGGACCTCGAGTAAACTGGGGGCGTCCCGGGGTTCGATGACAGCAAGCTCCTGCTCGACCTCGAGCCCCGACCTCCGACTCCAAAATCCTGCACAGAGCTTCTCATTGTCTCGACGGGGCAGAAAGTGAACTACGAGAAGGGGAAGAAGTGGAGGGAGGGAGGGGGGGGGGGGGGGGGGGCGGCAGAGAGAGAGAGAGAGGGTAGCGAAACCTGGCTGAGATTGGCAGACTGGAGCCATTTGCTGTGGAGGGAGCCGTCGATGAAGTTGTCGGAGTATTGCCGGTGGTGGTGCGCCGTCGAACCGGACCGCGACATCTGCCTGCCAACGGCGTTCATCTCCTCCGGTCTCCGACCAGTCGACGATCGGATCACTCTCTCTCTCTCTCTCTCTCTCTCTCTCTCTCTCTCTCTCTCTCTCTCTCTCTCTCTCTCTGGGAATTCGCCGGGCGTTGACGGAAAGTGACGTTACCGGATGGCGAAGTTCGCTACGCGCGGAGGAAATCTGCAGAGGCACAAAGAAATGGAGCAGCTGAAAGAAGGGAAGGAAGAAAGCTCGTCGGAGAGACAGAGAGAGAGAGAGAGAGAGAGAGAGAGGGACTTATGAACTGATTTTGAAACGAAACGCCCCGGGACAGATACGGTACGCGCCCCGGAGATTTCGAGCGCTTTATTCGGTTTGGATTTCGGGCCCATCGTCGGTCCGGCGGCGGTTCAACCGTCTGACCCGCGCGTCGGAAGGCCCAGACCTTGTTCTCGGACCGGTCCGATTTAAAAGAACTGCGGATGGGATTTCACCGAGCAAAATAGTCATTCAGGGGAAATCGTCGACGGCGGACAAGGGCTACTGCTGAGTCAGCTCGACATCGTACGATAGTCGGAACTCGCCCATCGATCGCTCGAGACCGGATGCCGCACTAGCCCGAGCATGGTTTTCCAACCAGCTCGAGCTCGACTTAATAAGAAACTTACAAAATTATTTATGGAAAAGTAATTTTTCGACGTTCAGATGTGTTGATGACAGAAAACCAATCGATTTACGAAAATTATTTTTAATGCACTGAAAGTAATAAGTTTGGATATGAAGAAAGTGATTTTTCCCCTTCTGACAAAAAGAAAATATATTTTCTTAAAAAGAGGATCTTAGATGTAGCAATTCTTACAAAACGTCACCCACTTTGATTTACTTAGATCGGGAAGCTATTCGATGAAGTATCTGCAAGTCCAAAGTTGAATTCATATAGCCCTCCAACCACTCGAGTTCTAATTGTTTGATATACTAATAAGGTGATGTGGCTTCTTGAGGAACTTGTAGTGATTTCCCTCCCTCCCTTCTAATTCACACTTTACTACTTTTCACCTAACCCCAATTTACTATGATCCTCGAGAAAATTATTTAAAAATTATAAAATATATTATTTATGCCGAAGATATATAATTGAATTATGTATGAATATCGGCAACATATTAAACTTTGAGCGACGTTTTTTTTTATGACTTATGCAAGATATCTTGATTCCTAGTACATATTACACGATCGAGATGCATAGGAAGATGTTGCTGTTCGTTGTTTTGTTAACGCTCGAATTGTATTGCGACGTGAATTGCAGAACTTTGATGCGTAGACCTATGACAAAATGAAAATCGATTTAGAAATATTGAAAAAGGTAATTTCTTTAATGAGTAGAAACATTCAATTTATTATAGATTCATCTAATATATATTCTTTATTTGAACCTTCGATCGAATTGAATCCGATCATGTAATACTTAAGTACCGACCGATTATGATAACTTTTAAATTGGGTTATTTCTTTAACAAGCCAACCCAAGTGAGTCCATATCTTGATCCTCACAAGCCAATCCTTAACAAATCAATGCCAAATATCCGGTCATTAAATATTTAATCAAAGTATCATAGTATTTGCACAAAAATAATTAAGAGTATTCGCGCTGTTATCATCGTCTTGATGATAAATACAACAACTCAAGTCGATTCAGATTAAATTAAAAAGAATTCATGTTTTGGAAAATTTGTATACTTCTTAATAATTTCAAATATATTCCGGAGATCTTTAAAGATTAGATGTTAGTATTTAATTTTATTTATCTCATTGTGGACATTATCTATTTGCAACGCTGCGACTGCGAGGGAGCGGGTCACGCGCTGTCGGGTTGGTGGAGGGCAAAAGGTCGTCGCCACCGGTTCGCTCCCCGCTTTGTTCCCGCGGTGGCCCACTCCACTGCATTGCGGGTCTCGTCATGATGATGGCCCCGGTGCCGCATCGCCGTCGGTTCGAGACTCATCCGACGGACCGCGTTCCACGACAGCTGCCATTCCCTTTGACCGAAACGAAATCTGATGATGGGTCAACGCACCAAAGGGTTAATTAAAAGGGCAGAGAGGAGGGGGAAGGCTCCAAATCAAAAGCTCTCAAAAATCCAAAGAGAGAGAGAGATGATTGCGGTGGGGGAAAAGGAGGACAATTTCGAAATTGAATTTGGCCCATGAACTCAAGTCTTTGCCAGCGAGATGGGTTGGAGCGGGTCGGGTTTGAATTGAGTTTTCGGATCAAAGAGATTCTTGATGAGACGAGCATAGAGTCAATTCAATATTTTCTTGATCATTGATTAATTGGACTTTTAGCATCTCGATTTGATTGGCCGAATCTTTGGCATTTAAAAAAAGATATTAAAATCGTCGCTAGTGGGTGAAATTTTAACGCCAATAATTTTAATTCTCGTCTTTTTTCAACACCATAATATTATCTCCATGTCAAATGATGTCTCTCGTTTTATCTAGAAGCTTAAGACTTTCCCTCCAAAATCTCTTTGAATGACCCCATAAACCCACAAATTGAGTGCACACTAAAGTGAAAAGTAGTCCAAAAACCTCACGTCAAAATATCAAAGTTGCAATCCTCACATAACTCGGAGGGAAATAGCAAGAGATTAACAGAAACACATTTATCATAGCACTGGAAAAAAGACAAAGGGTCTACCTACCGAATTGTATCTTCTTTTTTTTTTTTTTTCACTTCGAGAGCTTAATTGGCCAAATTAAAATGTCACGAACTAGATTGATGGGCGGTTAGAACATTTGCAAAAACTCGAGATTCTATAAAAAGCCAAGTTATGAAAACGCACACGTCAATCTTAATCAAAGGAATTAATAATCAACATGGTGCACCATATATCTCTTTTCTAAATCTATAAATATGTACAGTACGAAGCAAGACTTGAGGGAGATTTTAACTACAAACTTTTGTCCATAAGTTTCATGAAATGACCAATTGTTTTGTTAAGATGCGTCATAAAAGTATGGACAAAATCCTACTTTTTTTTGGGGTCAAAAATTAAATTGTGCTTTACACTTCACTCTTTAAAATTGAATTTTGAAGTTTATCGTCTCTCATGGTCAGTTAACTCTCTTTTCGAAGCTAATATGCATCTTTATATATTTATCTCTCTTCATACATATAATTATTTATTATTCACAATCAAGTGCGTATTTTTTATAGTCGAAAAAAAAAGCAGAAGGAACACTATACCATTTTTCCTCACAAAATTCATCGCCGTGTCCATCTTTTTATGATTAATTCTTTTAGGTGGGAAACAAACAACACGAGGTTGAGATGGCCGAGTTGGTCTAAGGCGCCAGATTAAGGTTCTGGTCCGAAAGGGCGTGGGTTCAAATCCCACTCTCAACACAATCGACACTTTTTTTTTCCAGACTTTTTATATTTTCTGTTTTAATTATTCTTTGATTTCCTTTCCAAAAAATATATAAATAAATCCACATCGCATCTTAATTTTGCTAAATCCCACTATCAACACTATATTACATTTTTTTTTCAAAAATGGCACAAAAAATCATAAATTTATTCCCTAACACATCTATCTTAGACTTTCCAACCAAATTATGTGAAAAAAAAAATAGAGTAAATGTGTAATGATGATATAAGTTTAGGATTTTTGATATTTAAAAAAAATTGAGATAAACATTTCACACGAGAACAAGTTCAGAGTGCTTGCTAATAAAAAAAAAAGTCTAGAATAGATATGTTATAGAAAGTATAATTTAGTGCTTTCGATGGTATTTTTTTTTTCAGACTTTTTATATTTTCCTTTTCAATTATTGTTTTATTTACTTTCCCAAAAAAATAAAAAAATCCTCATGGCATCTTGATTTTGCCTCTTCCCGCGCACTCCAAAACTCAACTCTATTCAATCGAAACCGAACCAATCTCTCTCTCTCTCTCTCTCTCTCTCAAGCGCACGGCAGGAAGAAGAAGGACGACGAATATGGCGCAAGCGGCGAGGCTGAGCCTCCGGATGCAGAAGGAGCTGAAGCTCCTCCTCGCCGACCCTCCTCCTCGCGCTTCCTTCCCCTTCCTCTCTCCAACCTCCGACCTCTCTTCTCTCTCTACCATCCTCGCCCGTAAGCCGCCCCCCCGGGGTCTCTTCCCTATTCCCTTAATTTTCTCTGCGTTCGCCACTGAATCGCTGATCGTGTTGGGTGTTGTTGTTTTCAGAAATCGAAGGGCCCGAAGGGTCCGTATACGCCGACGGCGTCTTCAAGATCAAAATCCAGATTCCCGAACGGTGTGTTGTCGATTTCTAGTTCTGTTTTCGTTTGTCAGATGAGAAAGTTGTGGTTGTTGTTGAGTTGATTCGGGGTCTTGTGGAACCTCAGCTACCCGTTTCAGCCTCCGAGCGTGACCTTTCAGACGCCGATTTACCACCCCAACATCGACAACGGAGGCAGGATTTGCCTCGACATTCTCAATCTTCCGCCGAAAGTGAGTCCCCTTGGATGATGCGCCAGGACAGCCTAGGGTTTCTTATTCGAATGGCTTTGCTGCAGCCTGTAGTTTGTAGTTTTTTCCACATTCAACCATTGCTGATTTTAGATGAAATGATCGGAGTAGTTGCTTGGTGCTTCCAGATTTTGAGGAATTTCTTTTAGATTCTCTTGCAAGAGAATGAGCCTTAATCTCTGAATATTTGCTTGCATTTTCTGCAGTACGAGTACTTGTGTTTGGGGAGTTGTTTTCTGGGGGATTGTTTTTGCTGTTGTCCACAAAGGTTGATCCGGACGTGTGTATTTTTTCAGTTTGGGAGCCTGAATTAGTTTCCACTTAGTGCAAATCACCATCTTTTAATCGCATTTCATTTTTGTATACAGTCAAAATTGGGTTTGGCGAATTAGCAATTAGATTGAGTGCCGCAAAGTATTATTCATTTGCTGATGTATGTGTCATACTGTACACTAACAATCTGTCGCGCTGACAGCATTATTGACGTTAATTCCAATTCTTTGTTTTGACATTTATTGATTATAATTGGATCACTATCTCTGATAAGAAACTGTTATAGTTGCTTGGCATTAGCACATTTTCTGTACTAAGAACTTGTCTCTGCCAATAGCCTTTTGCAATGTACCTATTCAACTGCCAATGCTGCTATGTAGCAGTGGCCGGCATAGAGTTAATGTTGTCACTGATTTCCATTGCTGATGGTTGGCATTATGTTTGTATGAATGTGGTTTTTGTTCTTTGAATTCCTTATCAGTATACTCGTATTGGTAACAAAACAGGGGGCGTGGCAACCGTCACTGAACATTTCAACTGTAATAACGAGTATTGGGTTGTTGCTCAGTGAGCCAAATCCAGATGACGGTCTTATGTGTGAAGCGGTGAGTAAATCTGCTAACAACATCAGCTAGTTCACCCTATAGGATGAAGTACCTTAAAGCTTATATGCCTGAGCATGCAGAGCAGGGAATACAAGTATAACAGACAAGCTTTTGACGAAAAGGCAAGATACATGACTCAGAAATATGCCAAGGCTGGAGCTAGTGGAAGCATCTGTGACAATCCATGCATGGAACTAAATTCCAGTCCAAGCTTGGTATCATAAACCGTTCAACTTTATGTCATGGTTGATATTAATATTTTTATAATGAAACCACCTTCTATGTGTGGCATTGGGCTGGATGCTTAATCTTTCTGCATGATCTTAGATGTTTCTATGGCTCTAAACAGAAATAGAAAAACATAGACATTGAGGTTGACTTTACAGCATCGTATATGGTAGTATTCCTTTTTTATCTACTGACTTATTTTGGAAATACATTAATTTGCACTGCAGATGGAAGGTGACTGGACTATGAAGGGAACTCAGGATAGAGTCGATGAATTTGAAACTGTTAAAAAGAACCTAGGTGGATTCACTCGGAAGCTTTCATTGATGTGCTCAAGCTCAAACCAGAGAAAAGATGGTGATGGGGAAGTGAATGACAGGTGTAATCCCTGCAACTCCGTCTCTAATAATGAGACATATTTGGATGTTTGCAAAACAAGAGAGAAGCAAGGTGCACTAGATGGAAGCAATCACAAAACTCCTGATGAAATGGCCCAGAACTCATCACTAGGATTACGAGAAAATGTATTGCAGGACCATCGTGACTGTGACAAGGAGGCTGTGGTGTTTTGCTACCAATCATCAATCCCTCATTCTCTCCCAAGGACTCCAGATTCTATTGTGGTGCATTCTCAGAAGCATCTAGATAAATCTAGTGCTTCAGAAAAGGAGATTGTGGCTTTCACTTTGGAGAAACCATCTAGTGAGCAAATGCATCTACCCGCATCTTCAGGTTCATGCCAGTTAGTCAGTGGTGTTGAAGTGGAGATGCTCAAGATGCCTTGGTTATTGCCCTCAGATAATTCATCGAAAAGTTCTACAGAAACGCCTCGAAATGGTAGGCAAACTCAAGTGGAGTCCCAGAATGATATGAGCGGTGATAAATGCGATGGCTCTGCTGGTGCGAAATGTAAGAAGCTGTGTCTTGGTGGGAGGCGGCTTTCTCTCGGACTCAAGGGCTCATACCAGAAAGGAGAGACAGAAGCTAAGGAGAATTTTGGTCCAACAGGCAAGCTAGAGCTTTTAGGACCCCTTGACCCTTCTATGAAAAGGGTAGCAGTGCAGAAGTCATCCTTAGGTCCCCTAACTCAATTGCAAGAGAGTGACAAGCATAACAGCCAGTTCTCTTGCTCTATGGCTGTCTCTGAAGATTGTTTCGAATCAAAGCCCATGAAGTCAGACTGTGGTCGAAGAATGAAGCGGTTAGATCGAGATCGCAATGTGAAATATGCCGAGGAAATTAACAAGAAGGGCCCAAAAGAATTGCCCACACCTGATTCAGTGATCGTGTTGGATAGCGAAGATAGCGAGGATGAAGGGAAGGCATCATCGATGGCTAAATCAGTGTTGGCACGAAAGCGCATTGCCAATTCTAAACTCAGGGCATAGCGAGCTGCATGGTTCTTGCGCAGCACAATGACCTGTCGTTGTTTCTTGTGTTCTGATGGTAGTCTGCAAAGTCTTGACAAGATAAGAGGCAACCACACTGCATGGACTTCACAGAATTTAGGCTTAGCACAGAAGGAGAAATTTATGTATATATATGTCGGAACAGAGTCTATAATTACGATTTGCACCATCTCTGATGCTTATTTGCGAATTCAGAATGGTTCTCATCTTCTGTCAGTGTCAAATTTTTGCCTGCTAATCGTCGATTAACCTGATACTGACAAAAATGATATCGAATCTGGCAATTACATAAGCAGGCTAATGAAATTCTGAGACCAATATGTTATCCCACAAATATGGTTCTTCCTTGGCCATAACAAGGAAGTGCGTATTCATATAATAAATTCACTTTATCAAGCTACCATTGCCACTCTAAACATCTAGTGATACCAGAAAGTGAAGAGAAGGGAAGTGTTTAGAAAGACACGGGAAAGTCGTATGCCATAGAGAGATTATCCAAACTCGGTGTCATGGGTATTACCGATCCCTAACGACCCAACCGTAGGACAGCAAGAGACTAAAGCGATGCACGACTCGCGTGCATCTATATAACATGCTTTGACAAAGCACAGACGCACAGTGACACATGGGCAGCACAGCAATTCACAACGAGAGGTCCGAAAGACCACCAATGGAGGAGGGGACATCTTCATGATTGTTCTCGTCAGTGTACCCCCCAGGCATTTCCTTCGTTTCGGGTGCAAAGCAAGTTCCAGCCTTCCCATGTCTGCAAGTTGCTTACGCCCTCCGATGAACTAAACCATCTGAATTTGTCGCGGCCCTAAAGATGACCGGGCTTCGACGGTGATCATCAAATGACGAGTCGCGGGCACGTCGGCGAGGGATTGGGCCTGGTAGCTCCGGCCTTGCCGTCTTCTCTTCAGCCGCATGCGGAGTCAAGGGAGGAGAAGGATGAGAAGACGCTCCCCCGCAGAGGAAGGTAACGCCGCCGACGTGCCCGCGACTCCCTCGCCTTCGTCGCCCTTCGGCTTTCCTATCGCAATGCGCGCTGTTTTGGCTACTTGAGATGCCCTGTTCCCAGCTGTCGCGTGAGTTTCCACGCGCGGATCGCTCCGGTCGGAATAGCGGGGCGCCGCAGAGCCGCCGCACGGTGCGGTTGGCTCCGGAGGAAGAGAAGTTGATTTCGCTGGAACCCCCTCGACTTCGCCAGCGCAAGTGCATCCTCCCCAGTTTGGCTACATCTATGGGTAATTTCCTACGTAAATATTATGGCCGTTGCTCTAGAATTGGCTCGAGCTTGTGAAGTTCGATCCTCGTTAGGATGGTTTTGAGGAGAGAAATTTGGCTGAAGGTGGCGCCGAAGCCTGACAAGAAGGGAGCAGTTGAGTTATGTCGGCGGTATTTCATGGTAGAGTAAGGCCAAAGCTATGAACTAGTGCCTCTTTACAGAACTTGGCCCATGGAAACGACTTAATCTCGTTTAGTTTTAGTGAAATTAGTCTTATCTGTAAATCAAACTGGCAAAGTATGTATTTTGCAACGGCAAATGATCCTGAGTTCAATCGAACTTATTGGAATTTGATTCCTAGTTTGTGTAGGTTAGCCTCATGCTCAAAGGAATACCACATTAGGAACGTTTGTCAGGAAGGAGAAAGATCATTATTTGTGCTGCCGAAATTCTTTCTGGGGAAACATCAGTTGCAGCAGATTGGCAACTGAACCTTCTTTCTTTGAGGAATTTTTTGTTTCCTTGATAATACTCTAGTGAATTTGCTTCTGATGTTTTGTGATCAGCATCATAAGCAGTATGCTTGTAAATGTTACAGGAGTGTTTCCCTTGGTTCTGTCCCACAAAGTCACCATTACCGTCGCCTTTGCCATATGATCTGGCCGAGGAGGATGAAGAAGAGGAAGAGGAGAATCCTGAGGAGGCAGAGAGGGACTCGCCTGTGAAGCAGGGAGTAGAAGACTCCTCAGCGATCAAACGATGATCAAACTTCTGATATTCTTTGCCAGTGAGTGCTCAGTATGTTTGTTGCAAGTAGGTGATCTATCCTGCGTACTCAAATACAATGAAAGCTGAGAATCTCAGAGTACGGCTAGAAATTTCACTGGATTTAGATTCTAGCATAGGATGTTGATTTGTGTACCTCTCAATGCATTACCGTGACCAAAGGACGGTATATCTAGTACCTGAAACCTTACCCATGTTTTCATGCATCACTTAATGAGAAACTTAACTATCCTGCTAAAAACTATCAAATTGCAAAAATACATTTAACTGTTGCATGGTCGTATCTCTGTGCCCAGTTGTTATTAGAGGGAGTTGCACTGGATATAGCCTCAGCTTACCCAGGAAATGGAAATTATCAGTAGACGTCATATCATCATAGACACCGTACTTGTCAAGGGAGGAACTGTTAGAATTCTAATTTGAAGTATCAAGGACTATTCTTATCTCGCTTCCATTATTGATATAGATACATTATTAATGGAATACACATTTGACTTCCCGCTGGATGATCCTCCAGATTCACTTTTGCCTATGCAGTATGCTGCTTGTTTTGGATCTGGTAGGAAAATGTTATCGTTTGTAATCATGGAAATAACATCAGATATGGTCGGTCTATCCGCAGCACCCTCTTGAACACAGAGAAGACCAACATGGATGATTCTCATCAGTTCATTCTTTGGGCACAAGGAACCAAGAGATGGGTCCATCAGCTCCAAAACGTCACCTTGACTCCATAGGTCCCATGTCTGCAATAAGTTAATATTCGTAAAAAAAGTCAGAATTTGCGTCAAATTTGCAAGTGGAATAACCTGATATGTATGAAGTTCGAACCATATACCTGTTCTATGAGGCCAATGGGAGTGGATGATGTGAAAACAGTATTTTTTCTGCCAGTAACAATCTCCAGAAGTAGAACTCCGAAACTGAAGACATCGGACTTCACCGAGAATATTCCTTTCATGGCATACTCGGGAGACATGTAACCACTGCACATTGTCACCCACCATAACAGGAGAATTTCAAACATGTAAGAACTGTTTACAAGAGAACTTTGGGAGAAATGTGCAAGGCTGCTTAGAGATACTGTACTTACTATGTTCCAACTACCCTATTGGTGTTAGCTCTGGATTCATTCTGCCCAAAAATTCTGGCCATCCCGAAATCTGATATCTTGGGGTTCATATCATTGTCGAGTAATATGTTGCTGGCTTTTAAATCTCTGTGTATCACTTTGAGTCTTGAATATTTGTGGAGATAAAGAAGCCCTTGTGCAACACCTTCAATTATACTCAGGCGCTTATTCCAGTCCAGCAATTTTCTTTTCACTGGATCTGTCATTTTTGGTTTTTTAAAAATGCAGTGGGCGGTCAACAAAAGAATAATTTCCGGCAATGGATAGCTACTATGAATAACTATTTGAAAACCCAAATTGACCGATCTATCTACTCACCGAAAAGAAACGTGTCCAAGCTTTTGTTTGGCATGTATTCATAGATCAGCATCTTCTCTTCCCCTTGAACACAGCAACCAAGTAGCTTAACCAGATTTGTGTGTTGAAGTCCAGCAATCAATGTAATTTCATTCATGAACTCCTCCAGCCCTTGTCCTGAATTTCTTGAGAGCCTTTTCACTGCAATTTGTCGTCCATCCAGCAGGATACCCTATGTACGGTAAACCTCTCAGCACTCACTAACTATCTATCAGATGGCACTGGGAATTATATAATAAAGTCTTTTACCTTGAAAACTGGTCCAAAACCTCCCTCCCCCAGCTTGTTAGCAGGTGCAAAGTAATCTGTCGCAGCATCTACCTCGGAAAAGCTATACTGCTGAAAGTCGCTGCGACTCGTTTTACTCCGTTTCAGCCTACTTGAGTCACCAAATTTGTTTGAGGGCATCATTTGTTGGTTTAGCAATCTATGGCTCTGCTTTGTTTCTGACTCTTCTGCAGATAAAACAGAGTATTTAGACTTTTACTGTATGTATCCTACCTAGTAAATATCATCATAAGAATCCAAAGCCCTGACCATTGTCTTGCAGAAGCATCAGCTTTCTCTTCCTTAAGTATAGAAGACAACCCAATGTTAGCATAGCTGCAGCTAGGACAGTGGCTGTGACTAACCATAACCACCACCTGTTTTTCTTTTTGCTCGTTTTATCTCCTTCAGCTGGAATTCATAGCAAATCAGAATTAATTTAGTGAAAGCCCTTCTAAGTACAATCCATTGCAAATAGCTTTATTTGGTCCTATCATGCACCCATTTCACAACAAGCAAGCTGCTGTAAAAGGGGGCTCAGTTTGGAACTTTGTTGCGGGTAGGGTTTTGTATTCAAGCATTGTTTAGAGAGCTGACCTTTTGGAAGTAGAGAGCAAAACGCAAGGCTAGAAGTATATAACAATATGCACAGTGGATTTAGAACGTTCACATACCATTGTCCGTGGCTGAGGTAAGCACATAGAGAACATCAAAGTTATCATTTGGAATATACGTTCCTCCCCGATTCCAAAACTCACATCCGGTTCCATCCGTAAAAAGACTCCCAAAAGCTATGCAAGAGCAATTGTTCCAGCACATGGAATGGCAATCACTCAGGGTCAAGCTCGAATTATGGTCAGAATAGAGCAATTCCCCTTTATTATAGTAGCCTCTCCGTGGCACAAACAGCTCTGAGCCATTCCTACAAGCCGATGGCTTTTGATCTACACACACAGCACCCGAATAGTTCCCATTTGAGTTGCACGAACTGGTACTTGTGTAGAGCCAACTAGTACCATCCTTGGCCAGAGTAGACTGTACTATTTGCCCCCATAGATTAATTTCCCACCTTGAGACGGTGGAATTGTTCTTCAAAGAGAAAGTGAAGTACTTCTCGGTTTCATCCGACACAAAGCTGAACTCGTATGCATTCTTGTCTCGGGTCAGCTCGGGTGCCATCTGAAATCCTCCATCTTCCCACGCTCCACTGGTCCAATATATCTCCTCGTGGTGCCAAATCACTAGCTGGTTGGCGCTTCCAGGATCCATGCCTAGACGGAAAGCTCCTGGAGCTGGGTCCCGGTCACTTAGCCATGAGGTGAGTGTCCAGTTAGTCCCGGCTTTTATGTCTAAACCCAGCTTCATTCCGGGAAGTAGAGTGCTTGATGGATGATCAAAACTCTGCCACAAAACCCTTCCCACTGTTCCATCAGAATTCAATTCCTTCAGTAGCAAATTTCCGGTATCAAGCAAGGTGAGCGTCACATTAGTTGTGACCGGATCATTGGAACTCACCACAATCGTCTGGCCACCATTTGCGGTTATCTTCAACCGTCCATCACTGTCCAAATTCAGAACTCCAGACGAATTGAAAATAGGGTTGTTCGGATTCGCCACCCAGACGGCTTCGGGATTATGGGGTAGTTTGCTGTACCATATTCCCAGGTATCGGTAACTCGAAGAGCCCGGGCTGAAGAAACCTAGTTTGAACGTACCTTTTGGAGCGAGAAGGTGTTCCCAGTCATTCAGCTGCTGGCCCTGCATCAGCTGGAATACAATTTCTGCTCTGGAGGTGAACGAGAACAAGAGCACAAGTAGAAGGGCTCCAAATTTCGCCATCTTCTTCTGCTAGAAAGATGAACATTGATATCTTGCACGAGTTCTTGCTTTAGGCTCTCATCTGGTTCAATAATGCGAAGTTGTCTTGGACAAGAGGCAAAGACAAAGGCCTAGGAGTTTTCTTATTCGGGCTACATCTTCTCTTGTTAGACCTATCTACACATATCTTTGGTAAATTTAGTGCTCAATTTCCAAAGTGGGAATCCCGAAAGTCGTACTATATTACATTAGGTGCTTAAAAATTCCCATTTGGTTCGACTTTTCTCCCCCATTAATGCCCAATCTGGCTGGGATTGTTCCACCATTCAATGTCATCCTCATACATTCAACGATGAAATTAAAACTATAGACTAAATACATGCGTTTACTTTGACAATCAGGAGCATAAGGGGCCCGCCAAATTTTTCTAGAAGATTGCATCTTCATCTAATTAGTGCAGCGCATGTGGACAAAAAATCAAGTGGTTGCAGCTGAATTGGCGGACTCATTCATGCACGGTCGTCTTTTGATAATCCAGGTAGAGATTAAAAGATAGGATATCCCAAGATTATGAGAAAAGCACGTATTTTTTTATTAATTAACTTAATGGGAGATTAATTACTAATGGCTGCTTTTTTTGCATCATTTTCTTCGTGTGGAAGACTAGCAAGGACAGTAGGACTACGGATTGTATGAAATGGGTTATAACTTGTCAAGCAGACAGGATTGACCAAATAAAAATTTTGCCTTTTCTTCTTAAACAAGTCCGAAGTGCATCTTTCCCTTGACTGAGTAGTCTTCAGCTGATGTAATGTACAGTGGGTGAAAGTTAGCTTCTTCTGTCCTGCTAGGCTAATAGATATTTAATCCGATCCCTTGGTCAGTGTCAACAGATAAGTTTGATGCATACAATGATCTGTTTCCAGACGGTTTAGATCTTTAGAAAATATGATAGTCTGAGAATAGACTATCTTGAAGTGTAGCAACTTGATGAAGATGCAGATAGTCCCTGAGAACTTGCCCTCAAATCATGTCAGTTTCTATTCCAAAGCAGTTGCATTTGCTTCACGCTTCTTGTTCTTGTATTAGTTTCGTGTTATTTCGTTTGTGTCCAAATGCATGTGCATAATCTATGAGAAATCACTAGCCCTAGATGCACCAACATCTGCTTGGCTTTTCACAGTTGCTTTCACTATAGGACAGAAATGAGTTTGCTCCTAAGAGATCCGTGTGACATTTTTGTGATAAACGATTATGATTAATCTCCACGCAATTATTGGCCCACTTTTTCGGGTTTTCTTAGTCATTGTCCATTGTCATCACGTGATAAACAGATGTCTAAAAATAAGTCTAATCAAGATTTGGAGGAAAATCTGTGGAAAACAGTGAAGCCGCCAGAGAAGGGAGCATTTTCTAGGTGCCTGCTTTTTTGAGTTCTCCGCATGGTTGCCAAAATGGAAAAACTAGTGCATCTGCTGATCCTCTTCTGGTGGAGAAGAATCTCGGTTTTAGTTCGCCAGTCGATATCATGTGAAAGGTTCACAGCATAACTGGTGGGATGTATGACTCACACATAATATGTTCGCATGCTCTACGAATTACTCCGGCATGGTTTTTCATTGAACAGCGGTCAGGTAGCATTCTACACGAAACTAAGTCCGTAAAGTGGCATGTTTGCCGTCAGATCATTCAGGACATTTTTGTGCTTTTCTTGGGCATGCGACAGGGTTTGAATTTCTGCAATTTTTGGCCAGAGGGCAGCATGGGTTGGAATTGAATTTGATAGACGACTCTCACTATGCCGTTCAAAAGTGGATGCGGAACATTAATTTGTCCCTACTTAGACTTCCTCACTCCCTCTTGGAAACCTTGATTTAATTATGGCGAGGACTTGCGTACTGAACAAGACCCGGTCAACTCTTTGAAAATTCCTGAGCGGGTAGGTGAAATGTAGCTTCTAAATAAACATTGAGCACTGCTGAATTATCAAGGGGAAGTGTTGTTCGTATGACAGAAATGAACTTGATGCAAGATCACTTATCACGGGAGGGCCGGTGTTCAGATTCTTATACCTGGTAGATAGGCTTGACTTGAGCTTTGCACATGTATTGAGTTACCATTTGGCCTTTGAGGCCTCAACCTCTTGAAAACTTTTATTTCTTTCTATTTCTGATTTGATATATTTTCACTCCATGGATCAGGAAATCCCAGGTTCGCCCGTATTGTTCTGCTCCTAACCTCTTGCCATTGAGAAGGTGTCCAGTGCAATGGTTATACCGCTAGACTAGCGGGCTGCAAGCCAATTTGACCGTATAGCTAGCCACTATTGTATCGGTCAGTTCGATTTTAGCTGGAATCTGGATACGACTGGTTGGTTTTGGGTCGAAACTAGCTGGTGGTCCGCTTCTTGTTTGATCCAAAAAAGATTGAAACAAAATTCACCGACCAAAGTTTGAATCCTAGACTTTAAGATGAAACACACCCGCCTAGGCATTTGACTAACGGAGGCGTCTTGTGTTTGAAAGCCATAACATGATATTACCTCATAATTCTTTTGTTGACAAACAAACGAACAAGTTCAACCAGATCACAGTCTACCCATGAACCGGTCGCTTTGATTCTCTATTTAGGTCAATAGTTGATCTTCGGGATTTGAAAATTTGTATGGGACAATGACACGTGAAGAAGCAAGTCTATAAAAGATACGCCTTTTGTAAAATTCAAAGTTAGTCGGCATCCACATCGGCATCGCTCTCTTTCAGGCCGTGTGCCCACCCGCGCCGAAGCTCGAAAGTCGCTCTCTTTCAGGCCGTGCGCCCACCGGCGCCGAAGCTCGAAAGTCATATTTGCAATGATACTAACCCAGGAGATTAACGAATTAACTAGGCCATGGCATTAGAGAGAGAGAGAGAGAGAGAGAGAGAGAGAGAGAGAGAGAGAGAGAGAGAGAGAGATAGAGACTTGCATTGTCCGTTCAAGCGCAACTCTGTTGTGGGATGTAGCCTGTCCATTGGGGTCCAAATGAAGAGCCATAGAAGATCCATGGGATCGCATGTTCAGAAGCTCCAGATGCCCATTGCATTCGATTCTTTACTAGTACAGTTTCATGATATGTTAACGCCAGAATCACTAACCCCTGCGGGTGTCAGCCATCTTTTGCATTGCTAGATTATTAGGGTTTCTAAGGAATCAACCTGTGCAATGGATCTTCAAACCTTTCCATTTCTTTTCCTTTTTCTTTTTCAAGACATGCAGGCTTTCACAGACTCCACAGTTATCTGTCAAAAGATGCACGCGTCTTATAGTGACGAAGCAGGTGTTCTTTTGTTGCTTTTCACGGTGTCGAAACATGTGGAAACAGGCGTCACATGATGAGCGAAGGAGCTTCAGCTAATGGTTGTCTGATAACATGGCATAAGATTCTGTCGATGGAGCTCACATGGCTCGAGAGATCTAACGAGGAATGGTTCTGTGACTTGATGAATTTGGAATAATCTGTGGACTCGAAAAGAGAAGTGGGATCAGATCCATTTGGCATGTTGCAAAGTGGTTGAAGATCGAGAGAGAGAATCTGCGACGTGCGCAATGAGCCACATGAAACTCCCCACATGAGAACCTCATCTCTTCATGTAGCCACTCATCAATATGTACCCATAAAATCAATCAATCACGTCATTCGCGTGTCATGCGGTTCAAGTAATTTCTATAATAATGTATTCTTATATATCGATTTCTTCACGGGTCATTATCATGTGATATGTGATTCTTCTATTCAACAATATGACCTATAAGTATATATTCAGCTTAATGAATTGATTATAAACCTATTAAGATGAATTGGCCCATCCTTATCCTCAAAGGTTTTTAATTAATTCTGCATATCTTAATCATATACTAAATCATACCTATATATATTTTCTTACTCTCTTTGTAGACCCACTTCCTTAAAATTAAGAGATTAATTAGTTTTTAAATTTGCCACGAACTAACGTTGGGCACACCCAAATAACACGAACATGAAAAAAGTTGAAAAGTCGCGTTCAAGTTTTCCTTCACGATTTGGTTTATCCTGGAGGGTAGAAAAGCTATACATCCATGGCGATGGCTACATATATGGTCTGTTACACTATGGACAAACCATGTAGACTAAAATAATACCCACTGAATTCGGATTTTCTCTTCTGACCTCATCCCTTGCATATTTAGCATCCCAAAGTCCTCATATCTTCACCATCTCTCTCGCTCTCTCGTTGTTATCTTCACAGGAGAGGTTTTGAACCTGGTGTTCATTGGTTCCAGCTGCCCTCCAATGGCCTCCAAGCATAGCATCAGCATAAGCACTTCCCCAAAAGGAGAGGCCCCGGCCGCACCGTCGAGCTCCCCGAAGGGCCAGTGCTTGTGCTCGCCAACGACGCACCAAGGCTCGTTCAGGTGCCACTTTCACCGGTCGAGGTCCTCGGCCTGGATGAAGCGGTCGAACTCGATGCCGACGTCCAATAACAGCGCTAGCTCATCCGTCAGCTCCCTCTCTCCCAAGTCTGTCGATTCTGCGTAAACCTCGTGAGGGTGTTGTATGGCTGTTATGATGCGCTATTCGGCTTCTGAAAGATTAGCCCTTTCATGACTTGTGATGTATGCAATTTTTTCTTTGTGAGCTTGACTTATGTAAAATATAAGGTAACCCTAAAGGCTTTATGAGCCATATGATTGCCAGTTCCTATTTGGTTATAGTTACTTTTTCTGACCAATTAGCAGGCTGCAACAGGCAAATCTGGAGACTTTCAACCTCTTTAGTCCAGGACAAGGATTGATGAGCACAATATGAGCATTAAATGTGTACATGTTTGAAGTTGATTGAAGAGCTCTTCAGTTTTTATCAAGCTGCAAGAATGCCCAAGACTGTTAAAAAGTCTTATCTGACGTTATTTATACATAGTCTGCATGCTGATAGCCTAAGCTTTTTTAGATCAACTTAAAGAAGACATTGTCCCAACGCCTTTAGTCATTGGGAAAGAACGATGGACTCTTAATTTACCAGATGACCAAGATATAGATATGTGAATAATCCAGCTCAAATAGTATATTATATGGCTAACCCAGACGATAACGATTTGGAGATCCAACTCAACACCAATCATTATATCTACAAGGAATTATATTATGATGGTCAGAGGTCGAATCGTTTGAGCTTGCATATATGTTCTTGAGTTCCATGGACCCATTTTCTTCTGGGATGAGGTTTGAATGGCAGTGGCGATTCCAAGACATTATCATGTTTGTTGAGATTTGGAAAGAGGGATTGCGATGGGATTTCTCTGTTCCTCGACAGCGAATGGGAATCGGTGGCTGAGCCGTGGACCTTCGAGAACGACCATTGAGGGACAAGAGTCGGTGGGGATAATGGATGGCTCAGCCCCACCTGTCAATTTTCTCCACGTCCAGAAGCCTCCCTTTGGCATTTCAGCTTTATTCGCTAATGCCATAACACGAGTTGACAGATGAGTCATAACTATCTCCACGCTTGTTTCGGCAGAGATAATTCACGCGACAGACTTATCGAGATTTCTGAAGATCGAAAACCAAGCCCAGGAGATTCGACACTACGACGGAGGATGCTCCGGACTGCTGGGCAGGGGTCGCATGATCCCGAGTGACAATCTGGTGACCTCAGGCATCCGTCCTCCAGGGCCGTGCGGCCCCAGGTGTCGGCTGCCTGGGTTCACACAACTGAGGTGGCGATTGCCGAGGTTGTACGAATCCCGAGCGGCGGCGGCCAGCCCCTGTACAGCTCCTCCGTGCCAACCGCGGGGAAGATGAATAGTGTAGGCGAACAGTGCCGATGCTTTCATTTAAAGAACACTACTTTCCAAATGGTCACAAGATTAAGTCTTTGAAATTGCATTAGGCTCGATGTTAAAATTGGACTTTGAGAAAATACTGAAAATTCATAGGATTTTTTTTCAACTTTCAGCATTTCAATGTCAGTTTTTCACCTTTCAAAATGGTTGTCAACACTTATCTTAAATGGATTTTAGAGGCTCGAAATCTTTTAAAAAAACTGAACCAAACACATCTTGACAATTTTTAAAAAAGTAATTACATTTCTCCAAAAATTGACCAAATGTCAAACTCTAGACACTCAGATATCCTTTGAAAAGTGATAAACCAAACGTTCATTTTGCTCTATTTTAATTTCAAAAGAGCTCCACTAAGCACAATAAAGAATGCTCTCGCAGCTAATGGAGAGCCTGGTCGATCACTCCAGCTCTAATTGCGACTATCGTGAAGGTTGAACACTATTCAATGCTAGCCCAACCTTCGATGGTTTGAATTCGCCATCTAATTGCCACTCCCACCGCTCCATTTCCTGTTCTCAACTTTGTTCAACTTTTCCAATGAGACTTATGACTTCATTCCTTATACGTTATTTGATGTAGTTAAGCAGAACATAATATTCTTTTTCTTACGGGATTTTTTTTTTGGTAGTTGGTGATTCTTGATAATGGCGACAGGTTATTGTCAACGTACATTTCACGTATTTGCGGTAGATTATCCAAAACTGTTCATTGCGAAGGTTGAGCAATACGATGACGTAGCGTCCAATGAAGCCGCCGTAGATTATACGGATACAACCTTCCCTCTCCGTCTCCGTCAACCGGTCTGCAACAGCTGGGCCACGGCCGCGTAGTGTACGGGAAAAGGCATCGCGTGGCCGGACGCGATAAAACACCCGATCGTCGACAACCCGTCAATTCATCGCCGATCCCAACATGTCCTCCAAGTACTCCGCCGCCGCCTCCGTTCCCTACACTCCTCTGCCTCCTCCTCCTCCTCCGCCGCCGCCGCCCAACGACGCCGCCTTCGTCGTCGTCCTCCCCGCTTACCCCCGGCACCGCGGCCTCAGCCTCCGCTTTCGCCTTCGCCGCTTCCTCCGCTTCTCCGCCGCCCTCCTCCTCGTCGCCGCCTCCGCGTTCTTCCTCTTCCCCTCGGACCCCACTGTCGAGGTCGCCCGGATCGGGCTAAACCACGTCCGGGTCAACACGTCCCCGAGCCTTACCCTCGACCTCTCCTTCGACCTCACCCTCCGGGTCCAGAATAGGGACGTGTTCTCCATGTACCTGAGGTCGTTCAACGTCTCCGTGGGGTATCGGGGGAGGGAGCTGGGGTTCGTCACGTCGGAGGGCGTGAGGATCAGGGCGCGTGGGTCGTCGTACGTGAACACAACGCTCGACCTGGATGGGCTCCAGGTCGTCCACGACGCCTTTTACCTGCTCGAGGACTTGGCAAAGGGTGTGGTGCCGTTCGACGCCGACGCCAAAGTCAACGGGATGTTAGGGATTTTGTCCCTGAACTTGCCTATTAAGGTAATTGTGTTTCTGGACTTTGATCATCGAATTGCATCAAATTTGTCTTTGGAATGTGGTGTTCTGAGTCGCTTTGATTTGAGTGAAGTGGCAATCCCTGGCGTTTGTTTCTGTGTGAAGGCCGGTTATCTGATTGTTGATAGAAGCAATTGTGGATTTGAAATTTCAATGTATTAGACTATGTGTCCTGAAAGAACTTTGTAAAGAGTTTGTATTTGAAAAGTGCGAAGCTTGTGAGCATCATGGTAGTGATGCACCAGACTTCGGCATACTGATATGATCACCAGGGCATGTGCATTGTAGTGGAAACTGGTTGCATATCTATGGATGACAAATACTTTGAGATGACCATGGTAACACACTGGACTAGGGCATGAGGGCCTCGTGTGCGTTGTGAGAGAAAACAAAGTTTGATATACAGGAGGATCTGTAGGTGTCGGTCTGCTAGTGAGGTTGGAAGGTTATTCTGATGTGTTTGGGAAATGCTTATATTACATAGCTGCGTCCTGTCCTGTTTGCAAATGTATGGAGTTGGTGTATGAGATTACACTATTGATGCACATTGATTAGCAGTTAGCACAGATGCACTTGCTTGATCATTTGTCTGTTAGCCTACACGTCAAAGTGAAGGGAAGGCTTTTGGATTATTGATGTTATCTTCTCCTATGCTCTTACTGACATGTTGCATTTTGTGGACTCAGAGATTTGTTTAAGAGATATTTAGCATTTCCCCGTACTCAAGCTGGATTCTTTCTTATGATATGCAATTGTCTCGAACTTTTACTTGATTGTTTCTTTTATAGCTAATTTAGTCAATAACTTCTCTGCTTTGGTCATTGCACTTTGTCTTTCTGCGATATGCACTTCTAGATTTAACAATGATATCCTCTTCTCCATTGAGTTTGTAGCTCCGTTTCTTGTTTTGTGCTACAAATTGGCAACCTTTGCTGGCCTATAATCCTGTCATTCATGAGGCATGTTGTTCATTCCTTTACAAATAAACCATATGATGGTAATATTGATGTGTTAAATTCTCATACGCATTGCCATACTAGTCATAGCTATGTGGCTGAGTGGTGTGCACAAACCATTCTCCAGTGAGTGCTTAGTCTTAATTATCTTTCCCATGGCTTCAATGGAGCATACTATATGCAATGTGACTGATAATTATTGTCACTTGTCTTCTACTGAAAAGTGCATGGCTTTCTAACTGATTTTATCTTGAACTTTTTTCTCTTCAAATGTGTGTTAGGCAAGGGTAACTTGTGAGTTATCTGTTAATGTCAAGAGCCAGACCATTGCCCATCAAAACTGCTCTCCTCAGGTGAGAAATTCTGCAATTCGATGTCAAAATTAATGTGTGGTTGGACTAATTTGTGATGTCCAACTGCAAGAGTCATTCCGTGTTGACCTGTCGGACATGGATACTGGGGAGTGAACTGTAAGATTTGGTTGTGTGGGACATAAGTTGAGACCTTTACTCAATAATGCAATGACCGTATAGTTTCGGTTCTTAGTTTCATAAAGGAATGGGCCTACATGCTGTTATCTAACAGAGAAACTGCTGCCTGGACTGAATGATATTTTTCCTTCTCTTTTTCTTTCTTTGCTAGGAGCTCTTTCATCCCTCACCGGCAAAGAGTTGATTGTCAAGTAGTTCCTCAGCAAATGTCTCTTGGATATCTTTGCATTAAACCAGCTTACATAGTTTTACAGATTTTGGTTACTACCCCCAGTAGATCAGTGGAGAATCCTCAGTAGCTATGAGTATTTGCATCTAAGGAGAAAGTACAGGCGGTCAATATTTATCCAATAAAACATGCTTGCAATGATTGTGGAAGGCTCTCATCTCCGGACTCAATGTTCACACTGAGGATAAATCTTGGTCTTCGTCACTGTATGTAAATTGTGTGCAATTTTCAGCTGCCACGTATTTACTGGTTCCCTATGCAATTGACGACATGTACAATATGGGATGCAAAAATTTATAGAGCAGCAGGACCTGTAACTCTGTATATACAAAATGAATATCCCTTATCTGCTTGTGGAAAAAAGTTTTTCAAATGCATCATGTTGTAGATATTTCTCTTGAACTGGAGGTCCAGTGCCTTTAATCTTCCATTGGATGAGCCATATTTATGTTGGAAGTGTTGCGATAATCTTGCTGAGCCAACTACGGCTTTGTTCCCACCACAAATGGATAACTACAAAGGTAATAGGTTGTTGAGGATGTCTTAAGAAAATTGCCTTTGCCAGGATTTGAACTTATGACTGTGCTTCATGAAGCATAGTCCAACTTGGTTAAGCCCTTGGATTGGACCATTGACATCATTTAACAGTGTCCTCTTATTGTTACAGATGATGAAGTTTGATGATGATGGGCGTGCTAAGTTAGATATTCAGTGTCTTAGAAGATGTTGAATGTGATTATTTATACACTCACCGATTGTCGAATACGCAGACTTTGGAGATTGGTTTTCGAATATCTAAGGTTGCACTAAGGAATCTGGGGGGCGATCAATATCTTTAGATGATCTTGTTCTCCTCATTTTTCTGCTGAAAAGAGTTTCAGGAGCTTCCATGCCAAATGATTCTGTCTTTACGGCTCTATCTGCCATTTTCCTTTCCATGAAAAGTGTTGACACAGTTTGTAAACGGAGGTGGTAAGAAAGAACAACGGAAGTATAGGAGGCAAAGCGACGACTTGCCTCCAAGCTGCTGCTGTTTAGTTCATTAAAAAGGATAAAATTTTGAAAGTGGAGAGTTTCTGCAGACACCCTGCTATGTTCTTTTACGACTAGTTTCTGTACAATGTCTGTACTGCCCTACCACGACGTACTTGGCTCGGCATGATGGCAATTGCACCGAGGGGAGCCGCCATGATGTGCTGGCAAGTCTCGCACACAGCCATGCCATTACTGGAACCCTGATTTAAACCCGGCTTGTCATATCACATCTTTTCATTTTGGAGCTCTCAGACGCGGAATTTGTGAAGGGAATGATCTTCGTTGTTACTTCTTTTCCCGGGGGACTATGAGACTGTGACCCGACACAAAGGAATTAGACGGAATTTCAATAAATTACTCAACCAATCACAAACCCATACATTCAAGGGAAAGTGGCTTGCCCGTATAACCCATCTTCACTACTAAAACTGAAAACTGGAAGGACAAAGGCATCACAATTCACAGAGAGAAAAGGCTTGACATGTCGACATGTCTTACAAATCAGAGAGTAAGGCTCGACATGTCCTAGTTTTCTTCGTTCTTTTTCTCCAGTAGCTAGCTATAGTTTGTACGTGTCTTCTGGTCATTTTCTCCTCATCCCACGACCCCAGGCGTACTCAGCGTGGTGGTGCCTACACCGGAAGGAGCCGGGGTGCTGCGTCGGTGAGCACACGCATCTCCTCTTCGACCCGGGCCCGTCAACCCCAGCCACGGCTGTTGCTGCTGCAGGCATGAGGGCATCGTTAACATCCTGGTCCGTGGCTCCAGTCGCTCTGAGAGCATGCGCCGGGTACCGCCTTTGTAACAACGACGACAGGTCGTTCAGGCTGAGCAAAGGGTCTCCTGGATGGCACATGGGTGATATATTCAACGAAATCCCTCCCTTCCTCTTCCTCTCTCTCTCTCTCTCTCTCTCTCTCTCTGATGCTCGTTCTGCACCTTCGTGGATGGTCTAGCCTATTGGCAGAGTCTGAGGTTGAGGTGGATCAATATATAGAAAGTCTACACGCGAAGGAACAAAGCTGAAAGGGAAGGCAAGTGTCTCCTTTTGATGCGATTCGTGCCAAAAAGGTTTGGTTTTCTGAATTCAGAATGAGGTGTCTCTTCAAAAGCGAGAACTGCCCGTGGCCGTCATCTCAATGGCCTAATACGATTAACACGAAGTTGAGTGCCAAACGGTGGCCGTTTTCTGACGACCCTTTTGACTCATGTATTGAGTCCTTCCATCTACTTTGTACTATGAGTATTCACAGAGCAACCCTCTCGAGGTAGGTTTTCTAAGGCTGTGAGTTCAGGACAATCTTGCACAGCACGGCACCAGACGGCACGTCGACAAACATTAAACATAAGCCTCGCGTCTCAACGCAGCCTCCTCGTCTCAAATTTAGGTCGCGAATCGATTTGTACATTGAGGAGTGAAGGCAAAACCAATCTTATGTTCGTATAAGATAAGACGTGAAATTATCGGAACTCTGTCGGTGCTATTAAAGGTATAAACGTGGGCATGATCAAATGAAATTGCATTCAATCAATGAGACAAAGCTCTGGTTTCATGCGCAGCTCAACTTTTGTTGTTTTCACTAGTTTCAGGAAAATTCGGCATCAATTGACCTGGCGGCACGTGGCCGGTGGATTCTTGAGGTGGCAAGTCGGCTGAGGTAGCAATCAACATGACGCCAACGGTCGGGCAACATCTGGCAATTGGGTGGCGAAGTTTCCGTTTCCTTTTCAATTTTTCTATCTTCCAAGCTAAGAATTGGGGACTGAGGACTCTGAACACGAATCTGTCCTGACGATGATGGAGACGGGAATAGTCGGAAAGAGACGAGGCGGTGCTGATGCTTTTCCCAGTCAGATCCTACCCATCTTTCACTTCTTTTGTTTTTTTTTCTTTTGATCATCAAAGTGAACAGTGGATGCACAAACCGCTCCTTCATTTCTCCTTTGTTCGGTAGCAAAAGTTAGCTTAGGATCCACGTTCTTCTTGGCACGTTGTTTGTCTTCACGATTTAATTGGATCGAGATTGTTAACGCATTTCCCGACAATTTTAGTTTCTAGGAAAAACGATGTCTCTACGATACACAGGAAGCTGAAGTTGATGGTGATGCGCGGACCTGCTGCAGCCGTATTGGGTGCGACGTCTGAGATTGACAACATGGCGGTGGCGTCGCAACGTCGGCGGTGGTGTCACTGGAAGAAGAGAAGGATGAGCACTTCCGGTAGAGTTTTGCATGAACACAATGCCACTGATATTAGATCTTATTAGGAAAACGGTTTGTCTCACAAATGGCACCAAAATAAACTAGTGGGATTCTTTTCCTGGATTCTTTTCCTTTGGCATGGAAAATCATATCTGTGAAGATTTCAGGATACCAAGAGAGGAGGAGAGAGAAATCTGCGCTAAAGAATACATCTCCATTCAGAAAACCTCACGGTAAAATGATCTTCAAATCGGGTGAAAATCAACTCGCAATTACAACAGAATAGTCAGTGAAATTTTTAGCATCTGCTGTAAATCCTAACAGTAAAAATGCTATCTTCTTTCGGATTTGTTAAGTTGCGAGGGATCTGCTTCCTGGCAATGTGTTCATTCCACACTTGCACAAAGGCAACCGATATGTACAACTTGGAAGATGCTGATGTTTGCTCTTCAGATGATTAAAAACAGCTCATGCTACCAATGCAGTCCAAAACTTCCTGCTTGCATTAGCGGGTGTGCAAAATAGGCAAACAAAGTCAATACCGTAATCGATAGGTATGGCAGTCGGAGAAACTCCTTGTAGTAATCTTTCGGCAATTTCTGACGGCCTTCAATAACTGCCGCGAAGGGAACGATGCTTGTCCGGCTCTTCACAGCCTCAAAAGCCTCTCCATATCGGATGGCTAGTCGTCTATCTCCATTCCAAGCACCAAAGAGATGATGTCCGACTAAGCCGACCGATGCGGCCAAGGCCACAGAGTTGCCGATCCATAACGTGTGAGCCAGGCACCACATGACCTGCCCAACCATCTGGAGCGAAGAATATGTTATAAGTAAGCTCTTTTTCATCGTTTTATTTTCACTCAAACTATTGCATACTGGAGAGGGCGTCGTAGATCATCCTTTCAAGGAACTTGTCTGTCTCTTTATTTATTTATTTTTGCAAAATGCAACTTTAATTTAATGGTAATCACACAAAATATTGATCACAAAACAGGAAGGACTGGTCTGTCACGTAGTAGGCATTAAATTCTGGTCATAAACTCATCTCGTAGATAGCTCTCCTTCACTAGAAATATTTAGGAACCTACACGAGTACGGCAAAATTTTCTAGACCAGGCGCCAAAATTGCGTCAAAATCCAAATACACAGAATTCTAGAGTAAGCAACTTGCTCAAGCAAGGCCACTAATAGATGGAAACTTCTCGGGGATAAGCTCTCAACCTCTTACAGCTGGTTTTATCATGCCTTGTGGGCACCTAGGCTTCCAATTATTTACAACTGTCAAATACATGTCATTCCTCTTCAAATTCGTTTCATTAAGTAGGGATTCGATGCAAGGGCTCAAACCTCCTTTAAATGGGAACATAAGGAGAGAGCAGATTGCAACAGATTCCACCTAATTCTGACATAGCTAAACTGTCTTAAAAAAAAACTTCCCATCCTGAGTATGGAATCGTGGATTATATATATATAAGTAAGATGGAATTTGTACCTGTGGGTGCCTGGTGATTCGCATGATTCCTGTCTCCCAAAGATGCATCTTGGGTTTATCAACCGCCGCCACCTCTAGTAAGTTAAAGGTGGAAGGATAAAGGAAGAAAAAGGAGACAAAATTTGCAAACCACACAAATTGATGTACTCCAGGAGCACCCTGGAGCTGCCATAACTGTACTCCATCGTATCTATGATTGATGAAGTAGACCTAAATCACCAAAAATCAAGGGTTGATTCAATAAAAGAACCCCAATCAATCTGTGGAACATATTATGCAAAAGTGAGAAGTGAAAATTGAGACAATGCACCAACATCAAATTAAATGATAGACCAGAAGCAGAGGACTTGTATGCCGTCTACATGTAAAGCAAGAAACTCACCGCAGTGCTAACAGCCAAGGGAAGAGATGTGCCTGCAAACAACACCCTGTAGGCCCGTTCGCCCATGACTTTTTCTCCAGCATCTCTAAGACTAGCCAATCCGCTATGCACCACGGCAAAAATGACAGTGAGCAACAACATTACAACCTGCAGAAGAACAATTAAGATCACCTCCTGTTTTCAAGATCGTACTCCAATGGCATTTGGCATAAAGCAGGCATCAGCAACAAAATTAGAAGGGTAGGAGAAGCTATTCATCACAAAACTTAAGCACCTGAAACAACGTCAGAAGGGCAATCTAATGTGCCAACATGTAACAAGGCACATGCAAACACGGCTAGCTCCAGAGTAGAGATAAAGGTCTACAGAGGAAGCAGAAGTTTTAGGCATGTCAGTCGACCTCCACTTTCTACTCCATTTTCTAATTCTTTCTCGAGGATTCAGATTCTCTCAATTCAGAAGGCTAAAACAAGATGAGTGATTGAAATGCATTTCATAGATGTCTCCTAACCTTATAAAGGTAAATTGCCTCAAGCGATTGAAAGGAACCGAACCTCTCTCTTAGCTAGCCAATCCCTTCACTTCCTTGTCACTCAACAAATTGAACAATGGATACTTTTCAAAGGATGGACAACCAATGCACCACACTATGTACATCGGATGTCATGCTCTAATCATGGAGACAAAATTTGTCTCGTTGACTCCAGATTCACCAACAAAATATCATTCTACAAGTTACGGCATCTATCTGAGCAACAGTTCCATCTCTTTGTTATTTGTTATTGAGTTCTCAACCGCACAAAATGATCAAAGAAATATTCAACTACATAATCTCGCATTGAAGACAGAAACTCATGCTTTGCTCTTACATCTTCATGGAATCCAATTTCCGTGTTCCCTGAAGGCATATACTCTCTTATGATCACATAGCTCCAAATCTATTGCTCAATTAGGCAAACAAGCGTTTGCCATTCCAGCCCATATCCACTCATGATCACAAGTCACAAAAAATCTGGAGCTAACAAACACTTTTTTGCTAACCTTTATCTCCAGAGCTTCACTTCACATTCATATCGTATGTACCCACCAATGAAGAATCAACCGAAAGTTCAAAAAGAAAAACAATACCTCGGGGCTATCTGAGAGGCCAGAAACAGAGTCCATGAAGGCCTTGCCAAGTCCCAACCCTGAAGGAGAGCCATCAAGCCAGGCCACATTCAGAATGAACAGAACAACTCCCAGAATCACCGAAAAGTACACCCAGGACACGATCCTTTGCTCTCCGATTTCAAACACAGCCGAGTCCTCCCCAACCAAAGGCGAGCTCGAAGAAGAAGTCTCCTTCGTGTCGCTGTCCCTTATAGAAGTCCGAACAAGAACTTTCCCGGGAAGTTGGGATGTTCTCGACGGAAAAGGTGGGGCGCGGAGAAATCTCGGGCTGGTGGGTCGGTTTGGTCTGGGAAGCAGACGGGGGGTGGAGCGAAAAGGAAGCGTCTTGTGGGAAATTGGGCTCGAGAGCACGATAGAACTCAACATCTCTCACTCCCTCTGACCCTGACACGCCCACACACAATCGCAGAATCGAGGACAGTGCGCGAGTGATGAAACTGAAGGGAGGGTGCCCTATAACTGCATCAGTGAGGACGGAGACAGAGAGAGGATGGCGAGCGGATTCTAGCAGAAGCTGAAGAATCTTTGGAGGGGAGTCCAGAGGTGCGATGCTGTTGGGTTGAGGAGTTTGGAGTTTTGTTTGGTTGTGTGGAGGCAAAGCAGAGCAAAGGTGGGTCGTTGCATTTGCTCTCATGTGACGCGTAGGGGCGTGCATGGTCCGGATTGGGCCGGTCCCGTGCTCAACCTGAGGACTGACCCGTACAGTGTCGATCCTCAATTTTTGGGACCGTGGACCGACCTGTCAAGCTTGGGACCGAGGACCGAACCGACCCTATCGGTCTGGTCCGGTCCCAGGGTCAACCCGGGACCGTAAAATTTTCTGCACAAGTATCGTAAAATGCCCGATATCAACTAAATGCAAAAAGCTTTAGATCTGTTGTTTTATGCAAGGAAAAAATTCACAATGCTCCCCATAAAAAAACTCACACACAAATTTTATAACTCTTGGGTTCCTTAAACACGTAGTACATGATGTAGGAGACGTGGTTTAAAATTAAAGGTTGCTTTTGCTCTCTTTAACTAGCAGGATGGATTTCGACCTAAAGAGTAAAGACAATATCATAAAAATCAAATTCAAGAACGAGTTGACAGAGGGGATAGGGATTCAATCTCTCCTATTTTTGACATTGTCTAAGTATAATGAGGTGTGAACTATTGCAATCTATCAAAAAAGCTTGTAAAAAAAAAACTCACGTGTACTGCCCATTGGACAAAAAAAAAGTTTGATCTTAACAGAGACAGAACAGGACACATCATCTTGGCTACCTTCTAAAGAGGAGCAAAATCGTGACAGGCGAGCGGTGGCCGAGAGGTGGCGGCCAAGAGGTGGCCGTCGGTCGAGCGGGCGAGCGATAGCCGTCGGTCAGGGCGAGCGATGGCCGTTGGGTCGAGGTCGAGGCGACCGGTCAAGCAGTGGCTGTTTGTCGAGGCGAGTGGTGGCCGTCGACAAAGGCTCATGGATTATTGGATTTGGGTTTTGGAAATAATGAATTAAGGGAGGTGGAAATGGAATGGACTTATAAAAATAATTAATATTAAATATATATAATGTCGGGTTGGTCCGGGTTGGACCAACCCGACCTCCTAAGACTGAGGACCGACCCGTACAGTACAGAGTTAGGAATTTTAGGACCGAGGACCGACCCATTCGACTCAAAAACCCGACCAGGACCAGCCGGGTTGGGCCGGTCCAGGGTCGACCCTGGACCGTTACTCACCCCTAGTGACGCGTGCAAAGCACCACCCAAATTTCCAAATTCCGAAGTTTTCAGAGGAGAGTTGGTGGGCTGGGCCGGGCTGGGCTGGGATGGGCTGAGCTTTCCCTTTTTCAGCCCACTAATCTTTCGGCCTTTCCAATTTCGAGTTCGACTCGGGTCAAGCCGAATTTCAGAAAACCTCGACAATGCACGTTCATAGGAACAAATTACTCAAAAAGTCTTAAACTCATTAGACGGAGGCCAGATTAGTTCTGAACTAAATATTTTGATGGCTTATCAATTTAGATCAATCCTGTCCTAAACTTTTATGATGCCAAATATCTAGATACTAGGTTGGTGACTAAATTTATAAATGTCAAAGAGTTTATAAATAAATTAGTACAAAGAAATACATAGGATTGAATTAACAAATTGTAAAAAGACTTGGAATTAAGTTTGTACGGTTAAAATGTTTATGATTGAGTTGACCTTCTTTTCATAGGTATAAAATCTTTATGACAATTGCCACCACGATCAAGCATGAGCAAGTGCTCGAGCTCAACTGACTGAACAGATCAGACAAAGTTGAGCTCGGATTGACAAAAAAAGGCATTCGAGTCGAGCTCGAGATCGCGAAACGAAGCTCGATCGAGCCTTTGAGTAATTGAAGCGTTGATCCATGTCCGAGCACCCATCATCCCCCCTTCCCGGCTGCTGTTGTAGTGCCCGACCTCAGGTTTAGCAGGCAGCTCGCAGATGGGGAAGAAAGCAGGAGAGCAGAGGATGGAAAGATGATTTTGAAAAAGAAGGGAGGGGGGGTTTCGTCTTTGCTGGCAACGCGTTTCGTCCCTTCGAATCCAACCCTCTCTTCTTCTTTCTCGGAAAATTCAGACTTTCTCTCGACGTGTCCCCTGAGAAAATGTCCGCCATTGAATATAATAAGCAACAAGTAAAGTCGAATGCCGCGCGCCACCCACCAACTCATTCTTGCCTCGCATTCCTTGTTTCCCAACTGACCCCACTCGTCTACCTCCATTTATAAATTCTCTCAGTTCTGGTCTTTCCTGTGCTCTCTCTCTCTCTCTCTCTCTCTCTCTCTCTCTCTCTCTCTCTCTCTCTCGGTTTCTGCAACGACCGCACGTCGTCCTTGTCCGAACTGCCGTCCTCTCGCTGCCGCCTATGACGATTCTGCAGCCGCGTCGGGGGCAGAGCGCCGCTCCTTCGCCCTCATCGGATCGTCCTCCCGTCGACGGTGCGTTTGTTTGTTTGTTTGTTTTTTCTGGGTTTCGATGATTTTCATGCTTTGTCTTTGATCACGTCCGATGAGATGGAAGATTCAACATGACCCTCTGCTACTGCAGGGAAAGCGATAGATCAAGGAGTAGCTTACGTTCTTCTTCTGGTGGCGCTGGCGATCACGTACCTCTTCCATTGACTCCCCCTCTTCTTCGCCATCTGTTCATCATGCCTACTCTTGATACTTCTTCTTCATAGCTTTATTCTATTTGTTCGTTTTGGAGAGATTTTGTATTTAGCGCCCGCATATGTAAAAACAGGAAATTCGATGAGCATTCTTATAAATTTATTATTATAAATAGTGCAAATGAAGAAGAACTTCTATTAGTATGATTATTGTTCTGTGAGATGATGATGATTTGCCAATGGATCTCAACTCGACTCGACTCGGCTGCACAATCCTCGATGCTTGGGCACGATCCGACGATGCATTTCGCAAGGTTGAGTTCGATGTTGCTCCACTCGACTATTGAAAATAAATTGGAATTTAACAATGATACCGAGTACATTGTAAAAAGTAACTAAGATACGTACGAATTTAAATCGAGTCGTGTGGTTTAGAGCTGGAGCTAAATCTATTCAATAACTTTAGGGAGTTGCGACACAAAGCAAAGCAAAGATCGTAAGAACAATAAGGGTGCAATTCCCTTAGAAAGCACCGGTTTTAACTTCAGTCCTAATGATGGCCAAAAATTCATTCTTTCTCATAAGAAAGGACCAACTGTATCTTGGATCTAATTATGGCCTAAACTTCTCTCTCACTCTCTACCTCTTTTCCCCTCAATAATCCCAACTTAGGTAGGAAATTATCAGGAAACCACACTGTAATGGGCCAAATCGGTTGCAATTACGGAAATGGGCCGCCAACAACCCGGCCCATATCATGTTTGATTGGGCTTTTTCCGGTGGGATGCCTCGCTCACAAGCAAACCCGACTTGGCACGGAAGTCCAAGCACTACAATGGGCCTCAGTATTTGCAGTTCGTCACATAATCAGGCCCGCCGACATCTGATCGCGCTTACGCACAGCCCGTTCCACTAGAAATTCTCATATCGCCAAGTTCTCGTCAGGGGATCGTTTTTACAAAAGATGATTCCGAGATCATCGAATTCTTCATCATCGGCAGGAATTGATTTTGATAATCTCGTGATATCGGTAATTATAATGCTCCCACGCGAGATTGAAACGGAACCTTGATTTGCGTCAACGTCACAGCATGTGATGGCAGCCAAATTCAAGGATCTTATTGTAATTGACGGAATAATTGGAACAAATGCTTTCAATTATTATTCTTAACGACCATGTGCCGCGATCTGATGGGCCAAGGCATCGTGGTCTAGGGTGATTAGAACCAACCAAGAGTAACGACCTGATTGAGAAATATAATCGCTATTTGATTGGGTAGGTTCGAAACTTGTACGTAGTTAACTCCGTTGTATAATAAGATATTCATACAATATACTTTTTGTGATGTGTGCGTGGAGTTCAGAAAAACCCATTTTTATGGAGTCCACGATAGTGGTCCCACCAAAGATTAAAGAAAGCAATAATCTCTTACGTTATCGATAAGCCCCTATAAACTATATAGCATGCGTGCCCCACTCCGGAAAACGGGGAAAAAAGAAAGAAGATGAAGGGAACTTTTGTTCATTATTTTCTATGTCAAATTTCAAAATCGTGAAGGGGTTGATTGAGGGAAACTAATTAAAAAAAACTTGTTTAATTGAACTAAACCGAATAAATTGCACCTTTTGATTAAATCGAGGACGAAAACTTAATTAGCAAATGAGTCATTACTGTCTATTTTGGCAAGAAATCATCGAATTTGGACCTTGATTGTCCTATATGGCACAACCGGCGCCGACTTGAATGACAGAAAATACATGTGAAAATGTTTAGGATTAAATTACATATTGATTTTTTTTTCCTTTTCCCATTTGACAAGCTCTCGCAGATTGACTAATTTCAAAGCGCAAGAGGAAATAAAAACTCTAAAATTTTTTCCATATATATATATATATATAAGAAAAAGGAAATTCGACCCCTCTATCCGTGGGTACTTCTTTTCCTCCTCCTCCTCCTTCATAGGGACAATGACAAACTCAGTATGTAATGTGATCCATAAACTTTCAATTTGTTTAAAGTGATATTTAAACCTTAACCAAACCTGCAATTTAGTTTATGAACTTTTAATTTGTTTATTGCGGTCCATGAATTTTTGGTACATATTTAAATTACTCTATAATATAAATGTTCAGTGCTGTCATTCTATTAAATTAAGTTCAGATATTACATTTCATATTTTCATATAGTTTATTGGCTGGTTTGAACATACACATTAAATAAGTTGAAAATTTGGGAATCGCATTGAAAATTAAATTAAAGTTCAAGGACCACATTAAATGAATTAAAAATTCGGATATCGCGTTGCATATTTAATCAAAGTGCAGAGATCATTTATATCAATTTTCATCTTCTTTTTTCTATTCGTTTTGACTTTTTCAGGAACTGTGCACTTCGAAACGAGCAAGCAATCGCTGTCGCGTGGTCCACGGGCCTTGCGTGGGACGAAGGCAACTGGCGAACGATGGATGAGGTCGACCGGCTTCAAATCTTGGCATAGATCTAACTAAAGTCGTGGCAATGCAATCCGGAGCAACAGCCCGGCGATTAAGGAAAATTGTCCACATGAATTACGGTTCGAAATCGAACGTTGGACATCGACCCTGGAATACGCAAAGAGATTGTCGGATCGGTTGCGCCCTTTTCGTCTTCGAATTCTAACCCGAGAAGATAAAATCGATCGACCGATCGAAATAGCGATCGGACATCTTCATCCACGAGAATGAAGATCGGGGTCAAACTGTCAAAGTTTCTTTACTAGACATTTTCGATGTGCAAGCTAAAGAAACGAGATCAATTGAGTGATCAATTGGCGTCGCGTAGACTTGAATTATCTCGACGACTTTTAAGTTCTTTTGATTGAATAATTAAACCTGACTGGCTACAATAAAATAAGTGATTTTATGAACCGATGACCTTAAGGTGATTGCTCCTCACTACTTTAACAATAAAAACACAAGCCACATATATCCCAGGGTGACACCTACACCATTAAAAGATTTTCTGTCCAATAACTTAGTTACTTCCCCACGTGTTTATGAAAGCATCCTTAATTTTCCCGTTCTTTATTAAATTGCTAAAATCCTTTGATGTGAGTAGACTTTTGGCTTGTTTGGCAAAATATGTTTCTATTTCCTGAAACAAAAACAAAAGTTTCTGTTCTTTTATTCCGAGAACAAAAAAAAAGAACGAAAACGCATTTATTTACACTTTTGTTCATGATAACAAAAAAATATGTCCTTATCTTTCTAGGAATTGATTTGGAACAGAAATAAGAAGTAAAAAAAAAACTTGTTTCTTGTTCTTAAAAAAAAACTTATTTCTTGTTCTCGAGAACACTTTTTAAGAAACAAAATAACAAAAACTCAAAACATGTTTCGATTGGGGACAAAGAGTAGTGTTACTTTTGGTTCGATTTTAAAAATGAGTTTTAGAAAAAAGTGCTCAAAGTTAGTAGAGCCTACCTTTAACTTTTTTTTTTTAAGAACGATTTTCCACTTCAAAATTTTTCGAGAATAATTGTTAAACATCTCATAATCTATCGAGAAAGTTGAACTAAACGACGTAAAGGAGAAGTCGGAGTTCATCGACCGGAAAGCTTAGAGCAATTCCCTATCGACCATCCCGCGGTTCGATGGAGTTAATCTCGAGCTCGCCGTCTTCGCAATTAAATAATTTGGAGAAAGTCAACTCTAATTGATGACCGGATTCAGTTTTTCCTTTTTTCTTGTTAGGACACCAGATAGAGACAGAAGAGGAAGACCGTTTCTCGTTGGTGGGAATGGGGTGCATTGATTGAACGGCTAAGTTAGTTCATACGACGATCGAGCATCGTTGACCCTATGCCATGCACAAGAACCGATTCTCTAGAAGGGCGAGTAATAACGTTTCTACTTCTATAAATGATTTTTTTTAGAAATAGTGTTCTTTTATTCTAAATAAGTTTATTTGCAAAAGGATATCATTTTAGTAAATGTTATTTAATTTTTTTTCCTCTTCGGCTAGTCGCCAAGTTCGAGGTTGACCTTGGCGGTCCATAGTGAGGCTAAGGTCAAGACAGGTCGAGCCTCATCCAACCATCAATGTGGTTTGAGCTCGCCAAATCTAGGCAAGGTTGACCTTTGTCCAGCCACGACGAGGCTCGCTAGAGGCTAACAATGTCGACCTCACCCTTGCCGCCCCTATTCCTAGCCATTCGTCAATCAACCAATAGTCGATCTTCACTGAGGCCTGGCGATAAGTTAGAGTAAGGAGAAGGAAAAAAAAGAAAAAAAAGTTGTTCCAATAAATTGTTCTCAAAATAAAAAAGTAATCACTTTTCATTCTATTGTAAATCTATTCATTTGCTACTTTTCTATTTTGAAGAATAGAAAAATCAATTGACGTACACAAACTGATTATGTTCTTATTCTATTCTCGAGAATAAAGAAGTAAAAAAAAACAAAAAAATAATAAAAAATGTTATTAGACATAGCGCTATTATCTGACGGGAATCTTCATTGGCACGCAATGTTCTTGGGAAACTTCATTTTCCATGGGAAAATATAATAAATTTACTTGCCTTTTAGCGTTCAAGACTCCATTTGCTTTGAAAAAAAAATATTATCGAAAATATTTTTAACGCCTTGGCATTACCCATAGTACGAAAATTGTCCGCTTTGGACACTGAGTCATCACGGTTTTGTTTTTTTCGGCTTATCAGAGAAACCATGTCCATACTATTAAGGGGGCTCAATGCCTTATAAGTTGGCCCCAAGACTCCCCTTAAGCGATGTGGGATAAGAAAAGTGTCCACCTTTGTGCGCATCCGAGGACCGAGGCACAAACGCACTACCATCCCTCCTCTCCCCGCACCGTCGCTTGGATTGTCACACTCTCCCCCCTCAGGAGCACAACGTCCTTGATGTGGCCCCACACACGGTCGGGAGTTGGCTTTGATACCACTTATAACACCCCAGCATTATTCATAGTACGGATATTGTCTGCTTTGGACATTGGGTCATCACGATTTTGTTCTCCTCGGTCTATTTGATAAAACACTTTCGTACTATTAAGGGGGCCCAATACTTTATAAGTTGGCTCCAAAACCCCATAGATGATGTGGAACAAGAGAAGTGCTCATCTTTGTGCGCGTCTGGGGACCGAGGTGCGAACGCGCTGCCATTCCTCCTCCTCACACACTTGGGTCGTCACACTCTCCCCCCTTAGGAGCACAACGTCCTAGCTGTGACCCTACACGCGATCGGGAGTCGGTTTTGATACCACTTGTAACACCCCAGCATTACCCATAGTATAGATATTGTCTGCTTTGAATACTGAGTTCTCACGATTTTGTTCTCATCAATCTATTTGAGAAAATGTGTCCATAGTATTAGGGAGGCCCAATGCCTTATAAGTTGGCCCTAAGACTCCCCCCCAGACGATGTGGGACAAGAGAAGTGCCCACCTTTGCTCGCGCCTGAGGACCAAGGCGCGGACGCACTGCCATCTTCCAAAGTGGACAATATTTGTACTATGGGTAGTGCGGGGCATTACCATATTTTTTTAAATGCAATCATTTTTATTGCTTGAAATAATTTTTTAATGGAAAATATTTTCATCGTCAATGACAATGTGTATATAAACATTTTAATAGGCAATGAAATATTTTTCGTTCCTTTATTTTCATTATTTGGAATTGGTTTTCCAAATCATTTATTTTGTTAAAGAAAATAAAAATAGCCTAAAAATACGTTCATCACGCCGGTCAAAGCGCCGGATGATCACTTTTGTCATCATGGCTTTGCGGGAGCAAAATGGAGTGCCATTGATTTCAATTACTTGCGGATGAGATGATATACACATAAATATATATTATCTCCTTACCTCTTAAGTCTTCTACAGATGAAGAAAGTCTTAAGGAGGTGATGAACGTAGCAATACGTTGATGCACGCAAGCGAACAAAAGGAGCTCACCATATCGATGGCCACTAAAAAAAGGGTTATAACTAGTGCGATACGTATGAAGTATTTCACGTATGCTTTGGTGTGCTAATTAGGGACGATGTGCCACAAAAGTTTTCTTTAAAGATGGATCGACAAACTCATCATGTCGCAGATAACTTTGTATGCTTAGACAAAATGTCCTAATAACTAGTGCGATACGTATGAAGTATCTTACGCGTGCTTTGGTGTGCTGACAATGGCATTTAGGGAAAATGTGCCACAAAAAGTTTTCTTTAGAGATGGATCGGCGTACTCATCGTATCGCAGATAACTTTGTCTGCTCATATAAAATGTGCTAATAACATGCTTATCAAGAGATTAATGCACTGAACTGGAGCTTAATTAGAAAAGGGTATACGGTTCTCGGACGTTGGGATTGAGGGTACAGATCAACAATAGGGTAAAAGGTCGAATCAAGTTGGAAAAAGTAAAATGAAAGGAAAAGAGCATAAGGAGAGCCACATGGATAAATGTCGATATATGAATTGACCATCCAAAAGAAAGTAAAAAGAAGAAGAAGAAGAAGAAAATGAATGATTAGCGCTGAACATGGTTGTCGAGAATAATTTTTTTCTAACTCTGTTCCATGGACGAGAAATTTTTTTTTTATAAAGGAACGTGTGTGGTCGTATAAAAATGTGTTTGATAGAATCTTAATTTTCTGATATTTTTCTAAATTTTCGGGCGGATTGTTGGTCGGTGAGGTTGATCTTAACTAGCCATTGGAGAGGCGGGACCTTACGGCGTTTGGGTGAGCATCATTCTCGCCTTAGCCCGGTCTTTTCGGATTATTAAAAAGAATAATAATATATATGTGTATATGTTTATTCACACATTATTTTCGAGGGATCCACAATGTGGCAAAATGGGCTGCAAGTACAGCAAGAATGGATTCAATTATTGGTCCGACCATCGTTGTCATCGCCATTTTCAATTCGAGGGGGCAAAAAAAAAAACTAAAGAATGAGTTAGATTCATCATTGGAACATCCAACGCAATTTGCCTACTTTTTTCGGCTTTTTTTTTTGTAGGTTAAGAATCATCTCGTTCTGAGAGAGAAAAGTCAACTCTAATGAACGATTGGACCCCAAATCTCACCATTTCTCATCGGTGCAAACATGTGCATTAGATGTACGACTAAATTAGTTATTATAGCCACGTTCAACATGGTCTTTCCACAACTAGGTGCGGCCGGAATCACGTTAACTTTGAAAGATGACCGTCGATTATCTAATGAACCTTAGAATTTACCCAGTTGACTTTGCTTTCTTGCGGCGAGAATCATTTCAAGAGACGGGTCAATTCATCGAACGGTCACGTTGTCGCAAAGTGTCATCATGGCTTGCGTGAGCAAGTGGTGGGCGATTCGAACATAATTACTTGTGAATTCGTAATCTTCTCTCTAACATAATTATCTTCTTTGCATACTTTTATTTAATCAAGAAATGTCAGATGAGGAAGTTTTAGGGAGGCGATGAACGTGGCAATTCGTGGATGGACCTCGTCTAGCAAGAAGGAAGTCCACTGCATTCATGGCTAGTCATTGCTTTAAAAGGGTTATTGCCTGTGCGAGACGGTGAAACTTTTGTATGTTTTTTTTTTGTTGATAATCGAGGTGTTCGGGCTAGCTTACACGCATCTCGACTATTCTCGACTACTCCTCGAGGGAGACTAGTACGGCAATCCACCGCCATGGCTCCCCACTTAAATCACAAACGCTTTCCTAGACCTCAACGAAATCTAAGTTCGCCTTAACCAGTTGGGCCACGTATGTTTATCGTGCTAATGTAGAAATTTAGGGACGACATACTAGAAAAAGAAGTTTTCTGTATTGATGGATCGATTCACTCATGGTTATGCAACTAACTTGGTGAGTTTGAACTCTTGATAATATCATTTGTAATTACTATGAAAAGAAGTTTTAGAATGTCAAACTCACCGGTTTCAGTTCAACTTATAGACAAAGGGAGACGAACACGTGAGATACTAAAACACGACATAATCATATGGCTTTACTCGCTGTTGCAATTTCTGTCTGAAAAGTATAACCATCATCAGATCATGAATACATAATTTACTAGTTGAGATCGAAAGTTTCCGACTCTTTGACGAAGTCGTTAAGGATGCATCTGGGCATATGGCTTATATATTTAATTCTTCCTTTTGTCTACATCTTACAAGCTTTAACCTCCCCCCCCCCCCCCCCCCCCCGTCTTTTTTTTAATTGAGCTCCTCGGGCAACCCTACATATCTTTACATCATAGGCCATCTGAATACACGTCGATTCTTCCATGATCCTCTCAAATTGATATTTGTCTTATTTCAGCGGAAAAAGTCAATACGTGCGTGCTGGACATTAAACAAAGCTCGGGCGAGTCGCTGTCGGTTGAGATAAATTCTGAGCTAATATGTGTATAAGAAAACAAACACACATGAATTGTGAATACGAACGAGGGAGATGGGATCCTTGACAAGTTCAAGGTTGCCTTGGTCTCGACCAATGGTGTCCCCGCCTCCATCGACACATAGCCGACGTAGACGCTAACATAACGTCGGGCAGCTTGAGGCGGCATCTGAGTTTTGATTCTTTTCTAAGTCAGACGAGTGATGTCGAGGATGATATCCACTTGTGGAACGGAGATTGCGACGACCGAGAGCTGTCAAACACTTGGGAATGGGGTCGCAGAAATCATAGCTTCACTCAATCTGGATCTTATCTCGGGATCACGCTCGTCAGACGTTGCTAAGTTTTGCTTGTACCGGATGATTTCCATGCGCTCTTAGTTGACCATTCAGATACCCCGACGTCCACGGTTCTTGCTGGCCGAGGATATATAGATAAAGCTAGCGTATAGGTCGTCCCACGAGCAAACAGGAAGGGAGAGTGGTAAGACGAAGCATCTATCTTACAGACGGAAGAAGGAACAATGAGACTGCGAGAGTCCACGCAGGGATTAAGTAAATAAGTGGCTGTCTTTTCAAGAGGTTTGGCGATCTTTTTTCTTCAAAGTAGGGTGAAAAACCTCGTCTCTTGCTATATTTCGTGATGGCATTTCGTCCACGCCTACAGAAACCCTAAAGAACCTTCCCTGCCCAACTTTCTCAGCACCTAACAAAGCGCTTTAATTCCTTCATTATGCATGCCCTAAAGCAAAAGATGGAGCATTGATAGATTGCAATTAGAGCCTTTTGTTTTGCCAAGAACTTCTTGGCCAGAGTTACTATCTCGAGCTTATATTCAAATTGGATTAATAAGCGAAGTCAAAGTACCGGAGGCACCGATCGGCTCGAGGAAATTACTTTGCTCGTTTGGTTTGTCGCCGCAGTGTTCCATCGATTATTTTTCGAAATGAAATTACCATGTATTATTTGGTGTAAAAGAATATTTTAAAACAAAAAGATAAGTTTCTTCTTTACAATGCGAAATAGAAAAGATAAATTTCATTTGCTCAAGTTCCATTCAGACTCGCTTGTTGGCTTGTTCTGACCGAATTCTATGGCCGGCTTGCGTGATTGATTCGAATTTAGCTCCAATTGTGGGCTGCTGATGAAAAGATAAGAAGAAGAATCAAATGGAAAAATGGAGAAAGTAAAAACATATAGTGGACAAAGGACCACACTAAAACTTGTGTTGTTTCGATCAAGTTGTAAACGGCAGACATGAGCGGGAACAATAATCAAATCACTGCGTCATTACCTTAGGAAATTAACTTAGCACAGCACGGGGTCCATCAAATTTATATCATCGTGCGCCTAATTCGTGACTCTTTACAAATAAATCGCATTTATTTGATCATTAAAAAATCCAATAATTATTCGTTCCAAAACTTTTCCAATCGTCTCATCTTATAACCGCACTCTTTCGTTCGATAATATTTTTTTAATGATGTATAATTTCTTCCCACTCCATCAGAATCGAATAATTAATTATATATATTTTTGGCTTTTGAAAAGTGAAAAGCAATTAATTTCTTCTCTGGCGATCTTTCAAATAATTTCTTGATATGTAAATATTATTTATTACGCAATGTTTTATGTGAATCAGCGAGAAAAGAAAAATACGGCATCGTCGACACGTGTGGCGTGGCCGTTGACACGTGCGGCGATCATGCCTTTATTTTTATTTTTCTGATATGAAACGGTGAGTGCCTTAAAAAGGGGTTTCGTCCCTTTCTCTAATGTTCATACGGATCACGAACGAGTCCACCTACGTCATATATACGCGATTATTACGTCATGAATACTAGAATGTGGAGATAAAAAAAACTCCCCGACGGCTTGAAATACAGAAGAAACTCCATCCTCAACGGGGCAAAGGAGGATACGAGAACGTCGGGTCACATTGCCAGACATCAACGCGTGAATCTTGGGACTCCGTTGGCGTTCGCCATGAATTCCGACCGAAACCTCGAACTTGTTAACGTAAACGCGAAAACACATGACAGAGTCTCCATCGAATCCGGCCGCCGGCATTCTGGGAAATATTCTATCTTTTCATCGACTAAAGTCCGAGAGGCAAAGGCCAAAAAGACGAGGAGGGATTCATGGAGATGAGGCGGACTGTGCAACATGACCCCATTTTTCCTCTCTACGTCACGTGCGAGCAATTAATAAATGCCGACACGAAAGTCTTTCTTCCCCATAATACAACTACGCGGTGACGCATGGGAAAGAACTGTGAGTGTCCATTATATAAAGGGGCTCTCTCCCCTGCTGTCTTCTGCTGAAAACGTGGACGACTCTTGAGTGCGGAGAGAGGAGAGAGATGGCAGCGCAACAGGGCGGCGCGAACGGGAGCCTGGAGGCTTACGATGAGCATGTCCCGGAGATCAAGTTCACCAAGCTCTTCATCAACGGCGAGTTCGTCGATTCTGTCCAAGGTAGGATTCAGAACACTCGTTCGAGTCGTTGCTTTCTCGGTAACTCGCACGACAGGCGGCGGCGACTGGCAGTCCTAGTTCTGCGTTCTTATGCTTGGTAGATTTAGTTTTGTCAATACTCACGAGCATTCTGAATGAGGGCCCTCCAATTCAATCACCAGCTTCTTGTCGAGTTTTTTGCACTGCCCCGATGAAGATTCGTTGCTCGGTTTTGTATGTTTCTCCGCACTCCTCTATCAGATTTATGTGCTTGTAAAGTTGTGCTTTTGCTGGCTCATTCATTCTCTCAAGAAGAGAGAGAGAGAGGTATAGTTGTGCCATGAACTAATTGTCCGAAAGCTAGCTTGGTATCGATCGAGCAGTTATGTTTTCGACGAGTGAAATTCACTGCTCTGTTCGGAGTACAGAAAACAGAGCATCGAAAGAAAAAAATGACCCTCTGAATCAAGATTGACCTTGAGAGAATCTTACGTCTCGTTGCAGTCGACCATAGAGAAACTCGCAGTCCCCACGGATTCCTGCTCTCGCTGGTTCCTCCTCCTTGTTTTGTTTTGTTTTGTTTTGTCTTTCCCTTCTGGGTTTCTAGCTTGTGATGGTGAACGGAATTGGATGAACAGGGACGACATTCGAGACGATAGATCCAAGGAACGAACGAGTGACGGCGAGAGTTGCAGAGGGAGACAAAGCGGACGTGGATTTGGCTGTGCAAGCTGCCCGCCAGGCGTTTGACCACGGCCCGTGGCCACGCATGCCCGGATACGTACGTCCCTTCATTTCTCTTCTTTTTTTCGTCTTTAATTTTCCACCGGCTCCTTTTTAATCGAATTATAAAGGCAACAAAAACCGGTAGGAATTAATTCATAAAATTCACTTAATGAAAATTGATTTTAGTGAATCTTAAACCTAAGAAATATGATGGTTGGACACACCATTCTAGGCCACATGATAAAGCACCGTATCTCAAGTAGGAAATGGATCCCCTGACTTAAGTTAAGAGTGACTTAAGTTTCATTCCAGTCGTTTGACTTGTCCTAAAAAAAATCTAAGTCGGAGATCCGGATCCTTTTCAGTGGACCATATTTTATCTTTTTTTTCCCTTCTTGGGCCAAAAAGGGCAACATGAGGATGGACATGGCAGGTATACACCGGTAAATACATAAGATTCTTTGGAGAATTAGCAAGAGGGGCCAACATGACCAAACCGGAAAAGATCATTTGGAGAATTTATCAATTTGTAAGTTTTTATCTTCTCGAAATTGACCTAAAATATATATATATATATAGAGACACACACACCACGGAGCCTTTCAACGCTCGCAACTTGTGTTGTGATTCGTCCATGTGACATTGATTGATAGCGGTCCATTAAATAATCTTGGCCCCCCACAAATAAAAACAAAAAAAAAAGGGAAGTTTAGGAGTTGGGGGGGAGGGGGGGAAGATAAAATATTCAGCCATCATCTCGGCCATTACTGCCTTGGAGAAGATATTTTCATTTCATGTTTTGCTCCCTTATTTCTTAGGGCCCACTCCGATTTGATCTATATTCATGACTACATTCTTTAAAAAAAAGGGAGAAATTTGACCTCTTCATTGCAGTTAAGTCGGAGGATATTCTTCCATCAATCATAGATGCGAGAGCGCACGGTCAACTTAAATGAAGAGGTGTTCTTTTGGATGATACAGTTGTTCATGCTAGATTAGGAAAATAAATGTTTCGGCTTGGCTAACTTTAGCGCTTTATAAAATGGGTACGGTGCGTTTTTTTTTTCTAGGGGTAACATTCATTTGTTTTTGAGATGCGTTTGAGTTGATTGAATTTATAGTTAGTCGACGCATTTGTTTTGAATTCTAGGAATGCCCCTTCCGAATACTAGCTAGTTCATTATTCACTGAGAACATATGCTTCGGTTCAATTTCCTCAATTTAGAGAAGCATACACGGAGATATATGTCTACAGTTGTCTTACTAGGAATTATGCTAGATGGGTTATAATCGATTTGCCAGATGACGTGTCAAACTATTATGGGTTGGCTCACCTTGTTTAAATGGTGACTTAGCCTGATAAATCACTTGGTAAATTAACCTTAGTGGACCTGTCTAAATAAGTGTAGCATTGTTCTGTTTCAAATAGCAAACTAAGGGCTTTCTTTTTGTTCTTTTTTTTTTTAATCTAGTGGCCAAAAGAAAAAATAAATAGCGAAATTCATGTAATTCTATCCAAACCTCCATAACATAGTTTTCTGTGTTGCACACATTTCATTCCGAATCCTAATGTTCGTGAGTTTTAATTTTTACATGACATGTGATTAAACATTTCATGAACAGCAAAGAGGAAGGATTATGTCGAAATTGGCGGACTTGATCGACGAGAACATAGCTGAACTGGCCGCTCTGGATACTATCGATGCCGGGAAGCTATTTACTATGGGCAAGGCCATCGACATCCCTAGTGCCGCTGCATGTCTTAGGTACTATGCCGGCGCAGCAGACAAGATCCACGGCGAGGTTCTGAAGATGTCGCGGGAGCTTCATGGGTACACGCTGCGGGAGCCGGTCGGTGTGGTCGGGCACATCATCCCTTGGAACTACCCGAGCAACATGTTCTTTATGAAGGTCGCGCCGGCGCTGGCGGCTGGTTGCACCATGGTAGTGAAGCCGGCCGAGCAAACCCCTCTGTCGGCTCTCTTCTACGCTCATTTGGCTAAGGAGGTACGTCAATTTTTTAGAGCAGAAGTTGTTTTCTTTAGCACGTAATTGTATTAACAAGTAAATAATTTAAGTACTTGGAATTAGTTTTCAGGAGACAAAAATGAAATAATTTCGTCATCTGTCAGTCTGAGAAGTGATGGTTAAGCTTTCTAGTTATAATGCTCCAAAGTTTCTTATCAACATATTAAAGACAGCAATCTCCTTCCTTTTAAATCTTGGTTGGCTTTGTATCAGGCCGGTATTCCTGATGGAGTGATCAATGTCGTAACTGGTTTTGGACCGACGGCCGGTGCTGCGATAAGCAGTCATATGGACATTGATATGGTATGATCCCGAGTTCCTTCTTTCATGAAGATTTCCATTATCGTATGGCGTAATATCGGTTGAATTCTGTGATGATGTGTTCACGAGTGTTCTTTAGCTTGGACTGATGCGGCATGAAAACCTCATTTCAGGTCAGTTTTACGGGGTCTACGGAAGTAGGACGCACGGTGATGCAGGCTGCGGCGACGAGCAACTTGAAACAGGTGTCCCTCGAGTTGGGGGGCAAATCGCCTCTGATAGTCTTTGATGATGCCGACTTAGATACCGCTGCTGATCTCGCTCTAACCGGTATCGTCTTTAACAAGGTACAGTGCCTGAGCTTCTCATGCCATTTGCGAAAACGAAGAGTTAAGCTCCCAAATGCTAGACATCGTGATGGTTTTCTCGATTCGACTCTCTGTGATTCAGGGAGAAATATGCGTTGCGGGCTCTCGCGTGTATGTTCAGGAAGGGATCTATGAAGAGTTCGAGAAGAAGCTAATGGCGAAGGCGAAGGCTTGGTCGGTCGGCGACCCGTTTGATCAGAATGTCCGTCAAGGACCGCAGGTAGGAACGAACACTAGCAAGAACCTGCTAGATTTTGCGATAAAGCATATGGTTGACAATTAGCTTGACACGAAGTGCTGTAAACCCTAGGCCGGTAAGAAACAGTTCGAGAGGATACTTTCTTACATCGAGCATGGAAAGAGAGAAGGAGCCACGCTTTTGACCGGGGGCGAGCGTCAGGGCACCCGAGGGTACTACATTCAGCCAACCATCTTCACAAATGTCAAGGTAAACTATCGATCCGCAGCTCATTCCTTAAAGAACACGAAGCTTTGTCTCGACAGGAGCTGAACTTCCGACTGTTTTGCATCATCGTCGACCTCTCTCGTTTGATCAGGAGGACAACGTGATCGTTAAGGACGAGATTTTCGGCCCCGTCATGTCCCTCATGAAATTCAAGTGAGTAAACACTGACATTGGTCCCCAAAGCTGTTGCTTTCTCGGTTCCGATGCGATTCAGCCACTACTTTCTGTAGCTGCAACAAACTTAGAGAACTATTAATTATAGTACATCATGCTCCATTCATTGTTTTACGGCTGATTGCAGGACGGTGGAGGAGGCGATCAAGAGGGCCAACGACACGAGGTACGGTCTAGCCGCGGGGATTCTGACGAAGAACATTGATCTGGCGAACACGGTCTCGAGGTCGATCCGAGCGGGCGTCATCTGGATAAACTGCTACTTTGCGTTCGACAGCGACTGTCCCTACGGCGGCTACAAGATGAGCGGCTTCGGGAGAGATCTCGGTTTGGATGCCCTCCACAAATACCTTCATGTGAAATCTGTTGTGACCCCCATTTACGACTCTCCCTGGCTTTGAGAGAAACTTCCCTGGGAAAAAGAACTTTGCATCATATGGTGGCTCAAATAATGTGCAATTCAGAACTATAAGGTATAATTACAAGTAATAAAAAGCAGATCGGTTTGGGACTCGAGACGATGTTAACAGTTGCATGCTGCAAAATGGATTGATTGTTGGGCGCGATTTCTTTGTTGTCTATCATCAGGAGTTTTCTTATAATCGTTTCAACCAGAAAGTGAGAAAGGAAGGGATTCTTCGATCTGCGTTGATCTAGGATGTGAAATTGCTTGGCTCCACGTTGGAAGAAAAATGAAGAACAAATCCTGGAATTTGAGGTGCAGGAATAACAGGCTTAAAGGGAGCAATATAAAAAGTGCAAGATAATTTCAATTGACCGTGCTCGGTAAACAAGAGAGAGCTCGCATGTAACATTTACTAGTTCCGAGACATCTCAGATACAAGCCAGGGAGGAGTCCATGGCCCACAAAATGTACAATCTAGGACTAAGGGTGTGCTTGGTTTAACTTTGCAAATGGACTTTGGGGGAAATGCTAAACTTTTTGCAAATGAGTTTAAGGGGAAATGCAAATAGTGTTTGGTAAATTCAGCTTTGAAAAGCAACTTCAAAAGAATCGTTGTTTAGTAGAAAACACATTTGAAAAACGCATTTGAGTAATTAATGTATGCTTTTTTATTTTTATTTATCGAAACATTAAAAAATAATGTTTTGAACTTTCTTAATTTTTAGATTTCGATAACAATATTAAAAGACTTAATGTAAATAACTTTATTTAAAAATAAAATTTACTTATAACTAAATAATTCAATCTAAAAATATTAATTTCATTATAACATAAATGTAGCGGCATATGTCCTGATAAAAAAGAAATTTATCATCCTTAAAAATTACAAATATCGTCAAACATTTCCTAAAATTGTAGCTATTTGATAATGTAAATGTGTCATATCAATTGTTACATCATCATTTGAAACTAAGGGGTGATCGGTTCTTGAGGCGGTCAGTTCCCCCTGGAAACCGAAAACCGAACCGACGGAATCGGTCTTCTATTTTTAGGATCGGGGACTGGACGGACCAAATGTAGGACCGGTCTGATTCGATTTTCGAGCGGTCCAATAAAACTGGGTTAGAGAAAATTCCGCACAGTGGTAAAACAAACCTTATACATGTAGGTGGTCAGACCTATCCCTTGAATTATCAGAGAAAGCATTAACAGTAGCTCTTCCCAACTTTCATTGATCTCTTTGTGGCCATCACTACTGGATGGGCCAAACAGACAAAATCCTCAAAGGAAATTTGAGCCATAATTTGTAGCTCCCCATAGGTAGAATTGTTTACAAAGATTACACAAGACTGAGGATTAAACATATCAACTCAAGAACCCTCCTCCATTCATTTAAAGCAAGCGACCAGAACTTAACCCCACAACCCCAACGCAGTCCTAGAAACAAACCCATCTCTACATTAGACATTTGATCAAACACATGACGCACACGTTTGTATCTCTAGGATTTTACCGCGCTCATCAGCGAGCATGTCCGCCAAAAACCCAAGTAAGATTGCTCCAAAAATAAAGAAAACCACCCAACCATCCCACAACCAAAAATCCAGACACTCCTCACTCCTCTCCGTCTCCAATAAATCTCGATCCAGCACAAGAAGCTAGATGAGCGAAAGCAGGAGTGTGCCGAGCTCAAGTCCAAGATGGAACGCCTCGCCGCCCTCCTTCGCCAAGCTGCGCGGTTTGGGTCGGACCTCTACAAGCAGCCCACTCGACGCATCGTCGACGACACCGAGCAGGCCCTCGCCTTCGTCTTCAAGTGCCGGAACAATGGCCTCGTGAAAGCGCGTCTTCATCCTCAGCCCCCCCGCTGCCTTCCGCAAGATCTCCTCCATCCTCAAGAACTCCATTGGCGACGTCTCCTGGCTCCTCCGCTTCTCCACCCCCGCCGACGACTGCGCCGACGACGACTACCTCGGTCTCCCTCCCATCACCGCCAACGAGCCCATCCTCTGTCTCATCTGGGAGCAAATCGCCAACAGAACACTAGGGTTTATCTTTAAAAGGGGCAAAGTTGGGTTTTCATTAAATTATCGAGGGCAAAAAAGGAAACATAAAAAAATTCATTAAACCTTCCCTCAGCATTCTGAAAAAGCTGAATGTTGAAAGTTAGTCCAAATTGCCTTTTAAAATCAGCTTTTCAAATGCCAAGTCAAAAAATAAAATTTGCCAGACACTCCAGCATTTGCTCGGAGTTTTGAGACCCCAAAAGAACTTTCTAAAAGTTGAACCAAACGCATCTTAAGTATCTCCAGTAGGTAGTCGTCACTTGAAATGTTGAAGTCCCTCCCTCAGAGTTAGTTGAGTTGTGCAGAAATCTCTTTATAAATAGGCAGCCCGTTCTTAACTTATGTGGGGAGGAAAGCAACGAAGAGAGAAGAAAGAAAGAAGAAAATTTATGGGACGGTTGTTGGAGAGTGAGGCGACAAACTTTGGGTGAATGAGTCAAGAAAGCAAGTGTGCATACTTGTAAAATAAGTTCCTTTTTTTATATGGATACTAAAGATATATATGTCTAATGTCACCGGACAAAGGCGTGTCGTGGAAGTCGGATTATTCGTGTAGTGTGACTGGTGTTTCCTCTCGTCATCCATGACCAATAAATAAATATCGCTACAATAGTGTTTCTTCTGGACATACCCCAACGTGCTGCGAGGAGGAAAGCGACCGTCTATTATATAAAGAGACCCTCCCTCCTTGCCCCCCCTGCCGAAAAGGTAAAGAGATTCTGAGTGCAGGGAAGAGAGAGATGGCAGAGGACCAAAGCGATGGAAAGGGGAGCCTAAACACTTACGATGATCATGTTCCCGAGATTAGGTTCACCAAGCTCTTCATCGATGGCGAGTTCGTCGACTCTGTCAAAGGTAGAGTTCGCCAGCTTCTCGTGAGGTCGTTGCACTGCCACGGTGAAGATTCATACTTAGTTTCATGTTTTCCCCACACAAACTCTCTCGGACTGTATGTTTTCGTCAGGATCTGTTCTCGCGAGCTCGTACCTTTTCTCGCGCCATAAACGAACCGTTTCTGTAGCGTCTCATTCGAGCAGTCCTCTCTTTGATGAGCACAGTTCATTGCTCTGTTTGGAAGTACAGAAAACGGCGTATCCAAGGGAGAAGGAGCCCCTGGACAAAGATTGACATCGAGAGTCTCGCCCCGCTGTCCTAACAAACCCTCGTTCATACCTTCTGCTTCTACTTCTTCTTCCTCCTCTTCTTGGGTTTCTAACTCGTTATGGTGACTGAGAATGGATGAACAGGGAGGACATTGGAGACGATAGATCCGAGAAACGGACAGGTGACGGCGAGAGTTGCAGAGGGAGACAAGGAGGACGTGGATTTGGCCGTGAAAGCTGCCCGCCAAGCATTTGAACACGGCCCCTGGCCGCGCATGCCCGGCTACGTACGTCCCGTCCTTTCTGTTTGCCATCATATTAGGAAAACAAAATGCCCGCTAGAAATTAATTTGTAAAATTCACTCATGAATATAATTTTACCTTAATTGTAGCCGGGATATTTGTGCAAGATAATCTCAGCAACACAACCATTTAAAAGTTAGATTTCGATACGTCGCTTGATAAATCAATTTCCATGCTCATCTTTAATCTCTATTATTATAATTAAAGAATTTATAAAGCTAAGAAAAGTCATGGGTGAATAGCAGGTAAAGTATTTATGGCTCCAGAGGATATGCTGTGTCCGAAGAAAAGTAATACACTTATAGAAATTCAAAATTTTTGAGATTTCCGATTTAGAGGATCTTTTATGAACTATATAATGTTTCGCATAACGACGCATTGCCTAGCAATGACGCATGAATAATATCAATTAATGAGATTAGAGAGATTTGAAATTCGGACGAAAAAAAACGTTTGAGATATTGTGCAATAGATGATTAATTTAAATCTGACGATTACGGGCGATATATTTTTCATTCTTTTTTTTTTCTTCCCAATCATATAGATATTTTGTTGTAAATAATGAATGACAACGGGAAGCATGACTTTTCGAACATGGAAGTGCAGACAGTTCACAATAGTGAGCCCAGAAGCACACATGACAGAATCTTGGACAACCTTTTGAGGTTCATGACTTGTAATTTGTTTGTATTATGTTGATCGATAGTGGCCGCCGGTACTTTTAGAATATTTTTTTGTGGGGGCAACTTTTGACTGGCCAAATATGATGCCGACAAAACGCTATTTTCAACATTTTTATATCACTTGACATAACGTGAGATGATCCGGATAACGACGATTACAAGATTATTTTATTTATTTTTCCTGCTTGTACGCCTCTTTGAAATCACAAAATTAGGGGGGCACTCTCACATCAGCATCACAATTATGATTAAAAGTTAAAGAAAATCGAGACTTTTTCTTGGTAGGAAATTCGAACACTTCATCGGAATTGAGTTGAAGAAGATTTCTCGACCAATCATAGAAGCTAGAGTACATGACCATCTAAAATGATGTTTCCAATCTATTCACACAGCTGCAGTTGTACTTTTTTTTTTTTTGGTCGAAGCAGTTGTACTTGTCTTTCTTGGATTCTTAGTGTAGCTAACTTCAGTACTTTCGAGAATAAACCAACCATGAGGAGATAATATATATCCGGTCCGGCGAATAAAGTTTACGATTCTTGAGATCCATTTGACTTTGTTTATAATTATACTTAGATACCTTTTATTTGGCGAAAAACAAATGATTTGCAAAATACTTTTCTAAAAATAATCAGATGTGACGTGTTTGAAGAACTTTCATTATGGTCATATTTAAATTTTTGAATGAACGATGAAAATAGTTTTTATTTATTCATTTCTATAAGCGACATAATTGATCTTTTATCAAAGGAATAATTTTCAAATTATTCATTTTATGTAAAATAAACAGAGTCTTAGTCTTTACATTTATTTCAAACTACATGAATGCCTGTTTTGACCACTAGCTATTATAGATAACACGTGTTTCAGTTCATTTTTGCTAGGCACATATGCTTTTGGTTCATTTTCTTGCATCTAGAGAAGTATACATGAAGATGCATGCCTTCTGTTATCTCAAATTCTCAATAGAACATGCTAGAAAAAAGGTTTTCCAAAATGACATGCCAAATTGTATAGCCGCTTGAATTTGGCTCACTTGTTTAAAAGGCCACTTATACTTTGGCGCATTGCTTAGTAAATAATCTTCGAGGACCAGTTTGAACGAGTATAGTAGCATTGTTCTATTTCAATTAGTAACATAACCCTTAAATTTTTCGTTTCATAATCATAACAATTTATTTGCCAAAAGAATAAACAAATCACGAAACTTATGTACCTCTATCTAAACGTCCAAAACATAGTTTAGCCACTTTTCATTCTAAATTCTAATATTCACGTGTGTTAATTTTTATGTGACATGTGATTGTAAATTTGATCAATTAGCAAAGGGGAAGGATCATGTCGAAATTCGCGGATTTGATAGAAGAGAACATAGACGAACTGGGCGCTCTGGATGCCATCAATGCTGGGAAGCTATTCAGCATCACCAAGGCCCTAGATATCCCCCATGCTGCCACCCTCCTCAGGTACTATGCCGGCGCAACGGACAAGATACACGGCGAGGTACTTAAGATGTCGCGCGAGCTTCACGGCTACACGTTGAGGGAGCCGGTCGGCGTGGTCGGGCACATCATCCCTTGGAACGCCCCGACCTCCATCTTTGTGATGAAGGTCGCCCCAGCATTGGCGGCTGGTTGCACCATGGTCGTGAAGCCTGCCGAGCAAACACCCCTATCGGCTCTCTTTTATGCTCATCTGGCTAAGAAGGTATGTAAACCGAAGCAAAAGTCTTTTTTCAGTCGCATGGTAGCACCAATAAGTAAGGTCTTAATCACCAGGGATTAGTTTTCATTAGACAAAATGAAAGAATTTGGTTAAGCTTTCTAGTTACAATGTCCCATTGGTTTGTCGCAATTCTGAAGACGGCACTACGAGAGCTAGTGAAAACATAACCTTGAACATTATGCCATGACAAAGTTGTTCCAGAAACAGTCGTCACAAAAAATGAGGATATGTAAGAAATTGCTCAGGTAATTTTTATGCCTTTAAATCTTGGTTTCCTTTGTACCAGGCTGGCGTTCCTGATGGAGTGATCAATGTTGTAACCGGTTTTGGACCGACAGCAGGTGCGGCGATAAGCAGTCATATGGACATTGATATGGTATGATTCAATTCATATGGACATTGATATGGTATGATTCAATTCTCTATTACCGGATAACGCAGCATCAGTTGGACTCGGTATAGATATGCTCGTCGGTTTTTGGCTTTTGACTGATGCGGCATGAAAACCTCACTTCAGGTCAGTTTCACGGGGTCTACAGTGTTAAGCTAATGTCTCCTGTAGAAGGGAGAGTCGAAGGCAGAATCAGAGTTGATGAAGACACAGCTAGAGCTGCTGAGTTGAAGAATGGTTTGAGTGAGGAGAGCAAGACGTCTGAGTTGAAGTCGTGTGAGCTGGATGTGTCTAGAAATACTGTATCTGTATTCAATAAGTCTGATGTACTGCGTAGAGAAGTTGTTAGAGATGTGGTCAACGTATCTAAGAACAGAGTTGACTGTTAAAGTTAGTCAGTTTCTGTTACTTCTCTTCGCTTTCTTCAAGTGATTGAGCTTGATATAAATAGCTCAATAACTGACATACAGTGATTAAGCTTTCAGATGAATAATTGAAGAGAATCTTTCAATTCTCTCGTTCTTTTCTGGTTGTGAGAATTCTTCATGGTATCAGAGCCTTTTCTCTGAAAGCTTCATCTATGGCAGCTAGGGTTTCGAAATTCCCCTTTCCCATACATGTGAATATCGGCAACTTTGTCACGATTAAGTTGTCAGAGGATAATTTCCTCCTCTGGCAAGCTCAAATCAGTCGGTTTTTGCGGAGTCAAGAACTCATCGGCTTCATTGATGGTTCGATTTCTGCACCTCCAGTTGAAGTTTCAGTCGAAGGCAGAGAGGATGTTGTTCTGAATCAAGATTATGCTGATTGGTTGAAGACTGATCAACTTATCTCCTCTTGGATAAGCGGCGCAGTATCAGAGAATATATTAGGTATGATCATCGGTCTTGATTCTTCATTTGAAGTTTGGCAAACTCTGTGTAACCGGTTTAGTCGGAAGTCAATCGCAAGGGAGTTTGAGCTTCGCGGTAAACTCCAATCGTGTTTGAAGAGAGATCGTAGCTTGTCTGAATATCTCCGTGAGTTTAAGTTGATTTGTGATCAACTTAATGCGATTGGTAAACCGGTTGATGAAATCACCAAGGTATTTGGTGTTTTAGAAGGATTAGGCTCGGAGTATGAAAATTTCCGAACGACGATTTACTGTTTGAAACCACCTCCTGATTATGAGGAAGTAATATCGCAACTTGAGCGTTTTGACGCAAGATTGCAAAACTATACATCAACTCGGTTTAATCCAAACTTGGCATTTTATAGCCAACGCAAAGCTGAGGATGAGTTTTCGTATGGCTATGAACGTTGTTTTAGTCCTGTGGACTATGCCTTTATGAGTCAGAGAGGCAGAGCTTCTTCATTTTCTGATGGTCGAGGAGGTGGTAGATCGTTGAATCGAGGACAAGGTCGAGGTTTTGGAAGAGGTGCCATGTTTGGCAGAGGACAAGGTCGAGGTTTTAGACCACAGAATATGACTCAAGGTTTTAGACCTTTTACTCATTCCTCTCAGCCATATAGGGATGTTAAGAGTTATCCTGTTGCAGAGGCTAGTACCATTCCTACAAGTCAAGTTGTTGAGACAGAGAAACTGGTTTGTCAAATATGTAAACGACCTGGACATACAGCATTACGATGCTGGTATCGTTTCGACAATTCCTATCAACATGAAGATATACCTACTGCTCTTACTGCCATGCATGCTATGCAGCTGGAAGATCCTGTAGGCAGTGCTTGGTACCCTGATACTGGGGCCACAGCACATATCACATCATCCACTGGTAATGTACAAAATCCTTCTCTTTATAATGGTCGAGATAGTGTGATGATTGGTGATGGTTCTCACTTAAACATTACTCATACTGGTGATGCTTTTATTAACACTGCCCTCAGTACACTGCCACTTCACGATGTCTTGGTTGTTCCCAGCATCAAGAAGAATCTTTTGTCTGTTTCCAAACTAACGGATGATTATCCTTGTTCCTTTATATTTGATAAACATGGTGTGTATGTAAAGGACAATCAGACAAACACATTGCAGATGATTGGAAAGAAAGTCCAGGGTCTGTACCAGGTTCCTCAGCAGCATGTTGTGGGTCTCTTCACTCAGCGAACAAAGAGGGTTGATGCAGATGTCTGGCATCAACGTTTGGCACATACTAATACTCATATCTTGCAAGTGTTACATCATAAAGGTCATATTCAGTGGAGTAAATCTTCTGCTTCCTTTTGTAATAGTTGTCAGCTTATCAAGAGTTCAAAGTTAGCTTTTGCTCTTTCTGACAACCGAGCTCAATTTCCTTTGGATCGTATACATTGTGATGTCTGGGGTCCAGCTCCATTGAAGTCTGTTCAGGGTTTCAGATACTATGTTCTTTTTGTTGATGATTTTTCGAGATTCTCTTGGATTTATCCAATGAAGTGCAAGTCTGACCTTTATGATATCTTTGTTCTGTTTCAACGTTGTATGGAGACTCAGTTTGAACGCAAAATTAAAGTGTTTCAGAGTGATGGTGGCGGTGAATTCACCAGTACTAAGTTTCAGACTCACTTGCAGTTATGTGGTATTCAACATTATTTCTCTTGTCCTCACACGCCAGAGCAGAATGGCATATCTGAACGAAAACACAGGCATGTGGTTGAGCTTGGTTTATCAATGTTGTATCATGCCAAATTACCTCTTATTTACTGGGTGGACTCTTTTCTTACAGCAGCTCATATTATCAACTTTTTACCTACTCCTACTCTTCAAATGGACAGTCCTCATAGTAAACTCTTTGGTCAGCCACCTCCTTATGATTCTCTCAGGGTTTTTGGCTGTGCCTGTTTTCCTTGTTTGCGACCTTATATGCAGCATAAATTCGATCCACGGTCCTTACAGTGTGTTTTTCTTGGTTATAGTACCAAGCACAAAGGATATCGCTGTCTTGTGCCTGTTGATGGCAGAGTCTATATTAGTAGACATGTTGTTTTTGATGAGTCTACCTTTCCTTTTGCTTCCAAGCTAGCTTCTGTGTTTCCTTCTCTCACAGATTTATATAAGAAATGGGTTGCTGGTGTTCAGTTTTTGGCGTCTCCTTGTTCCTCTGAGCAGTCGACTCTTGGGAGCTCACCTCCTACTTATCCTACTGGCATCTATGTTCCTATTGATGAGTCTCTTCCTTCCTCCTCTTCTGATACTACTTCTTCAGCTCCATCTCTTTTGTCTACTGCACCTTCAGGTATTTCCTCTGTTGTTCCTGCTGCTTCCTCTTCTTCAGTTAGTTCACCTATGTCTAGACATCCTATGACTACTCGACTTAAGTCTGGTGTTGTCAAACCAAACCCGAAATATGCTTGTTTAGTTGAGTATCATGTCCCCCCAGAGCCTAAGTCTGTGAAGTCTGCTCTTGCTCATTCTGGTTGGTTTGCGGCTATGAAAGATGAAATTACTGCTCTTCATGACAATCAGACTTGGACTCTTGTTCCGAGAACTCCCCACATGAAAGTAATTGGTTGCAAGTGGGTATTCAAAACAAAACTTGCTGCTGATGGTAGTTTGGATAAGCTAAAGGCTCGTCTCGTAGCCAAGGGCTTTCATCAGGAGGAGGGGGTAGACTTTTCTGACACTTTCAGTCCTGTTGTTTGTCAGGCAACCATTCGGATTGTTTTGTCTATAGCTATGATGTATCATTGGCCACTTACCCAACTTGATGTTAAGAATGCCTTCTTGCATGGTGATCTTCATGAAGTGGTTGTCCCGTCCCTTTCACTCTTTTCTATCTCTCAAACTGGGCTTGGGATCTCCCTCACCCAGTTTGCGGGGGGCTGTTAAGCTAATGTCTCCTGTAGAAGGGAGAGTCGAAGGCAGAATCAGAGTTGATGAAGACACAGCTAGAGCTGCTGAGTTGAAGAATGGTTTGAGTGAGGAGAGCAAGACGTCTGAGTTGAAGTCGTGTGAGCTGGATGTGTCTAGAAATACTGTATCTGTATTCAATAAGTCTGATGTACTGCGTAGAGAAGTTGTTAGAGATGTGGTCAACGTATCTAAGAACAGAGTTGACTGTTAAAGTTAGTCAGTTTCTGTTACTTCTCTTCGCTTTCTTCAAGTGATTGAGCTTGATATAAATAGCTCAATAACTGACATACAGTGATTAAGCTTTCAGATGAATAATTGAAGAGAATCTTTCAATTCTCTCGTTCTTTTCTGGTTGTGAGAATTCTTCATACAGAAGTAGGACGCATAGTGATGCAGGCTGCAGCGGCGAGCAACTTGAAACAGGTGTCCCTCGAGTTGGGCGGCAAATCGCCTCTGATAGTCTTTGATGATGCCGATTTAGATACCGCTGCTGATCTTGCTCTAACCGGTATCCTCTTTAACAAGGTGCAGTGTCTGAACTTTTTATGGCTATTGCGAAAGCAAAGATAAAGCTGTGGACTACTCGAAATCAAGATGGTTTCTGGATTCAACTCTCTATTTCAGGGAGAAATGTGCGTTGCGTGCTCTCGTGTCTATGTTCAAGAAGGGATCTATGAGGAGTTTGAGAAGAAGGTAGTGGCGAAGGCGAAGGCTTGGTTGGTCGGTGACCCGTTTGATCCAAATTCCCGTCAAGGACCGCAGGTGAGAACGAATGCTAGCAAAGCAGCAAGAACCGGCTAGATCTTTCGATAAAGCATATGTTTGACAACTAGCGTGACGCGAATTTTGGTAAATCCCAGGTCGATAAGAAGCAGTTCGAGAAGATACTTTCTTACATCGAGCATGGAAAGAGAGGAGGAGCCACGCTTTTGACCGGGGGCGAATGTCTGGGCACCAGGGGTTACTACATTCAGCCAACAATCTTCACAAATGTTAAGGTACACTATCAATCCGCAGCACATTCCTTAAAGAACATGAAGCTTTGTATCGAGAGTAATCTGTCTGTTCTGCATCTTCGTCTCGTCTTCTCGCTTCATCAGGAGGACAATATGATATTGAAGGACGAGATCTTCGGCCCCGTCATGTCGCTCATGAAATTCAAGTGAGTACAACCCACTGTTGGTCCCCGAAACTATTACCAACCCTGGTTCTGATGTAATTAAGCAAGCATTATTTGTACTTGAAACAAACATGGAGAACTAGCTAAGTATATACATTCAACATTTTACGGCGGATTGCAGGACCACGGAGGAGGCGATCAAGAGGGCCAACGACACGAGGTATGGTCTAGCAGCGGGGATTCTGACGAAGAACATAGATCTGGCGAACACAGTCTCGAGGTCGGTCCGAGCGGGCATCATCTGGATAAACTGCTACTTTGCGTTCGATAACGACTGTCCTTACGGCGGCTACAAGATGAGCGGCTTCGGCAGAGATCTTGGTTTGGACGCCTTGCACAAATACCTACATACCAAATCTGTAGTGACTCCTCTTTATAACTCTCCCTGGCTTTGAGAGAATTTTACGAGGGGAAGAAACTTTGCATCATTTGATGGCCCAAATAATGTATAATTAAGTGGTGTCTTTGTTTGAGTAAAACCATCTTTATTGATTAGTTTTCTAAATTATCACTTATTACGATGTTCAGGTTTTGTTCCTAGAAAGCGTGCAGCTCTTTGTGGCGCAATTTCTCAGTCGTCTGTCCTCGAGAGTTCTCATTATACTAAACATTTACTCATAATATCCTTGTTTACGCCATCATTTACTCGAATTTCAACTGTGTAATCGAATCCAAGGCGAGATGGTGTATATGGGTTGTAAGGTTTTCTCAACCTCACATCATATCATATCTATCCACCGGTCGTAAAGTTTCCTCGAGATCACGTCCATGAATCGGCGCCACCCGTCGAGCGAAGCTCCAACACCTCTCATGTTAAATTTCCCTAGTTTAAACCATTTACGAGACACGACATTGAATTGGACGATTAACTGCACGAAAGAAGTCCTCTGTCGCTACAAGACAGAAAGGGGCGAACATATTCTACAATGTACATTTAATGTTTTATTGGGGTTGAAGGGTCATCATCAGAAAAGGTAGAAAAGTTACGGTAGGTGCACACGAGGAAGAAGAAAATATGTGTGGTGGGTTCCGATTAAAGTTTGATCTTTTTTTGACTCCTTCAAACCCGACATCTAAAAGGCACGAGTTCTTTCCGGACAGGAAGGGCCACATAATGAACGTAAGAGCTGCCGTGTGAAGAAAAGAGAAGACACGGACGTCGCTCCTTATTCATATTGGGCGAAAAGTTTTTGCTTCGGATGTAAATATATATGTTTTTTTTTTGTGATGTGTGTTTTGTATCTAAGTACTTTAGATTTGAGCTTAGTTTATTTGAGCGTGTGAATGATCGTAAATTCTGATTTTTTATTATTATAATGGATTATTTATATCGATTCTCTCTGTAGATATAAGTACCGCCATTCAAATTGAAACATATAGATCTCTACTGTCATAATTATTCATCACTTATTTCTCTGATATTTTCTCATTGACTAAATTTGCAAAATCATGATGTTCCTGTGTCAATATTACAATATCTAAATTTGAGCGAACATTGCTTCGCCTCCTTTGCACGCATTATTCAAGGGAAAAATTAAAATAAGAGCTTGAAGTTGAGCCATCTTTGCATACATAGTATAGATTGTCTTAGATAAGAGTTTGAACTCACTGCCAGCTTTTTCTAGCTACTGTAGCGGTGGCAATTGAAAATGAAATTTATAGATTTTTAACAATGCAAAGATCCAAAAATATATATTCTTGTTAGGTTATCTTGTTTTTTCTGTTTGAAGAATTTATCAAAACAAATATTTTGTTTGTTTCATGAAAAATGTGACATTTTTTTAAAAGAATATCTTTACACAAAGCCATTTTCCAAGAAAAAGACAACATGTTTCAATTTTTGGCTAGAACATAAAAATATTGGAAACTATTTTATATCATTTGGAAAAGAAAATATGATTTGACTTCTCTAAATAGAGAAAAACTATTTAGGTGCTAGTAAGTTGCACATTGACAATTTAGGTAATTGAGCATGAATACTGAGATCTTTGGCCTAGATCCCAACTGCTGAACATGAGCACAAGCATTGTTTTTGAGTCCACATAGACCAACTCCAAGACCCCAACACTCGAGTCCATTATGGCTAGCTTCAAACCACGGCGCTTGAGACTAGATTCCCCTCGGTTGGACTTAGGTCCATTGAGGCAAGGTCGTGACCCTAATGCTACTGTGCAAATCTAGGCACGTGCATTATGAATTTGAGCCCTTCATTGATAGTCCCAAACACAAGGGTCGAGTAGGAGCGACAAGGTCCCAAGCCCACCTCCATAGATTCGAGGCTAGGAATGGGTGTTAGGGTCTCGAGCTTGAAATTAGTGGACCTTTGCAGATTCTCTAGAAGTATAGGGCTCAATATCGATGAACCCGATCCTTAGTGCCAGGTCTCTCCCTTTGCTTCAATGAACCGTAGTGCGACTACCAGGGATTTGGGCACTAGTGCTAGGGTCTAGGCCTAGCTTTGGTGTACTCTGGCCCAACCTCGATAGACCCTTTTGGGGAATGGTGAACCCAATCACAAGCACTAGGGTCTTGAGTCTAACCTTGATGGATCGAGGCACGGCCACTAGGGACACGAGCTTAGCCTCAATAGACTTGGGTGCCTACATTGAAGATTGGATCCCATGTGCCAGGGTCTATGCTTGGCTTTAGTAATTGAGATCGGACATGAGGGTCGTGGGCTCGACCGTTGATGTATTCAGGCTCGGCCTAGATAGACTTGAGCAAGGGTATTGGCGCCAAGGCTTGGGCATTGGAGTTTAGGCTCAATGCCAAGCTTTCCCTTTGTCAACCTCGGTCAACTTAGACCTACTACCAAATGCTCGGGAATGAGGTTTGGGATTCATCATAAGGTTTATGGTCCAAAAGCCAATATTTAATCATATTTTGAAAAGAGAAAATCATTTTCTTAAATTTAAGACGTAGGTTTTTCGTTGGTAATGGAATTCTTTTTCGTTAAATTTTTTTTTCCAAATAATATAATCGTTGAAAAATGAGAGAGATATAAAAAAAAAGATTGCTATAGATAAATCACAGAAAATACGACAGATTCCCCGGCGCCAAGTTGGGGAATCAGGGTTGGAGCAGGAGAGAGAAAGCTGAGCTGCCATTTCAAAATTATTCAATAAACCTGTCATCCGCAACTTCAGCTTTTGCGCGATGCTTCTGCCACGCGTTATATTGCCATTGATCCAAAACGTCACGTCCAACGTGTCGTTTTGATGCTATGAAATATCTTATTCGACAAGGGACAGAAGGGGACCAAAACAGGGACAGAGCAGAGGAAAGCCACGTTTTCTTTGTCTTTTTCCTTCGTCTGCTTTCCTTTTTCATTTCCTCTGCTTGGTCCCCGACTTCCAATGTTTCGTCTGTTTAGCTCCAGGAAGAAACCCACTCCATCAACCTGCGCGAGGTCGAGAGAACTGAGGATGGCATTGATGCTCGAAGACGTCGAAGGCTTGAACTTTGATGGCGGCGGGTGTCCATTACGCCTGCGGGGAATTTTCTTTCCTTCCTTTTTTTCTTGGCCACGAGCCTTGACTTCAAAGAACGAGCAAGTGAGAAAGAAAAAAAAAACACCTAACAGAAGTTAGAAAAGGAAATTTGCACCTGCTTCAGCTTTTTTGGAAATTATCTGGTTCAATCAGTTTGGACCTTACTTTTACACTAATTTAGTAAAGTTAATATCTTTATTTAAGATAATGTTCATATTAATCATTTTCTCAAAGAAAACTGTTCAACTTTTGCGTCTTTAGTGGCAAATCACGACAATTCAAGCATATTCTTTGTCTCGGACGCAGTCAGTGTAGGAACGAGTAGCCAAACATGAGTGGTGCAGCTGGCTTAATGAAATCATATACGTTATCTATATTGAGGGTTAGGTGGAACAAGAAGCCTCTGCTAACTACTAGGAACGCCAGATCAAGAAGCCCACCAGTCCCCGAGTATAAGAACTCGACACCTCTCTGGGACGAACATCAGATCTCGGACGCGAAACTCTAATGGCGGATCAGCAAAGCAACAGCAATGCAAGCACGAAGCCTTGCGAAGCCTGGGCACATGTTCCGGAGATCAAGTTCACCAAGCTCTTCATCAATGGCCAATTCGTCGACGCCGTGAAAGGTTGGTTGGATCTCCATCTCCTCATCGTTCTGCGGTCCCTCTCCGTAAAGTCTTCTGCAGAGCCCTCTCGTCTCTCTTCCTCTGCTGTTAATGATGCTGGGATTCAATTTCGCCTTCTTAGTTGGGATCTGATATGAAATATGCAAAGCTGGTGCGGAGACACTGTTGAACCAGGCTATTTTATCTGGTGGAATATAAATAATTTGATTCTAAAAGATACTGTTTGTATTGCTCATAAAAAGAAATGAATGAAAATAATATTCATTGTTCAAGTATATGTTTAGATTATAATGAATTCCCTATCGACTAGTTATTTCAAGTAATATAAATGAGCATTTATGGGAGAATTTTTTTCACGCCATCCATTTTTCATGTAATAAACGGAACGATAATGTAAGTTTTAAAGTGAATTCTATTTCACACCATCTATTTGACACGTCTAGACCGACCTTAAATCTTGAGTTGAATTTGTGTTCTTAAGAAAAAAAAGTACTTTTTATGAATTGCACATGGCATTTTTTATGTAGTAAATAGAAGTTTTCACTAGAGATGATTCAATATTGGGCACAAGAATACATAAAAATTAGTGCAATGCCCCTCAGAGTTTCGTCTGGCATCTTCCTTAATTTATGACTTATGTGAGGTTTTTTATTGGCCTGCGATGTAAGATGAGCAGTTCAATTGTGACAGTGCATCTCTTTGGGTTCTTGTTTTTTTTTTTTCGCCCCCTCGTTACGGATCAATAGGAAGGACTTTCGAGACGATCGATCCAAGAACAGAAGAGGTGATAGCGAGAGTTGCAGAAGGTGATGAGGAAGATGTTGATTTGGCCGTCAAAGCCGCTCGAGAAGCCTTTGATCATGGCCCATGGCCTCGCATGTCCGGCTACGTAAGTGCCCATATCTTCATACTGCAGCTCCATTTATAGCACCCACCATCATTGAGAAAAGAGAGATCTCCTGCCAGCATCAAACGCAATGTCTGTATAGGCTCACTAAAAGCTACCGTTGGTGATTCGTGTTTGTATACCTGTGACTGGTACTCATGTCATGACCAGGAAAGGGGACGGATCATTTCGAGATTCGCAGACTTGATCGAAGAGAACATAGAAGAACTGGCTGCTCTGGATGCTATTGATGCCGGCAAGCTGTTTTCCTTTGGCAAGGCCATGGACGTTCCCCGCGCCGCCTCGCTGATGAGGTACTACGCTGGTGCCGCGGATAAAATCCACGGGGAGGTGCTGAAGACGAAACGTGAGCTCCATGCGTTCACGCTGCGCGAGCCTGTTGGGGTGGTCGGGCACATCATACCGTGGAACTTCCCGAGCGAGATGTTCTCCATGAAAGTCAGCCCCGCGCTGGCCGCCGGGTGCACCATGGTCGTGAAGCCCGCTGAGCAGACACCACTCTCGGCCCTCTTTTTTGCTCATCTAGCTAAGAAGGTAAAGCCGAGGCAAAGACGTTTTCTCTCAGAGATTAACAATTGACAGGCAATTCTTATTAGTACAGCCCGAATTCCCAGAATTGAATTCTTTTGCTTGCATCTTTTGATTTTGGAACTAAAATTTACAGCAAGACCTATTACGCTCAATTCGATTACGGTCTTAGTTGAAATGGTTTCGACTTCTGATGGTTTTTTCTTTGGTCGTTTCGCTGATCAGGCCGGCATTCCAGACGGGGTGCTCAATGTTGTAAATGGTTTCGGACCAACAGCCGGTGCAGCTATTACCAGTCACATGGACGTCGATATGGTAAATTCCTAGTTCGAATTTTATGATAGCTCTCTGCCCCACATAGCCTGTGAATCTGTGATCGATCAAATGCCCAGCAAAACTACGATGACCATTCTTTTTGCTTTGTTTCGGATTTGAACCTTCGATGATCTGTCTTGAAATCATAAAGGTCAGCTTCACGGGATCCACGGAAGTTGGGCGCCTAGTAATGCAGGCGGCGGCTATGAGCAATTTGAAGCCGGTGTCGCTTGAATTGGGGGGGAAATCGCCTCTTCTAGTCTTTGATGATGCCGATGTAGATACAGCCACTGATGCCGCTCTTCTCGGGGTCCTTTACAATAAGGTAAGCTGCTTAAAACTATGCTGGCAAGTAAGATACATCGTAGTCTAACCGAGTGATAAATTGAGAGAGCTCACGATCCAACTCTTTGACCTTAGGGAGAAATCTGCGTCGCGGGTTCTCGTGTTTATGTCCAAGAAGGGATCTATCAGGAGTTCGAGAAGAAGCTGGTGGAGAAAGCGAAAAACTGGCCGATCGGCGACCCTTTTGATCCAGATTCCCGTCAAGGACCCCAGGTTAGAGCTGGAACATATAGCCATATGCACTTTAGTCTAAGGAACGGCAATAGCCGGCACCGGACGAGCGAAACTATGTGAATGGTCGCTCATATGATATAGCGACTGGTCGCAGGTCGACAAGAAGCAGTTCGAGAGGATACTCTCCTACATTGAGCACGGAAAGAGGGAAGGAGCCACCCTTTTGGCCGGGGGTGAGCCTCTGGACAGAAAAGGGTATTACATTCGGCCGACAATCTTCGCCAATGTCCAGGTAAAATTTCTTATCTCCTTTCAGGTTAACATCGAGAGAAACAAGCAATTGAGTTCTGGCTCGCGCTTCTGTCGTCTTCTTCAGGAGGATATGCTGATCGTGAAGGACGAGATATTCGGACCCGTGATGTCGCTCATGAAGTTCAAGTGAGTATCCCTGCAACCCCTTTTAACATTTAGGAACGTGTTTTGATGCAGCCATTTGCTGATGTGAAACGCTGAGCAAAACACAGGACTGTTGAAGAGGCGATACAGAGAGCCAACAGCACCAAGTACGGCCTGGCGTCGGGGATCTTGACGAAGGACATCAACCTGGCGAACACCGTCTCGCGGTCGATCCGGGCGGGGGTCGTCTGGATCAATTGCTACTTCGCGTTCGACAACGACGTGCCTTACGGAGGGTGCAAGATGAGCGGCTTCGGAAGGGACATGGGAATGGAAGCTCTTCACAAGTACCTCCATGTCAAGTCCGTCGTCACTCCCATCTTCAACTCCCCCTGGCTCTGAAAGACTTGGAGGGAAAAGATCAGGAATGCCCGTCGGAACTTGCTGTGTGCTCGAGAGGATCCAGTTTAATAAATACATCCTCTAGGACTTGAACTTCCTTTTTCTATATTCTAATCATATGGTGTGAGCTAGATATGTTGATCGCCGCCATATCCGAGTAGGAGACCCGTCGGGTTTTTGCTCAATGATAAAAAAAAAAACCAATCAATACATGAAAGGGTAATAACATAAATGATTCATAATTTTTGGCATAATATGCGATATAGTCATTGACTTTTTAATTCATTTAATGTAGTCCTTAAATATTATTTTGATATAAGATGTAGTCTCTAAATTTTTAATTTGTCCAATATAATCCATAAACCTTTGACGTATGTTTAGTTTTGTCCATAACTATATTCAAATGTTCAATATCATATTTGAACTTAATTTTATCGAAAGACAATAACTTATGAAGCACATCGAACAATTTCAAAGTTCATAGAGTACCTGGCAAATTAGGATGAAGTTCAGGAATTAACAATCGCATTACATATTGGGTTAAAAGTTCGGTGACCATTTGTGTCATTTTCGTACAAATGAATAAACGCTAGAGCCGGTTCGGTTTTGTCCCGTCCGATGCGGTCCAACCGGTTTGAATAGGCGCTGGAGGCACTGCCCTCGAAAAATCTGGAGGGCTGAAATTGGCGCGCTCAAAATTCCACTCATTACTTCATCTTCTCGCTCCCCTCACTCGCTGTTCTTCTCCTCCTCCTTCCATTTCTGCGCTCAAAACCCTCGGCAATGCATCGTCAGAAGTCCATCCTCTCCTTCCTCGGCCCCTCCTCGGAGAGCCGGAGCTCCGGCCTCCCGCCAGCTCGGCCTCCTTCGGACCTCCGCCGGCAGAACACCGACGCCCCGAGCAAGTGCGCGGCCGGCTCGTCCGCGGAAGTGCGAGGCACCGACACCCCGCCGGAGAAGGCCCCGCGCCAGATTCTCCGGTCGAGCGACGAGGACGGCGGTCCCTCGCTGTTCTCGAGCATCATGCGCAAGTTTGTTAGGGTCGACGGTGGGGAGAAGACGAACGATCGGTACGTTTTCCATATCCATCGGAGAAATGCCGGGGTATTCTTGCTTGTTTAGTCTCCGGATGCTTTTTCTACGTCTGAATAATATGCATTATTCTTTTTTTTTCAGTTTGATTGTTGTGTTCTGGCGAGAAATTCACATTAACAGAACTCAGCTAGGTATTAGTTTGATTTTGTGAAAACTTTTCTTTTAGTGATTAGCCTATGTTCAACTTGTGTCATTGTGACGCTAAGGTCTCATAATAAGCATTTTATTTTAGGTTTATGACGTGATACCTGCTTTAGCAATGGCTTAGGTTGAAATTCTTGTGATGTGCTGGTTCCTTCACTTCCCTTTGACTTTGCCAGATAATCAGAACCCATATGGATGTATTCCATTCAAAGAGAGGTGGATAAGGGCTACTTTTATTTTTTCTCATCGGTGTATTGATATTGATCCTGTGCATTGTGATGCCGCTGTGTCCATCAACCATCATACATATATAGATACCTGTTTTTCTTCTCTAATGAGCTTCTCTTTCTCTATTGGGCTGCTTATAATTTATTTCTGTAAATTTTGCAGGAATAATTCGCAGTTGCACTGCAGCACATCTAAGGCTTCTCCTCCATGTGTTGACATCGGTGACCACAGCAAACATCCTAGAGAGGACAATGATTTCAAGTTCAACAAGAGGGTTGATCAAGAATGTTTCATGGAAACTAAAAGTGATAGTGACATTCTTGGTCCCGAAACACCAGGTGTTAGACCCCTTGTGCCTCGATTTAAGCGAGTTCAAGAGGAAACTCCTAAGTTTGAGGCTAAACATGACTCATCCTCTTTCAATCCTGGCAAAAAGTCGAAAGTTCTCCACGACCCTACTTGCAAACCCTCAAATAAGAATGAGAAAGACATACAGGATCCAACAAGCAAATTTGAATGGCTTGACCCTTCTCGAATTAGGGATGCTAACAGAAGACGGCCTGATGATCCGCTCTTTGACAAGCGGACACTTTACATACCTCTTGAGGCTTTGAGCAAGATGTCAGCTAGTCAGAGACAATATTGGAGTGTTAAATGTCAATATATGGATGTTGTGCTTTTCTTTAAAGTGGTTAGTTTCTTCTGCTTCTCATACTATATTATATTGATCATACTGTAGATTTCCAATTAGGGGATGCTTCACTGCAAATTGATAATAATAATAATAATAATAATAATAATAGTAATAGCAGTTGATATCTGTTTGGTGCATTGGTTGCATGTCAGGCAAGATATCTGTTCCTTGTAGAAAAAGTTATTTGTACATTCCATTCTCTACGACGCTTCAAGTTCTACCCAAGTTTTTCACATGTCTTGGGTCACTAAATCATCTTGTGCTATTGGATCAGAATTTACCCTCTGATTCTAGAAATGGTTCAGCATATTTCTTTGGTCTCATTTGTCTAAAAGGTAGTGAATGCTTTCTGATGCAGGGAAAGTTTTATGAGCTGTATGAACTGGATGCAGATGTTGGCCACAAAGAGCTTGACTGGAAGATTACATTAAGTGGTGTTGGAAAATGTCGCCAGGTACTCTAGATAAATCTTTTAACTCATTTTAGATTTATTGGGGGCCAATTAGATGTGGACAATTTACTCAAGAAAGTAGTGAACCGAAAATGCTATATTTATTTTCTCTACCCTGTTAACCAGGTTGGAATCTCCGAGAGTGGAATCGACGATGCTGTTCAGAAACTTGTTGCTCGTGGGTAAGGAAATGACCGACTTTCTATGATAATTATGGAGCTTAAATTGTCCCAATCTTTCTTTAGGGATAAAAAATTAGTAGTCTGTTGTGTTAGTGAGCTTTTTACCTGTATATGACATAGTCACTGCGTTGATAAGTTCTAGAAACCTTTTTACATTATAACAGACTATTATTTTTAGTATAAATGCAGCTTCATCTAATGCTGTGTTGTATGTCTACTTTACCCGCATCAATATTTATTTTGTTTGCTGTGTATGTTTCTGAAGATATAAAGTTGGACGAATGGAGCAACTGGAGACATCTGCACAAGCAAAAACCAGAGGTCCAAATTCAGTAAGTGTCCCATTTCTCTTCTTTTGAAAAGAAGCTTTCACTGTGTTTGGCGTTTGAAGGACGCATTATGTGTGAATTATGGGAGTGCAAGTCAGGTTGAGGCATCATTTGCTTCTACAGGGCAAGAATATGCAATGATCGTGAATAACTTGTTGCCTTAACTAGATGTTTTGTTCAGATGAATTAAAATTAGTGGTGTAAAAGAGCAAGATGTAAAATCTTCTATTAGATGCTCAGATAGTGAAGTGACTGGTTCATATGGATAATGCATTGATCTCTTGTTGTCGTGCCTTCTCAGTAACTTCTATGAGTTACTGAGAACCTATTTGCCTACTACACATGCCTGAATGTGCTATTGGTTTTCCATACTCTCTTCTAGTCATGAGTTCTTTATGTCAACTCCATGAAGCATTTTCTATCTTTTATATTGGGGCAAGGAGGTTCGAATTTGTGTGCTGCGATTCCTTTTATTTCAAGTGCTTACCTTAGTATTTTACTGCATCACATGATTAGGTAATTGCAAGAAAATTGGTTCATGTTATTACTCCAGCAACCTCAATGGACAGCAACATTGGCCCTGATGCTGTTCATCTTCTTGCAATTAAAGAGGTTAGTAATTCATCTTCTTGCAATTGAAGAGGTTGGTAATTGCTTGATATAAAATTTTTAAACCTCGGTTGATCTATATGTGTTGTCTTGCTTTAGCGTGTTGCTTCTTCACCTTATTCCTTTGTTGGCACTGGATACTCTAATGATATATTTCATTTGCATGCCTTTATCATTAGATGATATAAGAACTTCATATTGCCATTGATGAAAACTGAAGCATAGGGGTAGACTTATGCATTTACTCTTTCTCTGATTATGTATGAATTGGGCATGAAGTCAACCTTTACCAGTCGTATTGCTACGTTAATCAATAATTTTTAGCCATGGAAACAAAGTGAAGATGAGGCTTGTTATCAACAAAATGATGCTGTTGGTTCTCATGAGATAATGAAATTTTATTACAGTATGAAATGAAGACATCATATAATTTGTCATTGTGAGTGTAAATATTAAAATTTTCCTCACACATGAAATTGTGAGGTTGCTTCTAAAGTTGGTCCTCGTACCATATCTTGTTTTAGGGGCAATATGGACAAGATCGCTGTTCAATCACCTATGGTTTTGCTTTCGTTGATTGTGCTGCTCTGAAGTTTTGGGTTGGTTACATCCATGATGATGCTTCTTGTGCTGCATTGGGGGCTCTGTTGATGCAGGTAAGGATTTCTGTCTTGTTAGTGTGTACTGCTCTGCTGATTTAAACCTGTCTTCTTATTCTTAGCATGTACTTCTGTGCTGATTTAAACCACTAAGTTCAAATCTGGTTGCAGGTTGCACCCAAGGAAGTGATATATGAGAGCAGAAGTAAGCTCTCTCTCTCTCTCTCTCTCTCTCTCTCCATTCTCAGTGTGTTTTTTATGGGCCCCCTCACTTTTTTTTTTTTTTGGGGGGGGGGGGGGGTTAAGGGTGGGAATCGAACTTTGTCAGTTTGCACTGGTTCCCGCTAGGAGTGCTTTGATCTGCATTTTCCTCCTGGGCCAGGAAAGAGTTCAATTGGAGGTCATTAAATGTGATGCACTATTCTCCCAACATTGCAGGTATATCAAAAGATGCAGTGAAAGCAATCAGAAAGTACTCATTGACAGGTGAGAGATGGTTAGCAGACATTATGTAGAAGACTAAGCAATCATCAGATCTTATTGCATCCAACGTATTCTCATTTTATATTAAAACAAAATTATAATCTGACCAATCTGATTCATACTATGTTTGTAATGCTGTTAAATGTGATTTTCTGTTAGCTAATTGCTGTTTTGTCTGGAAACTATAGTTCTTAGACCTATTTAAGGGACCCTGTTTGTTCTATAAAAAATCATCTATTATTTGCTTGGGTAGTAATATTTGTGCAGGATGGGAAACTTTTCTATTGGTACTGCTTGACGTCTTTCTAATTAAGGCTGCATTGATGAACTTTGTGGTGGCATGGACTATCTTATTCATTCTGCTTCTAGCCACAACTTACAGTACGTGAATACTAAGGCTCCGTTTGTTTATTGTATAATGAATGATGTGGAAAAGTTTTTCTTAAAATGATCGTTTACATGCTTACAAGAATGAATGAATGGACGCTAAATATTTCCACTGTCCATGAAATTGTTTTGACATAAATTGTCATTAATAAAATCATTTTCATTCGAAAATTATTTCAAGCAGTACAAGCGAGCATTTTTAGTAAATGTTTTCCAAATCATTCATTATCCACAAAAAAAATGGAGCCTAAGTCAGCTTACAAAGATATTGCTTCACTGGCCCTTCTTCCATGGGCATGGATGTATTGAAATGTTCTTGTGGGAAAGGCAAATGTCTTAGGTTAGTAGAGCAGCATTAGTACATGTTTTGAGTATGGGATTTTGCTATTTGGCTTTAAAGCTCTTTGAGTGTTGGTTTTTTGTTGCCTGCGCACTAGAATGTACTTCTGGGCTTCTGGCATCTTCCCCTGGAGACTGCATATGCGTGCACCCTGAATACTAATATAACACTACATGGTTATTCTGCGCATGACCTTTGCTATTCAATAGCTCTACCATTCAGTATAGATCTTAAAGCAATTTGACTTCAGATTTAGGACTTCAATGTCCTGCTCAATTCCAATGATGTAGGTTTTTCAACATGTCAAAACCATTAGGCTCACAGGATTCAGCATGTCTCTGTCATCTAGTTTAAATTTGTCCTATAATATTCTTGATGAAAATTTCATTCCCCTATTGGCAGTATTGATTTATGTATTTTACTTTCTTAAGCAAAAGATGCTGAAAGAGATTATCTCATGGGGCTCTTTGTCATGAGTCCTGACCAGTATGGTTGTCATTGGTTTATCATGAACTTTGAGAAACAAGAAAATGTCATTGAGGTATTTGATCGGATAAAGAGGCATGAGAAGTTGGGCTGCATTAATGGGTGAGATAAACGAGCATTAGACTTGGAAGGCTGTTTAAATTTCTAGCATGACCTCTGTTAGTAAATGCGCGTACTTTTACGAAAAATTCATGTATGTATTTTATTCATTGAAGTTTAGTTTCCTGTACATTAACTCAACTAGCAAAAAAGTACTGGTTCTTTTGGAGTAGACTGAACTATACACACATTAAACACCAAGAGTGTCACTCTAGTAAAATTACTTTGATTTCGAACTAATGTCATCTCTTTTGAATTGTCCTTATTTTTATTTCATATTCACAGAGACAAGCATAATGTTCTTGTGATTTCTCATTAGATAGCTTGACTCATTAAACGAAAGTTCTTATGTTAGATACAATAATAATAGAAAATCTTGTTTTAATTAGCCCTAATATAACAGTATAACTCGTTGCGTGCTTTTCTGGCAAGGGGCATGATGTGTGCTTTCTGCATGATGAGTTATCATCTGTTAGAAGGATTTCTTCTGCATTGCCTTTTTTTACTTGCCTTTGTCTTCCGAATCTCTCATTAGTCAAATTTGAGATGGAACCACTAATGCCAATGCTTGCCTTAGGCCTCTAATAGCGAGGGGCATTACCATGCCTTCAATTTTAAGGCTTTCTATCTTGCAGGCAATATGGCAGTGCAACTGACTCCCCTGATGCCAGCTGTCGGTTTCCCCAATTCTTCTGATGTTATGAATTTGGTTCAGTCAAAAGACTACTTCAAGAGGTGTTCCAGTTTGTCAAATTGTGCACTTGATGGTGTAGTGCGACATGAAGATGCCTTATGTGCATTAGGTGGTCTTATTGATCATATGTCGAGGTTGATGGTAAGCTTGTTAACATGGCCATTCAAACATAAAAAACTAGAACCTCCTTATACTTCTTTCTGAATGTTTACAAGTCGGGGTAACGTCTTGCAGTTAGATGATGTTTTGAGAAATGGGGATATCACACCTTATGAGGTGTATAAGGGCTACCTCAGAATGGATGGGCAGACATTGGTGAATCTTGAGGTTTTCAGCAATAGTGCGGATGGTGGAACATCAGGTAAGTAATCACTTCAGTGTAACATTTTATATACTGCATTTCTGCACTTATGATGTACCATTCTGACATTTGTATTGATCATTAATTCTAGTGTCTGCATTACACTTATGTCTGCTTTCATTTCAGGTACATTATACAAATACCTTGACAACTGTACAACTAGCTCAGGGAGGCGTCTTTTAAGACACTGGATCTGTCATCCCCTCAAAGATGTAGAGAGCATTAATGATAGACTTAATGTTGTCGACAATCTAGCAGCACAACCGGAAGTAATGTCTCTTATTGCTCAAAATCTTCACAAACTGCCAGACTTAGAAAGGCTGCTTGGGAGGGTCAAGTCCAGCGTTCAGTTATCAGCCTCCTTGTTGCTGCCATTGGTTGGGCAAAAAGTACTAAAAAATATGGTAAGTTGACAATGAGCTTCACAAGATTTTCTGATTGGGAGGAACCTTGAAAATTCACATTATCTGAAATTTGGTTAGTACAGTGTATGACCTGTACCTCTCCTATTTTCTATGTCATTGTTATGCATGGTTAATGCTTCACCCGCTTAGTTGGTCTGTTGTCTCGACTCTCAGGCTTTATGTGCAAGAAGCTGGCTTAAATATTTTGTACTCCTTATCTTTTGTGTTAATAAAGAACATTTGGCAATATGAAGAATTGAAAACAATCTCTTAATTGCTTCTCCACAGTTTTCTAACCCTCGATGCATTAAATATATTATTTTGTCAGGTGAAATCTTTTGGGTCTCTTGTGAAAGGCATGCGGACTGCAGTGAATTTGTTAATGGTATTACAGCAAGAAAGGAACATGAGCTCTTCGCTTTCAAAAGTCTTCAAAATTCCAGTTTTAGGCGATAACAATGGGCTTGATAAGTATCTCACCCAATTTGAAGCAGCCATGGATAGTGATTTCCCGAAGTATCAGGTCCATTTCCTTCTTCTATTGTGCTTGTCTATGTTTGTAGCTGTCCTTATGAGGGTGCACCTCGTTATTAGCTCAATTAATTTGGGAGACGTGTCAAATGTCTCTTAGTAGGATACATAATGTTTTCTATACACAACTGTTTATATAGACAATCTAACAGCTGACTGATTAGTTAGTCATTGGGGAGGTTTGTTATGTCTCTGGGGTTTGCTCAATTGGATAAGTTTTCTTCTATCAGAAATATAGATCAAATATATATTTTGGAGATAACCATACTCAAACCGCTGACATCCATCACCGGATAAACCATTGCCTTTGGTCCTTCCTGCTATTTACACCATAGAGGCCAACAAGAGAGAACAGTATATATAGTGAATTATTGACGTCCTCATACATCTTCTTGAATTGTCAGTTTGGCCTATCTAATCTAAGAAATTCCTCAAGAGTGATTCTATATTTAACCGACAGTAATTCCTAGATTTGCTGTCTTGTTTTTGCAAAGGAACTCACAATGGTCCATGGACCATGCAATAACAGCCATTGATTTTTGTGGGACCCACATGATGAAGGGCTGCGATTGACAAAAAAGGGCTTTTTCTTTCTATGCTAGTAATTTGCTACTGGACTCTTGCACAGTTTGACTTTGTCGTATGTTCTTTGGGGTATGTTCTGTGTAAAACATTTATGTTGCTCAAAATTGCTATCTCACTTGAATTTGTGTTGACAACAGGACCATGATGTAAAGGATTCAGATGCTGAGACACTTTCTATTCTGATTGAGTTATTTGTGGAGAAAGCCTCCGAATGGTCTGCTGTCATTCATGCCATCAACTGTATTGATGTATTAAGATCTTTTACACTCACCGCAAAATCTTCACTTGGAGCTTCATCTCGACCTGTCATTTTGCCTCAATCAAAAACGTGCTTAAGCTCAAAGGACAAGGGACCGATACTTAAGATTACAGGACTATGGCATCCATTTGCCTTGGCTGAGAATGGAGGATTGCCAGTACCTAATGACATACTTCTTGGTGAAGATACAGATGGTTATCATCCTCACACATTGCTGTTGACTGGACCAAATATGGGTGGAAAATCAACACTTTTGCGGGCTACATGTCTTGCAGTTATACTTGCCCAGGTTAGTTATAGTAAAACCTTATATATATGTAAAAAAATTAATTGCTAGATGTTGTTGCTTTCCAAAGCTCTTTAAGTTGCTTTTGGCTTTTGGAAAAATGTTTTCTTTTGTTTTGTTCGGAAACAGGAATTATAATAACTCTTTTTTTTGAGAGCTTGGTGAAGGATATCAAAATTGTGAAATTATCTTTCAAACACAATTCTTATAAGATGAAAAAGTTTACAGAAGTCAGTCTAATCTCAAATTTAGTTGAAGAAGAAAATCTAGTAGATACATAATTGTTCCATCTTATAAACTATCGTCCTCAAAACTCACAAGGACCCCTAGGAACACAAGCATTTGCTCTTCGTCTTTTTTCGCCAATATACATGTACATATACTCCTTTTGTATCTTTTCCTCTTCATGTAAGAGTCCGCTGCTCTTTCAATGGAACTTCAGTGTAGCTGAAGCCTTACTAAAGCCTCAAAGCTTCAGCAAGATACTCCCTTGAATCTTTGAAAATGTCTCAGCAACTGTTCAAGGAGCTAAATCGAAAGCTTCTTGAGCTTTAAATGAAGCTTTTGGAGCTTTGTCATCCAAAGTGAAATTGTGGGCTTGACAGAGTTGAACAGACATCTGCATTTTCACTGAAAATCTGAAATATCTGATAGAAGAACAAAAGAAAGGAAGGGTAGCAATCATACAAACAATACATAAAAGAAATTTAATAAGATGCCTTTTTTCTGAATAATTGCAGAACATTAGTGATGAGATGAGTAGATCAAGAGACTAATGTAAGTGAAAATAACCTTTTCTTCTGTGTTTTTAAGTCCTCACTTTTAGAATTCAACCGGACAAGACATGAAAAAATAATCTGTTCCATGTCTTTAGTTGTATTTATTTAAAGGTTTTTATGTCTCTTGATGCAAACCTTTTTAAGTAAGGTTGAAACATAATTTTAGAGCCTTCAGTGATTTTCATATGAAAATGAAAATAACAATCTGTAACCTTGAAGTTCTGCATTCATTGACTTGCAGTTGGGTTGTTATGTTCCTTGTGAGAGGTGCATACTCTCCCCAGTTGACATCATCTTTACACGGCTTGGTGCTACTGATAGGATAATGGCTGGCGAGAGTAAGTTCCTCTTAATGAAGTACCAGTATCATCTGATTTATTGCTTTTAACTTTTTATCCTTCAATTTACCAGTCTCGAAACAGCTTCTGTGCTGGGTATGGCAATCAGGGTCTAAGTGGTACTTTGTTGGTGAGGATGTAATGACATAAGTCAAGACCTGCACTACTAATCTTCTGGGGCTTTCTCTCACTTACGTGAGATGCCTGTGCCCATAGAAATTGTGGAGTCGGTGGGTGAGATCAAATCAACTTAATGAATTGAGGAACACTTATTATGGATTCTCGGCATGTGATTTATACTCCCATGGTAAAAGCTGATGAGTAGACTGATGTGTCTAATAAATAAATAGATTTTTCCCAGGAGTGTGAATCGATAATTGCTGGGGGGACAAAAGAGCATATGACTATTGATTAACGACTCGTATTGCACTTTTTTGAATCTTCAAGGTTTTGATCCTAACTCTCTCTCTCTCTCTCTCTCTCTCTCTCTACCCTGGCAGGTACCTTCTTTGTTGAGTGCACAGAAACAGCATCCGTTCTTCAAAATGCCACTGAAGATTCTCTTGTTATTCTTGATGAACTTGGTCGAGGGACAAGCACTTTTGATGGTTATGCCATTGCCTATGCTGTAAGATCTTGACATTGTGCTTTTTTAATTTTTCTTCTATTTACTTCCAGTAATCTATTACTTAGGGTCTCCTCTCATTTCCATGAAATTTAAGTATTCTCTCCTGCCTTACGAGTGCCATGCATCGTAAAGCCTGCTCACCCGTCATCCACTATAGCTATGTATGTGGACTAAGCTATCTTTATCAGCTGCGGCCATAACTAGTTCTGGATGAATACAAATCATACTAAATTCAAAATGTCATTCTGTTGATCCCAGACTCGTTAAATGTTTAAGCAAATAAGCTCAACCAGGCGTGTGATGACCACGGATTGCCTGCCAACTTCTACCAAAATATGGATCTTAACCACATTGTTCTGCCGACAAAAAGTTGCAAAATTCTTGGCAAAACATTGTTGCTTTTTACATATGTTATAGCCTTCACTCAGTACCATGGTAACTATCTCGACAGGTATTCCGGCATCTTGTGGAGAAGGTTAATTGCCGGCTATTGTTTGCAACACACTACCACCCTCTGACAAAGGAATTCGGCTCTCATCCACGTGTTACTCTGCAACACATGGCCTGTGCTCTTAAGTTGAACGATGGAAATCACTCGAAGAGTGACCAGGAACTAGTTTTCCTCTACAAGCTCTCATCTGGGGCATGTCCTGAGAGTTATGGCTTGCAAGTTGCTTGTATGGCTGGAATTCCGCAACAGGTGGTTAAATCTGCTTCGAAGGCTGGCCAACTTATGAAGATGTCAGTTGGCGAAAGCTTCAAATCAAGCGAGCAGAGGTTGGAATTTTCGACCCTTCATGAGGGGTGGCTGAAGACACTACTATCTGTAGCACAGACCGGAGGGCTTAAAGCGAATGACGATGAAGATGCTCTTGATACTTTCTTTTGCCTCTGGCATGAATTGAAGAGCCTATACCCATCTCCTAAGTAATGATGACTCGTGGGCTGGTTCTAATGTAAATTCTGTTAGTATAACCTTTTGTGATTTATAACCATTCTCGCCAGGTGGATGAGCAAATCCGAGTATTTTGTGTTGTGGATTGGATAATGATCTCTACCACATTTCTTATAGTGTGGTCTGGCTCCTGATGAATAGTGCATTTCTGACTGACTAGATTAACGGCTTTGTTATTGTACTCATGCGGGCAGAGCATAATTCATGTCAGCTCTAAGTGTTCTGGGTGAAGTTATGCCAAGTTAGATCCGTCGTTTATTTGTTTCGTGACTTGCATTAGACCGGTTTACTTCTATGGTAAATACGAATTTTTCTTGTTTTCGATCAGGGTGAGGCGCTCGGGTGATTCAACTTGTTCTTTTGTTACGTTGTGGACCAACTGTGCATAAGCATTTGTGTCCGTAATTGCAATTGGGAATGTGCACATTCTCTGGTTGTGCTTGCTGCTTGTGCTCGTGCATGTCACTGATGCATGAAACATACGATCTAAATTGCAAAGGATAAAGTTAATGGTACTTGAAACAATGCAATCACTCGCATCACCAGTTAAATTCTATTTATTTTTTTTAAACTGACATCCAGACTGATGTCGCAAGATAAAAATTCAATCAAGAAATCAAGTGATCATCACTTTAGTCGAGTCCTCAATTATGAAGAGATTACTTCTGTTCTCCCTTCTCTTTGTTTGAATTTCATCTTCCTCTTTCCGTGTTCCCTTATACTATCGTCTGTCGTCTAAGCTGAATTCATCACATTCCTCATTGCACACCGATGCATTTTGGGGCTTGGAAGCAAGGTAGTGATCCAGGCGTAGAAACACAACCGTGTCGCCCGTCTTGGTAATTTGGCAATAAGCTCTCTTCCTGTCACATCCCAAATCCTAAAGGAATAGTGATAATGACACGGCCATCCTTCTCTTCTCTTGAAGGACGCAGCCTCAACCATTCATAACCCAAAAGTTCCCGTCGATTATCGCTCTCACACAAATGGCTGCTAACTGAGGGACCTGAAATGTTTGGGAAAGAAAGGAGTGAGCAAACCACAGCTCAGTGAGTAGTACGTACATCTTCTAATCGGATCGAGCACCCACTATGCATCTTTCGCCAAAACCATCACCAAACTCAATGAATTCAAATCCAGATAATGACGTACACTGAACTTCATATACAAGTACTTTCCCTTTCTCAAAACATTGTAAAATGCTACTTACTTTCAAATATCACAATTCTTACATGTACAATACTGAAAACAAAATATATCTTTCCACAAAACTTTACTCATATCATAATTCAACAATATCAAATGCACATATAAAAAATACTTCTCAATAATATCAAAACAACATATCAATGGTCCATTCCATTGATCAATCTCGACAATTCACATATCAATGGTCTATTCCATTGATTAATCTCATCCGTTCAGAAGTCGATGGTCCATCCCATCAACTAATCTCAATTTCCATTGGCTAAACTATTATTGCTCAATATCTAATTATGGTCACGACACAACGCCTTGTGACAAGGCGACCAAGATTCCCCCCTTGGCAAGGTCTCCACCTACAAAGCTGGTGGCTCGGCCCAGAAGGATATCCTAATACCGGTATGCATACCCTCAAACCCCTCACTGGGTTCACAGTGATATTGAGCATAAATTTCATAACCAAAACCATAATTCATTGCATAATCACATTTCATAATCCGAATCAAATCAAACTTCACAGTACACAATGTCAAATGAATACATCTTTAAATCCATACATAACTCCCTTTATAAACATGTTCAAAACTAATAATTTTTCGTAAATTTTTCTCAAAACATTTCGCAAATCTCAAAACATATGATCCTTTTCAATCTAGTTCATCAAATAAAATACATTTCACAAAGGCATGTCTCAATCACTAATGAAATCTTCATAAATCATACTCACAAAATTGACAGAACCTTTCGTAACCAAATAATAAATAATTTACAAATAAGTAATCATTTGAACTTTCCCAATATATATAATCTCGTAACACGAATGGGTTCACAACATAATATATACTTTCATAACACATACAAATTTATTTGTATTCACAACATAATTCAAAAAACATCGCTCAAACTTTCCTCAAATGATCAAAATGTAGTAAATGCCCGATCCAGACTTTTATGCAATAAAAATGCTATTTCATAACTCATAACATATATCATTCTTTTTCGCTTCAAAGCATGAGTTTTCCAAACTCAAAGAAGAGATAACACTACTCACCTTGAAATGCCTATAACCACCCAATAATTATTGCTTGAACAATCGAACTCGCGATCCTATCAAATAAGTGAGGGCAACGTCAAAATTGAGTAAAATACTTTCCCAAGGATGAATCGACTAAACTACACTTTCTTCTTAATCCCAACTACTTGCATATGCCAACAATACTCTCATCCGAGGATAATTTTCAACTTATTTGCAACGTGGAGTTTTAGCGCGAACCTTAATCTTATCATAACTTTCTCCATCGAACTCCGTTTTAACGATCTTATACTCCAAAGAAAGCCCTTTCGATGTACAACAAGAATCTTGGATCACCCAACCCAAACTCACACCGAAAACCAACAAAAACGGGCCACGCAGTACTGTTTGCGCACAATTCACTGCGCGCGACAAACTTCAAAATTTCATTCCGGACAAACCACAAGTCCAAATCGAGTTCCGTCAAATGTTATGGCTTCCCAACACCCTAAAGTACGATAATCCCATGATTTCTCAGCCAACAACCCAAAAATTAGACTTCGCCACTCCCATTTCACCACAAATCCAAATTCAAGCCCTAATTCCGAAAATTAATCCGATTAAGTGGACGAGGGGTGCGAGCACTTACTGGAGATTACGGCACGTGGTGGGTTTGGCTTTGACGAGCTTTCCATGGCACGTGCGCAAAACCCTTCTCTCCTTTTCTTCTTTCTTCTTTTCCTTCTTCTTCTTTCTTCCTTTCTTCTTTCTTTCTTTTCTCGCGTGTTCCTCTTCTGCCCGTGCGTCTCTTTCTGTCCCCCCCTCTCTCCCTTTTCTTTTATAAAGCGTCCACTTCACCTTTTTCTTTTTCTTTTTTTTTTCCTGCCTTCTTTCTCTCTGCCGTGCGCCTTCTTTTCCCCTTTTCATTGCTAGAACCCATCTCTTTCTTTTCTTTTCTATTTTCTTTATTAATCACTTACTTTGACTAAGTCAATGTACCCAAATATTACATTCTACCCTCCTTATAAAAATTTCGTCCTCGAAATTTAAATAAACACCAAACATATTTATATCTTGCCTTGTCCTCAAACTTCCAAATAATCTTTCTCTCCATGTAGAAAAGTTTTTTTTTTCCACATCCGTTCACCAAAACTTCTATTCTCTGTTGGTAGCAAGAGTTAGCAAAACACGTATAATTGTATATTTACTAACGGACTGAAGTCTTTCATCATAGTCCAATTTATATTGTTGAAATAACTCTTGAGTCATCACTATTTGTTCAATCCAATAGCTCATCTCCTTTCATCCTCAGTCCAATTTCCAACACATGATGGTTTCTTCTTGTTTAACTATGACGACCTCATCAAACAATAATTCTTTCTTGTCACTTCTCTGCATTTTTAACTCCAAAGCACGATTATCATTCCGATCAATGTTGGGGCTTGGAACTGTGCAATTTACCCATTTGTCTTGAAAAGACATTGTGTCCATTGTTGCGATATCCTATCTAAATCTAGCACTCTTCTCCTTCATTCAATGCTAGAGTTGAGAGTACGGTTAACATGTAATTGTAGCTTCAGGAATGTTAACTCTGTTGGTCAATCTTACCTCATCATGAACTTCACATAATCATCTCCTTCTAAATTCTTTTCTCATATGAAAAGTCCTCTTTAACATACTTAATCTCCTTTGTGAAGATTCTCAACATTCCATCTCCTTGCACATTTTTCTTAAAACTCTTCCACAAATTCGATATCTCAAAGAATGATCAGCAGTAACACCATAAAATTGCATATCAATCTGATTATGCTATATCCATTAATATCTCCTTACAACACGTTCCACATAACAACAATGAGAATAAATGTTGAAACCAAATGTTACCAAATTGAACACATATTGTCATTGCAAAAATCATTCATTCTCAAACTTTTCAGTCAGGACCATTAAAAGTAAATCGTTCCGATAGAAGCTTTCCTGTATCTTAACTGCAAATCAATCTCAACCCAATGGAACTATGGAAGATATGATGGAAGCCGAAATAACCTAATAGACCAATTTCCAAAATCTCCACTTGAGTTCAAAGGCATTTCAATAGCATCTCAATAATTATATCTAATCTAATTTTCTTTTGGCACTTCTCGAAAAGCCAATAATTGCCGATACCCCCTTTCTTTTTTTTCATATACATAACCATTAACTCTCTTGGATACTCCTTTTGAGACATGTTGAAAATTCTTCTTCAATCTTCTGGAATGTCCTTGCAATTTCATATATCGATCTTGAACTAGCTTTCCAATAAGCAAATCAATAAATTTAGTCGCACTTCCAACAATCAATGGTTGATTGCACTCTCTTCAATTTCAAAGCATTAAGAACAAAAAGTCAATTATGAAACCTCGAAGATCTACTTGTCCTTCAACTCATTCTCCTTCTCCTTTATGATACTCGTCAAGTAAAACCTTTTTTATTTGGAACTATGTACTTCTAACGACAATACCAAGATAAGGATCCACTTCTTCTAATTCAATCTCAATGGTCTCTCAAAACAATTTACCGAGCTTTCTCCAAAATATGAGATCTCCAATCAAGAAATCATCTCCGCATCACAAATTCTTACCAAACAATAGAAAACCATCACTTGTGGTTAAATATTTGTGACTTTCCAATTCACTGACGTAAGAACTTATCAGTTGAATTCAATAAATCCCCACTTTTAAATGTAAACATGCATCACTTGTCATTTGTCACTTCTTATATCAATAATTTAATCACTCACCTTGTGACATAATTTCAATCAATTCTACAACTGAAATTTACCAAGCCACTTGCTCCACAAAACTCCTTACCTTGCCCCTCACATATACTACTCCAACTTATAAATCACAAGTAACTTTTATCTCACATGACAATTCAATCTCATGACAAAAAGTGCACCATGCCCTTTCATCCACCAGCTTATGTTTAATCTACTATCCGATCCATTATCCACAAAGTACGTGAACTCGATGTACCCAAACACAAAATACAAGATATCATTCTCTCCGTTGAGTTCTTTAAGTTTCACAATATTATGATGAATCCTCATCTCTTTTCCGCAAGAACTTCAATTCTCTCATGATCATGCACTCTTTCTACACAAATATGTCATATCTATTTCCTTTACCGTTTACCGCAATAGCTTCTCTTGTATTCATATTAATAACTTGCCAAGCATTCTAAAATGATCCATCACTTAAGTCATGCTTTCGAATTCTAGCAGCAACTCCATTGCAACAAAACTCTTCCTTTGTTCAAAATCACAATAGAGGCAAAAACGAATATAACTTTTACTCCAATGGATGTCTTGTGATGAATACCTCAAATATCAATAAAAGTACCAACCTTAAGTCCCATTTGAATCACAAGTACATTTCCCATGAGCTGAATATACAAATGGATAAATTTCTCAGCTTTCCTCACTATTAGAGTCATGGATTTCATACCATAAATTGGCACCGATGATAAGAAACGATGATAGTTGATAATCATGTCAATAGAGATAACCAATTCAACAAAAAGACAACATTGATGTACAAGTAGTATTAACATCCCTCAAATCTCCAATAAATCACTTCTTCATCCATCTAGCCACATTCCATGAAAAGAAACTATAGATGGCGTATTCAAGTGCTAGGTAAGCAAAGCATATACTTAATATGTCCAGATCCACCAAACTTCAACCTCGTTCCATATCTTTGAATTTACAAATCTTTAAATCCATCTCAAAAATATGTAAGCCGAAACACATAAGACCAACACAAACTTCCCATGAACGAAAAATCCAAAATTTCCTCTTCAAATTTGACGGAAGTGCAGCAAAACTCAATATAATCTTAATCCCATACAAATGTCTCGCTCCATAAGACAAAACCAAACATCATTTGCACCTAACATGAAACATGCATCCTAGTATCTAACGAAAGATTACAATTTTATAAACTAACACATAACCTCACAACGTCCCATAAAGTCCATGCCCAATTATCATAACCTAAGCTCTGATACCAATAAATGTCACACCCCAAATCCTAAAGGAATAGGGATAATGACACGGCCATCCTTCTCTTCTCCTGAAGGACGCAGCCTCAACCATTCATAACCCAAAAGTTCCCGTCGATTATCGCTCTCACACAAATGGCTGCTAACTGAGGGACCTGAAATGTTTGGGAAAGAAAGGAGTGAGCAAACCACAGCTCAGTGAGTAGTACGTACATCTTCTAATCGGATCGAGCACCCACTATGCATCTTTCGCCAAAACCATCACCAAACTCAATGAATTCAAATCCAGATAATGACGTACACTGAACTTCATATACAAGTACTTTCCCTTTCTCAAAACATTGTAAAATGCTACTTACTTTCAAATATCACAATTCTTACATGTACAATACTGAAAACAAAATATATCTTTCCACAAAACTTTACTCATATCATAATTCAACAATATCAAATGCACATATAAAAAATACTTCTCAATAATATCAAAACAACATATCAATGGTCCATTCCATTGATCAATCTCGACAATTCACATATCAATGGTCTATTCCATTGATTAATCTCATCCGTTCAGAAGTCGATGGTCCATCCCATCAACTAATCTCAATTTCCATTGGCTAAACTATTATTGCTCAATATCTAATTATGGTCACGACACAACGCCTTGTGACAAGGCGACCAAGATTCCCCTCTTGGCAAGGTCTCCACCTACAAAGCTGGTGGCTCGGCCCAGAAGGATATCCTAATACCGGTATGCATACCCTCAAACCCCTCACTGGGTTCACAGTGATATTGAGCATAAATTTCATAACCAAAACCATAATTCATTGCATAATCACATTTCATAATCCGAATCAAATCAAACTTCACAGTACACAATGTCAAATGAATACATCTTTAAATCCATACATAACTCCCTTTATAAACATGTTCAAAACTAATAATTTTTCGTAAATTTTTCTCAAAACATTTCGCAAATCTCAAAACATATGATCCTTTTCAATCTAGTTCATCAAATAAAATACATTTCACAAAGGCATGTCTCAATCACTAATGAAATCTTCATAAATCATACTCACAAAATTGACAGAACCTTTCGTAACCAAATAATAAATAATTTACAAATAAGTAATCATTTGAACTTTCCCAATATATATAATCTCGTAACACGAATGGGTTCACAACATAATATATACTTTCATAACACATACAAATTTATTTGTATTCACAACATAATTCAAAAAACATCGCTCAAACTTTCCTCAAATGATCAAAATGTAGTAAATGCCCGATCCAGACTTTTATGCAATAAAAATGCTATTTCATAACTCATAACATATATCATTCTTTTTCGCTTCAAAGCATGAGTTTTCCAAACTCAAAGAAGAGATAACACTACTCACCTTGAAATGCCTATAACCACCCAATAATTATTGCTTGAACAATCGAACTCGCGATCCTATCAAATAAGTGAGGGCAACGTCAAAATTGAGTAAAATACTTTCCCAAGGATGAATCGACTAAACTACACTTTCTTCTTAATCCCAACTACTTGCATATGCCAACAATACTCTCATCCGAGGATAATTTTCAACTTATTTGCAACGTGGAGTTTTAGCGCGAACCTTAATCTTATCATAACTTTCTCCATCGAACTCCGTTTTAACGATCTTATACTCCAAAGAAAGCCCTTTCGATGTACAACAAGAATCTTGGATCACCCAACCCAAACTCACACCGAAAACCAACAAAAACGGGCCACGCAGTACTGTTCGCGCACAATTCACTGCGCGCGACAAACTTCAAAATTTCATTCCGGACAAACCACAAGTCCAAATCAAGTTCCGTCAAATGTTATGGCTTCCCAACACCCTAAAGTACGATAACCCCATGATTTCTCAGCCAACAACCCAAAAATTAGACTTCGCCACTCCCATTTCACCACAAATCCGAATTCAAGCCCTAATTTCGAAAATTAATCCGATTAAGTGGACGAGGGGTGCGAGCACTTACCGGAGATTACGGCACGTGGTGGGTTTGGCTTTGACGAGCTCTCCATGGCACGTGCGCAAAATCCTTCTCTCCTTTTCTTCTTTCTTCTTTTCCTTCTTCTTCTTTCTTCCTTTCTTCTTTCTTTCCTTTCTCGCGTTTTCCTCTTCTGCCCGTGCGTCTCTTTCTGTCCCCCCCTCTCTCTCCCTTTTCTTTTATAAAGCGTCCACTTCACCTTTTTCTTTTTCTTTTTTTCTGCCTTCTTTCTCTCTGCCGTGCGCCTTCTTTTTCCCTTTTAATTGCTAGAACCCATCTCTTTCTTTTCTTTTCTATTTTCTTTATTAATCACTTACTTTGACTAAGTCAATGTACCCAAATATTACACTTCCTGTGTGTAGAACCGGACTTATAGCATTCTTAGAATCACTTCTAAGCTACGGTTCTGTAAATGTAAGAGCAATGCCATTGAGAGAGAGAGAGAGAGAGAGAGAGAGAGAGAGAGAGTTCCTTTATTATACATTTGCTTGTAAACAAATACTTGTAACTCACAGTGTGAATAATATACAGGGAAAATTCCCACTTGCGTTTCCTCTTGTTGCTCGTTCTTTTGTTACACAGAGAGAGAGAGAGAGAGAGGAAAAGTTGGGGGAAGGATGTGGTCCTCCACATAAGTTCCGAGAATTACCCGCCAAGAGTTACCCAGCACTCTCCAACTGTCTTTTAAATCTCGACCGTTTCTCTTCTGTCGTTTTTCTCGTCTCTCTTGTCTCCTCCTTAGCGCTCAAATGGCAGAAGAACTAACCCAACGAGCTTCAGAAGAAGAAGAGGACTCTTCACGATGCAAGGACCGGGACAAACACGACCCCCGATCCAAAAGGAAGGAACTCGGCCTCTCTTGCATGCTCAACACCGAGGTTGGCGCCATCCTCGCCGTGATCCGCCGACCCCTCGACCCCGCCGGCCCCTTCCTCCCCACCCAAGAAGACCAATTCGATTCCTCGATCGTGCACTCGCTGAAATCCCTGCGCAGTCTCATCTTCAATCCCCAGCAAGAATGGCGGGCGATCGACCCTTCGATCTATCTCTCTCCGTTCCTCGACGTCATCCAGAGCGACGAGGTTCCTGCCGCCGCCACTGGCGTCGCTCTCTCGTCGATTTTGAAGATGCTCAATTTGGAAATGTTCGATGAGAAGACGCTTGGCGCGAAGGACATGATCAACTCGATTGTGACCGCGACTGTGAACTGCCGCCTCGAGAGGACCGATCCGGGATCCGAAGAGGCGGTCATGATGCGGATTTTGCAGGTCCTCGCGAGCATCATGAAGCACCGGGCTTCAGTTTTTCTGTCCGATCAAGCCGTTTGCACCATTGTCAACACGTGCTTTCAAGTCGTGCAACAATCTGCAAGCAGAGGGGATTTGCTTCAGCGAAATGCGAGGTGCACGATGCACGAATTGATCCAGATCATTTTTTCACGGTTGCCCAACATCGAAGTTAGGGACGGAGATAACAATTCCGAGTCAGAGACCGACGATTTCGGTGGTAATTTGGATTCTGGTTATGGAGTCAGATGCACAGTTGACATTTTTCATTTCCTGTGCTCATTGCTGAATGTGGTGGAGATAGTGGAAACAGAAGGGAACACGTCTCACACCACCGATGAAGATGTCCAGCTATTTGCATTGGTTTTGATCAATTCGGCAATCGATTTGAGCGGAGATGCGATCGCGAAGCACCCGAAGCTTTTAAGAATGATCCAAGATGACTTGTTTCACCATTTGATCCATTATGGAATGTCCTCAAGCCAACTTGTGTTGGCTATGATTTGCAGCACAATATTGAGTATCTATCATTTCCTTCGCAGGTTCCGACTTTGGAGACTTCCTAATCTTTAACATTCTCGTATAACGATAAAAGTGGTGGGATGAATGAGCTACTTGTTTAAAATTTTCAGGTTCATCCGTTTGCAGTTGGAGGCTTTCTTCAGCTTTGTTCTGTTGAGAGTGGTGACGTTCGCAACCTCAATTCAACTCCAGGAAGTCGCTATCGAAGGAATCATAAACTTTTGTAGGCAACCTAGTTTCATATTCGAAGCCTATGTGAGCTACGACTGCAATGTCACTTGCCGAAATGTCTTCGAAGATGTGGGGAAATTGCTGTGCAAGCATGCCTTTCCAACATCTAATCCATTGACGAGCTTGCAAATCCAAGCGTTTGAAGGGCTCGTTATAGTGATTCACAACATTGCAGGTAACATCAACTGGGAAGAGAATTCGAGCAAGTTAGCAAGACATGCAGTCGAAATCACAGAATACAGACCCTTTTGGGTAGAGAAATTTGAAGATGAGGACGAGAACTGGGTGGACTCAGCGAGAACAAGGAAAGCACAGAAACGGAAAATGATGATTGCGGGAAACCATTTTAACCGTGACGAAAGGAAGGGTATAGAGTACCTGAAGCTTTCTCGCCTGGTGTCTGACCCTATGGATCCGAAGGCGTTTGCCTTCTTCTTCCGCTACACTCCAGGCCTCGATAAGAACATGATCGGGGATTATCTCGGTGACCCGGATGAATTCCATATGCAAGTCCTTAAGGAATTCACTGACACGTTTGAATTCACAGGCATGATTCTCGACACGGCTCTCAGAACTTATCTGGAGACGTTCCGTTTACCAGGAGAGGCTCAGAAGATTCAGCGGGTCCTCGAGGCATTCTCGGAGAGGTTCTTTGATCAGCAGTCCACGGAGGTTTTCGTCAACAAGGATGCGGTTTTTGTTCTTTGCTATTCTCTCATTATGCTCAACACTGACCAACACAATCCCCAAGTGAAGAAGAAAATGACAGAAGAGGAGTTCATAAGAAACAACAGAGGGATTAATGAGGGGAGTGATCTCCCGAGAGAGTACCTCTCGGAGCTATTTTACTCAATATCGAGTAACGCAATCAAGCTCTATGGCCAATCAGGTCTTTCCATCGAGATGAGCCCGAGCAGATGGATAGAACTGATGAACAGATCAAAGACTATTCATCCTTACGTCCACTGCAAGTTTAACGGTACGTTGGGTAGGGATATGTTCGCAACAATTGCAGGGCCATCGGTGGCGACTCTTTGTGCGTGTTTTGAGCATGCTGATGAAGATGAGCTTCTTCACGAGTGTGTCGAAGGGTTATTTTCAATAGCTAGAATAGCTCAATATGGATTAGAAGATACGCTCGATGAGCTCCTCGCTTCTTTCTGCAAATTCACCACGTTCCTAAACCCGTATGCCTCTGCCGAAGAAACTCTGTTCGCTTTTAGTCATGATTTAAAGCCAAGAATGGCAACTCTGGCTGTTTTTACCATTGCAAACAACTTCGGTTCCTCGATCCGTGGGGCATGGAGGAATATTATCGACTGCTTGTTGAAGCTGAAAAGACTTAAGCTACTTCCACAATCGGTGATTGAAACAGATGCCTCTTCCACTTCATCATCGGACCTTGCGATGGACACACGATGTGAGTCGGACATGGTTAACCCTAGCCAAGATTTTAGACCTGGCGCACAGCAAAACTACGGTATGATGGGTCGGTTCTCGCATTTCCTTTCACTGGACAGCGCAGAAGAATCTCTGAGTCTCGGTTTGAGCGAATTCGAACAGAATGTGAAAATCATCAGGCAATGCCGGATTGGGAACATCTTTGCAAACAGTTCCAGCCTGCCCGACGAGGCCATACTAAACCTCGGGCGTTCTCTAATATTCGCAGCTGCTGGCAAAGGCCAAAAGTTCAGCACGCCCGTTGAAGAAGAAGAGACGGTTGGGTTCTGCTGGGAACTGATAGTCACCATCGCATTGGCCAACGTTCATCGCTTCTCCACATTCTGGGCTTCTTTCCATGATAATCTGTTGGCAGTTGCACAGTTCCCTCTGTTCTCTCCAGTTCCGTTCGCTGAAAAGGCCATGCTGAGTCTCTTAAAGGTCTGTCTCAGGCTCCTCGCTGTGCCTCAGCAGGACAGCATCCCAGAGGAGCTCATCTTCAGGTCAATCAATTTGATGTGGAAGCTCGACAAGGAAATTCTCGACACGTGTTGTGAGGTCATAACGAAATCGGTCAGCAGGATGCTCATTGAATACCCTGCAAATTTACAAACCCAGCTTGGATGGAAGTCAGTCCTCCATTTGCTATCCGTCACTGGCCGACACCCGGAGACATATGACCAGGGAGTGGAGACTCTGATCATGCTTTTATCTGACGGAACCCATGTTTCGAGGATGACTTACGCGTATTGCATCGACTGTGCATTCAGCTTCGTGGCGCTCAAAAACAGCCCGCTAGAAAAGAACCTGAAAATACTGGACCTGTTGTCCGAGTCCGTGAATCTATTGATCCAGTGGCACACGACCGGAATGTCCGATGCGGGTCACAGCTACAGCGCATCCTCATTCGAGGACAACTTGAAAGGCCTAGGCTCCTCAAACTTTTCACTGAGCTTGTTCGTCAAGCTAGGTGAGGCGCTGCGAAAGACCAGCCTCGCCCGCCGGGAAGAGATTAGGAACCATGCCATCCTATCCCTCCAGAGGAGCTTCGCATTAGCTGAGGACCTCGAATTCACCTCAACGAACTGCATAAACTGCTTCAATCTTGTGATCTTCGCGATGGTCGACGACCTGCACGAGAAGATGCTGGAGTACTCGCGGCGCGAGAATGCGGAGCGTGAGATGCGTAGCATGGAGGGGACTTTGAAGATCGCCATGGAGCTCCTGACCAATGTGTACCTGCAGTTCCTGAAGCAAATCTCAGAGAGCCCAGGGTTTCGGACATTCTGGCTCGGAGTGTTGAGGAGGATGGACACCTGCATGAAGGCCAATTTGGGGCCCTATGGCGAGTCCGCAATGTTGAAGGAGTCGGTCCCTGATTTGCTGAGGCAGATTATCACAAAGATGAAGGAGAGTGAGATTTTGGTGCAGAAGGAAGATGATGATCTTTGGGACATTACCTATATACAGATCCAGTGGATTTCTCCTTTGCTCAAGGAGTTGTTCCCTGAAGAAGACATTTAAAAGTGGAAAGTGAAATAGCTTCATCCGAACAAAGGGAAGGGGTAAAAACCAATTCAAGGACTTACAATCATAGTTTCTCGGCCAGGTAGAGAAATATTTTAGGGGCAACAGGCCTATAGCATGGGTGTTAGTTTTTGTGTGTACATCTTGAAGTTGTCTCGTTTTCAGTTGTCTCAGTTTACTTCAATACATGAAGCTCTGGCTTCCAGGAACTCTCTCTCTCTCTCTCAGAGCAAGTAAAACAGGAAGTCCCATACTCAGCTTAGAAGAACTGGCTAATGAAAGCACTGAAAGAAGTAATAGGACTCTAAGCATTGTTCTTTTGCACTTCAGTTCAGATAATATGAGAGTTTTGCTTTATCAGCTATATAATCAGTCCCTATTCAGGAGAAAGTCTTCCTTCTGTTAATCCCTTGACTCCCAAGTCTTCATGTTTTTGGGTCAGGTGTGTGTTCGTGGTTGGCGTGTATTGAAGTCGTCGGCCGGGTCTCGAGTCCGGCCAGCTCTTGGATCTGGCTCGAATGACCCGGCTTCTGTCACAGGTCTCTCGATCAATCCCGACGTTTGCTAATTCATTTCGAGTCTACATTGGTCATCAAGCCTCGGCCATTGCACATTTTCATTTGCTCCATTGTCAAAAGAGTCACAAGTCACATGATCTCTATCTCATCGTACTTAGCAGGCCTAATCATGGACTTAATGCATTTAATCTTTTGCTCATTGATGGGCTGGGCCAGGCAAAGACTAGGCCTCAATACGAGAACAGAAGATTACCATCGAGGCTCCTTCAATAACTCATAGGAACGCTTTTTCAGTCATTGTAGTCAATGTGCTTCCGCCCTGGGTGCCGCAAATTTGATGACTACTAAGTAAAGGAAATTCGAAAAGTTTAAATTTAAAATTTCAGGTAAATTTTTTTTATCTCGCCCTAATTAACCTAAAGTTCCCAGTCTCCTTACTTTCCTATGCTTAACGCATCATCATACGTGGTGCACAAAATAGTGATTAGAGTAATAGATGCCATCTTATCATATTCCGATCCCTCATTTGAGATATCGAGACTCTACAAATTTCAAAAGAATGAAACTCCTTTATGAGTTGGACAAGGGTGAATTAGAGTTGAGCCTACTGACTTTTTTCTTTTTATATTTTGGAGTACCTAAATTTTCAAAAGCTATATAATGCTAACGATATAAAGTCAACGACGAAAGTCATGGACTGATTATAATGGCACTCTTATCCTGGTAGAAAAAGTTGCATACGAGATGTCTTATAAATCAAAATTAGCCCCACCGAAAGACACTTCGATTCATATTAAATCTCCCAATTCTGTCTAATTTGTGACATTTGGCCCTAACTTGATCCTGATCCAAAGTTGGTGGTACATCCGGTCATCCTGAAATTCCCACAAAAGATTTCAGCTTCAGATCTCATTCCTTTGACCAATGTCCATTTACGTCAGCTTGTCGAACATGATTCGAGGAAGAAACAGCATGACAAAGGGAAAATTTGCCGCAAATGTCTCTCCTTTTTTTGCGCCGTCGTTCGCAAATTTGTCGATCAGGATAACATTCTTAGAAAAATCTCTTGCGTGAGAGTGAGATCCAACTTATATTGTCTAAGATCTTTAATTTAGTCAATGAATCCGGTTTCAACCCGCGCTGGCCTACCATCTATTGGTCACTAATGACTCACGTGAGAAATCGTGATAAACATTGGGACGAAAAGGTTTTCTTAGGTGAAGGTTGGTTCCAAGTGAGCGCTTGGACTTCCTTGTTATGTAATTTTCTTCCTATCTCTCCAGAGATAGAGATCTAGAAAATGACCCAATGGACTTTTGTTTTGTCAATGATGCAATGGCGAGCTACCACATTCCCCATTTGGCATGTGAATGACCAAAGAGAAATTCTAATAGGATAAGAAAACAAGTTCGGTCTTAGGTTGACATATTCCCCGCGATCATATCTTTGACCGGCCGGAATGACAAGATATGGATGTCGCCCAAGTGCGAATCTAATTCAGAATAAATGTGGGTCATGTATATGTTTATAACTCGCCGATCAAAAGATTAATAGCGGGAAATTTCCTCCAACTAAGGATGAAGGAAAGCATAACCCATTGGTTAACATCGGAGATCATGTTCTCCTCCGATCCATAGAGCTCGTTCAACCACCATTCTAGTTGGTGGGTCATGATCATGGAAATCACCCCCATTTGTATATAGTCGATTTGGCATGTGATTGATATCCACGTTCGTAAGCTACTTACTAGAACGGTGGTGGTGGTGGGAGGAGAAGAGCAAATTGGTCACCAGTCTCATTCCTATTGTGATCACGTCTTCATGAAATGCATGAGAAATTAGATTTGAACTATCGTAGGGACTTTTCAGGTTTGACGATGCATTTCAGCTCAGGTGGCTCACATCCTCAACTTGAACTTTAACTCCAATGCTATCTCAAGCTGTGAAAGTGAGGGTGGAGCCCAAAAATTTGGCTTCTGAAGTTGCCAAAGGTCAATACAGAAAACAGAGACGTATCAAATGCTAGGACTATCAAGCACGAGAATTAGGCGCGTTTCTTTCAAAATGCCTCAGATGAGAAAGTATCCACGTAGTTGTGATTCGTCGTAGTTACCTTCCACGAGGAAATACTGGGTTAAAGCCAGGCTAAAGTTCAGCGAGAAATGCGAAAGTTTCCATTATGAGATGGGAAGCTGAGTAGATCCTCTTGCAATGTAGCATTCCCGTAGAAATGTGATGTAGATAACTTCTAATCGGAAAAAAAAAAAAGACTTATTTCACGTCTTATCTAATGAAATCTTTCTACTTTTGCAAGCTTTGTAATCGAATCCATTTGACTAAAAAGTCTAGCCGAATCCAGTTATTGGGGCCATCGGACAACGTAGACGTAGGTATCCACTTTGCCGAAATTTCATCCACATTATCCTCCATCATTGCTTTCATTAGCTAAACTTTTACGAACACATGTCCATGTAGGAATACGCATGTTTTTTTTCTTTTTCACATGATACTTTGGCGCCGTCCGAGGGTCGATAAGCCGAATCGAATTGGGTGCGGTGCAGCTTAAGTCACGTAGGAGAAGAAAATCATGGGTTGGTGTGGTAGATGGGGCCCGAGCCTCTAAGGCAAGATTACTTTGATATCAGAATGAATCTATCGTACGTAATCTTTTCGATAGCAGAGGTAATGGAAGACACGAAGGTTTCCATTCTCAAGAGCGCACTTCATGTGCCCAGAAAGTCCATTGTTCACTTTGCAGTCCCTTTCTTTGGATCGATCCATGAAAATCAAGAAAGTGGAAACGTGTCATGGCAACTTGGTGGAGGATACCAACGAGAGATTGATTACTCTGAAATAATGGGTTGATCGGTACATAATTTTTGTGGAGAGAATTGAACAAAATTGGCAGACGAGAACTTGCTAGAAGATTGATTGGTGGATCCCCTTTTTCGTATGAGTTGACGCTTCTACACTTTCTCATGGTCATTTGCATGGAATGTATGGCCGGATCATCAAAAATAATTCTTGATCTGTCTTTTCTCCAACTTTAGAGTTGGAATTACGCCAATTCTTGATTATCTTAAATTAAAATCAACCATTTATCTTTCGCTTTTTCATTGTTTTGGCTTCTTTCTTTTCGTAAAAGTGCATAGTAAAAGCCTGATACTTTTACTCAGAAAAATCGCCATGAGGAAACTCGAGTCTCAGCCCGTTGATACATTCGATTGGAACCATCTTCATTAAAAGATTTAAGCCGATGAGTTATGTGCCAACTACAATATACTTATTGATTCACATTATGCTAAATCTGTGAGACTTCTTTAACGTGGCTTGTACGAGCATCGCAATATCTTCTTTCATCCTTTTCTTTCTCCAACACATGAGCCGACCCTTATTTCAAAAGATTTGACTTCTTTTGTCAATTTCCTGGCACGGGTTTCGTCTAAGAAGTTGGTTCAACTTTGTATTTAGCCATCCTCAATCGATTAAATATCTTCAACCAATCATAATCCATAACGTCAAGTTTTTTTTTCTTTCCTCTGTACCCCACCAACAACACTTCCATGATCTTTCACGGAAGTCTCTTCAAAATCAACGCCTTAGGATATAAAATGCTAGATGTCATAGCTAGTAGTAGAAAGTATAGTCCGAGGATCATGTCACAATAATTTTTTCCATTTGTCACGAAAATCCCTGCACTGAAGCATCTCCACTGCATTAGAAATAGAGCACATACGATTATCAGCAATTACTAAGGTTATCATATCGTACTCTAAACAAAGCTTGAATACGAACCAATCATTGGACCTAGTATTTGGCCAAGGCCATTGATTAAGTTCAATTCATGGAACCTAACATTAAAGAATATTTATATCTTTAATTGTATAGATACCCAAAATTCAAGGCCCGTTCCCTTATAGAGCTTGATTGGATTAATATGGTTTTACATAAGATTCAGGCGGCCTGCTCGCAAGATTTTTTTTATCAAATAGAATGAAGTCTAAGGGGGTATAGATTGGATTGGATAAAGATGAAGTTTTTCATATCTTATACAACTATAGGTATACAATCGGATAATCAAGGTGGATTGTAACTTGTCCTTCCAAATGAATTGAGTATACGTGTAATGGCTCCTGCAAGGAAAATTACATAAAGAGCCCTAAACTTGTTACACAAGTGTTAATTCAGCCCTAAATTTTTCATTGATTTAATTATAAACCTTTTGGCAGTTTGTCAAAATAATCACGCTGGTCAATTTTGGTTTGAAATTGCTAACACAGAGGTTGGCTATCTTACAAAGCACAGTTGGCTCCATGAAGCACAACTGGTGATGATGTAGGCAATTTTTGATTTTTTTTTAATTTCTAATTTTTTTCTTATTCTTCTTTATTTACTTTTTTTTCTCGTTTTTCCTTCTTTTTCCATTAGTGAAGCGATGGTTGACAAGGGTTTGCCATGTAAGACAAATGGTATTTATTTCTAATGAAAATTGGCCGGAAGGATAAAGTGAGCAAATTATCAAAAGAATTAAGACTAAATCGACCAATTTAAAAAGTTTAGAATTATGTGGATTATGTAATATTTTTAGGACTTTTTTTTTGTAAGTATTCTAGCGTTCGTCATTGGCAAATGCCATTACAATCCGGAAATGGATCCTCTGCTCTGGGGTGTTCCCCAGAGCAGAGCTGATCTGCATCTTGTGGCCGTCCGATCGTTGATCGGACGGTTGCAAGCTTGCAGGTGGTGGGGCCCCGCCTTTAATGGGTGTGGGTCCCACCTTTTTCTTTTATTTGTTGCTTTATTTTTAGAAAAAAACACAGCCGTCCGATCGTGATCGGACGGCTGTGAAGGGCAGATCAGATCTGCTCTGGGGTGTTCCCCAGAGCAGACGATCCGGATCCTTACAATCCCCTCGTCGTCCTCCGCCTCCTATCATGCCGGACTGAATGTTGATTGGCCAGACCTCCGGGGCTTTATGTACATTCAAGTTCCCTAGAACATCATCATTGTGCAAAATCTTCATCAACTACCCATCCTTCCTCCATCTTCATCGCGTGCATGCACTCTTCAGTAACCACGAGTTCGGTCACCCCCTCTTCCTTTGAGGCCGACGCGAAAGTCTGAGGGCCAGTGGACGAAGGTGCGGCCACTCGTGCGACAAAGGTGCGAGACAGAGGAGGACAAGGGCTATTGCTCTAGATCTGGCCATGAAGGGGGACAACGACAGTGGAGGATGATGCTCTAAATCTAGTCATCGTGCTCCTCCATCGCTGAAGTCGAGTCGAGCTCCTCCATGGCCGAGGTCCAGTCAAGCTTTTTCAAGTTGAGCTCAACCATCTAAGAGCTTTAGATCTGGTCATAGAACTCCTCCACGATCGAGATTCATTTGAGCTCGTTGGTTGGCATTAAGATGGAGCTCGGTGGGAGGCTATGGGTGGCGACGGAGTTTGTGGCTGGTTGCCTAGGTGGGTAGAGGGGTTAGACAGGAAAATTGTCAAATAAGTCAGAAACCTTTACTTATTTTGCTAATTCAGTCATAAATCTTTTTTATGTCAAAAAAGTCATAAACCTTTTCCAACTTTGCCGATTAGGTTGTTTCAACGGATTTTGGCCTGAAAAATACTTATGTGGCAATGATGTGGCGTGACTGGCTCTTGTCGGTGACGACGTTGTGACAAACTCTTTTTTTTTTCTTTTTTTTCTTTGGCCGAAGCTCGCTGGCCACGGGCGAGCTCGGATCTAGGCTGGGAAGCCCCGTCCAAATATGGGCAAGGGCTACCTAGCCCAGATCTGGGCGAGGCCAGCCGTGGGCAAGGGCCATGGCGGTATGGGGAGGCCACCTGCTTGCTTATTATGCTTCGTAGACATCTGTTAAACTTTGTTTCGCACTCAGAATCAATAGATCTCCTTCGCGGGCCACCTGTTCGATGAAATACTTCAACGGAGCTAGGTTGCCTGGGTTGTCTTCGCGAGTCAACGGAGCTAGCCGACCACGGGCGGCCTACCTAGCCCCCGCCGCCCTCGTTCACGGCCGGCCTTGCTTGGCCTTCGCTGGCCAGGGGTGAGGGTGGCAGCGGCAATGGCTTAGCTCCCATTGCAGTGGCCAAAGAGCTTTGGCTAGAGAAAAAAAAAGAGGAAAAAAAAATTGGCGCAACATCATCATAACGTCGTCACCGATGAGATCCAGTTCTGCCACATAAGCATTTTCTAGTCAAAATCCATCGGAATGACTTAATCAGTAAAGTTGAAAAAGGTTTATGACTTATTTGATATATAAAAAAAAAGATTTTGGACTGAATCAATAAAGTAGGTAAATATTTAGACTTATTTGGCAATTTTCCTTGGGTTAGACAATAGAGATGAGTGTGAGACATGTTGTGTTCATTTTTATCCCACTCTACACGTGAGATTTTTTTTATCTAGGTTGTATCTCATTTATATTACGTCTTATCTTTTCCTATATTGGACAAAAACCAAACACAAGATGACATACAGTTTATCTTAATTGACTTTTTACCCTTGTTACCAAACATTGCCTTTGTAATGATTAATGGATAGGGTATGAGATAACATGCTTGAAATAAGGAAAAATTGGGATGTGGACCTAGCTAGAGATTGATTAGGGATGAATAAATACAACCGAATGTCGATATCGATGTGTTCAAACGATGTTGTTGAAGACATTGTTCCTTTCTCCTCGGTGATCACCTTGCAATCGCTTGTCATTTTCATTTGACACCACTCTGTCGTTATTGATCACATGTCTGTCTCCATTATTGTCGATATGACTAATGGAATAGCAAGCTTGGTAAGATGGCGCACTATTTAGCTTTGCAGTATGTTGATATTCACCTAACAACTAACGGATATGACGAATTAATACAGTTTCCTATCCTATTCCTATCTAATGGAGTCCAACTTCAACTTTAAAAAAAAATGAGAACCCAAACATATTCTTTCCTATATTTGGGAAACTTTAAATTGTTTAGACATGAATTGTAATTAATGATGAAATTATTTTACATTACCGATCATTTCAAGCGATACAAATAATCATTTTTAAGAAAATATATTCCAAATGACTCATTTCTTCATGAAATAAACAGGTCTTTACATTAAAATTTCTTCCCACAATGGACAGATACATAGTTCAGCGTGAAAAAGAGATCTTCAATAATTGAGACGATTGAAATCAATCCGCAAAAGTGACTTCATGATTAAACGATCCACCAAATCAGCACAAACTTCCTCACCACCATGCTCTTGCGTTTCAAAATTGAATAATGAAGCATACAATCAGCTTTTATCGTGATGTGTTGCTTGCAATCACATTATTGAAGTAAGCATGCTCTCTTCATGCATGACTGAGGAAGGTTGTATTTGGTGCAGCTCAATCCTCTCTCTCTCTCTCTCTCTCTCTCTCTCTCTCTCTCTCTCTCTCTCTCTCTCTCTCTGTGTGTCTCTATTTTGAACTCTTCCTTTGGGAGAAGCAAACACCTTTACGCCATAGCTTATTCAGATAGCAAAGTGGGTAGCGTCCAAGAGATGAGCAGACTAGATTTTGAACTTTTCTCCTCTCCCTTAACACCTTTCGTTTTCGGTTGATTCTATTTGACCTTTTGTGCCATGATAATGTCCAAAAAGAATGCCTTCCCTTCTCCTGATTTTCAAAGTATGTGATCAATCAAATCAAGTATTAGCCCGCGGGCCTCTTGAGAGTGAGAGAGAGAGAGTCCATTTACCACCGTGTGCCGCCATTTCGAATGGGGACCTAACGCTTCACAGAAATGGATTCAGTGACATATGTCATAATCGAACGGCTAGGGAAAAAAGGTAACTTTTTCAACCAAAAAAAAAACTCCTATAATAGAGGGCCGTCCGATTTCAGACGATCCGGGTCCAGGCCTCACAGCCAAGAGCAATCATGGGGCTTGCTGACGTGGACGTTTCCTTTTGGGCATTTGGGTCTAACTTGGTCTCATTGAGTCAATGACTGCTTCTACTTCCACTCTTATGGGGGAGGGTTTATCTGCTTTTTTTGGGTGCATGATAGTCCAGGTTAGTCGCCAAAAACTAATATCGAATGGGGGAGGTTTATCAGAGTTCATTACTTGATGATGACAGTGAGAAAGGGTGCGACGCATGAAAACTACAATTGAGCCTCTTCAATCTTCTTTTTATTTTCATCACTCCAAGCTTTTACAAAAAGCGTATGCCTTTATCTTTTCTTTTATTAGTAATAAACTGAGGCGTAGAACCAAAAAGCATCGGAGAGACGGGTGCGCTTTCCCTAGACAAAAGGTATACAGATCGTTTAAATTGGTGCTGATGTACCGACATCATGCAAGATTATGTACATTGTAGTCATTTGATGTCTAAACTACGACATCGCGGAGAAGATTATGGACTAAATCAGGTTTCTGTTGATGTTCCGTTGTTGGTCAAAACTTTTAACTAGTTCATATTCAACTGTAATATTTTCTGATATACGAGACTGCGAGAAAGCAAGATATATAAGCCGGAATAATTACTCGAACTCGCTTCAAAAAGGATGGCTGATTAAATTGGTTGACTTACAGTCGTGGGATTATAATCATTTCATAGGTCGAAATACAGAAGACTGAACCGGCTAGTTTGACTTACATCACGCGTGGGTTAGTCTTTACGGAAAAAGCAAAGATCGTTAGGCTTAATTAAGTGGTTAGTGGTAACCCTAATTTGACTTCTCTTAGAGCTTTGGGAGCACGCTCAGGCTAGAATTCGAAATAAAAGAAAGAGACAGAGCAAACGATTTTTTATCTTCATAAGGTCTTGGTCAGTACTTTAGTCGTCGTCTCCCACTGGCACTTTAACAGTAATTAACATATAAATTTGGACCAAACATTGGGTCATGCACAAGTTATTCACTTTTTCACTTCATAAAGGAAAATGATGAGACTGTCACTATCCCGTCCACCGAATGTGGACCGTTCACACCCTTTAATTCCACATCGCGGTTGCCGAGTAGGGTTTACCATATCAGCTCGGTCCAGGAGGAGACCAAGGGCGAAAGGCGTGTCGGCACCGTTCGGTGAGATTCAGAGGTCCGGGTTAACATTTGTCTGTGCAGATGAATAATGGGCACACGAGGCTGCTTAGTCCAATTAGGGTTGTCGATGAGCTCAAGTATTGGGCTCTCTTAGACCTCCCTGTGTTCAGTGGTTACTCGACTTCTGCTATGCTTTCCCCTGAATTTTCAAACATTTAACTAGTGAACTACGCTTCCACCTATCAGTCTAGGGATTTGTGGAACGAATCGGAATACAATTGTGTTACTACTAATCGAGTCAAGCTGGCTATGTTTGAACATGAGTTTTTAACGCGGTTGCTTGCTGCCTAAAGCGAAGATATGGCCGAGCAGACGTGTTGCAGAAAGATAAATGAGGTTTTCCAAATCAACTTCTTCTGCTAAACTTTCTATCTTGTCCTATCGATACACAGGACGGTAGATGATTCCAGGAAGAAGGCTTCGACTTTTTCTTTGGTAGTCTAGAAGAGGATGCTTATTCAAGTCTCAGATCCTAATTAGCGATAATTAATCTGATCAAGGGGGGGCGAAGCGGTGATTGATCACGATAACACTGGTCAATCATGAAATTTCCCATCAGGTTGTGGTCGATTACAAACGACTTTAGACATGAAATTTGAGTGACACGACCGATTTGTTCATGTTCCCTCCATTTCGATGGTCTGTAGGAACAAAACAATTGGTAAATATTTTAGGAGCTCTTTTACTGGATTTAGATAATTGGTGTCCGATTCCTTGACTTTTGAACTTTTGGTTAAATTGTGATACCGATAGGTAATCTTAATTTAAATAAGACATTCAAGTGAAAATAATGATTTATAATAATAACTTTTCTGTGAGTAGAGCTCAAAGAAACAAAATCTTGATTATGAACATATTGCCAAGCGTCTAATTAAGCAATAGCCCCTATAACGTTCTTATCTCTTTAGTTAGTTAATCACGTTCTTGTACTACGAAAGATCTATTTTATCTCATCACAATATTCAATCCAAAAACTTAATTAAATTAATAGATAGGTGAAGACCACACGAATACATATGAGGTAGGTTGAAATTTTAAACAATTCTCCTTTCACGCAATAGCCTTTCAAACCCTAAAGCAACCGCAAGCAATGTGAAGCTTTTACTGAGCCAAAGAAAACGAAAGCTATAAGTTTCTTGACGGAGTCGGTCCTTGTTATTCTTTCCACGAATATTCACCTGACTGGGTTCTCTGAACCACCAAATATATCAAAAGAATAAAGTCAACATCCACATACCCGGCAGGACAGTGAAGCATAGTACTGTTTGCCGCCACTTTTCCTCGATATCATCCTTTGTTTCTGCTTTTATTTTTCTTCAATGGTCTTCGTAGACATTTATATTTATTTTTATAAGCAACAAGTTAGGCATAAAGGCCCAAATTTCTCGATGAGACTAAGCTCATAAGCTTGAGGAATAGTAGCGATGCGTATATATGCTTGGTTACACAGAAGATGAGGCTGTCTACATCTTCATTTTGGTGTGTCTTGGGCCTCTCTAGACGATCTACTTAGACTCTTCTACAAAATGTGTGGACAGCTATCATGATAAACTGGATTGAGATAGATTCGATGGCCACTCGGTAGACCGAGAGGATCTCCAAACAGATACATAAAAGAGATCCTGATTTCATGATCCCTTGTCTCTTTCACCATGCAATACCAACATCTGGCCGCCGCCACCTGTCGCATTTAACCACCAGCGCCGAAGCCATCTGCCACCCACCTCCGCTCACTGCCGTGAGCTGAACATCCGGCGTTAAAGCAATGGTGGAGTTGCAATGATCTCCTACAGGGGCTGCGGCTACGATGATATGGCTACTCTATTGTGGGACGGAGAGAAGACAGAATAGAAAATTAGGATAACATCTTGGGTAGTCAAATCAAGTCTGGTTATATGCTTGAAATTTCGGAACTTCCATCAACTTTTCCTGATTTGTTTCAGTTTCATAAATTTTACCCTTCAAAGGAGTGATCCAACTTTTATTCGGCATGTGAGCACACGAGAATCTGTTTAGATATCAAATTAGATAATATCATATTACTTATACAGAAGAATCTACTTTCACCTTGCGTTTTCTAACTCCTCTTCCTTACTTCTCCCTGTGAAGCCTCTGTTGGTTGCAAAATCTATCCGCTCGTTCCTTTCATAGAAGAGACATGCTTTATGTCCAAACGAAGTTCCATACTGTAGACGAGGCACCGCGTACGAGTCTCTCTCCCGCGCTGAATCGATAATGGCGACTTCATAAATATCCTAGGATCATCAACAGAGAGGAAGAGAGGATCGATAAAAACTATATTAATTGTTGCCCAGTTGACTCTTCTTATCACTTATTAGAATCAAGGGTATTTATACCGAAACAATTATGCACAACAATTAGAAACTATATTAATTGTTGCCCAGTTGACTCTTCTTATCCTAGAAAATACCCAATGTCAAACAATGTCCTTAATGTCTAATATTATCTCTGATAATATTCTTACTATGATAATCTCTAATCTCTGTATATAATACTTCATCACTTCTCCTCCATTTGGAGCATCCAGCTTACATATGACTGGTGCAACTTTCTTCCAAAGTTTGTGATCATGTGCTCTGTAAGCTAGACTTTACACTAAACAACTAGATTTGAGTTTGACAAGCGCTAAAGCAACACAGACTCAAAAGGTTGACATATATTTCTCATACAACCTTAATAAAATAGTGTAGAAACCCAGCTTGAATTGTGGCAAACTAAACTAGATGACCCCAAGGCGCTCATCTTTGGCTACTCGGTGAGAGTGTGCTTGACTCCATCACTCACAGCTACCTAGATACTTGATGATATCACCCCACGGTGCTCATCATTGGCTGCTCGATGAAGGTGTGCTCGACTCCAACGTCACATTTATCTAGATAAATGATGACATATTACTCATTGATGATGCTCGCAACTAAAAGAGAGTATTACGCGAATAAAATCCATGGTAGCGGAGTTCAGTGTTGACAAAATCATGAAGTCACTGAAGATGAGATAACCAACAATGTCATAAAGGAAGAAAAGGCTAAGGGTTTAATTTGATTTTTACTCTTTCGGTGGCTCTAATGCCTTGTAAATATTCTAGGATTTTCAAGAGAGAGGAAGAGAGAAATTATTGCTCAATCACTTTTGCCTAATAAAGGAATTAAGCCATCCTAGAAAATATCCAATATTAAATAGTATCCCTAATATGTAATAATATCATTAGTCATTCTCTAATAGGAAAAAATTTCTAATATCCATAAATATAATCCATCATCAGATTCATCCGCTTTGAAACAATCGAAAGGTATTAATTAACCATCCATTTGTAAAAGTGGCATAATATTTAGCTGTAATCTCATGTGTACTCGGTCAAATTCTTTGCTTGATTAAAATAATAAAAAAAATCCATTATTTGGCCATGCTCTCTAGGTTGCCATCGATGGTATTGCAGTGTAAGCCCTCCTCTTCTGCCTACTATATAACACCTCATCCTCTTCGCCTTGTGTTCCGAAACCCAACTAAGATTCTCGATTCACCTCTCTGCAAATTAGATCTATATCGCCTCTCTCTCTCTCTCTCTCTCTCTCTCTCTCTCTCTCTCTCTCTCTCTCTCTCTCTCTCTCTCTCTCTCTCTCTCTCTCCATCCAAATCCTGGTGGGTGATTTCACTTTGTGTGGCCATGAGCAATTCTAGAGAATCTGTCCAAAAGGTCAGTTTCACCCCGCCGAGAGGCTTTGCCGCCACCTTCAAGTCCCATGCAAAGGAGACCTTCTTCCCCGACGACCCGTTCAAACAGTTCGAGAACGAGAAACGGCCGATAAAGAAGGCCGTGCAATACTTCGTCCCAATCTTCGACTGGCTTCCCAAATACAACATCAAACTTTTCCGGTATGACTTGCTCGCTGGCATCACCATCACCAGCCTCGCCATACCCCAGGGCATCAGCTACGCAAAGCTTGCCAACGTTCCTCCCATCATCGGGCTGTGTAAGTGACGTACTCTTATATGTGCTCGACGCTGGATTGCGTTGGAATTGATGTGTAACTGCACTATGGAAGTTACTACCCCAATTATTGACATGTTCTTGTGAGTTATTTGGCAAAGTATAAAGGATTTACTTGCTCTTGTTCTACTTTTTTCCCTTTCGACGCCTTATGTGTTGGATTGAAGATAAGTGCACACTAATCAAATTGAAAATGACATTGATTAGCACACTTTCAATTTGTATGAAAACTTCCTGACGGAAATTACATGACCACCTTTTTCGACAGATGAAGTATCTTCGAGGGCATAATAACCATGCCATTGTTTTCACAATTGACTGACTGCAGATTCAAGCTTCGTACCACCGCTGATATACGCCATCTTTGGGAGCTCGAAGCACATAGCGATTGGGACCGTGGCTGCTTCTTCATTGCTCATAGCTTCGACCATTCAAGAGAAAGTGTCTGCGACCGCTGAACCCAATTTGTATCTCAACTTGGTCTTCACAGCCACATTTATCACCGGAGTCTTCCAGTCAGTCTTAGGGTTCTCTAGGTATATGTAGAAGTGATGGCATAAATTTTCTCCTTTAATTCATTATACAGCAAAGAAACTAATCTCCTCTTTTCTTCATCGAATGGATGAGCAGACTGGGGATTGTTGTGGACTTCTTGTCGCACTCAACGATCACCGGCTTCATGAGTGGGACTGCGGTTATTATATGTCTGCAACAGTTGAAGGGCATATTTGGACTGACCAAATTCACCACCAAAACGGACTTTATATCTGTCTTGCATGCCGTGTTCAAGTATCGACACGAGGCACGTAATAACTCATCAATTGAATAAGCTCCATTCATTTGCTTCTATCACACTCCATCTTTTCCTGGGTTTTAAGGGATTTTCACCAGGGACGATGTGACAGAAAATCCCGGGGACGAGAACTGGATGAAGAGTACAGGGAACAAAGAAGCATGACATGACTTTGCAGAGAGAACACCCGGACCGAACGAATAAGGATATGCATGTGCCGAATGATAACGTGTGACTAAACCTCTTAAAATGACACGTCCTTGAACATCTGTCGGCCGTTGTTGTCAAATATAGAAGGCTAAGGGAAGATCAAAAGGAAAACGTCTTGTGGAAAAATAAGACAAAAAGGTTGGCTTGTGCTTTGACGGCGAAAGTTTGGAATATACACTCTTTCTAGGTTAATTGGACGGGAAAAGGAGATTATGGGTTTCTTTTCTTCTCTCTTTTTCTTGGAAGATGCTGGTTTTGAAATATAAAAATTGTGCTTTTGTGCAGTGGAGGTGGGAGTCCGCGGTTGTTGGCTTGATCTTCCTTGCTTTTCTACTTTTCACTCGATACTTGGTGAGACTCTCTCTCTCTCTCTCTCGCTCTCTCACTAACCCACTACTAAACTAGTAGAATTATTTGCATTCCTCGGACTTGATGAAAGGACAATCACAATTTCTAGAACTCCCTATAGGAAACTCTAGATATGTTTGGATTGGACATTAATTAAGTGCTTTTTTAAATACATAACATAAAAAGAGTTTGAACGTCATCTCACATCATTTAAATACAAGATTACAAAATGTTTTACATACACAGCATCTCCCTTCACTCTGACGGTCTAATCTTTTAGATTGTGTTTTCTAACAAGAAAAGCTTACTCTTTTCCAATTGAGTTTGCTTGTTAGTAATCACTCAAGTTGCATATTGCATAGGTTGCTGACAATGAAGTTGACACCTGAGTATTTCAAACCCTGATTTGAACTGGATGGCCAAGTATTTACTTGACTTGCAAGTGTAAGTATCTTAGGATAGTTTGAAGAGAACCTCATGTAGATCGGTGGAGTAATTAAGCGATTCATTTGTCTAATAGATCCTATATTTAAATTACAGTCTGGCCCACTTATATTAACCTTAGGTATCTCACCTGCGACTGTGAAGGGCAGTCCTACTCGATACACCTTGACAAGATGATTCTGTTTCTCTATTCACGGGATTAGTAGAGCCACAAGGTTCGAATAACCTCTTTTGTCGAAAAAGAAAAAAGGGATTGCTTCAACAATTTGCTCGTAAATTCTCTGTCCCCATTGGAGTAAAAACATGTGAGTTTGGCTTTAGGATTTTTAAAAAGAAAAAGTCGAAAAAGTTAGGGGACACTTTGAGGCTCTTCGTGTTAGATATGGAGGTGATGGTAAGACCAACAAACGAAAATAAATTAAACATATAACATGAATCATAAATAAACACGCATTTATACAAAATCTATACTGTCACTACATTGCATCTAAGTTTCGGCTTTATATAATTTGGATAAGTTTACATCTCCACTATTTTAGACCTCTAATGTTGAATTCCCTTTTTCCTTTGACCGCCAAATTTTCTTGCAGAAGAAGAGGAATCCGAAGCTATTTTGGGTAGCCGCCATAGCTCCAATGGTGACCGTCATCGTTGGAGGCCTCTTTGCTTATCTAGCTCATGGGGAGCATCATGGTATCCAAATCGTAAGTACTTCATCATCATCATCATCATCATCACCATCACCATCACCATCACCGTCATTACTTATTATTATTCATTTGTTTGCCTTGTGGTGTAACTTGAGATGACAGCAGGGCCACATGAGGGTTTCTTGCCCTAATGATTGATTAAAAAACTAATCATCGCGAGAGAGACCCCATTTTATTTCTGTGGACTTCGTCTTATTTTGAAGAGTTCAGGCTTTAGGGTTTACATAGGTTTGGGCCCTTCGAGGTTTCACATCTTAGAAGTCTCTGTCCGTGGGCTGCCTCCCCTCTTTCTGTCCAGATTTTCCAATCTTAGTTCGTCACGCAAAGAAAATATATATTAATATAAACTTATATCAATATCAAGATCTAATCAGCTGTTAACAGATCCCTGAGGTGTACTTTATTAGTAATTTATAATTCGAGCCTTCCACAGATTTATATCCAAATAATTTTTCTTTGTCCCATCTCATATCCTCTTGTCACTAGAAGAATGTAAAACCAACTTGCGAGATTGATCTAGGCAATTTTAGCGAAGTCTATCAACTTTGGTTGGATATTCAAGATCTTGCTAGGCAATATCTATCATCTTGCATGTTATCAATGGCCCTGATCAGTTTCCCCCAAGAAATCATGTCTTAGCAAGTTTAACTTGGGCATAATGACTAATTTAGGCAACGTTTGGATACATTACATTCTTTTTGGTCTATAAGCTGTACGAGTGATATTATGGTGTTTATGTGTTGAGATAGCTTTTGCGTGGAATTGCTTTTTGGTAAAAGATATTAAATCATGTTAACATTGATCTGTATATGTTGTAGACTATATAATAAGAGTCGGTATTAAGATTTATTTACTTATTTCTGAAATTTAATTTATTTAATTCTTGTCAGGTGGGTCACTTGAAGAGGGGAATTAATCCTCCTTCCATTAGCCGTTTGAACTTTGAATCCCAATATCTGCCACTCACTATAAAAGCTGGAATCATTACTGGCATTTTGGCTATGGCCGTAAGGACACAATCTGCTATTCCCACACATCTTTCTCTCATTTTCAGTTCGTTTATTCTTAGAAGTTTAGGGAAAGATGAAAACAAGTGTGAGATTTTAACTCTGCAACACATTAATGCAGGAAGGGATTGCCATTGGAAGAAGCTTTGCCATCATGGAGAATTATCAGACTGATGGAAACAAGGAGATGATTGCTTTTGGGATAATGAACATTGTAGGGTCCTTAACTTCTTGCTACCTTACAACAGGTAAATTTTAGTTTGGTAACATTCAAACAAACGGAGCATTGAGATATACTTGATCTTCATGTGCACTAAACTCATTGCAAAATTGAAACATAACTTTCATGTCGAACGAACCAGATGACATTGAATTCTACATTGACAGGGCCTTTCTCGAAGTCAGCGGTCAATTACAGTTCCGGTTGCAAGACGGCGATGTCGAACATTGTGATGGCGATAGGCATGATGTTAACTCTGCTCTTGTTAGCCCCTCTCTTTAGTTATACACCTCTTGTGGCGCTCTCTGCCATTATAATGACCGCCATGTTTGGGCTGATTGAGTACGAGGAAGCGTATCGCCTCTTCAAGGTTGACAAGTTCGATTTCTGCATTTGCATGACCGCGTTCTTAGGCGTCACTTTCATCAGCATGGATGTCGGTCTCATGATGTCGGTAAGCTTCTTTTTTTCTTATCAGACAAATCTAACTTAATCGCACATGTAAATGAAAATGTTGCATAAGTTTGTTCCTTTAATTCGCTTTCGATGCTTCATTTCAGGTTGGATTAGCAATCCTTAGGGCGCTTCTGTATGTGGCTAGGCCCGCAACATGCAAGCTCGGGAACATGCCGGATTCAAGCCTTTACCGTGACATCGAACAATATCCTGCAGCGACCGGGGTTCCTGGGATTTTGATCCTGAAGCTTGGCTCTCCCATTTATTTTGCCAACTGTTCCTACTTAAGAGATAGGTACATTTCAATGTATTAAGAGCTCATAATACGGTCAACAAGTTCTCCGGCAAATGCAATATTACCTCGTTAAACATCTCGAAATTTGCCAACAGGATAATGAGGTGGATCAGAGATGAAGCCGACATAACTAATGCCAAAGTAAATGAGGTTGAGCATCTTCTTCTGGATATTGGAGGTAGGATTATCCGTCCTTCCTTTACTGCAATTACAGTTCTCAATATTTGCTGCAGAGACGATGTTTCTACCAACATCGATTTGGACAAACTCATGAGCTTACGCGATTTAGCCGACCTAAAATTGAGACTGTGACATGAAACAATACGCCTTCTTTTTGTTCCCCAGGAGTTTTGGCAATTGACATGACAGGCATTGAGACCCTACAAGAACTAAGAAAAAGCTTGGAAGTAAATGGGATCAAGGTAAGAGTCTAAACATGAATTTTCTCAGCTATAGAAGCAAGGATCTTAAGTCACTCTCAATTCGACATTTTGCAGATGGGCATAGTGAATCCTAGAATGGCAGTGATGGAGAAGATGATCTTGTCGGAGTTTGTGGACAGAGTGGGCAGAGAGTCTTTCTACTTGTCCATCGAAGAGGCGGTTGAGGCTTGTAGATTCTGGCTTCAAGAATCAAAGGTTCCGAAGAACCACTCCTCAGAACTTTCAATCGAAGTATGATAAGAGATGTGGTGCGGTTATGCGTTATCTGCTATCCTGTGTTTATAGATATAATAAATCAAGAAGACGGTGTGGTTCTAGATCGTATGACTTTTTCAACCAAGAACTCCGAAGAGAGAAGGGAAGAAAGAATATAGATAGAGATGATTAGGTGTATCATATCATGCGTGGGTGGGAATTGCAGGCAATACGAGATGTTGTCTGCCACCCCCTTTTAAGCTACTCGCGATTAGCATTATCTTCGCATAGTCATCTTTTTTTCCCACATGAATGTTCTCTCTTGCCATGTTGTAGCTGAGATTTCAGATAAAAGTTTATTCGTTCACAAAACTAAACCTTTGGAAGCTGAAGCGCATGCTACTTATTGAAATTCTGAGCCTGTTCAGTGATATATTCAAGAAAGAGGCTCTTACCATCAAGTAAAGAGCTGCAACAATGAACTGCAGAGACCTCCAACTCAGTCCGTTAGCCAATTTTCAGTCAGACAGAATCTCGGGCAGTCCAGTAATGCTACTTCAATGTTAAAAAAAAATTATACTTGAATCTAATTGTGTAAAGTTGGGACGATAAAAAGTACACAAAAAAAGAATCCGCATACAATTTCGAGGACTTACAAAATAGGATCGAACCCTTCCCACCTTTCTGATTAGAAATTTTGCAGAAGAGAAGGTTTTCACATTCTACAGAACTCAAGAATATCAGTATCAAATGTTGTCATTTGGCACCGCATTTAATCGTTTGATGGCATCAAAAGCTCCAGGTTTCTTCTTCTCTCCCTCTGCCTAGATGGCAGGACTTGCTCTGCTGCATTGTCACAGCTCAACCACAAATGTCTTCAAGAGATTTCCTGGTTAAATATCTATATGCTGGATTTCTCGACACAAGCTCGCCTCTTCGCAATGTGGAAGCAAGTTCCGGTTTGATTGTCATTCCGACACCCTGGAGATTCTGATTAGGGGAAGGGATTTCTTATGTGGTCACAACAATCCTGGGGCTGACCAGATTGAACCGTCTTTCTGATTGACTTCTGCTAACCCAATAACTTATAGGATTAATTGAGTTAAACGGTGCAAATTGGGCATTTACATTGCCCTTGCAAGTGCATCCTGGAGCACCATTCCATATACTAATCACGTTCTAATCATGTGAAACTGTCAAAATCCCCGCCCATTCTTGTCCTTTTAAGATGGTTTGCTGATCTTTTTCTCTAGCCTAGCTTGCTATAATCCTAATGTATCTTTTAACTCTAGGGATATCCTAGGATCGAATCCTTCAGGATGTCACGATATAGCTGGCAATTTTGTATAGAATTCCTTCTACAACAGATGGGTAGTCTCTGGATGTACATCTTTTTTACCAAACGCGGGTACCATCTATTTTGTCGCACATGGTGATCACACGCAAATATTTACCGACATCATCAAAAAATCATGTGCTCTAGGGCAGCTCAAGATCAAAGTTATTCTTGTGTCTCCTTTTTGTCACTTTACAGAACCGAAAGGAGGTTTGTCCACAGTACAAAGGTTGAAGTGATATGTCCTCCACAAACTGCATAGTCTGTACCATCTTGAATCATTGTGTAAAGTAGCTCGAAGAATGTGATCTCGTTTTGTGCTGGAACTGAGTTGTCTTTGGACGGGAATATAATTGCACGAAAGATTTATTAGCTTCGAGACCAAGAACAAACTCCGTGGATTGTCATTGACCCCTCGATAAAAAAAGTGAAAAAAGTGCACACAAACCATAAAGGAATTAGCCTCAAGAAGCGCGACTACGATAATCTTCTGAATCCGTTGATAGTCACCGACGCAAGAGGGGGGTGAGTTCATCCTGATCCGCGAGAGCTTTGTTACATGGACCTCCCATGGCAGCGACACACAGAGAAAAGAGAACAAAACAAACCAAGGAAGGGGTCACTTGGTACTCAAAAGGTGACAATCCAGATACTGAGAGATAGTCAGAAATTGCTCTTCTCCTCCTCCCGATAAATAGGAGGCTCTTCCATTTATGTCAACGACGCGACGTGTAGCGAAAGTCCACAGGAATTGTCATTTCTTGGTGACTGAAGCTCTTGAGCCAAGTGCTTCTAAAAAAGTCCGCGGTGACCAGGAGGGCAACATCTTTCCAAGCATAAGTGACCACATTCATGGCTCGCAACCATGAAAGCAAGATGTGAATCATTGATATATGCAATGTCTCTGTTTTGCTCACAAAATGTGGTATGGTCATGCTGCTAAATCATTGGAAGTTTGGATTCATTCATCCTCTGATTGAGCGTCTCTGGCAAAGAACGAAACCGGTCGGATACTTCGAGGATGATGACAATTGCAAGAACATGCACCAAAAGGCATTAGAGGAAAAATATATATATAGCATCGGCTTCATTTCTGCTTCTTCTTCTTCTTCTTTACTTTTGGGTTTTAACGGTCTAATCTTCCTCTGATTATAGTGGGATTAAACGGGCGTCAGACGAACTTAAATTTGTCGCTTTTGGGCCCAATCATGTCATAATTTTCTTTGCCTTTCTCATGCGCCGCCCGGTTCACGGAATTTGAAAATGGAAACAGAGCCAAATCTACACATGCACTTTCCCCGCAACAACTTAATTCTCAATCATAACATGGAGACTAAGCTGAAGTTAGCCATGATACTCGTTCGAACAAATGAGGCGATTACTTAATACACATGTTACGCGTCCAATAATTTGATAATAATTTTTGTGTTGTTTTCCCTTCGCGTGAAACAAGTAGTGGTAAAATGGCTTTCAAATCCCATTTGGTTAAGTTAATTGATTTAGTTGGTTTGAATGAATTAGAATCAAATTACTCACTAAAATATTCGATAGAAACGTGTGTTGTGAAGCCAAATTTCTTATTAGATTTGGCTTGATTTAATTTGATTTATCATTCTTTGACATTCAATATTTTTCTAAAATATCTGTTTATAATGATTACTTGATGTGACTCGCAATTGCGAAAATTGCATGCACAAGTTGATGATAAAAATGACATATAAAATTCAAGCCTAAAGAAAACTTTGTACTAATGCATAGAGGGGCAACTTATGTGGTAAATATTTTATCCATGATATTGTGAACTATTTTATCTCATTTGTTCTTAATTATGCCCGGTGTGCCCGTAATTTATGTGTTTTCTTAGTTTATGTGTTGATATACAAGTACAAGATATCGTGTTAATCTTAAGGTAAGAAACTTCTTTAGTACAAAGGAGTTACAATTATTAGCAAATTAGAGTGTTATATGTCGACCTTAGAGAGACTTCTCTTGAGGAAGACATTGCTGCTGCTGTTATTATCATTATTGTTGTTGTAGTTTTGTGAAAAGGGTGGAAAGACATTGCTGTTAGACAGTAAAAAATTTCGTTACTTCATACCAAAACATTAACTATCGTACTAATGTGTAATAAAAGCTTCTATGGTGCATGTTAGATAAAAATTTCCATGGTGCATAAAAATGTCGTTACTTTGTACAAAAATAATAATAATTCATGGTGCATGTTAGATAATTACATTTAAATAAAAATTTTAAAGAATTTAACCATGTTAGTTATGCGTAATAAGACCATCAAAAACTTACTAGTTGGCAATGAAAACATATTAAAAAATTCAGAAATCTTTTTTAAGAATTAAGAAAAAAATTTACCCACTTCAATGCAGGTAATGCCGCGTACGGCCGTCAGCACCAACTAGAGTGTCGTGTCGGAGATCTCAAGTCTAAACTAAGTTCAAAAAGTTTATGAATAGATTAGCAAGACGCCACTAAATTAGCAGAAATGAAATGTTTAAATTTATAATAATTAAAAAGTTTATGACAGAATTAGCCGCTTTATGATGAATTATTTGGTCTCCTTTTTGCTTTTCTTTCTTGTTAAGAAAACATTCAAAAAAAAAAAAAGAAGGAAGTCCCCGTACCCTTTGGCGCGGCAAGGGAAAGGACGCGGTGCACCTCCGGAGGAGTAGGGGTAGGGGTGGGCCCCGATCCAGGAGAAGACGCGTGGGTCCCTCCCCCGGGAAAAATCCAAGCGGCACTCCGTCCACCTAATAAAGACCCAAAGGTGGGACCCACCGTCCTGTCGGCGCCCCACTCGAGAGCGACGACCAGCAATCTCAATCAATCTGCACCGTGAATTCCCGACTTCACGTGCGCCCGGTCCACGTCCTTCGAACTTCACACAAGCTTACTTCGCTTCGGCTTTCTATCATCGGATAATTTGTCTCTAGCTCAATTTTGTACCAAATGTTAATTTCGAATTCGGAATTCATTGGTTTAGCAGCTTCGAGTCGTGATATTGGAAATCTAGAATTATCGATAAAACAAATCTCGACATAATTGCGTTTATCTGTACGCGAGGAATAATTGCGATGTCCTTCGCATCCAATGAACGAGACAACGAATGACGCCCGGTTTGAAAAGCCAGGCTTCATGTAGGAGTGGGGACCTCAAGTTTACATACAGGATAAGCAGCTCACCTGGTTCGAAAAATCGGGCTATTGTGTTTCTTGGAGGCTTGATTTTGTGGATGGTGCGAGTCTTTAAGCCGTTGATTTTGGTTTCTTCGACTTTCATAGTCTCCATAAAAAGGGAATCGAGCTTATGCGCTATAAATATATTTTGGATATAAATTTTAGATTTTACGCGTTATAGACACACTTTAAAGTAAATATATTAGAGTTAATAAAGTTTAGGTTTATAACGAGTCACCCTTCCAATTTAATGAGCGGTGGTTGAAGAGGATTATTGAAAAAAAACCAAACCCGAGTAAATGCGGGTTTAAATACGGTTTAACCCGAGCCCATGTTTTAACTCAATTCTGATTGGACAGTGCAGTGCTTTTTAGCTGTCGGGCGGGCCCATTTCCCGTACCACAACCCAACCTGCCACCACGTCGGCCCCTCTCCGACCATCTGGTGCTGACTTATTCTCTTTTCAATTTTGTCCGCACGTAAACTTCACATTTACGGTTTCCTGTTTGCTTTTTTATTTCTTTTGTTTTTTCTGGATAATTTTCTCATGGAATCATTTTTACTAATTCTGTATTTTCTCGTTTACTAGAGTTTTCCCTCTTGCCACTTTTCGAAGCCCGGATTTTTTTTCCCCCCTAATTTCCATGCTCCAAGGGCTTTTTTAGTATAAATCAAGAATGTATAATGAGACAATGAGACATGCTTTCATAGTACATTTTGTCATGACACGTGTATGCTTTTCTATTTCTTTGTAAATTTTTTTAATCTTTAGGCTTTCTTTATGTTGTTCTTTTATCTGCTAATTTGTTAATTTACTTCTTTAAATTTGATATGGAATTTATCCAAGTAATTTAGTTGTATGAAGAGCTTGTTATTATGGGTTGAATGGATGAGTATGAGCTTTTCACAAATTGGATCAAATATGGACGCATTGTAGTGATATAGGATGAGTGAGGTCGGATATGAATCGCTAGTGTTATATTATACAAAAAGGGATGAATACGGGTTGAATTGATTAAATTGGGTTGGATTTCTGACCCGATCCATTTATTTGACATGTCTATCTATTCCTAAGCATGCTCCTCTCTCTCTCTCTCTCTCTCTCTCTCTCTCTCTCTCTCTCTCTCTCTGCGCGAAACTGGATTGAAATGTTGAACTTGAGGTTGTCGGGCGATTTGCTTGTACCCGAAAAATGAGGTTATGATGGTGTAAGTACTTCAAGTTTTGTCCTCTTTCAATTTCCTAATTTTTTTCTTGCTTAATCAAACCTCAAACTTTCCAAATTGGGCTCTAAGCGGTGCTTTCATTAAGCGAGGTGCCATGCATTTTTTTTTTTTGTAATATGACTTGCTTGCACAACGAAAATTGTCCAAAAATACTACACATATTGCCAACTCATAAATAGGATAAATTGAATAAGTTTTTTTTTTTTGCTTTCTTCTTTCTTAATAATTTTTACTTCTCCTCCTTCTTTCTTCTTCACCAGTGCGAAGGCAACTTTTTTCTCAAACCTTATCTCTTCAAAACGCCGCCGCCGCCACACGACAACCCTCTGCTTTTTTTTTTTGTAACCGAGGACTCAACTTGAGCCCCTTCGCGCTTGGCAAGTGCTAAGGAACTGGGTGCCTATACATCGAGCCAATACAAGCTGGACACCACACTTATATCAGCAGTTAAGTCACATAGTGATGTCGCTGGGATTCGAATATTTGCGAGAAACACAAGGCTCGAACCAACTACGCCACCAAATCGTACTCCAACCCTCTATTTTGCTCCTTATTTTAGAATATTAAAATATTAAACTATATATTTTAAAATAATTGACAATTACCGCGTAAAATCTCACGTAACATTAAAGTTAAAAGTCTCGAGTTCAAATTTTTCTTTCTCTATATTTAAAACACTTGGCAATAGCCAATGAGCAACAGCGGCCTCTTGCCATGGGCCCACAACAACAAATGACAACCACAGATGCAGCCACTTCGCTTTCTTTGTTCAACGCATCGAACCACTTCAATGATCTACCTGATATCTCTCTGATTGTGCACATATTGTTTTCTTAAAAAATGATTTCCTCTTCTAAAGATGGGAAATTCATTTTCCTAATTTAAAAGCATGCATATTTTCTTTGAGCGTAAATGATTGTCTGTTGACCGATTATTTTCAACTAATCATATACATAGAATCTCAAAAAAACTAAATTGCAGAAAATTCTTTCACTTAAACAAACGAATATTCATAAGCCAACATGAACGTTCTCGTTCCTACTTGGAAAATTTAGTGAACTTTTTATCGGGCCACCAAGTTTAATCTTAGATTGCTGCTTTATAGTGTCAAGTCGAGATTGTACGTGATATATAAGCAAGAGTAACGTAGTATGCTGTCGACAAGTTAATTGAATCGTCGACGTCTATTCTTGTGTAATGTTATCTTCTTCTTTTTTATGGATAAATGGAGGCAACATGTGAACGACTTCCTTTTTTCTGCTCGGAATTTAAGTAATGCCATCAGTTACTATGGAAAAAGTGTGAATATGGAGAAAATTAGGTTTTTTTTTTTCGCGATTTTCGTCGTTGCAAAACCGATAATCTGTAGAAAAAGAAATCGAATTGCGACTTCTAGAACGGAAGGATTTAACCGAAAAAGTTAAGGCGTTGGGCCTCTATAACAAAAGGAGGTAACCGAAAAAGAAAAAGGAAAAACTGAATCAGGGAGATCTCTGAAAAAAGAAGAAATTCAACCAAAGAATTCAAGAAGAAGGTGGTGGCATTGAGCTGTGTTTTAGCTGTCTTGTTAAGGGAGAAGCATGATGGGTGTTCCCTCCTTAACTCCCCCCCTTCCCTCCTCCTTCCTCCTCCCAACATCCCTAGGGAAAACAAAAGCCAAAGCCCCTCTCCCTCTCCCTCTCTCTCCTCAATTCAAATAGCCACCTTCTCTCTCTCTCCCTCCCCTCCAGTTGGGAACGGATCTCAAAGTTCCCATTTTTCCCCCGAACACCCATCACCGCCGCCTCAACAGAGAGAGAGAGAGAGAGAGAGAGAGCAGTGCCATTTTTATACTCAGCATGAGATGACGACGATGACGACGACCACCCATCTCCGCTCTCTCTCCGCTGCCCTCTTCGTCCTCTTCTCCTCCTTCACCGTCCTCTCCGCTGCCGCCCCCCGCCATGCCAGGCACCGCCAGCTCTTCCACCACCTCGACGAGTTCGGTGACCGCGGCGAGCTCGTGACCGTCGACCCATCCATCTCCTTCGAGAACCCCCGACTCCGCAATGCCTACGTCGCCCTCCAAGCCCTGAAGCAGGCCATCATCTCCGACCCCAACAACTTCACCGCCAACTGGGTCGGCCCCTCGGTCTGCGACTACTCCAATGTCTACTGCTCTCCCGCCCCCGATGACCCCAGCGTCCGCACCGTCGCCGGCATCGACCTCAACCACGGGGACATCGCCGGGTATCTCCCGGAGGAGCTCGGCCTGCTCGCCGACCTCGCCCTCTTCCACCTTAATTCTAACCGGTTCTGCGGCACCGTGCCGCAGAAGTTCCGGCACTTGAAGCGGCTCTTCGAGCTGGATCTGAGCAACAACCGGTTGGCCGGGAAGTTCCCGAGGGTCGTACTGGAGCTTCCGGCGCTCAAGTTCTTGGACCTCCGGTTCAACGAGTTCGAAGGGTCGGTCCCGAGAGAGCTCTTCGACAAAGATCTGGACGCCATTTTCATCAACGACAACCGGTTCCGGTTCCACCTGCCGGAGAATCTCGGCCACTCGCCTGTGTCGGTTATCGTCCTGGCAAACAATGACCTCGGCGGGTGCCTTCCTGAGAGCATCGTCGAGATGAAGAACTTGAACGAGGTCATACTCATGAACAACGGGTTCAGATCTTGCTTGCCGTCGCAGTTGGGGCGGCTCAAGAACGTGACGGTCTTCGACGTTAGCATCAATCAGTTGGCGGGTCCCTTGCCGGAGAGTGTGGGCAAGATGGTGAGCTTGGAGCAGTTGAATGTGGCTCACAATAGGCTGTCCGGGAAGATTCCGGCTAGTGTCTGTGGCTTGCCGAAGTTGCAGAACTTTACATTCTCGGACAACTTCTTCACCGGAGAGCCGCCGGCTTGCCTGCGACTGCCGGCGGTGGATGACCGGATGAACTGCTTGGCGGAGAGGCCGGCACAAAGGTCTCCGGTTCAATGTAGGGCGTTCTTGTCCAGACCTGTGGATTGCAGTGCTTTCGGATGCTCCGGCTCCTCTGCTCCTTCTCTTTCGCCGCCGTCTCCACCAGTCGTCTCTCCACCGCGGCCGTTGGCGCCGCCTGTTGGCTCCCCTAGTGGCGCTCCATCGCCAATGCCGGTGGCTCCGACTTCCCCACCGTTTGAAGAGCCACCGCAGTCAGCGCCTGTTCCTTCCACTTCGCCATCTGGTAGCTCTCCATCGCCGTCACCTCTGTCATCACCGCCGCGGCCGGTGGCCCCGCCCGGTGGCTCTTTAACGCCCTCACCGTTGCCACCTTCTTCGTCCCCTGTTGGCGTACCGACCGGGCCGGGCACCCCGCCTGGCCACTCGCATCCACCACCGTCTGGATCAACATTGCCACCTCCCCCAGTTTCTTCACCACTCCTGCCACCTCTGCCATCGCCGCCCGTTTACTCACCTCCCTCGCCTGTTCACTCAACGCCTCCGCCCGTTTACTCACCACCTTCACCATATCTCCCGCCAGCGATTCACTTTCCAGCTTCCCCGCCTCCTCCTCCGCCGCCATACTCTCCACCCACCCATTACGTCCATACTCCACCAACACCACCTCCACCGTCATCTCCACATGCTCCTTCACCACCCCCGGCCCATTCTCAACCTCCACCGCCTCATGTAGAGAAGTCACCACCATTGTCGCCACCATCGCCATCCACCCATTATTTGCCACCGCCACCCGCGCACCCATATCCCCTGCCTACTCCCCCCCATCACGAGTCTCGGTCGCCGCCTCTGCCATCCCCACCTCCCCCGGCCCCTGCATTCGAGGGGCCAATGCCACCAATTACTTCAGTCCCATACGCTTCTCCTCCGCCACCACCTTTCTATTAATTCTTTTTCCGAGAATATGCTTTTTTTCCCTCTCTAACCTCCTCTCCGAAATTTGTCACCAATCGGATTTCAGCAATATGGCATTTTCGGATCATGTGCCTCTTAGATTGGTCGCTGTAGTTTCTCCAAAAATCAGTCGACAACGAAACTGTTGTCAATGCAGAGGGAAAGAGGAGAGAAAGTCCCTACAGTCTATTTATTTTTCATTTATTTTGGGAACATCATTTCTGAGTTTGTGAAATAACTTTGAAGAAGAGTAGAACCATGTAAGGTTGTAGGATTGTGTTATGTATATGGGTGCATCATCAATGGGATTGATCTCTCCAGTCAGGGTCTCTATCCGCTGTTCAGATCGGTATCATCTTTTAGCTCTGCAACTCAAACTCTGTAAATTTTTCTTGCTTCCGTTTTCCAATATCTTCTAGCGATTAACTTCTTGGAATTTAGATATCAGACCAGCCATTCTCCTTGGTATCGCCCCCGTGGTTGGTTTTCTTGTTTGCAATACGATCCAAACTGAATCTCTATTGCCCTCTGCGCGTGTCAGTGACCTCCTTCCTATTTTACATGAAAATAACAGTTACTGCACTCCTTTCATTTTTGCTCTGAAAGGGTCATGTTTCCACTTGGAGGATGTGTATAAATTGCAGAATCTTTAGCATTTCTAGATGTGAGCATGTGTAACAGCAATGTAGTCCATGAACTGAAAACATCATTGCCCTGCTCATCATGCCTCAAGATTTTGAATTTTCAATCTAACTCTTGGTTTTGATCCCGAGTTTAACGCTTAGACCTATTTGCTTACTGCATATCAGTCAACAAGAAATCTGAGCAGAGTATTAGAATAAGTTGGGTTTCCGAGGTTCTTGATCACGTCGTTCGTATCTATTTAATTGATCCTCAATCTCGAATGAGTGTCCAAGTGAAAGCAAAATCTTTATTTTGTCTCTTCTTTTCTGAGTTTGACGCTGGCAGTCTCTAAGTTCAGGTTAAAAAAACACAGATCGGGAGGATTATCTTGCTTAAAGATTACTTAAATCCTCTGGCATTTGGAAATTGATATATTGACCTCTCTACTTGGTCTGTGCTCTCCGTCTCTTCAACCAACGCGAAGTTACTCGATCAATTCAATTCCTCAACAACTCTCTCCCACCTGTACATCACCAAAACCGGCAGTGCTCTTAACTGGGTACTGCTACTTCACACCCACCAATGCTTAAACAACACATATTTTCAGCAGGAAAAACACTGAACCTCACGCATTTAACACCCACCAATGTTCATATCGAAATCCTGCTGTGCAATATTGCAGCCAAGGCACCATTTATACCAAGTGGATCTGCTCCTCAACGACCACTCGTGTTCTTTGAAAAGACACTGTAAGGTTTCAAAGACAACATAAATTTTAAGTTCATATCCGCTGTCGGTCCTGCTGAAAAGGACTCACTAGTTAATAGTTGCGATTACGACTACCAATTTGACGAGGGAGACAGACCATATCTGTGTGTTCACGTGCATCATGTGTTTCTGTCCACCATCCCAATCCCCGAGCATATATTTTTGGATTCAGAATGCTGTAATGACCCCAAATTTTTTATTTTTCTTTGCCATGAATAGTCCTTGCAGAAATCAACGCAACGTCTTCTTCTCTTTTTGTTTATTTATTTCTGCCATTAGGGGAAGTCTTCTATTGGTGATTTCTGCGTACCTCATCAGATTCTCTTCTGAGGCTCTGGAGAGAGACCCTCTTCCCTTTTCATGGCGTCTGGTCATCGTCTCTGCTACCAAGCACATGCGGATGGCTCATCGGAATTTAGAAATTAGGCACTGGTCCTCGTGCTTAGCATAGGAAATTTTTATGCCTAGTCTTGCTGGCCCCTCTCCCTCAATATGTATGAAGTTAATTTTTGTATTTATTTGACCATTTAAGGGAAACGATATGGAAAAAGAATTTGATTGTCCCCTTTTCTTTTTTCTTGTTCGGGTAATTCGTTAGTATGATGAGGTGACCAGAAATATCCTAGACAAGGGTATGGTGCGTGTTATGTATAGTATGCTTACATTTATTGTGAATCGATTGCATATTTGGTGAATTGTGTTTATGTGTACATTTTGTCTTGTAGGAGAAGAATAACAAAGGAAATAAACATGGGTGAAGACTTAAAAGAGAAACGGTGTTTATATTGCATGAAAGGGTGCAAAGAATGCGTGAGAATAGTTTTATTTTAAAGATACTATCTTTAGAACAATATTATTTCTAAAAGGTATAGTTTACCCAAGAGATTGTACTAATGACCTTGCGCAAGATTCAAATTTAATATTTGATGAGTCAGTAACTCTTCAAAGATTGATATAACCCTCCATCTTGTTGGTCCTTTAGATAGACCAAAAGAAGACTGAGTAAAATATTACGACAAATTAATACCCACGACTTTCTTCTTCTTCCTCTCCATGCTGCGTTTCTCTTGAAATTAGTGGATTTGTGTTCTTGGCTGATGAACATTTTGAAGTGCATCAATATTGTGCTCTTGTATCTTAGGGTTAGCATTTTCGTTGGAGCCATGTGCACCGCCACGGAGAAATTGCTATCTCCAAGAAAACTTCCCGAAAATGCATTAGGTCAATCTATACTCCTCTGATCTCTTCTTTCGATTGGATTTTCTTCATTTTCTATTCTAAATTTAGATGTACATTTAGAATTTGCGACCTTAGAGATGAGAGTATAAACATCCACACGAGTCTCATCTGGTTTGCCTCATGCATACAAAATATTCACATCCATCATGAGCGCATGCAATTCAATATGATGAACTGACCCTTTCCCTTCAAACATGAAAGCATCACTTATGATCCGGGAACGTCTCCAAAGGGAGGATACAGCGGAGGAGAAGAGACATCATCATCAATCACATCGATCATTGCTCGTGGCTATACTGATGATCTTGGGCACGGTATGCACAAACCTAATATCAACACAGAGACGTGAACGAGGACCATTCTGTCGGATGTCATGAGAAAGGAGGGAAGAAGCAAAAAGCCATGGGAAACGCAAGATCAGTTGCGTGCTACAGGAAGATGCGACTTTCGCTTGAAGTTAGACATGATCGATGAGCAGGTTCCAATCGGGTTCATTAAACAATCTAGAGCTTTGATTCACTCCGCCGATCTCTCAAAATGCTGTCCAGACCCCACCGACACGATGGCTGGGGCACGTTGCGCCGTCGGGATCATGATCGGGTATGCTTGGGCTGGTCCACTGGTGTGGAAATGGAATCGAGACCAACAATTTTACAGAAGATCGGGCCTTTCTTGGGCTCTTTTACCCTCCCAATCCGCTTCTCATGTATATGATGTACTGATTGGGCCAACAGTTTTTTTTTTGGTCGAAGTTGGGCCAACAGTTCGCTTAGTGAGCATCTGCATATTGGGGCCAACCTAATTATATGCTACTCCGGACGAGGTAGGATAAGTTTGCACTATATCCATATGCATAGACCATAGATACAAGTCAGATAAGGTCCAATAATTTCACCTATCACTATGCTTTCCATACACAAAATCATATTTCCGTAAGATATATGTTCATATTGATAATGCATTTTCCAATGTTTAAGCCAAGCTTGTGGACCACTTTTTTTTTTCCTTTCTGTTTTTGAGAAAAATCCGGAAAATGGTATTTTTCCGCATTTGATAGAAGCATGTTGAACAAAGACCCGACGTGAATCTCACAGTTTCTTGAAACATAATTGGGTCGATCTAATAGATTTGATTTATAAAAAAAAACTCGGTCAATTGCAAGCATATTTCGTCACCAACATGTATTCGGTGACTACAAAAGTAGGACATTTCATTTGATGTTACAAAGGCCTTTTCATCACCCCCGCCCCCCCCCCCCCCCCCCCCCAATCACGCCTCAGTGCCCACTAATTGCAACTTCATTGCCTCAGCGGACCGAAGTCATAATGTGCTCGTCACTTTCTAAGTTGTCGCCACCTTTTGTGGATCAAATTATAGGGGAGGGATATTTCACGCTTAGGGCACCCGCCAATGTTTCGAGTGTGTTGTGCCCCGATAAGTTCAAGGATATTGACAGGACAGTTCCTTGAAGCTAGTATTACTGGATCGACGGTGCACGAGAGCCCTATTCATATGCACCGTTCGATCAGATGGATTTCATGTGGAGTCCGGTTTACTTGACGATGCACATAAGTAGGCCTAACATGTACCCGAAACACCCATGCTTTTGTTTTTGTTTCCTAGAATCCAGTGCGCCGCTCCCGAGGATGAACTCCAGGGCATCATTTCGTAGGAATCAAAAGCTTGAGATCCAGTCGTCGCTGATGCCTGGAGGGGATGGACCATTGGGGCACTATAGGCACACCGCCATTGACATCTCGTTTCCATCCCATGAAGGTCGTGATTGGGGACCATCCCAACATAAGTCTTGCTCGGGTCGCTCTTAGTCCTCTATCGCCGCCTGCGCGCGCCCCCCCCCCCCCCCCCCCCCCCCCCCCCCCAGCTCCTCTGCAAACCAAATTCTAGAGATCTAATCTTCCTACGTTCTTTGTGCGGTTCTCTTTTCTGAGTAGTTCACAATTGCAGATTATAGCTTTCTATATGTTTCCCCACTGAAGCCTGGTAGTTTAGTGGTACACCGGTCACATTGTTTTTTGACGAGGCCACGTGTCCGAGACATGTCGTCGAACTTTGGGCTAACACACATCGCTGGGATGCAATGACGGGCTATTGCGCCTTTGGCACCGAGTGGTATGACTCAAATCGGATATTGCATAAAGAGTGCAAGACCCTTGGTGGAGGTTACTGCAGTGGTCACCCCTCTCCACATTTTTATCGCTTATAAGAAGAACTTCCCCACGTCTCTTTCGACCCAAGAAAGTGAGAGCTTCCTTGTGTTTCTCAAGTCGACAAAGTTTCTCACACACAATGCTAAGCTTATGGGATTCCGTGACCACTCGGATGTGTCAAAGGCAGAGCTGCAAGAAAGCTCGAATGGTGGAAATCTATCTTCCTGCCAAAAGCAGGAAAGGAAGTTTTAATTAAAGCAGTTGCTCGTGCCTTATGTGCTCATTCCATGCGCTGTCTTAAGTTTCGGAAGAAGTGGTGCCAAGAAATGGTTGCTGCTGTGGCTAAGTCCTGGTGGCGGCTAAAAAAAGATGAAAGGATAATCCACTGGAACTGTCGGGAGGCCCTAAATGTGTCCAGAGCTGCATGTGGTTTGGGTTTCAGAGATTTGACGAATATCAATCTGTCCCACTTTGCAAAATTGGCTTGCAGGATCCATAACAGCCCCAGTGCACCGTGGCCACATATTTTAAAGGGTCTCTTCCTTCCTAAAAATGAATTATCTAATGCAAAAGGAGGAGTTGCCTCTTGGAGGCCGACTAGTGTTTGTCAAGGACTGAAAGTGCTGCAACATGGCCCTGTGAGGCAAATAGAGGACGGCAAGAGATGAGGTTTGGAAGGCTAGGGGAATTTCTCGTTCGTTGGAGTTCATGCTGCCGAAAATTTGTCATCCACTTCTCAGCTAAATAGCGCTTCTTGTGATGATGTAGAATCAGTGGAACACATCATTCTGCTGCATGAATGGAGCTGAATTAAGATGGTCCTGTGGTTGGGGGAGATTGGAAAGAGGGTGGATGAGCTTGTTGCTGAAATGACTGAGGCCACGGTTTTGTCAAGGGCGCTCTGTTGTTGCCTAAAACGGAGATTTGGCAAAGGATTCGCGTGGAGATGGATGCTGCTGTCATTTTCAGGAGCCTGGGCAATCACTCAGCAGACCAGTGGTTGGAAGACATCCTTTCCCTCTTGTCCTTTGTCTGTTCTTTTAGGGGCTGATTTGCATGAAAGACCTCCCCTTATCCATCTGGATGTTTTTGTTAAACATCATTTTATAGGAATTATTCAAATAGAATGCACGTAATAGTAATGGATTACGGTACATGAATCAATATCTTAACAACTATAAAAGTACTCAAAAAAACAAGAATCTCAGTGCGATAGAATAGTTAGATATTAAATTATGTCTTCAACTGAAAATTTAAACTTTTAAAATAATTGACAATGATCTCACAAAATTCTCCTATGATTTTAGAGTATGAGATTCTAAGTTCAAATTTTTCCAAACCTGATTTTTATAATTAATTCCTAAAAAAACTTGGAAAGAAACATAAGATGAAATGCACTCAAATTTTGGAATGTCAAATAATATATAAACATTCTTGTTAAAACTTGGTGAATGATTAAATATATAAATACCGAATCACTTTTTCAATTGACGGCGATCTCACTAAAACTTATATACGACCGTGCTACAGGATCTCATGGGCAGCATAATTTATGATATCAATAGTTTTTACTCGTTTTTCGCAATTTATCATCGCTCAAAACATTCTTTGCGAACTTTCCATTGTTTTCTCATTGTAACTGTGTAAGCAGCCTTGCAACGGTTCTCAACACGAATTTATCTCGACAGACGGTCTGGAGATTCGATTGACGTCAACGCAGGGTCACATCAGTCTCTAAGCAAAATAACAGAGATTATCACAGACGTAAAATTAATATGGAAACGGGACATCTTTCGGCGCAATTCCTGGAGCCCGTGCCGTGCACGTGATCCCAGTATTACTTTCACCATCACCCCCCTCAGGAGGTGTGCCCCCTACTTTTGCTCGAGAATCCAGAAACAGATGAAAAGAGAGAGCGCGATGGTCAAAGTTTCAGGCAAAAAAGAAAAGATTCCGACCTTGAAACCAGAGCTGCCTAAGAACGAGGGAGAGAAATGAGAGGTGATCGGCTTTTTCTCAGGTTTTCTATTATCATCTGTCCTGGGATCTCTTTGTCTTTTCGTGTGAAAGTTGAGGGAGGGGAGGGAAATGGTTTTAGCACGCATTGGAATTGGTCATCCTTCCAAGCTTTGCTCTGCCAAAAAGATGAAGATGGGGTTGCCCAGGTTTTTGGAGTTCCTGTTCCTTGCACGACACATCCCATGAAATTAATGGCTTCCCTTTCCTTTCTTCTTGTTGTTGTCGATTTTTGGGTATCCCAAAAAAGTAGTTGAGCTTAATTTAGATGATTAGAGAATTTCTTTTCAAATTGAATTTGCTTGATACTTAATTAGAGACTCTAGTTTCAAAAAAATATATGTAAGTTGTGGCAAGAAGGCAAGAAGGGAACTCTAGTGACTAGAGAATATAGTAAATTAAAGAATAATCAACATCATAAAAAAGGAGAAAATTACCAAAAATTATTCAATCTTAAATATTTCAATTTCGCCATTTTAGTTCTAAATTTTTTGAAAATTTGTTAATATAGTTCATTCAACCAATTTCAGTTGGAGATTACTGATATGAATGTTGATCATTCTACGTGACATAGTTAACGTTGACGTGGATGATTACCCATATTTTTTATTATTATTATATATTTTTCTTCTCTTTTCTTTCTTACTTCGTTGTTGCTTTGCCTAGGTGATGACTAGCGACAACTGCTGATGGCAAACCTTGTCGAAATCTGGTGAGGTTGAACCTCGGCAACTTTGTGTGTGGTTCGACCTTGAGAGGTCTGGCACGAGAAGACTTTGCCAACCTAGAGCGAGCGGCAGAGACTAGTGAAGGCGATTGTTGTTGAGACTTGGTGGTTGGCAAAGGAACAAAGGAAAAAAGAAACAAAGAAAAGAATATAAAATAATAAAAAAATTTCTAAGTTAGCATGGGCTCTATGATGTAGGAAATAATGTAGGATGATTACTGCCTATATCAATGATTATTAATCAAAATTAGTCAAATGAATTACGTTGACAAATTGCCAAAATGTTTAGAATTTAATTAGTCAAATTAAAATGTTTCATACTTAATTAGCACAAGAACAATAGATATATGATTTATTTTTTTCACGCATGTATTTGTGGATACATTATGATTGGCCAAAGAAAAAGGACTTGTTGCATTGACTGGGTATTTATGCGTTATGATCGAATCGGGCTTCTTTTAAAAGAGTAGATGTTGCGTTAAAAGAAAATATTTTCGAGGTATAAATAAATCATTGCATAAACTTATTTCCATATTTATTGTGGGGGAAGGAGTATATATTTTTTAATGAAGGTGCATTATTCTTTTCACCAAATACATTCAGTGCGGCGAAAGCAACCGAAGAAAAAGGGAAAAAGAGAAAGAGAAAAAAAAAGAAAAAAAAAAGCAAGAGGTTGGGCCATGCCCGAGTTTTGAGGTCAAGCAGAAAGTTTCCCCACGTCATTATTGCCTCGATCTTGGGAAATTATTGCTTATTGGAACATGCCAGACAAAAGATTACCTCGTGGTCATTATGAAAATTGTCTCCATAATTAGTAATATTTCCGTGGGAGCCGTTTGATCATTAGAAAGAATTGAATTTGGCTGTATGAACAATTTCAGCACTCTATATTGATTTGTTGGTATTTCCAAGGAAATGGTAAATTGAATTGGGCAGATCATTGGTGTAAAATAAGATTAACGATATTAAGTTGACGAAACATAGCGGTTTAGTGATTCAACATGCTTTTTTTCGGGGGCTAAATTTCAAGCATTTCATGTTACGTAGGACGCAAACCACGAAACGTTGAAAATAGGATAGGAAGAAAGCAGAGTAAGAACCGTTGCGACAAGACAAGTTATGCCAAATGCATAAGCTTAAGATGAATTCTCGTGCTAAATTTCATTTTTTTTTTAGTTTTTGCTTCGATACTAACTCGCAAAAAGTGAATAAGGCGAGTTTTACAAATCTAAATGATATGGATATCGAGTGAGCGCTCTACAGATAAAAAACGAAGCTTTGAAGCATCAATCAAATCAAGACCGGCATTATTAAGGCTACTGACCGCAAGGCTTAAAATCATATTAAAGCATGAACTGAGTCTTGTTGGGGTCACGCGTTAATAAAAAATTTCCCCAAGAAATGAAATCCCCCCGAAACGTTGAGTAAATGATAATAATAGTGCGCCATCTCCCTCTCTTTTTGCCTTGGGTTCATCATCTTTTGTTGGGGAATGAGGCGAACAAGCAATCATTCTCTTGCTTCACAGCATCAGACTGGCATATTCACAAGAACGGCCGGGGAATGAAATATATAAGTATGCAGTTATTAGAGTCTCACTCAAATCACTTTCACAGTTACAATAAATTGATTTCTTTTTTCTACAGCAATCTGAGATTCCGACGCGGAAACAAGAAGCTTACGGCGGGAAAAAAAGAAGAAGAAGAAAATGAAAGCAGAGGAGGGGGAATAAGAAGAAGCAATCTCTCTTTCTCTCGCTCTCTCTCTCTGGGCAATGGTATATAAGGTGACAAAGTATTCAAAAGGGGAGTTGCAGAACAGCAAATGGGAAAAAATGTCTCTTTGTTCTTTCCCAGGGGTGTTGAGTGAGAAAAGAGAGCTTCTTTTTCAAAAATGTTAACACCCATTGTCGAGATCTCTCAAGCCTCTCCAACTCTCTCATGGGTACTTTCAGTTCTTTAAATCTTGACGCCGTTTTTATTTTTTTCCCTTTTAGTCGAACCAAAATTCTTTGAAATGTGAATGCTGAGACTGCTCTGTTTCTTTTGCTTGCGATGAGGTTTTTCCCGAGTATTCTCTTAGGTTTATGGTTTCTATAGGCGTGACTTTCACAGTACGATGAACAATACATTGCACAAAGATTTGAGACTTTGGGTGAGCGTCTTGGCATTATGCTGTTCATTCTCATTATGTTGTTTTTTCAGGTTGATTTCTTCATCTGCCCATCTTGTCTCATTCGTTTGTCTGATTACAAATGTACCTGCGAATTCCATACGGCGGTTATCGCTTATCACATAGATACGACTAAAAAGTACTGAATTTGTGTTTTTCATCATCTTGTTAACCAAACTACCAAAAAGTAATTCCTTGAGAATTTCCTTTCTTGCTTGTATTTTCATTGTTTTAGTAGCTGATAGATGGGTGAATCCTACCTTTTCTTTTCTTTTTTATTTAAAGATACGAACTCTGCATTTTATGGAGTAGTTGGTGGAGACATCAAAGCTGATGATCTAATTTTTTCGGCGAGTATAATGCTTGACTCAAGTTTGAAAATGGCCAAACAATTGCCCTTTACTTTGTACATGTAGCTCGTTTTAGGCATCGGCCCTGCATTGGACGGTATTGTATCGGCCGGTTATTTAATAGTTCAGTGAGTAGATTGATTTGTCCTTATATATATAAATAATTTTTTTTCTTGTAAATATATGAAGCCTACGCTTGAAGAAGTTTTCTTTTAATTTCCATCTTTTTAATGCTCCGTAAGGTTCTAGCAAATTCTGCAAATATAGGATTCTCTGTTGTTTGTCGATGTGAGTGCATTCAGCTCTGAAAAATTGGAACTTTCTTCGCAATTGAAATAAGTATGCCAGTGCTTTTGTCTTATCCAAGAAGTTTGAAACAGTCAGATCCCGTATTGGAGAAAAGGTCTTCTTTTTTGCACCATATGTCTCTACCGTGATTCGGTATTGGCTTATTGTTAGGTGGGAAACTGAGTTATAGGAAGTGGTATGTTGGTCCATCCCTTTTAGGTGTAACAGTGACTTACAAGAAATGCAACTTCTTGGTCGCCTGGAATGCATGCATAGTTAGGCACTTACATCATGTAGTTGTGCACATTGGTAGAAGAACCCAGTGAGCCTACTCAAGCTCCCAATTTGTCATCTTCCAGGTCCATTGTCCGATCTCATCTACTGGTGCAGGTAAAAGAGTTTCTGTTTAATTGACACATCATAGACCAAATTCTGGGACTTAGCTGGAGTTTAAGTACCTCAAAAAGTCACTATAGCAGAACTATGACTGTGCAGATCAACAGGGCTTCATGCGATTGAATTGATAGCTGATGTATGTGCAAGGAGAAATCATATCTCTACTTCTTTTCCATTGCACATATTCTGAGAAATCTACATTGGTATCAGAGTTTAATGCACACTGTTTTGTTTGTTGAACTCTGTATTTTGAATGATAAACACATTAATTGTATATTCTCAATTTTTCCATAGGTGACACTGCAATAACATGACCTTTCTTTACAGACATGTCGCATCTACCTGCAGGGTCTTATGGGATAAGATGCAGCAATCGTTGCTTGCTTAGCCATTTGATGTGAACTAACACATCAACCTGTTGCTTGGTCCACCAATTATATGAACTATGACGAGTGGCGTCGAAGGAGATATGGAAAGTGGTGCAGGTGTCAGCAATTTGAGGAACAGCATGTTCAAGGACTGGTGCGGCCAATTTCGTAGCTCCAATCCTTGGATGGCCAGATACGTTTATGGCCTTTTGTTTCTGGTTGCAAATTTGCTGGCTTGGGCTGCTCGGGATTATGGACATGGCCCCTTGAAAGAATTAGAACGTAAGGTTACTCGTCTCCATATAGAGGCAAATCCTTAATTTTTAATTTTGATTACCACTGTATGTTAGTTTTTGAAGAAATTTTAACAGCAAACCCTCATGCTGTGGCCTTCATATGTTTATGATTCCCATTTCTAGATAAAAGGTGATTTTATGAATCTATTTCTTGATGCATCCTTATTATCTACAATTGAGAGAAGTTGGCAAACCTGTTGCTACCTAGGGCCTCATTTTCCTGTTAAACATTTTAGCAATGGTGCTTGAACTGATATCTTGTCACTGCAGGACTTAGAGGCTGTCAAGGAATGAAAGATTGTTTTGGTACAGAAGGGGTTCTGCGTGTGAGCTTGGGATGCTTTGTATCCTTTGAGTATGGAATTTCAGTACCTTTTTTCCCCTTCAATATTTGTTTGTTCTGGATTTTGATAAAAGTGAAAATTTAGGCTATGTAGTTCTGGTGTCATGATACCTTGATGAAAAAACTAAAACTGCCGGGCATGCATTCTTCATAATCAAGAAGGAAATGTCAGTGTGCAATTCTTTTATCAGACTGTTGGATGACATAGTCACATGATATATACAACACAAGCCCTCCATTGTGTTCTGGCCAGGTCAGGGTTGTTCTTGACTTGAACAACATATCACGACCTAATCAACCACACAATGGGGAGCGATATCTTAAGTCGAGAACTTTGAGTTATCCCTGATGATGCATATACATCCTCTGTTGATTGTTACACATGAACTGTAACATGTTGTATCAGCAGTTTCTTGAGCAACCTTGCATTGTGGAGGTCTACTTAGTATTCTTTTCTTTTCTATTTCTTCTTCAGTGCGCTGTTTCAAATAAATGTACTATGCCTTGACGTGCCAATAGACATTTTTCATGATAATGTTCCTCTCAACCTTGGGCACGAAGAAGCTGCATGTGGCTAGAGATCTGTGGCACTCTGGATGGTGGTCTGTCAAGATTGTGCTCTTGATTTCCTTGACAGCCATCCCCTTTCTTGTCCCATCATCTTTCATCCTGCTTTATGGTTAGTCTGTTCTTCATTCTCCCAGAAAACTACTCCTAGCACTCTTTAAAGTAGATGCTTTGCATCTCCTTGTTGTCGGCATAGTTTTTTCTTCTGAATATTTACTTTGGTGCCTTTTCTTTTGGCAGGGGAGATTGCACATTTTGGTGCTGGGTATTTATCTAACCTTTAGAATGTTTACTACTTTGAAATCTGTATGCTTTTTGCAGATATTAACTGCAGAATTTATTGCTTCTTGTTGTACTAGTCAGGTTAAGGTTAAACCAATCTGGAGAAATTGCACTTTAAAAACCCAAACTTCACCCCCTTCCCACCTAAAGCATGAGAACGAAAACAGTCGCATTTTCAAACAATACTGGGAAAAAGACATTTTCCTACTCTTCCCAAATTTTTGCTCTGGAAAATTTCAGAGTGAAAATTTAAATTTATTATCGTACTTTTGGTGCAAAAAGTTGAAAAATTTGACTCGGAGAGTGCGACTTTTGAACTTGAGTGTGCTTTAGCTGTTGGGGTTTTGATGGATTTGCTGGATGTAACTTGCTTTAAATCATTTGCAGGGTCTTTCTCCTTATTCAGCTTATAAGTGTAATCAGTTTCATTAAATGGCTGAACGATTGCTGTGAGTCGGACAAATACTCAGAAAAATGGTGAGGCGCTCAATTCCCTCTGCACCCAATGAGGCAAACTCACCAACTTCATTAAATTTCCAGGGAATAGTGCTCTTCAGCTCACACTCGGGATTGTGATGATATGAATTTTTTTAGGCTCAATTTTCGGCACAAAATTGTGCTGAAAGGAACCGACAAGCATCTTTGGTGGTTGAAGGATTTGGAACTTAACAAATTTCTTCTCATCAATGCCGTTGGAACATTTATGCAGCTAGAAAGCTCCTGATTCTCACTCCTATTGGGATTGTGCTTTGCAGTCAGAAATATGCATCTTAATCACATACTTCCTAGGAAGTTCAAAAACCAACTACATGATTCCATTAAAAAATTTAGGAGATACCAGATTTAAGAGGATGAGTAAAGTTCATCGGTCGCATGACCAAATTTCATGATACCTTTCAAGATAATTTATAGACACTAAAGAAAAATCACCTAATCAATAATTTATGCATGCCTTGTTATCACCCGCACAAATGCAAAAGTAAGCATATATTTCTCCGAGTATGCCTTACTTGACTGGCTGAACTGTGCTCAATTGGTAGACACCTTTTATATGTGATCTGTCTATTAGACACACCCCATTACTGGCTCTATTTCATTTTGAAATGCGTTTGCTGCTTAGTTCATGATGCATTGATATTACTATTACAACCTGGAGTGGAATTGTTCATCTTTTCCCCTTATCCCTTGTGATCCAAATTTTACTGACTTGGTAGTTGGACGTTGAGAGTAAAATGTGAGCTGAAAGACCTTGTCAAAATTTTATCGAATGTTCTTATTCAGTTGATTTCCTTGTTCTTGCTGGCAATGACCTTGTTGAAATTGTTGCTGCAGTCACATTCATGTAATGCTACTTGCGACAACCGCTTATCTTGTATGCATCATGGGGATCATTTTAATGTACATTTGGTATGTACCAGAGCCATCTTGCCTCCTGAACATCTTTTTCATCACTTGGACATTAGTGCTCCTGCAATTAATGACCAGTGTCTCTCGTCACCCAAAAGTGAGTCTTGACTGTCTTTTTTTCCCCTTAATCTTTTAGTTGCCATTTGAGTAGTAAAATCTAATCCGTCTGGTGGAAGCAGGTGAATGCTGGTTTCTTGACTCCAGGGCTCATGGGACTCTATATTGTATTCATTTGCTGGTGTGCAATCCGAAGGCATGACTCCAGATAACTCTCTTGTGTATCTTTCATTTAAGAATAAGAATATAAGCCTGGAATTCAGTAACATGCAATAACAGCACTAGATGACAAAGTTATCTGCTGCCAGTCTAAAAATCAAAGGTTAATACAATGGCATCGCTGAGAAAATTTGGGTAATTAGTAAATGTCACTACTCCGTTTACTTAAGTCAGACTCAAATATATGTTTAAAACTCATTTATTTCTTCAATAAGAAGCCTCTCTTATACATATGCATTACGTGTCCCGTCGTCCCTATTAACAACTTTGGTTTTATCTGATGTTTTGACTGACAGTGAACCAGCAGGGGACCGTTGCAACAGGAAAGCTGAAGCTTCCAACCATACAGACTGGCTTACGATAATCGTAATGTTCTTAACTTTGTTTTCGATGATACTTGATTTTGTTAATGAACAATGTGGGAAAAACTGAGTAAGGTCCCAAACTATTGCTAGTTGTCAAAATCCACAAAGACTTGGTTAGAAGAGATTTTATAGCACAAATGAGAAAGCCTTGGGCTGAATGTCACAGCTGCAGCTACATCTCAGAAAGCCCCTTTGCATGAATCTCTTTCTCGACATTTTTCTCTTGGACATCTGAAGATCACACATTCTCTTTTGTGTGGATGCAGAGCTTCATAATTGCCCTACTTGCAATGGTGATTGCAACCTTTTCAACAGGCATTGATTCTCAATGTTTTCAGGTATATCCTCAATGAGCGGAGCATCCATTCAATGCTTCTATTGAACTTCAAGAAAATTGTTTTTTTTTAAATGCAGTTTACAAAAAACGACTCAAAGAGCGAAGATGACGTTCCATATGGCTATGGTTTCTTCCATTTTGTTTTTGCCACGGGAGCCATGTACTTTGCTATGCTGCTGATTGGTTGGAATACTCATCATCCCATGCAAAAGTATGCTTCCCCTCTCTTTCAGTTGTTTAGCTTGCATTGACTGTTTGCATCTCTATTTCTTAGGATAATTTTTTTTTCCCATCCTAATGCTACATTTCCAGCATGGATGTGGCTTTTATAGGAAAAACCTGTTCATCATTGTTATCAACATCTTCTTTGGTATTGAGTCGTTTAAGATGCATTCCTACACTTGCTTCCTCAGCACTTCAGTAATAGTAATGCTATTCATTAGCGAAGAGTTATTGTTGCTTCTTCACTGGCTCATATGTTTCAAGGGAAAAGCCTGAGCAACCCTAGACAAGAAAGAAATCCCTGATCAAAAAGGCATTGATCTCATGCTCTTGTTAACACCCTTTTGCAGGTGGACTATTGATGTGGGTTGGACAAGCACTTGGGTCAGAGTTGTGAATGAATGGCTAGCGGTTTGTGTTTACTGTAAGTACCCAAAGAAATATAGATAAATCTAGACAACTCAAACCCCTGATCTCTCTTTTCAAGATATATTTCATCCCAAGTGAAGATGGTGTTAAAGTCAGATTTTTAATGCAGTGTGGATGCTTGTGGCTCCAATGCTATGGAAATGCAGAGAATTTGGTTGAATTCCATTAGAAGTTTGGAATGTCTCTGAATTCTTTGGCTAGTGTCGGTCCCATTCAGTTGCAGTCCATGCGAGACGAGTTCCAAGTTGCAACTAGCACAAAAAGCTGTCCTTGGAGGCTCGACTCAACCAGAAAACCGACTGGGACCAAAGACTGGAACTTAATCCTTTTGTGGGGGTAAAGTCTATCTGCCAAGGAAAAAAGGGAAAAGTAGAAAATAGAGAATGGTCGTAGTGGTTGAAAAGGCAATGCATTTTGCCCCTGTAGATATACTCAGCAAAGGAATGCATTTGTTCGCACCATACGAGAGATTGACATGCCAAAGTGTTTTGTGGTGTTAAAGTTTTTAGCTGATTTCAATACAAAGAGCATTTGTTTAGCTGTGTATGGAGTTCATTACCACTGTCTCAATAGAAAGATGCAACATTAACCGTGAAACTTTCTCAAGAAGTCTGCAAAAACAAAAGGTGTTCCCACAAACATGTTCAATAAAACATTCTCCCCGCACTGGTGTTTTTTGGACACTCCAACCGATTGACCCCATAAGCAGGCGCGAGAGGGCATCATCGTAATTTTGCATGGCGCATGCTTTCTTGGACCAAGTCAGTTTAGCTGCTGTTTAAGAGAGTAACCTCTGATAAAAGGCTTAAGTTATGTTTAGCTGGCTGAAGATATGCGTGGTTTGTGTGGTTATATTAGCGCTTAACCAGGTAAAATTTATTTTGCTACTTTTATGCTCTTTGTAAAATTTGCGCGCAATCGTTGCCGAGAGGAAAAATTTTGTATCAGGTCGTGGCCTGAATTTAGAGCATGGATGAAAATAAATTATCTTGAGGCATGCTATCTCGTATAAGCTGGATCAGGCACTCTATCACAAAGGCACTCGATGAGTCTAGTGCGCAGATCGGATCCTCGAAAGTTGAAGAGCATGTTATAGTCATTCGAAGTTGCACTGTCACTAGTTGTTGTTGTCTCTGATGAATTGGAATCTCCATTCGTCAGTGGAGCTGCACGGAGATTAATTCTTTAAGTTACAAGTAATTCCTTCCTCTGGTTTCCCCATGAAATAGGTTTTTAAGGTCTTTGCGGACCATGTAAGATAATCAACCGACACACTTCAAAATCAGGCATTCTGCAGAACCAGTCCAATGGACTGATCTCAGGCATTGATCTGCAAATCATCCCGGAATGGTACTGATCTGCAGAATAAGTCCAACTGGGGCTAGCCAACTTTCATATCATTTGGCTAGCATTCAAAATCTAATATTTGTTTGAGCGTATAATATTTGTAGGATGAGGCAACTACTTTACTCTAAGAGCCCTTCAATCTGCAGAGTCTGGATTCATCTGCCGTCAAAAACAGTGTGTATAAAGAGTTGATGGGAGAGGATCGCCATGGAAAAATGGAAGGTCATGGGCTTGGTGTCACTACCACACGAGTCACCATTCTGTGGTACAGCAATATCCGAGTAGGATGGGAGAGATCCTCATTGGACTCACAGGTACGGTTAGCATTTTAAAGTCAAGTCATATGTAATAGGGTACAGTCGGTTGGATTTTTTACCTTCCTCAAATCGATTCATACTTTCTTGAGTAGTTTAGTGTTCACCCCAGTAATCATTTTAACTTTCTTTGTTTTATGCAGTTTGATTAGTCAACTCAATCTCCAGATGAAAACATTAGATGATTATATTAGATTCATTTTTCATTGATGTCATTTAGTAAGAAAAAGTTAGAGCTTTGCATCATTACATTAGACAACTAAATTATGTCCTAACCATTGGTACTATTTACATTCGGACACATTTGTTGGATCATTTATCACCAGTTACTAATTTGCATTGTTGGGGCGCAATTAAATTAGTTATGACATAGTATAGCCATACGTGGCATTGTAAAAGTACATAAAAACAAGTTAATACGAGAGTAGAAGTGAATTTATTGTCGACTGGGATGTAAATGTAGAAATAGGTTATTATGGTTAAAAAATGCTCATCCTGACTCTTGCAATCCGAATCTCGTTCATTTTCCTTTCCCTTTTCTATTTAATATTGCCTAACAGTTGAAACATTACCATAATTAAATGCAGGTCATGGAGGGGACACCACGTAGACCCCTAATTTATGGCTGTCGTTCCCAGGAAACAGCATGTGACTTACACTTGCCTAACGTGATTTTCTGACCATTCCTCCCACTCCTCCATTTGCATAAGTCTATAGTCACATGCAGTGGCTTTTTAAAGAACGAATCCCCAGGATTTAAATTTATTAGTAGCTCGTGGCTTCCTTGATAGGCAGACTTGAATGTGTTTCCTATCGAGCTGGTTTGGAGTAAAAGCAGGGTAGACAAAGGTCAAACTTAATCTCAGTGTCCGCAGGTTGCATGTAATGGTATTTTATGCAAAATGCTGTCTATCGTCAGTCTCATCTATTCCATTCTGAGCAAGCTATTGGTATTATATCCCTCAAGCAGCCAAAGAAGTTCATAGGCAGTGAGTCAATCTGCGTTGATAACTATAGTAAATGGATATGTGGGTTGTTGTAAGATTAGGGTTTTGGGATGCTCACGCAAGGAAGGACAATGAGGTCATTTTAGTGAGACAGAGATATGTAATATGTAGTTTTGTAAATATAGCCTTTTGTCATGAGATGAAAGTAATAGGACTAATCAATATCTTGAGCAATTCTTCCATAAAGTACCAATAAGTTGTTAGATTATATGAAGTCTGACATAGATCTTATTAAAGTTACCCTTTTAGATAATTAAAGATTTTATTAATTCCCAATTATACAAATGAAAGGAACTAAATATTTGATGGAGGATCGCATGAATCAGATGCACACAAACATGTGTTAAGTCCTATATGTGAATTGCAGCATATGTTGCGACATTATTATTTGGCCAAATAGAGAATAGTTGCTACACTTGTGACTTCGCAAAAATCTGAACCTTATGAGAATACTTTTCTCTTAAACCTAAAATGTCTGGACCAGACAGGGCATTCATGAAGTTGGACACGACATTATTCTTTGACGAAATCAATATCCCAATTATCAACTGGTTGTCCGGTTTTTAGCAAGTAATGATACATAAAGGAGAACACGCAAAACTTTAAGTAGTGGGAATTCAATGTGGTCCGTGCAATGTACGAGTCAAATGTCAAAACAATTTACAATAAACTGAAGAAGTTGAAAATATAAAAGCAATTCAAACACAATAACTCCTGCGCCTAACATAGTCTAGTGGCCACAATATAGGTGTGAGAATCTAACTCTTTCATGTATTAATCCCAATATGGCTAAAGGTTAATACCAATTATCTTAATTAGTTAGGTTTTATCATCATTTCGACCTATGTTGTTCTAACTTGTAGACAGAGAAAATCTTCTCATTTGTCCCTAATACGCGTCATATGTCTTCGAGCACCAGATACGCATGAATTCTGAGTTTTCCAGGCCTAGCTTTCGAATGTCCTCTAGATTGATGAGAAGATTACATGCGCTTAAGTTCATGCAGGACTACTCCCGTCTTCGGCGTGATGTTGTTTATTGCCAACACAAAAGCTTCCACTGATATTTCTTTAGGTTTTAGCCTAAATATGTGAGGGTGATTAAGAATTATCTTGATTCCGGGGGACAAGAATCCTGTGACCAGTCGACTGTCGCCGCTCTTGCACTTCCCTTTTTCTAGCTTTGGACAATAATCGTCCCACGTTTTCTACGGGAGATCGTCTCTCACATAAAAGTCTCCTTTGTTCACCAGCCTTCCATGGATGTTGAACTGGATAGGACTTTAAGAAAAGGCTGCTTGTCTTTATGAGTTCATCAATCATCACATGACAAATTCTGGTTGGCGAGTGGTTGCGCTGGAGTGCACCTTTCTCAGCTACCCTCTGCCCAATTTCTTTGCCAGTTGAATCAGCGTCCAGCTCGTGGGCCCTTTCTGGGAAAATTGGGCTGAAATTTTTTTCAAGGCATCCACCACCATTTCCATAAAAGAAAATTAAGGCATCTCCGAGTCATTTTATCAACTTCTTGTTTCAAGTTGACTTGACTCGTTAGCCAGATTAAATAAGCGACTATAAATTAGCTCTCGTGAATATTTTTACGTTACTGTAGTCATCGGGCGATGCTGATTAACATAAAAAATCGATGAATTGACGAATCTCAATAATTGGATGGCAGTTATATATAGTACGTTGTAATAACTTTAATATTTCTATGTATCTGGATTACCATCTTTGTTTATATCTTGCATCACTAGCATTATTCTTTTTCATTTCCGCTTGGACAAGTTAGCTATCGGGTCTTGTACCCAATTGGCGTCTCTCCCAACAGAACTTTTTGGATTATTCCATTTTCTCCTCTTTCTTCTCCGTCTCTCTCTCTCTCTTCCCGGTCCTTATAAATTGCCCCATGATGAGCCGTGCATGTGGTTTCTTGATGTACGTAAGCATTTAGGATCATGTTTCCCACTCTAGGATGAGATAAAGCATCACTTTTATCTGCTATATCTGGGTGGTGGATCAAATGGGGAAGATCAGTTTTGGCAGGGTCATGAGCTGCTTCTCTGTTTCATCTGGCTCCGACAGTTCTTGGTTCTGCATAAGTTCTGTCAAAACCCATGATGAGATGGAGCGAAAATCATTGATCACAAGTGACCTAGATCACTTAGCGAGACTGAAGGAGGTGCCCCCCACTGAAAGTCAGACATTGGCATTTCAACTCAAGCCTAAGGTGACTTTCTCCATTTCTAGATTTTTTCCCCTTCTTCTCGAAGAGTAATTTATATGGTGATTTTCTTATCTTTTCTGGGATTTTTTCTGAAATGTGGGGGTGTGAAAAAATGAAGATGGTGATGCTGAGGGTGTCCATGCACTGCAGAGGATGTGCAAGAAAAGTTGAGAAGCACGTCTCAAAGATGGAGGGTGTGTGAAATTTCCTTCTTCTATTATGCTGTTTTTAATGCACGTTTAGAGCACAGCGTATGCTAAAATTTCTTGGGACTTTGTCTGCCGATTGACAGGAGTAACATCATACAAAGTAGACCTTGAAAGGAAGATGGTGGTGGTTATCGGAGATGTAAGCCCTCTTCAAGTACTGGAGAGTGTCTCTAAGGTGAAAAATGCTGAGTTTTGGAGGGACTCCGTGAGTTCATAGCTACCAACAGCTCAGAGTAACATGATCACTCCAGTGTATCCACTTGCATCGTTTTGAAAGAATCGAAAGGAAAGAATACAACTGAAATACGTTAATAAGTTCTTTTTTTTTTTTTGGTAAAAACGTTAATAAGTTCTTTGCTATATCTCTCTTTTAAAAGAAAAATTGGATTCCATAACTGGAGACAAGCTATACTGGCACCATGTACTTCAAATGATGTATGTTTCATAAGTTGAAGGACTTAAGGCATGACTGGCGATCGCTTTATCATTAATAAGCGTCTTATAAGGATATAATGTTATGTAGTGTTTTGATGACGTGTTCATTCTTAAATAATTAGTTGCCGATTCTTTTCTATTTTTATCATCAAATTGATGACGTATTGGAATAGACCAAACAGAGGTAGTTTTGGCTGAAAAAGATTATTTGTTGGACCAAACTCAAGGAGTAAGATCGGATGGGTGGAAGAGGAAAGTCGGGTCTAACTGCAATGGACGCAATCGTTCAAAAGCAATTAATAAATAAATAAACAAAGGAGTAATTGCATATGAAATCTACAAAGGAGTTCTGGCCTAGCCCATCTTGCGAAACACACCTCCGGATTTTGGCCCAACTAGGAAATTCAGTGTCGGCCCATACTAGGACTCACCTATCCTTGTAGAATTTGGACCGTCATTTTCCTCAAGAACTTATGTCTACGCACACGTTCCACCTTTTCAAAGCCCAATATCACTCGTCCCCCAAAAAAATGTAGAGCTCTCCGCACTACATCAGAATCGTCGCATCGGAGTCAAGTCGCCGGACGGAGAATTATTCATGGAAGAGGAGGACCTGGTGTCGCGATGGCTAGCCTGTTTCACCGAAAAGATGAAATGCCTTCAAGTTTGAGAAAGAGATTTCACCGAACTGATGCATAATCTTTCATAATATGGATGGATTGATTAAATTAACAAAAGTCGTGACGGGTCCTTTGTTAAACATGGACAAAAAAGCAAATGGCAAGGAAATTCAAAGATATGGGCACTGAGAATAATCGTTGCGAGAGATTGGAAATTGTTGGAAAGTAAAATAGTAAAGAGAAATTTGAGAGAATGTACAGTATGTGAAATGAGGAGGGAACATGAGAGGAATGAGCATGTGAAATGAGGGTTGCCATCATTGACCACCACTCAACATCGGGAAAAAA